>OZ012722.1:9705784-10905784 GCA_963942605.1 Poecilus cupreus
AAAATTCTTCTCGCGCATTATCCACACTTGTACACTGGCGCAACCGGCCGTAAGTTGTACGTTTGTTATCTGCGAGCCTACATGCTACATAAACAATACTGCAGAGCCCGTGTGATTGCTTATAGGAATCATATAAGGCAGAACGTCTAAGAAAAAGTGTCTACTGAGTAAGAAGCATTCTTTTCCTCTAACGTAACTGCCAGACAATTGAATAAACATGTACGACGAGAACAGAAACCCTCAAACTCTTAATATTTTGTTTAGGTTTGTTGGAACAAAACTGTATTCTATTTCACATTAAAAAAAAACAGAAATGCGGACCAATATACAGCATTTGTATCCAGCACATAAACTCCCGCCTAACAACTTTGAATATCACTTTTTGTATCACTTTTACTCCAAATTTACTTACTACCACTGGGAATACTTCTCACCTCAGAGAAGTCACCTCGAAAAAACGTTTCATGAAAATACAAATCACGAAAATACATTTCTCGATTACACAAATGTCGAAAATTACGACAGACGTCATCGTGAAACTAGTGAAATCGTAGTCCAAGAATTCCAAAATAAGCTACTCACTACCGAAAATTTTGACTCGTCATAATACCTCCCCTACATACGTATACCTACTCGTAAATGCAGGAGGTAATAATAGTTATTAATTAACTAGGCACTAAAATATAAGATTTACATCAAAGGCTGCCTGTTTGGTGCCGCGTTGAAAAAAATTATTGTCGATTTGGAATTAATATCAATTTAGTGATTATTTTTAATACTTTATCGCCATCAAATTATAATGCTATGCGTTTCATGAACGGTTGTTATGCATTTGTTGAGCGATTGCCTAGAGCCTAGACAATCAAAGTGGCATTTTACAGACAGTTAGCTCTAAAAAAATCGCACTTTTAATGTAATCGACATTTTTCTTTGGACTTAAACAAACAATAGTTAAATTTAATAAAAGCTTAACTATGTTCTTTTTGTTTGTGTATTTTTTATCACCATTTATATTTTGGGCTTGTACCTGTGAGATTGATTTTTACTAAATAAATAAATAATAGTTATTTATGTTTAAGGCACTGAAGTTAACATTTTAAGTTTATACATACATATGTCAGTTATCAATTGGAACTGACACTCAGTGTTGCCAACCTCGAACATTGAAGTTATCGTAAATAACAATTAAAATTATGTGTTTTGTCTTTAATACTTTCATCGGAATTAATTAGTTAATTCTTTTTGCACATATTGCTTCATTTTAAGTATAAATTTACTATAATACGTCAAATATTAGTCAAAATTATCTTACTTGTACAATAATTATTTTACGGTTGCAAACACTGCGTTGCTCAAAATCGTCGTATAAATGGTTACATTAATGACGATTTCTGAGCTTTTAATAGTGATTTTTGAGCACGTCAAATATTAGTCAAAATTATCCTACTTGTACAATAATTATTCTACGGTTTCCAACACTGCGTTGTTCAAAATCGTCGTATTAATGGTTACTTTAATGACGATTTCTGAGCTTTTAATAGCGATTTTTGAGCACTTTTGTGCCGATTTCAAATAAAAATAGATTTTCCGACATTGTTTGAAGACCACTGGTGTTGAACCAAACCCATACGGTCCCTATAAGAGTATAGGCATAAGCTATACACATGCGCTGAGCTGAATTTGTGGGCGATTCATGCATATGCAACTCTGAGCGGCTTTCTAATGCACAATCGGTGTTGCAGTCGCTAAATACTAGCAGGACGACATTGCCTTACTCACCCAATGTGTTGTTGCAATAGTATTTAAGAAGAAAAAAAATAGTTTAACTGTTTATATTGTTATAATAAGACGCAAGTGAAATTGGTAATATTTTGAAGTCATTTTTTATCTAGTTTACTGAATAAATAAACTATATCAGGAATTATAAGTTATATCAATTTAATTTCAAATAAATAGAATATAGAAAAATATATAATTTATCCATTTTGAGTGTAACACTCTACAGTTAACGTCAAGTTATGACCTTCAAAGACATTATTCGAAAATGGGTACAACAAGGGTAAAGTAACGACATTAAAAATTATTATTTGTTCCTATTGAAATATAATAATACTGGTACGCTAACTGACGTTGAAAATGCGAGCTGAGAGAGACAGCTAGTTGTTGGGCTATCTGTCTTTGTTGTATAAAGAATTTATACGTAAAATGAAACAATATGAGCAAGAAGGGAAAAATTGCAGTATAGTGCACCAGAATTTTTTGAGGTTGGCAGAACTGAAATAAATTGACAAGTTAATAAACAATAACTATGGTAACTAGGGATTCAAAAAATGTAAATGTAATGTAATGTAATGTAATATTTAATTTAACACATCCAAATCAAATGTTCCTTAATGATTACATACTACAGTTTAACTTAGCACAAGAATAAGCAATAATCTTACAATATAAGTGTCAAACTAACATTGACTACTTTCCATGACGACGTTAGTGAAGTGACTGAAGTTGTCAGTTGATGCACTACACTGCCATTTAGCCGCAAAAAAATTAATTAATTAATTCCGATGAAGAAATTGAGGACAAAACATAATTTTAAGTGTTATTTACGATAACTTCAATGGTCAAGGTTGGCAACACTGAGTGCCAGTTCCAATTGACAACTGACAGATGTATAATATTAACCTATATAGGTAATAATTTTCTACAGTTTTTTACTAATTTTAGATTTAAAATAATAGTTATTATGTATCAAGGCACCAAAGTTAAATTTTTTATCACGAATATGGAATTTAGTTGCCGAGGCCCGTAGAGCCGAGGAAAATAAACAATGTGAGTGATAAAAAGGAACTTCTGTGCCGAGGTACATATTAAGTTTTATTTGAAATCAAAAATTCGAAAAAACTGTAAAAAAATTACAATATAGGTTAAGTTTATACATCTGTCAGTTGTCAATTGAAACTGACAATCAGTGTTGCCAACCTTGACCATTGAAGTTATCGTAAATAATACTCAAAATTATGTGTTCTGTCCTCAATTTCGTCATCGGAATTAATTAGTTAATTCTTCTTGCAAATTTTGTTTCATGTTACGTCCAAATTTACTATAGTACGTCAATATATCTGCCAAAATTATCCTAATTGTACAATAATTATTTTACGGTTGCCAACACTGGGTTGCTCAAAATCATCGTATAATGGGTTACTTCAGTGACGATTTCTGAGCTTTTAATGACGATTTTTGAGCACTTTAGTGCCGATTTCAAATAAAATTTAATATGTACCGCGGCACTGAAGTTCTTATTTATTTTCGTGCTAAAAAGTTAAATTATTATTCTATATCAAGTGCACTTATTAAATACTCAAATTCAGATTATACAGTAATATGGTGATCACACAAGATTTATAGGTACGTTGACAAATAAAGTTATAAAAATAAACTGGTTAGAAGCAAGATAATCTATCAAAAATAACAGAAATATCAGCGTGATTGTAAGCAACAAACAGTATTCACAATATTCGAGCTGTAGGTGGTTGCTATTTTCATCACAGTGACAAAAGGAAAAACTAAACATTCCGCCGAGTTATTCTTTGTGCTGGCGGGCGAGAAAATTGGCCTCATCAGTCCTAAACGTGCTTGGTTCGATTCCCAGGCCGCGGGCGACCAGCTCGCTTCTCCACATTGCTGTGAGTTCGGCACGTCGAGCCTTCGCCCGGTCGACAACGCAGCGCTGATCAAAGGGTTTAAGTTTTGTTTTAAACATGAAACAACTGAAAACGTCTTCCGTAAACGTCACATTTCTTATAACCGCAATTAACTTTATAATTGGATGCGTATGTTTATTGTAATAATTGCGTGCTTGCAAAATGGCGGTGGTTTGATTCGTCACACATCAAACAGACCCAGCAATTGTCATTTCAGATGAAGACTGTTTTCAACGTCTTTTTGTTAGGCTTTTGTTTCGCGTCTTAATCACGAGTTTTGTTAATCTTCCGTCTCTCTTGTCTTATTGTTTGATATACCAGGCTCGGATATTTTAATATCTTCTTATTATTAAGTCTGACGTCTCTTGTTTACGTACTGGTATTTGGTTTATCATATTTTTGGATATTTTGACATTATTATTATGCTTTCTCTTATTCTTTTGATCTTGATTGTCTACTGTTTAAATAAAGCATTTATTTGTTTAGACAGAATTCTTCATATTTCGAATTTTGTAATTTAGACACTAAAATATACTGCCGGACAAAAAATAGGGCCGATAAATTTTAATAAAATGATTGATGATAATCTGCAAAAAAATTTCTTTTTCACATTTTTTTTTTTAAACCAAAGAAGTATGTTATTGTTTGTCACAATAAGTACGTTTTATCATTTTATCCAATCCTATCATAATTATAGTACATATTTGACGTTTCTTAAAACCAATGAAATACTTAATTGTATGTCACGTGTCTGCGTTTTAACCAATCCTGTCATTATTATACTAAGAATAAAGCTCTAGTGATTATTCCCGGGAATAATTTCTGTAACTTTTTTCTTTTTGTTAACAAATATCAGATGTCACATAGTTATCATCAACACAAGTAAAAAATGAGCAAAAAAGATAGATTTAGTAGGCGTGCCTCATGTTAAAATAAAAAAAAATCTAATTAAATATCTTGAGAGTTTGATAAATTAGAAAAAAGTTCACCAGTATCTTTCTCAAACTTGTTGCCATTTGGCAATAGCCACTCAAGCCCTACGGGCTTTCGTGGCTATTGCCTGACAAGTTTTCGAAAGATCTGTCAAATTATTTTCAATTTCTTATCACTCTCTTGTTCTATTATTACCGAGAATAATGCTCTAGTGATTATTCCCGGGAATAATATCTGTAGCTTTTAAACTTTGGAAACAATTCATCAACAGTAAGTGGTAGATTATTTGAAGGTCTGTCAGGGATATTAGGCATATCTTAATAAATAAATTTCATTGGAATGAAAAAGATGTAGAATAATATTACCTACAATCTTTATTTGAAACATTTTTTTAAATATTTTGTTGTCATTCAAAAACAGCGGTCGTAGTACCAACCAATACCTTTGGGCCAAATGAAATCTTTACGTTAGTGATTTTTGCTAATTTGTTATTATTTTTCCTTCAAATATTCTTTAAAATAATAGAATATAATATTCAGATAAATTGAGTACAACAGATTTCCTTTTGTAAGATCAAAACAATTTTTTTTAAGTTATTCTAAACAAATAAAGATCTATACGACAGAAGAGTGTCACTTTAAAAACTCAAAACTCTAAAAGAGCGTCTGCGAATTAATTTTAGGTCCCTTCTAACTTCTTCTTAAAATAGCAGTGGTTTAAACTATAAATACAACTAATAAAATTTCATTTACATCAAACTTCTCGTTTGGAAATCTTCAAATCCACAGCACATTATAAACAGGAGTATTATAAACATAATACAAGAATGCTAACTACAAAAACCACCACCAGAGCCCACCACCGACCAAATACAACAACTAGACTTTCAAATCGTTACCAATCATTCGTCAACACCATCAAAACTTCTCGAATACATCAACAAATAATTTAATTTTTGTTGATCTGTCTGATTGTTAACCTATCAAAAAGTCTAGCAGCTCAACAACAATCTCGAAGTTCTGAAAATGAAAAGTGTGAGGTTATGTATGGAATCCGTGACTCGTGTTAAGTAGTGTGAAAAAGCTTAGGATGGACTCCATAGTGCTGTTTTGGTTTGTTTAGTTGCAGTTTATAATAAAGCAATATGGAACAATTTTTCTAAATATAAGTGCAGTGTTTTGTTTGCCGAGATTCTTTCACAAAATAATTGGACTCGGAATTTAAATATACTTGTTTGAAGAGTTGAAAGAAGTAGAACTTATTATTTTTGATTCGAAATATCTTCAAGAAATAAATTCAATTTCTTGGATGTTGAACAGATGTTTTAGAAAATATAAACGATTTAATTTTGTATACGTATATTTTTGAAGTATTGGAGTTGTGATAATAAGTTTTTCAGTGATTATGTTCCATATATATTGTGTGAAGGAAATCACTATAATATAGTATTGGTTGCAAACATAACCTTTGAGATCTTATTAAAATTTTGTTACTGCTAGTTTTGTTATTAAAACTAAACATTGAATTCGTCACAAATAATTCTGGACTGATTTTTTTATGATAAAGGAGATTTCGGTGCTTAACTTACGTTATCAAGTAAACCAACATTTTTCATTTTATAAAGTGTTATTTCACGTTCATGACGTATGGTTCTGCTAATCATTTTTTCTATAATTCGAAATGTTGAATTTTAATAAAGTTTTACAAAATTTAAACCAAAAATCTTTGATTTGATTTTATTAAATTGGGAAGATTGTTGTTTAGATGAGTGAAAGTGAGTTAGATTAGATGATTTGAACAACCGAACGGAAGGAAAGGTTGGTGTAACAAATATACTGTGTGTCTGTCTGTCTTAAAGGTGTACATAGGAGATTAATATGGGAAATCAGTTTTTTTTTGTTCTGTTACTCGGTGTTCTACCTGACAATAATGATTGTAGTACCAATTGAAAGATATAATTTTTCTGAATCAAACGATGTAACAATTAAGTGGTAATTTGGCTCAGTAAAACAATTTTAAAGTGTAGATTTTCTCCGATTTATTCAATTTCTGCCGAAAATAAATATAGTCACCAATGACTGTTTTGTTTTGATTTCTTTCAAGCTATTTATTTGACGTTTACAAATTAATTTATGGAACTAAATTACAACTAAATTGTAATATATTTTACATCGTTACATTCAGAAAAAATGATATATTTCGATTGATACCACAATCTCTATTGTCCGGTAGAACACCGAGCAACAGCACGCAAATAACTGATTTCCCATGTTAATCTCCTATGTACACCTTTAAGATAGATAGATAAGAAAGAGGTTGAGGGTACATGTTCAAATGCAATAATTGTGGTGTTTGTATGAATGTGAATGAAGTAAAAGTGGTAGATTGTTTGGAGGAATTTGATTGCGAAAAATACTAAAGACAACAGTAATTTTTCAAGAGTCCCCTAAAATGATTTAAGACTATTCTTTACAAAAAACCATCATTGTTAAAATCAGCCACTTCTCAAAAGATCTCTTATAGAAACTAAGTAGTAATCGCCATAGTGATTTCCTTCACGTGTCGCTCTCTTTCCATTCCCTAACTTCGAGACTTGGCATGCGGTGTGAGTACCTGTGGCAGCGAGCATGGTCCCGAGCCGCCTCCACTCGGCGGGGGCGGCAGCAGCGGGGGCGGCGGCGCGCCAGTACTCACCCATGGAGCCCGCGCCCTTGGGGTCGAGCTGGTAGGGCGGGATGCCCATGTGCGCCGGTGGGGGTTGCGACAAGTGCTCGCCCACCCCGTTGTGGCAGAAGAACGGGAGGGTGCCTGGGTGCGTCGGCGCCAGACCCATCTTGCTTGCCTGCAACGAGAACAACAAGGTTTACTCACTAAACATATCAACAGATCTTTTCAGCAAGTGTAGCAATTATTACATATCGATAAAGTAATGAAGGTTTGAGTATCACAAAATAAATTTTGTGATATTTGAATAATACTGCGTATTAATAACATCAGAGACCGGCCAGTCCAATCAATCGGTAACTATGGACGCGTTTCGTTCTCATTGGAACTCATCAACGTAGTGTAACCCGCCAATTGCTGTGAGACAGTGACACTGACTGATTGGACCTACGGGAATATCATCCCAACAAAATGGTTGGTATGTGGAACTGAGAAGTAACAAACTACATCATCCAGTGCAATCTACATATTTTCAACCGTAGTAAAATATTATTACATAACATTTGTTTGGTTTCTTCTAAATTCATATTAAGTTTGTATTGATAATATCCACCTAACACATGATGTAACAGCGAGCTTGTTATGGCCAAAAGAGGTGTTGTTATAAAAATTTTCGAATAAAAGTTAAGGAAATATTTATTATCTACAACATTTATTTCAAGATTTTTTCATAAAATAATTTTATAACATTGTACAGTACTAAAACACTGCCCTTAGTACGATATACCCAAAAACAGAGGTCGTGGTACCAGCCAATATCATTTATTCATACAAATCATTTTAATTTGTATATTAATAATATATTAATTACATTTGACACATGCTTGACACAGAATAGTATATTGTGCAACAAGTGCAGAAAGTTATTTATTTCAGTTGTGAGAATTTTACCACGAAGAAGAAAAGACCACTCAAATACAAACTATTTGATGTTTATGATTACAGCATGAAGGCGCCACAAACGCAGATGTGCGCAGTGTTACCAACTATAAATCTATAGATTATAATATAAAAACTAATGACATATTTCATTAAAAAATTGATATTGAATTTTCTTTGTAATCTCAATATTAAAAACGAAAATTTATATAAACTCTGAAATAATTATTAATTATTTTGATATATAAATGTAATTATATTTGACATATTAATATCATACAGTATTATATTATTATTATGTTGCCACACTTGCATGTACAATAATTGCGCACGCTATTCCACACGACTGTGCGAAATATACAATTTTTAAGCATTGTTTAGTGCGGAAAAAATGTAATTTTTATTAGTGATCGTAGAAAAAAGATGTTTCAGTTATTGTTGAAATTTTCTCAAAATTTAAAGCAGATACAAGATAATTTAAAGTATTTATTTTATTCGAAACATTATTGCTAACATTTTTAATTTGAAACTTTGTTCGTGTACCTAGCTAATTCTATATTAGAAATAATTTGAATTTATTGTTTGGTATATCTAATTATAAAGTATCGTTGCTTTATTAATTCTTGTTCATGAGTTGTTTCACGTCATTGAGGATTCAGGGATTTTTCTTTATATCTATACTTTATGCTACAATGTATGAGAAAGTAAAATGATGTTGGAAATGTGTAATACATCGCCTTGAAAGCCAGCACAACAAAAACAAAGTCTGTCTCATTTGTAGTGTTTACCAAGCTTTAGCTTCACAGCCATGACCAGTAACAATTCTTAATGGTTTTAAATTGAAAGTTCATGTTACCATTCCATCTGTAGGCACAAGTGCTGCCCTTTTCGTCGTTTTGTGCTCAAGAACCGAAACATCCGAACATCGCCACTATTTACATACGGTCATGTCGCGGACAATGTTTGCGTTAGTGATACGCGGCCATGGGCGGCGGAGCGGGGCGGGCGGGCGACGAGGAATGTGGTAGAGCTAATGGAGCGTATGCCCCACTAGACTAACTTTCTTGAATCGCAAACATCGTAGGAAAAAGTCCTAAACAAACAGCCCCTATGTGGATGGTCTAGGTGGAGCCACTGTGCTGTGTTGCTGTGTTCAGAGTGTTTAGTGATGGCTCTGCCTCGCGCCTGACTTCAGCTTGATAAATACTGGATGTTAAAAATACTATACATGTTTACTTTCGGTGACAGATGTCGAAGATATTCGACGAGTTTGGAATACCACAAATTTTATGAATATATATTAGCTACAATACATTTTTTATGTCAAAATAGAACTATTATAAAAAAATATTATTTTGGAATGCTGTACACTTTTCAAACGCTAGGCTAAAAGAAATAATAAAATCTGAATTTTGCGTACATGGTGCATCGAGCCCTATTACCTTTACGATATATTTAAATTTTTTATCCAACACCTCTCAATAAATGAGCTATAATTATGGCGATTTTAAACAATGAAAGTAACAGATTGTATAATTTTGAGAAAAGTCACTAGTGAGTAATATTTTAATTATAACAATAATAATAACACACAACATCGTAACTACTTTGATTGACATTTAAATTTAATTAATTTAATTTAAATAATATTTCTTCAATAAATTTTGCATTTGTTAAGAGATGTTGGATAAAACGTTATACTTAACACGTGGGCAAAGTAAAATTACCCACTCGATAAAATTATCACACTCAACCTTCGGCTTCGTGTGCTAAAATTTCCCTCGTGGGTAATTCCTTACTTTGTCCACTTGCAAAATAACATGTGCTTTAAATTTTCTAAATTAAAATGTCAATCGAAGTAGTTACCAAGGTATTGTGTGTTATTATTATTGTTATAAATATAAAATTAATCACTAGTGATTTTTCTCAAAATTATACCCACTAGTGGGTAATCTGTTACTTTCCTTGCTTAAAATCGCCATAGTTATAGAGCATTTATTGAGAGGTGTTGGAAAATTGTTAAATGTACTTTACTATTTTACGTGGATTTATGATTCATATCTGAACATTCATCAATTTTAAATTTTGTAAATATTCTCAAAAATGTAGAAGTTTGGGAAATTAAACAAAAATGGAAAAATATTTGACATTTCATAAAACAGTTTAAAATGTATTTATTAATTTAACAGAAAGAAATGAACTCTCAAATTCGCCATTATATCAATACAATTTTCTACGAAATTTCTACGGAAATAATACAAGAATACAACACGGTAATAAATAAATAAAAAACTGTATTTCTAAAAAAATATTAATTTTAATTTGATTGATATATCATGTAGGTACCAAATACATGCATTTTTAAATTCTGAACAACTTCTGTATTTACACTTTTGCTGTAAATTGAATAGGTAAAAATTTACAGCAATATAAAAAATAGCATTGAAATTCCCATACGACACATTTCAACACCTAATATAATGAAGAAGAATAGATAAAACGCCTGAAAATAATTAGACTATCAGTTTCTACGTAACCAACAAAACCTATATTTGCGCTCTTGTGCAAAAGTGTGAGTGGCTGGCACTTTCTCCTTTGAAACCGCCGCCACAAAGCTCCTGGTGTTAAGTACTGGTGCAGCAGCAGTAGTGCCCTTCTGTCCACATGGAACACCGAGACACACAAGGCACACGGACCCGACCTACCGTCTGTTTCTGCTCTTCGTTGCGCGCTGTTTGCACTCAGCAGACAAATGAGATTTGTTATGGAATCAGCCGGTGTTACCGCACATGGAACACGGACCAGTGAAGAGGATTTTTACAGATTTTTAAGTTTAATTACATTAGGAACGTGACAGGTCTAACTAAACATAATAGTATTTATCAAAAGATTGTTTCATACAATAGAACAGTTATTAGATATAAATTTGTTTGGTTTTTAAGAATCAGATTCGTATATAATTCATTAGTAAATTTGTCTGGATAAAAGATTTATTGCGATAGTTCCAGACTATATACTTTTTGCACTGTATATTTTTATTTTATATCACACCAATTTCAGCAATACGCGATAAATAGTTATTTGTCAAACTAGAGAGGAAAGCACTTCTTTTTCCCCATTACTTACCGAAGAAATAATCAGGAACTAACATATACGAGTATAGTTGTCAGTTAATTTCGAGAGAACACATTATATCGTAAGCTTAGAAGCAAAGAAAAGGAAAGAATAATGAGAACAATATTAGAAACAACCAATAAAAAAAACAAAAAATGAATATAAAGTAAGAATAAACTATGAAATGGAACAAGGGTTGAAAGGAGAAGACATCATGAAAAAGATTAAGAAACACATAGACAGATGACTTGGAAGGATCAGTAAGTACGATAGAGACCAGTAGGAAGAAGAATACGATACAGACCTAAATCAAAATGGTTGAAGGAAGTAAAAGATTTAAAACTCAGATGGTAAAACAAAAAATTTGCCTCATGAGCGCAGCGAGTGAGGCATTTCGAACGAGAGTGGAAGAAGAGCTTTCCTCTCGAGTTAGACACAACATTTTTTTCACGACATATTTCTAAAAATGATTTGCTCGGACCTAAAATACACTTTAAGAACACAACTGACAAACTGACTTGTTAAAAGTTAGGTTATCAGACACAAGGCGGTGTAGCAGTGTTGCCAATGAACCAATCTTAAATATCTTTAATAAGTTGTCAAATTTGTAATTGAATAAGAAAAAGAAAAATGTAAGACATAATTGTAAGATAATTTAAAGTATGTATATTACTAAAATAAGGATTTCAATATAATTAGGAATTTATTTATAATTTTTATAATATTTTTTTTTTGTAAATAACATTCATATTGGTAGCACTTCTATATTTTCCTCTCTAGAGAGGAACAACACATTTTCCTCAATATTTCGGGAGAAGAACGGTGGGGTTTCCTACCATGTCGTGAAAAAAAGTATTTTGTGCGAGAAATACGGTTTCCTGCCCTCAACTTACGGCCTCCAGAAATGTTAGGGTAAAACGTCACAGCTATTTACAATACTTATAAATCAATTCTACTTTACCATCACTCTATTTTTACTTTTTAAACTGTTTAGTATCCACGAATCTTTGACAGTATTTTCTAAAAAAAATAAATTATAAATTTCCTGCAGTCATTTTTCATTCGGTTCTATAAGGTTTCGATTGAGGATAAATCAGTTCTGCTAATGGTTTAATTTGTATTTAAACTTTTATAAACCATTAAATGAAAAATTTGGTTCGTGCGAACTCATGTGATTTGGGGCTCATATATGTGCGGAAAGTAAAAATGTATATATTACATGTTCTTGCAATATGCTGTCAATATGTGACTGACAGCAACATACACATTTCATGTAATAGAATCGCCGAGGCTCCTCTGTACAAAGTGAGCATTCTCGTAATACTCGTATGTATATTCAGTGTACATTTCTGTATTAATAAACATGAAGAGTAAATCTTCGGGCTCAGAGCAATGTTAAGTACGTTGTAAAACGCGTCGACTTCCTCTCGTACGCCGAAGCTTACATTCGATTAGCTTCCTTCCTGTCTCCTCCAATAACTCTCCGCTTATCGACGCATCCTGTCGTGTGTGGCGCGCGTATCGGCCGCCAGGAGCGCTGCAGGCGCAGGGCTTAAATATAGCAGCACGGTGACTGCGCGCACTATGAATATACATTCCTGCGAATTTATCTAGCAACGTTCCTGTTGGGCGGCGAATCGCTTAGCGCGTGCGACACTCAGCGGCGCCGAACGACGCATTTTGGAGGGGATAAACCTTCACATAAACCTCTAGTTGTTATTATTTGTATGTAGTTATTATCTGTGAATTTTGGCTAGATCTATTGTATTGCGCTTCCAAATTATCAAGAGATGGCGTTGATCACAATTCCCAAAAGGTACATGTCAAATCTATTTTGTATGATATCTTATGATGGTGAATGCTTGCATTAGTATTGGTAGTTTGCTTTTATTGGCAGCAGAACTGTTGCCATACACACTGCAAATTTTCCTGTTTTTATAGGTTTTTTAGGAAAAAATTCAATCTTAACCTATAATCTACAAATATAATGAACCTTTCATTTTTACATCTTATTTAAATAATTCGGCTTAAACAAATGTTATACTTACATTGGAATACTCTTAAAATAACTTCTATTGTTATTAATTTTTAAAAAATAACAAATAATTTCAAAATACAATGTAATTTATGTACCTTATGGTAAGTTTAGCTTTCTACCACTAGTTAGCGTATTTTAAGTTTGGATGCCCAATACTTCCGGTTAAGCTTCCATAGTCAAAACTACATCTGTAAGTGACTAATTCATAGCAGTCAATTACTATATTCATGGGTTTACTTTCTTATGCGTAGTTGAAGTATTTGATCCCGTTTTAATTTAATATCAGTTATATACTGAAATATGCCCAAAAAAACCTGATAGATTTTTACGTAAACTACCACTTCCGGTTGATAGATTGCTACCAAAATCTAATCAGCTCGTAACTTGAACACCCAAATTCTGAATATGTAATTTGAAAATGATATTTTGATTAGATTTTGAGTTATCGTGGATTCGTGAATTTGTATTCTAGAGACGATCTCAATTTGATACATTTTGCGAGTGCTAGTTTCGACAAAAAATAACCCCTGAAAATGTTAGTGAAGCAGGAAAAATACTACGGTAATCAAATCAATCCTTACGATACCATGTAGCATTTATATATTAACTGCTCTTAATTATTACTTTTATTATTTAAATCCCCTTCTAGAAACAGATGAACGAGCGAGCAACAGCAGCGGACACCTACACATATATTTAATATTTAAATTACAAACCTAAATTCTTCAAACAACTCTAAGCCATACATCCAAGTTTCCTCCGCGAAGCGGTTTAGAACACCCGGAAAGCGCCGGAGTCTCCAGTGAGCCGTTGCCTTGGTAACCGGAGAGCAGGCGTCGTACGCAGACGCCGCCCCTCCACCAACACGGGCCAACGGAACAAAAATACGCGAAAGGAAAACACGAACACAGCGACTCGTCTAATGACGAAGAGTTTTAATTCTGTTTACTTCGATTGGGTGAAATATGTAGTTTGGGGATATATTACTATTTGTATCTTTTACATACGACTTTCTTATGCATATGAAACTGAATTTGAATGTTTAATAATTACGCTTGACACATGTTTGACTTATACAAAAGATGTTTCAGTTATTTGGTTGTTCTCATAGCAACTAAGTATTGAAATATATTATAATACCCTGGGGTTATTCCAAATATTACTGGTTTATCTAAAACTTTTTTCGCTGCTGGTTCTTTATTTGAAGTAATGGTACATTATGTTACTAGGAGTTGAAACAGGACATTTTGTGAAAAAGAATGTTCAACTCCAAATGATATATACTATTTTTTATTCAAACATTCCAAAATAAACTTGAGATACATAAAATATAAGTATGACATTTTTTCTGTCATTTTACGGCCAGTTGCACCAAGAATGCTTAAATTTTAAAGTTGGTTTAAGTAAATAAAAGCAAATCGAAGTTACATGGCATATGGAATAATTGACATTGCTGCAAAACATTCGATATGCTTTTGTCCAATTAATCCAAGTTTAAAATTTAAGTGTGACTGGAGCAACTGGTCCTTAAACAATCAAATATAAAAGATACAACCATCACTCGTCAGAACTGCCCTTGTAGGTGCTGCCACCAGTAGTATATGAAACAACTTACAAATTATTGTACGCTGTACAATTATATTCATATGATTATGTTAATAACAAAATTATTAACTTCTACATCACATATGTAGTAGCAAAATATAATCATTATAATATGATTGAAGAAAAAATCATTATTTAATAGTATATTGTACAACAAGCATTTCCTACGCGTATGAAAGTTTGTAGCATGAGCCTAAAGCGAATGCTGCAAATTAAATGAGTATGAAATGGACATTCCATACGAGTTGTACACTATACTTTATCTACGACCACTATATTATTTCCTAATTAATTTAAGTTTAATAATAAATTTGTCCCAGTTTTACCATTCCAATATTGACAATTCTAAGTAAGTATCCTAGCAATGGCACCTGTACTGAAATGAAATAACCTGTATTGAAATACTGACAAAACAAATTCATTTCACACGATGCTTGCAATGTACCTCATTTCCCGAGCAACAACAAACATACAATGAGCAGATTTCTAAGTAGTCGTAGAAAAAACATTTTTATTTCTCAATAAATGCTCTGTAATTATGGCGATTTTAAACAAGGAAAGGAACAGATTACCCACTTGTGGGTATAATTTTGAGAAAAGTCACTAGTGAGTATTTTTTTATTTATAACAATACTAATAACACCAACACTTTGATAACTACTTCGATTGACATTTTTATTTAGAAAATTTAAAGCATGTCACTGTCAAATAATATTTCTTTAATAAATTTTGTATTTATTAAGAGACGTTGGATAAAACGTTATACTTCACACGTGGGCAAAGTGGAATAACCCACCCGATAAAATTATCCCCCTCAGCCTTCGGCTTCGTGTGCTAAAATTTCTCTCGTGGGTAATTCCTTGCTTTGCCCACTTGTAAAGTAAATAACTATTGTCTATTTTGTTGCGGACATTTCTTCATTGCAATCGTCTGTGTATTACAATAAAACAAAAAACATTTTCGACATAATTATAAGACAGCTTAACTAATTTCAAAACTCACAATTAAAACATTTCCCCATATTTAGTAAAAGGAGCACAGTAACAATACAATTTTGTGTACCAAATTTGAAACTTCCATTACTATAAATCAAGTGCTAACCTCCCAAATAAGCATTCAGAATCCGAGGCGTGTCGTTTGGTTAAAAGCCCAAGGATGAGTGAGTTCACCCGAGCGTTTAAAAACTCATCTCACCGGCTCATAAATAAGTGAGATAATCTCTGTAAGATTCTCCACCCCTTTGGGTTCTTTAAGTCTTGATTGGGCGAGAGATAAACTTAACTCATCTTATTCATTTAATCTCGCATCACTTGCGAATCAAGTGACTAACGGTAGTTCTACTCCCCATCGAGTCTGAGCGGACAAAACTTCTATCATTTACACATTAATGCCCAGCGTATGATAGATTATAAGTAAAGATGTCTCACTTCAACATTATGTTCCTGTTAGGCTTTGGCATTTCAAACTGGATAAACTATTGGTCTGTATATTTAAATGTAAAATATTTTTTTGCAAAACCTGTACTGTAAGTTACCCATTAATAACAAAATTTAAACACAGTAAGTGGAACTTTTATTGCACAATTGGTTTCCATGGTTACATCATTTACTTACCGTTCACGGTGGATAGTAAGTGACACTTACCGTGCAAGGTGGACGGTAAGTAAATATATATCATTCAAATTTTATTTCTAACCTCAATCTGTCAGCTGTTAATTTTGATACCTATTTTTCCTTTTCTTATATTTACGCAGGTATTGCAAAAAATAACTTACTAAGGTCGAACTGTAAATGATTTTTTAGGCCTCGAATGTTTAGGAAATCTCGACCCTACGGGTCTCGACATCCCAAACTACATTCTCGACCTAAAAACTATCACTTACTGTTCACGGTACGTAATATACTATTTCTACGACCACTAAGAAATCTGCTCATTGTATATTTGTAGTTGCTAGGGATATGAGGTACATTGCAAGCATCGTGCGAAATGAATTTGTTTTTTGAGTATTTCAATACAGTTCATTTAAGTACAGGTGCCATTGCTACGATACATATTTAGAATTGTCAAATATTGGAATGGTGGAAGCGAGAAAAATTTATTATAAAAATTAAATTGATTAGGAAATAATATCGTGGTCGTAGAAAAAGTATAGTGTACAACTCGCAAGGAATGTC
Organism: Poecilus cupreus; assembly: GCA_963942605.1. Taxonomy (NCBI): domain Eukaryota; kingdom Metazoa; phylum Arthropoda; class Insecta; order Coleoptera; family Carabidae; genus Poecilus; species Poecilus cupreus. The sequence goes on from OZ012722.1 coordinate 9,722,953, forward strand.
CATTTCATACTCGTATGATTTGCAGCATTCGCCTTTGGCTCATGATACAAACTTTCATACTCGTAGGAAATGAGTACCATTCCATACTCAATATACAATTTTCTACGGCCACTTAGAAATCTGCTCATTGTATGTTTGTTTTTATTAAGGATATGAGGTACATTGCAAGCATCGTGCGAAATGAATTTGTTTTGTGAGTATATCGATACAGGTCAGCTCATTGAAGTACAGGTGCCATTGCTAGGAAACTTATTTAGAATTATCAAATATTGGAATGGTGGAAGCGAGACAAATTTATTATAAAAATTAAATTGATTAGGAAATAATATCGTGGTCGTAGAAAAAGTATAGTGTACAACTCACAAGGAATGTCTATTTCATACTCGTATGATTTGCAGCATTCGCCTTTGGCTCATGCTACAAACTTTCATACTCGTAGGAAATGAGTACCATTCCATACTCGTTGTACAATATACTATTATAGATAATTATATTTACTTACCAACATACAAAAATATGAAATCAATGGGGTCATACACCTTTTTTCATTTTATTTATTTTTTTCAGTAGAGTAAAATTATAAATATAGATACTAATTTTAATATTAAAAGGCATTTAGTTATTAAGATACTATTTTCTAAAATTGGCATCCCATTTCAAATTTTTCGCTTCTTGACGACATCTTGTAATTCCAGAAACAAGCTCTTGCGGAAAGCGCGGAACTACACCAACTGTCAAATTGACTGTTAACTGTCATTGTTATTTACTGAGAGGTTTTTACAAATATAGTTTATTCATATTACGTGGGCAATATAATATAACAAATATAATAAACATAAGTTTAATTTGAAAATTGTTGTTAACTGCAACATGTGACTTGAGATAACAGGTATGATAATGAGACTACCGACATTACCGACAAGCGACAAAATATATTACATCAAAGCATTTTTATTTTAACACGTCCTAAACTCTTTGTCTAAATACGTTATAATTAACGAATACCTAATTTAATTTATCGGAGTGTTCATTTTAATAATAATAAGTAATTATTACAACCCTGAAAAGCAAATAATATTTGTTATCAACACCTCTTTTGCCTTGCCATGCTGTATATTCTATTACAAGATGACGTCACGATTTTGCAACCGCGAAACTTCATAAAGGAAATTATGAATGAAAAGTTAAAAAATTATAAGAAATATTGAATAATATGTGACTGAAATGATCTTAATTTTTATAATATGTAAAAAAACACAACTTTTTTTTTAAGTGTGACCCCATTGGAATCTGACATGTAGCGATATGCCATCTAGCCACTGATTATTATTATCTAAATTTAGATTATTTATATTACTATACATCAGATCATCAAATAATCTTCCCTCAATAAGAACAGGTTAACATTAATTAATACAAATTTGTGTTCAATCAGCGTCAAGCAGGTCTTGTAAAATACCTCCTCATTTGAAATCATGTCGAGTGACACAAAAATTACAAGCCATTCTTCAAATCTTCACCGTCTACTTAGTGTCATCATTTCGACGAAGCGACGTATTTAGAAAAGCCTAATGTGTTGTTAGGGCGGGAAGCCGTTCCGCTCCGGTGAGACCCCGGTCCGCGATGTCGGCTAGCATGTAGTTAGTTTAATGTTGCCGCTCTGTCATTAGTTAAACTAAGAAACGCCCAAGTTTTATACCATAATATGTTGTTACAGTGTCGAGCATATGAGAATGGGTATGTGTCAAGTTTACTATGTCAGCATCTGAAGAAAACGAAGAGTCTCCTCTAGTTCCGAAGAGTTTAACAAGTGTGAAACGAAGTAATTGTTGTGTGTTTACTTTTTTCTCTTTCACTTGTTTCTTGTTTGACTTGTGATGTATTATAAACTGCTGATGGCTTTTTAATTGTAGATGTTTTTTGTTATTTGATTAACACTTACTTGAAAAGTCATTACTTAAAGTGAAGGAAGTTATTTATTAATGGCGCGAGCTGGACTTTTGACCCCTTGGGTTTTGAATAAATAAATATATAAAACCTACCGTCAAACCACTAGCCTCCGAGGTGTTAGTAGATGAGGAATCGCTGGCACCGTTAAAAATTATTATTAATAATATAGTAATTGTAAAAATAGTTATAACAATATACCTCAAACAAATATACATGAAATAAATACTTTAAATTTTTCATTAGACCATAGTTCGTTCCCAGTGAATTTTAGAACAAAAGTGTAAATACAAAAAATGTTCAGAAACAAAAACTGCTTCAAATGAACCTAAATTTATTGATATAATACATTTCTGTCATCAGATAGTTATTTACAGAGTGCCATGGAAAACAAAACATACAATTCAAAGAGTCGTATTGTTAGAGTAAAACTGTTGATATTTGATACTTATAAAGAAGAATAACAATACCTGTTTCATTAAACAGCTTTATAATTCGTTTTCTGGCACTCTGTAAATAGTGAAAACTTAAAAACTTTTTTTTCAACAAATGTAGGCTCAATGGGGTCTTTCACCATTTTTTTTTTTATATTATTTTATGAAACTTTATGTATATTGAAGACTATCTACACTTTTAAAAAGTCTTAATTGTTATTCATTAAGCCACAATGATTTTTTAAAAAATATTGTGACGTCATAGTAGAGGTGTTGGTGGATCTAAAACAGTACAGATTGTAAATAATTGTAGTCATATATTTTTTTACTTATTTTATTATTATTATTACAATAAAATAGAACATTTATGTAACAAAAATTATTTAATTTCTTCTGTTTTAGATCCAGCAACACCTCTACTATGACGTCACAACATTTTTTAAAAAATCATTGTGGCTTAATGAATAACAATTAAGACTTTTTAAAAGTGTAGATAGTCTTCAATATAGATAAAGTTTCATAAAAAAATATAAAAAAAAAATGGTGAAAGACCCCATTGATACAGTTTTTTTTTCTGAATTTTTTCTTTTGTATTTACACTTTTGTACTAAAATTCATAGAAAACGAACCATCGCCTAATAAAAATATTACCATTGCATTTGCTGTTTATAAAAAAGTAGACACTCGGTATATTTCACCAGTCGTCAAGACACGGTCCCCAAAGATGTTATTAGACAGGGAACCACAGGGTAAAGATAATTAAGCTGTTTTACTTTTTGTTATTTCATTAATTTACTAAATGTGTCAGGCTAAAATTTTGCTTTATTTGAAAATTATTTTCTTTAAACAGGTTATAATTTTAGGAAAATGTATTTATTATTTCAAAATCTTGGTAACTTGGCTACAATGCATAGTAATTTTCATTCATTATAACCATTGAATTATAATAATAATGGAACGCTAATTTGTAGGCTTTATGAGAGCGAAAAACATACATCGTAGGACCATCCTTTTTTTCTATGCATTTTTTGAGCGATTGGTATGTAAAAACATGTTGTACAGTCTTGTCCAAAACTAATAAATAATATTAATAAACACTGTTCAATTACTTGAAAATTCCTTACAATGCACATACATAATAGTTAATTGAACTCATTTCTATTAATGTAATTTTATTTCAAGATCACTGAAAGTGAATATCTTTATGATTATTTTTTGACGTTTCTTAAAACCAATGAAATGCTTTATTGTATGTCACATGTCTGCGTTTTAACCAATCCTGTCATTATTATACTGAGAATAATGCTCTTGTGATTATTCCCGGCAATTTTCTCTGTAGCTTTTTTGTTTTTGTTGACAGATGTCAAATGTCAGATAGTTATCATCAACTCAAGTAAAAATGAACAAAAAAGATAGATTTAGTGGCGTGCCTGATGATGAAATCAAAAAATAATCTAATTAAATATAACTCGAGAGTTCGATAAATTAGAAAATAATAATAATCAAATTATTTTCAATTTATTCTCACTCTCTTGTTATATCATCTGGTACCGGTTATTCTTAATGTAATTCCATCACCATTATTATCACAAACGCCAACTGCTTTTGCTAAAAACTTAAAAAAATCACTGATTAAAAATGTCATTTCGCTTAATTAACATCTTTGATTTCACTCTATTTCTGTATATACATATATATTTATTCATTATCTTTGTAATTTAAAACTTAAAAATTTGTAAAGTTTATCATAATCATTTTGATTGTTTGTAACTTAACTTACTTTTCTGTAAAAAGGTGTCTTACTTATATTTGTGTAAAATTGGTCATTTTGTATTGTCCACGCTTGAAATGTACATATTGTAAAGGTTATATGGGAGAACAGCCTCGGCTGAATTATTGCCAATAAAAATTATTATTATTATTATTATTATTATATTATTACTGACAATATTTATGAAACTATTGGACAGCAGTTAATAAATTTTTATTAAAAATCGGCCTCTACGGGTTTCGGCAACACATTTGCCTTGTTCAGCAGGTTATGTTAAAAAATTACTATCCAAAAGTTTAATTATTGTCACAAACATCCCTCCAGTCAAAGAAGCTTCAGATTAATGTCTTTATATTTTCTTATCAACTTTCTAAGCGTACTGTACAACAAAGATAAATAAACCAACAACTAGCAGTCTATATTTTCATGATTATAACAATGAAATTTTCTTTCAAACGAACTATAAATACACAACAATGATTATTGATTGCAAATTCATAAAATCCAACCGTTCAACTTCAACTTTAATGCCTTGTAAACCCTTTGAAAGTGTATACACAAAACTACAGTTACCCTTTCAGTTGTTTATAAACCTGAAATAGCTGTAAACCGCGCACCTCTACGACAAAAACCAAATATTAAGAAACCTAGTTGCGCTCCATCTAATGATTATCCACTATCTCTATTCCTATTTAAAAGTGTTGCACGTGCTAGCCGCCGCCGCCGCCGCGACCGTCGCCGCGCGTTGACGCAGGAGGCGGCGAGATCAAACGGTCGCCGCCCCTGCGTCCCCGGCCCGCAGGGAGAGGGAGACACGCGTCGTGTGCTAAATCAGATTCGCGCTTCACTAGTTGTGTCTCTGTTGCAGCGAGCGCCGTCCTTCTCCAAGGATGGGACGCGGGATGGAGGACCATTTTGGGGGTGAGGCTTCCTTAGGGTAGGTTTATGGGGTTGTTTAGTTATTGTTGCTAGTTATGATGAAATGTATTTTCTTCTCGACCGGGAGAGAAACTCGGTTTCTGTGATACCAAAATTATGACAGAAACAACCAATTTTATATATACGGGAGATTGGTGTACTTTTCCCAATCCGTCGTGATGGAAGATTAAATAAAATATTTGTTTAAATTTGGAAAGTTTCTTTCATTATAATTGATCATTATTAATAAAAAAGATTGTTTACACAACTGGGAGAGAAACCCGGTTCTATACCAAAATCATGACAAAAACAGTTTCATATCTACGAGAGATTTGTGCACTTTCTTTCCCGTCGTGAGGGAAAGTGCTCAAATAATGCGAAAAATGAACAAAATTAAATAAATCAAGGGTAACTATCATAAATTATATTACAATTCGAATAACTTTGGAATACATAAAAACCATCATAAATATTGGGATCGTGAAATAAATAGTACAATATACAGCGTAAAAGAAAAGCGTATTTTTTCACTTGTCGCTTGTAGCTCTCGCCTACGACTCGTGCTTCAATTTACACCGCGGGAAAAAATTCATACAGTTCTATCCCTTAATGTATAATATAATATTTTGCGCCTTCGTCCAAAAATAGTAGTTTTACACATCTCAAAATCGTCCGGTTTCCTAGGCAGGCAAACACTGGGGACTTTTATAAGGTTAGAGTTGTCAATTTTGTGTTTTGGCTTTAGTTTGTTCTTGTTCAGTGTATTTAGTAAATTGTTAACTGTAAGCTCAAATGTAAGTAATTATAATTAAATTTTCAGTTGCTGTGCATAACTAATAAATATTAACTAAACATCACCGAATTTTACAAAGAAAACAAATGAATTGTTTATATTTATAAATCCCTCGTATTTTTGTTTACGAATAATCTGATGTTACCAACATAAAATCCCAGTATTTCACATTAGACAAATAAAGAAGTAATTTCATTTAATAAATAAATATGTAAATTTTGCATACTCTAAAAGATTTAGAATAATATTGGTTACATTGTTATTTAAAAATTACAGTTTGCGGCAAGTTACGTGTTCAACACATTAAACTATATCTTCGCAAATGATTCTACAATTGAAATAAATCTGATTTGGTTAGCAGACAATCTCCCGCCAAACCAAGTTGCAAATTTATTGAAACCATTATTATTCAGCATCTTTTTTAATAACACAAAATTTAACATAAATCATTTATTTGAGTTATTCTCAGAAAACTTCTTCAAATCGATGAATTGCTACCAAAATCTAATCAGCTCGAAAGTTGATCCTCAAAATTATAAAAAAGAAATTCGTCACACACACAAACGCCATCGTGAAAATAGTGAAATTGTATTTTAGGGGTAAAAATAGTAGCTATAAATACAATTAAAATCGAAATAGCTTCATAACACAATCCAAATATGTACATTAGCAATCTCCTAAACACACAGTGAAGAAGAAGTCTGGGAAGTCGTCAGAAGAAAAAGCAAAAACATCGTCGTCGGCGACAACTAACAACGGTGCTCGTCAACTAATAAAATTTACAGATGCGTCGGCGAGTCGAGCGTCGTAGCGTCGTAGCGTCGAGCGCCGGCGTCGTCAGATTGTGTTATGTTATTTATAAAGCTCTTTGAAGGCAGCGCCACGCACGAACACGGCCACCGGTGGAACTAGTTAGCGAGGCACGTGACGGGGACTCGAGGAGGAAAGGATTTTGTGAGATTGAGGAATTAGTGCAAGACTTAAAGGTGACGCTCTCAACTGGGAACTGAACATCGTGACCGCCAATAAGAACACTATATTCTTAATATGGTATTTCAATAGCTCATGAAATATTTTAGACAATTATTTATTATAAATAATTGTGACAATATACCATAAGATATACATATGTCTTCAATTCGTTTTTACTATTTTCTTGATAATATCTGTGTGTATGTATGAATGTGTCTCGATGTGTTCAATAACTCGGCTTACGTCTTGGCTGTAAACTACTTGCTAGTACCATAAAATTGCACTTTACGTTCTAGATAAATAAATAACTAATATAAAGGTGAACGTATATAAATATTTATAAAAACGCTGGACTGTCATAGACACAAAAAATATTGCATAGCAATTTTTTTAAATCGTAAGACAACTACTACCTAAAAACAATTTGCTTAAAATTTTTATGCGATTTGACCAATAATGCACCCCTGTGTTTTCTAATCCTATAAACAGTAAACAATCTGATGTATTAAACACAGAACTTTCCGCTTGTGCAAGTTTTAAACGATACATAAAAGGAAAATATAAATATGACTTACTAATTTCTAATATCTAATATCTTCTTTACGTATGTTAGTGTTCGGATAGTACAGCTCAAACTAAATAGGATTTGTATGAAACTTTTCCGATTCGCGGTAAATGGCACTGTAATCAAAATAGTTATTTATTTTACAAGTGGGCAAAGTAAGGAATTGCCCACGAGAGAAATTTTAGCACACGGAGCCGAAAGCTGAGTGTGATAATTTTATCGAGTGGGTAACTCCACTTTGTCGTGTGAAGTATAACGATTTATCCAACATGTCTTAAAAAATGGAAAATTTATTAAAGAAATATTATTTGACAGTGACATATGCTTTAAATTTTCTAAATTAAAATGTCAATTGAAGTAGCTACCAAGGTGTTGTGTGTTATTATTATTGTTATAAATAAGAAATTACTAATTAAATACTATTCTCAAAATTATACTCACTAGTGGGTAATCTGTTACTTCCTTGTTTAAAATCGCCATAGTTTTAGAGCATTTATTGAGAGTTGTTGGATATAACATATTTTTAACGCAAATAAATGATTCAATTTTGAGAATTTTTGAATTTCTGTGACTTATGTATTTTAAAACTTGTACTGTCGTTTATCCCGATCTCTCTGTATTTTATAATCATCTTCTTACTATTTTAAAGCCTTATAGTACGCCGTTAAAATTCTTTAGTCATTCATCTACCCATATTTATTAATAATTGTGTTAATAATCCCCGTTCTATTTCAATTTCATTTTTATGCTCCCTTTATTCGTACTAGAAACTCTTTTAGTAACAGCCAGAACTAACTATCTTACGATATCACCTATTTATAGAATGTGTTAAATTCATGTTACTAAGTTCTCTAGTGTTGATGTTTTCTAATTAGAATTTAAGTAACTTTTACTACCCTTTATTTGAACTTGGCCTGTTGGTAGTTGTATTAAAAAAATAAATAAAACCATCCCTAAAATTTTGCATCTTTAAAAGTGACTTTTCTCAAAATTATATCCAATAGTGGGTAATCTGTTACTATCCTTGTTTAAAATCGCCATAGTTATAAAGCATTTATTGAGAGATGTTGGATAAAAATAATTATTGTCATAGTTCCCATTTAAGATTTCAAAGTGGCCTACCTTCCCCCAAAGGGTGGCGGTGGGGGATCGTGTTTGGAGACATAAGATAGGTATTTGAAAAAAATTAAACACGTGTTTTTTTGTTTTTTGATTCGATGTGTATTCTCGAAATATTTCACCGTCCCGAAACTTGTATATACAGAAGGTAACAACCAGATATGGTTTCTAGTAAACTACTATTTCCAGTTGATGGATTGCTATCAAAATCAACTCTGCTCGTAACTTGTAACATATACAATTGTACATTTTAAATAGGTAATTTTAAAATGATATTACTTTGAGATGTTGAATTATTGTGCACGAAAAACAAACGCACATGCTTTGCTTATATCAAATTATTTTCATATTGGTTTGTGGACTATTTTCTACTGATAGTTTGAATGTATAGAGTAATAAGATTGTAGGCGAATTTGCATCGGTTGATCTGTTGTTTAATATCGGCGGCACGCTACAGATAAAGTTAATTCATCTCCTCTTTTTCTCGAGTTTTTCATCAATGATTCCTTCTTTTTCGCATGAAAATGTGATCAGTGTTTCTTTACGTGCCGATCCAATCGGAAAATAATTGCTCGAAATTAAATTCTAAAATGTGAAATACCAAACGCTCCGTTTATGTACAGATTAGCGCGTAGCGTACCGGGCAACGAGATCGCAGTTCGCAGATGCAATCGACGTGGCCTTTGAGACCGGGGGTCCGGGATGCCGGTCTGCCCTTCCCGGAGTTGTGATGAAATTCCGGGCGCGCAATAGCCAATACTGGCGCCGGCAAATATGCGCCCGGCGTGCTGTGCATAGTTCCAACGACTTTTAGGAATTCAAATATGGACGGCGATATTATAGGAGCGACGCTCGTTTTATGAAATACCCTAGAACAAGATGACCGACCGACCGCCACTTGTGTGGTATTTTATTATTAACTCTGTTAATATCTGCCCCCGGCAACTATGTGCTTTGATACAGCACAGCCAATCGATCAGACATTTGCGCAAGATCAAGATATTCAATTTTGTACATTCTTCAGGATTCATTTTACAAACTCAACCATATCTGAAAGTGAATGTTTCATAATTACACAATGGGGTACACTTTGATTCATGAGATTCTATTCGCAATAAGCTCTATTATCCTGAATTTTGACAGATTTTTACCTCCAGTATATACCAGGAGCAGAACTGAAATATTGCGTTCACTGAAAAAATAGTACAGACTTTTTCCGACGACCACTACGAAAAGTACATAAAATCACACACTAATCTATTACTGAAAGTTAGTCATTGCATATCACTAGCAATGCTGTGTGATATGAAAGCTTGTTAGCCTATTAGATGCGTCAGTAGAGTGTGTACATGTTAACTGTTTGATTTTATCACACGCTGCGATAACTGAGCAAACTAACCTAAAAATTTGTATATAAAAGTTTGACAGTTGCAGAAAATATGCTGAGGTTACACGGATTAAGAAGGTTGGACCCTAATTTACCAGATTTTTATATAATTATAGGTGGATTCTAATAGCAATGATGCTAAAATAATCTGTTTTAATACTTTTATGTAAATTTTATATTGTTATTTCTTTATTATTATTTAAATGTGGTCGTCGGAAAAGTATCGTGTATAACACGTGCTGAAAGAGTATTTCAGCACTAGTTATACAATATATATTGATGCAGTTCTGTAGATAAAAATTTATTTATTTCAAATTATTAAACATAATTCTTCGTCAGGAACTACACCCAAAAGTCTAATTATTTCATTATTAATAGTTCAGAAACATATTTTCTTAAAAATTATCAGTTTTTTTTTTTAATAACTTCTTCTAATTACTTGGTAAATAATTGTGTTTAATTTCTTAATTATTATAAAATTTTCTAGAAAATGCATTTTATATCATCTGTTTACCAAATAGTTCGGAAGGAAGGTATAAGAATCATGCTAAAAATTCGGTAGTGAGTTTTCTGTGGATGAGCACGATTTAGGATCTTTAGAATGTCTGTGTGTGTCTGTCTGTCAGTCTGTGTGGATCTCTGGAGTTACGATTTCTCAAAAACTACTAAACTGGAAATTTTTATATTTTGTATACACCAATTGTATACCCTTTGGAATAGCTGATTAGTTTTTGGTGATAATCCAATAACCGGAAGTGGTAGTTTACTTGAAGCCCTATCAAATTATTTTGAAATATCTGAGTAAATTATGATTTAATGACAATTTTTGTTATGAATTCAAATATTAATCTACAATTATTATTTGAAACATTTTTATCTTACTGTCACCATTTACGAATTACAACACGTTAAAGAAAAATTATATTTTGACATTTTCGTTTAAATCTGCAAACAACATGAACGAAATAAATCATTTTTAACACGTAGGTATATCATACAAAATTTTATCTACGATTTTCCTAGTGTAATAGTAAATACTAAACAATGTAGAATGATATTTTGACAGTTAGGGTTATATTTGTTGATTTATTGATACAAATCGTTAGTTACGTGTTAAAAGTAATGTTATTGTTACTGTATCGTAAATAAATTTATTTAAATTATTAAACATAATTCTTCACCTGGAATAACCCAAGCATTTAATGTACTATTATTAAAAAAAAAAAGATGTTAAAATAAATTCAGCCCATAATATTAATTAAATTGTCAGCGTAAAATGATATTTGCATGATATTTTAGCAGTTCCCTGTAATTACATCAATTGCCACAAAACTGGCTACAAGGGGGCGGCGTCCACCCCCCAGGGGTGATTATTCGTAAGCCTACTCATCTGCTAAAAGCTTGTCATTCAACATATATGTATAAAATGGACCCAGTCAGCTATTGTCCGTTGACAATGTCGTGTATCTCGATCACTATCGCAGATTTCATCTCAATGCACCCCTGTTGACATAAGGTTAATATATACAATGCGTCCACTCTCAGGGGTAGCAGGGGGTTGTTTGTAATGCCTGTATGAATGGAATGTTCGATGGACGATAAGACGACCCTCTGCATGACTTTCTATGGCTTGTTTTTGGTTTTTATTAAGCGTATGGGGCTTTATGCGTTTGTATTGTAAGTGTAAATTATACGTTGAGAAATATCAGCGAATTTATTACAAGTAATATGTAGTTTGATTGATTTTAACGCTCTGATAACTCTAGTAACAGATTTACTACACATTGCAGTCTAGTATTGTAGCATAATACTTTTTTGAAATTATAAAATGACAGATTTATTAGATTGGCACTATTAAGTACTTGGTTATATATATTTAATGGTTGCAAGACCAGGCAAACAAGTACGGATCTATTTAATTAATTTAATCTAATTAATATCCATTAATTGTTATTGAAAGCATTGTTGTTCAACTCTTTTCGTATTAAATAGTATATTAAGTATCAAGAACGGTAGTAAAGACAATTTACCAATGGGAGACAGCTCAGTCCGGTAATTCCTTAGCTTATATAATTTTTGTACCATAGGGCCATGCAATTTTTTTTGAAAATCGTATTTTACATTTGTTAAAATATAAGAAAATGTTGAAAGCAGAAGGTTGCAAAATTTAAAAATATAATAAATGATAAAAGTTGTCAGGGCAATGAAAAAGAGTTGTTGATATTAAAAAATATTGAGAAAGGTTATTCTCTGTAGCTTTTTTGTTTTTGTTGACAGATGTCAGATGTCAGAGAGTTATCATCAAAACAAGTAAAAATGAGCAAAAAAGATAGATTTAGTGACGTGCCTGATGATGAGTTCGATAAATTAGTTAAATAATTCTCCAGTATCTTTCTCAAACTTGTCACAACAAGTTTTCGAAAGATCTGTCAAATTATTTTCAATTTATTCTCGCTCTCTTGTTATATTATTACTGAGAATTATTTTCTAATTTATCGAACTCTCGAGTTATATTTAATTAGATAATTTTTTGATTTCATCATCAGGCACGTCACTAAATCTATCTTTTTTGCTCATTTTTACTTGTGTTGATGATAACTATTTGACATCTGACATCTGTCAACAAAAACAAAAAAGCTACAGAGGATATTGCCGGGAAAAATCACAATAGCATTATTCTCAGTATAATAAAGACAGGATTGGTTAAAACGCAGACACGTGACATACAATAAAGCATTTCATTGGTTTAAAGAAACGTCAAAAAATAATCAGTATATTACTGACAGGATTGGTTAAAACGCAGACACGTGAGTTACAATGAACCATTTCATTGCTTCAAGAAACGACAAAAAATAATCTAAATAAATATAACTGGAGAGTTCGATAAATTAGAAAATAATTCTCCACTATCTTCCTCAAGCTTGTAGCCATTTGGCAATAGCCACGCAAGCCCGTAGGTTAGTCAAATTATTTTCAATTTATTCTCACTCTTTTGTTATATTATAACTGAAAACTTGGCCAATTTATTGACCAATAAATTGCGTTGTGTAAAACAGGCAATAGATATATTCGGCCCAATTCTCTAACTCAGTTGTTGACAAATAGAAACAAATATTACAAGTGACAGATTGATTTTCTCTTGTGTTCTAAGATTTTTCATTGGATTAAAATCTTAGCAAGCGGTTAAAAATTAACAACCGAGTTAGAGAATTTTATAGGTTTGATATATTATTTAATATTATTAAATTGACATTAATGTCAAATGGTTCTGTACTATCAACTATCATACAGTAATAATGAAAATGACAATACCTAATTTGGTTGTTGGGGTACTTTACAAACATTAGTAGTGTCAAAGGCCAAAACAGGCGCATTTATAGATAGAGCAAGAGCTAAATTGAAATTGTCCACATCATGAAACCTTTGTCGATATTCATAATATTAAGTGACTCATAATTCAAAGATTTTTCACTCGATATTAATTATTGCATTTGTCATTGACGTTGATTGAACTTTATAAATCCTTAGGCAAAACGGTTGCAAAGTAAATGATAATGAAGGGCCGATTGATGAAAATTTCCTAATAATTAATAATGCGCCGGTTTATTGGATGGTCCGTCCTTGGGCAGTTGCCTTTGCGAAGCCTTTTACGGTAAATATTAAACAGCAGGATTACAAATGAGATTGTGTGGACTGTAGAGCTTTCAAACAGGCACAAAAGCATAATTTCATATCAATCTATCCGCACAATGTGGACATATAATTATGTCAATTGCCAGAGCACTCTGTATTTCAGGGGTGAGTTCTGTGCACAGAGGGGTGTGTTGTGCAACAAGGGTGGTTATAGCAATGAACAGCCCGCTAAAAGCTAGCCTAGGTTTTACCGGTTTTATTTGTTTAAAATAGACTCTTTATTCGTCATTGCAAAACCTTACAAATCTGTGCTGTACGAGATCACCCGTTTCAAGTGTCTCGTTTTAATGTTGTGTATTGTATATATAATTTGGATACTTTGAGGTACATTTGATATTAAATAAAACTAGAATAATAAACTTCAATTTTGAGAAAAACTAAATTATATATTTAAGAATATCTTAGTTACAATGTGAACAAAAAAAAATAGTTATTTACTTTACAAGTGTGAAGTATAACGTTTTATCCAACAGCTCTTAATAAATGAAAAATTTATTAAAGAAATATTATTTGACAGTGACATATGCTTTAAATTTTTAAATTAAAATGTCAATTGAAGTAGTTACCAAGGAGTTGTGTGTTATTATTATTGTTATAAATAAAAAAATACTCACTAGTAACTTTCCTCAAAATTATATCCACTAGTGGGTAATCTGTTACTTTGCTTGTTTAAATCGCCATAGTTATAGAGAATTTATTGAAAGGTATTGGATAAACATTTTTAACATCTATATGTCAAATGTACTCCATGTGTCAAATAATTGCGAAGTGTCAAAAATATGTATCGTTTGAAATATTATAAAAGTCCTATTTGTATTATTAGTCAGAAAGTTTTAAAGACTAGATATTAATTAATATCTATTTTAAAATAAATTCATAATTAGAATGAGAATAAAAATATTAAACGGGTTTAACACTTATATAACAAATAATTGTCAAAATAAAGTCATACGTGTTCAGTTGGTTTTGTTTGTATGAGAAAGTAGTGTGGTGTCCACACTAGATTATTTATTTTTGTGACCACTTTGTTTCTAACATTTAGGTAGCCAAATAGGTCTTGTTGTATGTAGTTTAAAATTCTCGCAAACCGTAGCCCTCGCCTTCGGCTCGGACTACAAGCTTTTTGCTCACGTGGAATATGTGCCATTCCATTACTTGTTGTAGAATATAATATTCTACGACTACTTAGAAATCTGCTCATTGTATGTTGTTGCTAGTGATATGAGGTATATTGCAAGCATCATGCGAAATGAATTGGTTTTGTGAGTATTTCAATATTTTTAGAACAGCAATTGCTAAGATACTTATTTAGAATTGTCAAATATTGAAATGGTGAACGCGGCTCAAATTTATTATTAAAATTAAATTAATTAGGAAATAATATCGTGGTCGTAGGAAAAATATAGTGTACAACACGCATGGAATGTCCATTTCATACTCGTATGATTAGCACAAACTTTCATACTTGCTTGTTGTATAATATACTATTGTTGTATTTAAAAAATTAGAATAATATTGGTTAGAATTTTTATATTTAATATCGTTTATAAGTTATATGGGGTAAATAGCTTCGTGGTAACGTGTCGGACTGTGGATCGTTAGATCCTCAATTCGAATCCCACATTTGCCATTTAAATTTACCCCTGTGGTTCCTCCTCCACTAACATCCTTGGGAGCTATGATTTGACGACTAGTAACCGCACTTCATACGAAAAAATATATCACTTACCGAGATCTGCGTAAGCAGAGTGCCACACCCATAATGGGTAAAAGGCGTGATGATATATTTATTTATTTTATTTTGTTAACAAGTTCTTTATGCGTATAGGTATAGTACGTATTGTAACAAGACGATGATGAACTAAGGAAAGTAGTAGAGTTAATTCTGAAAGACATCATTCAAAAAATGTTAAAACCGAATTAAAAAGGTATTACTGTTCTTAGAAAAGCGCGATGAATAGTAAATACGTGGCCAATGAAAGTAATTTGAAAGTATGAATGAAGCGTCAGCGGAGAAACTTTTCAGGAGCGAAACCTTTAAAAATTTAAACACTAATTAGAAGTTATTTGAAATATCCGCAGCTAATAAAAGCTCCTTTAATCGCATGTATTCATCTCCCCCCATCGCTCCGGCGCTGAAATGCATTTTTGATTACTTCACGTCATTTACAATTCCTTTTCTTCGATTCTCGCCTCATGGAGCATTCTTTCTTTTTTAAAGAGTCCCATTCGTTTTTCGAAGGCTCATTGATTCACCCTCTCTGTTTATCTAGCAGGGACACGGTCGCGCTGTCTCTGTCGGGAGCACGCAGTGCTGGCATGCTTGATTACGGCGGCCATTTGCATTTAACGAGGAACCGGGGAGGCCAAAAAGAAGTCTCATTTCTGTTTAAAATGTAAATTTGGCAGCTTGATGAGAAGAGATGTGGAATGGGACCTAGTGCGTAGGAATGAATGCTAGACGCTAACGCCATCTTCACGCGCCGGGAACTAAATTTACACGTAGGTTCACCCTTAATATTCAACTTGAAACTATTGCAAATCGTTCAGAAGAATACAACATTATTCGTTTAGAATATTTCTTATAATTCACATACAGAAAATTGTACCAACAATCCCGTAATGCTTCAAATAAAAGTTTTTTTAAACTCGTGTACAAGTATGTATGGGAAGTATTGGGCAGATCAAAAGTTTCGATTAGGATAAACACGATTTATGAAATCTAATAACGACATTATTTTGATATTTACACTTTCTATCCACAAGTTACAAACTGAATAGATTTAGAAAGCAATTCTGTTTTCTTTTGGGCACATCTCAGTAAATAACTAACTAACTAGCCGTCAAATCATAGCCCCCAAAGATGATAGTGGAGGGGGAACCACAGGGGTTAACTTAAATTGGCAACTCTCAGCTGTGGGATTCGAACTGAGGATCTCACGATCCACAGTCCGACGCATTACCACGGAGCTATTTACCCTCTAAGCCTTAAGGTATACAACCAAGATTACTTAAATTACATTACAATTCAAATAATTTTGAAATACATAAAAACCATCATAAATATTCTGGTAGTATTCTAGCCTTTGCCTACGGTTCGTGCTTCAATTTACACCGCGGGAGAAATCATACACTTCTCTCCCTTATTGTATATTACACTATAATGTAATATAGGTACTTATAAAAAAAAAACTCCCGATAGAAATCTATAAGCAGAAGAATCAGAATAAAGGCTACGAGTTGAATAAGACACAGTTTACTCTGTTTTATAAAATATATTTTGTTGTTACTTAGTTGCTGTTAATATTTATTTGTTTGTTGTTTACTTGTTTCCTTGACGAAGAATTACATAGAGTAATTCGAAACGTTGAATTTCAATAAAAATTTTACAGAACTTCAACCAAAATTTTTTTTATTTAAAACTATTCCTTCAGGTGTGATTTTTATTGGTTTACCCATATGAGAGCACTCTACTTTCGCAGATCTCAGTAAGTGATCACTTATTACTTGTAAAATAGCAAGTTACGAATTCACAGAAAAAATGTCGGAATTCGAAGTGAGGATGTCATATGAGATACGCGCGAAGTTATGTACGTACAAAAGAGCATCGAATATAGTAATAACGCGTGTCGGTGTAAAAACAACTGCCACTAAATAACTGAAGCTTGAAGCATCCTTCAAAGCCCCAGCGTGTAAAAAATTCACGCATAAAATAACAAAGCTCTCTTGTTCACCCAATAAAAGAAACTCATCTGAAACAAAACCCGCTAGATTTTTTACAAAATCCATTACAAAAACAAAACTATAAAACTCGAACTAATAGCTTGGAATAATGCAGAACTGTAGGTCCTACTGAAATTCCAACTCTTGTGTCACAAACGTGGCTGCACAAAGAGACAACGCCGTCAATGTTATCGACAGATATAGAAGGCTGCTGTAGTTTTATGTGGAGGTAATTAGGAAAATAATTACATTGTGTGATAATGACACTGTGCGATGTAGGCGACTCGATCTGGTTACACGCGAAAATTAATACCGCCATTCGGGTTTTTGAATTTGAACCAACAAAGAATTTTATTAAACGGACTATGACATCGGAAACTGAAACGACAGTCTTTTGAATGATCCGAAAGCTGAGGAGGACTTATATTTGAACTAGAAAGACACACTGGCTAGTGAAATATGTTACAGGAATTTGTAGTGGCTATATAGGCTCATTTTGTAACTTTACTAGACCGAGATATACGAGGAGCTTGCTCTACTAGCCCTCTTGTCTCTTCTGGTGAAGTTTATTTCATTGTGCATAGTTCGAACTGTTGCCCCGAGAGGCGGTAGATTCGAATTTAAATTAGAAACAATTTAAACTATAAAATATAACTCAATTGTTTACTGAGATATGCTCAAGTAACCTGATAGGCTTTCAAGTAAACTACTACTTTCGATTGAAGAATTACTACCAAAATCTAGAACTTGGCCGATCAAATTATAAATATAAAAATAAAGTCATATGCCACCTCATGAGTGAATGATTGTGAATTTATGTAAACACAAATGACCATGCTCTTCAGTGGGATTCGAACCCATGACCTCTGTTAGTGTCTAGTGACAGCCACTAAGCCACCGACAAAAAGCAACATTTATTAAATATTATAAGTAATATCTTTCATTTGAATCTTTTTAGCAACTGATTTCATATTCACAATAAATTGAATACAAATGTGTGTATCATTTTCGATCTTGGAATGTATTGTGTAACTTACAACTTTGATGAGCACGAGTTCAAGTCTAGCGCAGTTGACAGAAACTCACCTATAACAAAAAAAAAACATTGTTAATTATTGATAAAGTTTGTTGGGAATTTAAGAATCTTAATATTCTGTATTTATTTTTAAATATATAAATTTAAAGTTTTGTTTCTTTGTTCTGTAAAATTTATATAAATATATCATTTCGAACTACTACATGCAATACTACGTAAACAACATGTACAAGTAAATAGAAACAATAACTAAGTAATAACAAATTATGTTTTATTAAAGAGAAAATGTCATGTTTTGTTCAATTCGTAGTCTTCATTCTGATTAAATCTCATAGGTTTCAGAACTTAAATCAAAAATCTTTTCATTTATTAATTATTACATATATTTGGTTTATTACAGTTTGGGTTTGATTTTGTTTTATTAAATTAATTCTAAGCCTTAGATATTTAAATTCATTTCTAGCAATAGGCTTAATTAATGAATTGATTTTGGCTAAAATCAATCTGGAGCTAAACCATTTTTGTCTATTCCTAATTTTATTGAAAATCCTTATTTTAGTGATGAAATTATCTTACAATTATGTCATATTTTTTTTTTCTTATTAAATCACAATTTGACAACTTATTAAAGATATGTAAGATTGGTCCATTGGCAACACTGCTACACCGCCTTGTGTCTGATAACCTAACTTTTAACGTGTCAGGCTGTCAGTTGTATTCTCAAAGTGTATTTTAGGTTTGAGCAAATCGTTTTTAGAAACATGTCGTGAAAAAAAATGTTGTGTCTATCACGAGAGGAAAGCTCTTCTTCCACTCTTCGAAATGCCTCACTCACTGCGCTCATGAGGCAAACTTCGAACTCGAGGGGGAAAAAGAAGTGCTTTCCTCTCTAGTTTGACAAATAACTATTTTCTACCATAACTTAGCTCTGAAGATGATAGGTGGTTATTATCAAAAAGTCGGTGTAGTTTTTCAATAAATATTTGACAGCTAGTCTGTTTGTTTCCATTCATCCCTTAATTAGAAATTAGCAGAATAATTATAAAAGTAGGTAAAATAATTATTATCGCTAAATCCATCCAGCATTCTCTCCCAGTTTTCCATATCAAAACAACTCATATTGGAACTCAATGTTTCCTATTTCCTAATCCCTAAAAACAACCCCCCCCCCCCTTCCATCCAGCTCATTTCTCGGCTATAAATGTTAGTACACGCACAAATTCACCGCCGTTGCTTTCGCGTCTTCAACATCAAACGAAAGTATGCGATAACTTCATATACACATGTGAGGCCCGCCCCCGGGCTGGCATCGACCCCGTGGAGGGATGTGGTCCAGGGCAGCCTCCCGCGCGCCTGCGCACCGCGCACCCCCGCGTCTTATGCCCTCCTCTTCACGGGAAACCTCTCGTGGAAAGTCGACAGTGATCGACGCTGATCGCGAGGCATCGGAAAACGGGAGATGCTGTTGTGTTTTGTTGTTTTAGACCAAGCACCCTTTGATATTTAAAGATGTTTTTCTTTAAAGTGTTTAGGTTTTTTAAAGATGCAACTTAAGGTAATTATTAAGGGTTTATTTATTGGGTAATTAAGGATTTGTTGAGCTTTTGTTCTGGGTTGTCAAGTGTTGTACTTATTTTAATAAATCTTTTGAAAGAGTATTCTTTTGCTGTGATTGGCATCACTATAAAAAAGAATCATCAATATTTGTATTATCTTTAAAATAATACTTCTTACTAATGGTAATACAGATTAAATCCTATTACAAAAATCGGGCTGTGGATCGTGAGATCCTCAGTTCGAATCCCACTGCCGACAGTTGCCAATTTAAATTTACCCCTGTGGTTTCCCTTCCACTAACACGCATGGAATGTCCATTTCATACTCGTATGATTTGTACAAACTTTCAAACTCGTAGGAAATGAGTACCATTCCATGCTTGTACAATATACTATTGTTGTATTTTAAAAATTAGAATAATATTGGCTACAATTTCTATATTTAATATATTTTGTATCGTTTAGGGTAAATAGCTCCGTGGTATCGCGTCGGACTGTGGATCGTGAGATCATCAGTTCGAATCCCACTGCCGACAGTTGCCAATTTAAATTTACCCCTGTGATTTCCCCTCCACTAACAACTTTGGGGGCTATGACTTGACGACTGGTAACCGCATTTCATACACAAAAATATATCACCTATCGAGATCTGCGTTAGCAGAGTGTCACACCCTTAATGGGTAAAAGGCGTGATGATATATTTATTTATTTTATTTTATATTGCAAGATTTCTTGATTGATAAGTAAACTGCCATTTTAAATTATCGGGTTATCACTGAAAACAAAATCTAATCAGCTCTTATCAAGGGGATATAAATATAATAAAAAAAATATCAGTATTTTTTAGTTCTATAGTTTTTCCTCCAGCGATAAATACACACAGACATACAGACAGAGTGGATGCACACGCAGACATCATCGCGAAACTAATAAAAAAATATTCTAGGGACCCTAAAATGTGCTTTTCCACGGAAAACTCACTACCGAATTTTTAGCATGATTCCTATACCTCCTTTACAAATATGTATGGCGGGAGGTAAATAGATTCGATAAAAATCCGGAAGAAAATTTGATTGAAATATAATAGTTATTTGTGTATCTAGAGCAGAAAGTAGTGTATTGCCGCTTGCGCATGGACATTGACCATGCATAAGCGGCAAGGACACTTTCTGCTCGAGAGACACACACTATTTTTTTCTACGATCGATTCAATAATGATAAAAAAAATGGATGGAAATATTATATTTGTCATTTTCAGTTTGAACTTTTATTCCAATCCATTTTACAGTTAGCCATGTTAAACCGTTTCCAAGGTGATGGATACTGTTTCTTCTGTTATTTGTTTGAATCGCATGGCAGATATTAATTTTTCAATTCAATTATGACGTTAAAAGTTTGTGAAACATCATAAAATAATGGATAGTGACGAATGTGAAATGGAATGTACTCCACCACACATCAAAGAAGCTGCGAAGAATGAAATATTAAATGTATTACCTGAAAAGTCGAAGAATAGGTATGAGAAGGAATATGCCTTGTTCAAACTAACTTGTCATTAAAAGTAAACTTGCTGTTATTATAAGATACTATTGTTAAATATTACCTACTATTATCATGAACTGTTTTCTTTGAAAATTAAAATTTTCCATAATAACTGTCCATTTTTCTATTCTACTAGAGAAATTTATCTTATTGCCGCTTGACAAGAGGCAAACGTTAATTTTCTGCTTTCAACTAACAGTTGGAAATGTATATTTTCTGCTCGGTCGTAGAAAAATCAAATTACATATTTAAAATTGAAAGGCTTATATTGTGAACTGAATAGATTTTAGTAGGAACTCATCGATTGAAATTGATAGTTTACTTGAAGGCCTATCAGGTAATTAGGGCATAACACAGTAAATAATTAAGTAAATTTTGATATAATAAAAAAGATGTAGAATAGTGTTGGCTACAATTTTTATTTGAAAATTTTGAAAATCGTGCTTCATAATGTATCTATCAAAACATCCTGCAATCTTTCTAATTGTGTAGGTACCCGCGGTAAATTTACGCGTTATTATATCATATTATTGAACTGTCAAAAGCGTTGAATGGATTCCGCCTCATTTCCAGTATAAAAACATACAAAAATATCAAAGAAATGGTCATAACCAAACTCAGTCCCGCCGTTTATACCGTCCTTGTAGGTAGGGCTGTAAGAAGACTTTCGAAAGCGCATTTCTTGCGCCGCTTACACAGCACTTTGCGTAAGCCCCGGAGATGATATTCATCATTTGGGGCCCAACAATGAGTCCCCATTCACGCTGAGATGCTCCACGCTGTGTCTCCCTTCTCCAATCAAATATTAACAGCGCAATTCTCCTCCCTGCTTCTGCTTCTTTTCTTCGTCGCTCGAGCATCCTCGAGTTTGTTGCTGTGTTTTAATAATGTTGTGAATTAAGATAAAATTTGGATACTGATATTGTGCTGGCTATAATTATGTTTGTTTTGTGAATTCATCTTTAATTTAGGAAAAATGTTAAGAATTATTAAAATCTTTTATGCTCGTCAAGTAGCTCAATGTGGAATTACTAAAGACAATTGAGTGTTTACGATCGGAAATGTAGATCGAAAATTAAGATAACTACACTTCAGAAACAAAATGTGCTACCTTAAGGGATGAGTATATGCAAGAATAATAGATTTACTTGCTATTTATCGTACATATTTTCATAGCCAAAGAATCAAGGTTTTATAACAATAAATATGTGTGAAGAAATAACTTTTAAAGATGCAAAACTTTAGGGATGGTTTTATTCATTTATTTAATACAACTACCAACAGGCCAAGTCCAAATAAAGGGTAGTGAAAACTTCTTAAATTCTAATTGGAAAACATCAACACTAGAGAACTTAGTAACATAAATTTAACACATTCTATAAATAGGTGATATCGTAAGACAGTTGGTTCTGGCTGTTGCTAAAAAGGGAGCATAAAAATGAAGACAAGAAATAGAACGGGGATTATCAACACAATTATTAATAAATATGGATAGATGAATGACTAAAGAATTTTAAAAGCGTACTAGAAGGCTTTAAAATAGTAAGAAGTTGATTATAAGATACAGAGAGATCGGTTCGGGATAGACGACATTACAAGTTTTAAAATACATACACTTTACAAGTGGGCAAAGTAAGGAATTACCCACAAGAGAAATTTTAGCACACGAAGCCGAAGGCTGAGTGTGATGATTTTATCGAGTGGGTAATTCCACTTGTCCACGTGGGAAGTATAACGTTTTATCCAATATCTCTTAATAAATGCAAAATTTATTAAAGAAATATTATTTGACAGTGACATATGTTTAAAAATTTTTAAATTAAAATGACAATCAAAGTGTGTGCCAAGGTGTTGTGTATTATTATTATTGTTAGAATAAAAAAATACTCACTAGTGACTTTCCTCAAAATTATACCCACTAGTTGGTAATCTGTTACTTTGCTTGTTTAAAATAGCCATAGTTATAGAGCATTTATTGAGAGGTGTTGGATAAGAGTGATTTATTTCGTTAGTGGAGTTGTGTCACTCGGCTTCACCTCGTATCATAAACTTCCCCACTTACTCATAAAATGTCACTTTTAACACTTACATCATAAATAACTATTGAAATGTCTATATTCTCTTTTAATGAAATAATCGATTTCAACATTGAAAATGTGACATATAAACTTGATGCATTTTTTTTTGTACGAAATCATTGTTTAAATTTGTATACATATATTTTCATATACCGAATGTAGAATTGAAATGAGGCATATAGTGATTTCAATGCTATATTTTTTATATGGCTGTATCTTTTTACCCATTTGGTTACCTAAATATTACTATTTCACGATACATCAATCAAATTAAAATTAATATTTATTAGAAAAATTGTACCAAGACCATGGAAAATTTAACGAAAATATTTGACATTTGAGAAAACAGTTCGAGATTTATTAATTTAACCAAAAGAAATGAAGTCTCAAATTCGCTTTTATTTCATTACAATGTTGTACGAATCTTCCACAAAAAATAATACGACACTGTAATAAATAACCGGCCGTCAAATTACAGCCCCCATATAAATGGAGGAGAGAATAAAAATTATCGGATGTTTATCGAACTGGGGATCTTATGATCCACGTTACCACGGATCTATTTACCTTTTATCATAGGTATCTAATGTTTAATAAACATATTACTTTAATAATCTCTTAAGCAGAGCAAAAACTCCACCGTCCCGTTAGCCAACTACAAAGAAATGAAAATCCTGCTCCCGACAAAAGAAACAACAGCAAAAACACTGTAAACACAAGAATAACGCTGAAACATTTGCAACTCACTCCACTTTACTTCCATAGCTCCACGACCATAGCGTGCACTATCGCACTTGGCAGAAACAGAAGACAATAACTGGGATTTGATTGGCTGCAGCTGTGTGACGTCATTATTCGTTACGGTCTTGTTAATTAACTTGTGATATGCTGATATTAATTAAATTCTAAATAAATGCAAGAATAATGTGAGCATGGGAGTGAAAAACCTTGTGTGGAAAACTGCGTGAGGGCGCGGAGCAGTGGCGTGCCAGATGCTTTCACAAGGGGGCCTACATACCTCACAATGTGGAGTAATATAAACTCATGAACGATCAAGCCGAATATTGAATATTTCTATTTTGTACTCATACATTAGTAGTCTATTACAATACGAGTGAAGAAACTAAGAATTTCGCTCACGCATGTGTCAGTTTTGAACATGAGGCTTCAGCCGAGTTGGCAAATACACATAAGTGAGCGAATTCGTTTATTCATGAGTGTTGTATAGCGTTTTATTCAAGCTTGCTATTGTAAGTACACGCCCCTATCCTTGTGGTCCACATACTCAATGTTACGAACTAGTCAATTTGGTAATGACAGGTGAGTGGGCGAAAGTAGTGAGCGAAAGAACTTTCGCCCACGCACCTGTCATTACCCATCCCGTTGCCATAGGAATGAATTAAGTTGAGTGGACAAAACAGAAGCTTTCGAGCTCTGTATTCAAGTAATGCAAAAAATGCAAAATTAAAAATGTATCATTTTGAAGAAAACAAACAAATCAAATGCAGAAATAATTGAAGAAACTGTAATTATGAATATAATTATTAATTTTGTTGTTACAATATAGAAATACAAAGGTACAGTTCAAAAAACTAAATTTAAAAATTGTTTGATTTATTTGTTTTCTTCCATGGCAAACTTTGTATATGCATATTTAAATAAAAATTTTTCGCAATTATTTTGTATTATTTGGTCATTACATGTGAATATCATTGAATTCAGAAAAAAATACTGAATCGAATAAGAAAATTTTTAAAAATAGGTTGCTATTTAAAATAAGAAAGTTGCACCCTGCATTTTGAGAACCACTGGTCTAAAAACATTCTTGTTTCGTTCATTTTAATTGTCTTATAATATAGAAATAGCAATAGTATACCACTTAAAATGAACAGCCTGTGTATCAGGCATTGTCGGTAATACTCATAAGAGATCTGCAAAACCGCGTTCAACACCTAAAATGTGTAAATGGCATGAAGATATATTGATTTATATTGCTTTTGATAAAAGAACAAGTTTGCGATTCCATTCTCTGCTTCTTGTTGACTTCCTCTGCTAATTAGTTGTCACCCGGATGTGTCGTAAAAAGTACTCTTCTTGTGCTTTACATTTTCGTTTTTCCTTCTTTTATTCGGCTGGCAGTGCAACGGGAGCGGGTGGAACTTTGCAATGAGCATTCATTTCCGCGGTTCGAATGGTTGTGAACACAACCAGCAGAATTTCTCGCTCTGATGAGGAAATGCACGGAGCTGTTTTGTATTCCAATTTGCAGATGTTTTGTCCCAGAAAACGCGAAATACAAATTAGCCTCTGGAACTTTTATGTTATGTGAGTGTGGGCTCCAGTGTCGTACGTGAATGGAGGGAACAGTAAACCGCAAAAAAATATCACCGCGATCTGCGAAAGCAGAGTGATAATGTATTTACTTGTTACTCACTTGTAAACACCATTTACCGGTTTCAGAAAATTAAACTTATGTTTACATGCACAGAAGTAGGCAGGGTAAGTATGTCATAACTCTATTCTGTAGGGTAATATTACCACCGACCTGTCAAAACAGTCAGGAAAATGAAAATAAAACACAATGATAATATAACGCTATTTATTAATACACACGGAATTAAACTGTTCAGAGATTCACCTGCTGCGTTCCAAATATTTTCAAACAATTCAGCATCGCTAAAATCCACTTTTTATCTAGCCTTGAAGAACACATTTGCCGTTTAAGTAAAAAAATAATTTTAAATATGATACAAAAGAAGTTTAACCATGGTGTTAAATAAAAACAGACTTACTTGATCACCTTCTAAAATTATGACAGATAGAATTTCAATAAATAATATTTATTAATGACATTAACGTCTTCATATTCTGAAACCGGTAAACTATTGAACAAACCACGGATGTTATGAGTCATAACAGGCCTTAGATTGTCTTAAAATCTTCGCTCTACGAGCTCGGATTTCAACTGACATCTGCGACTGTTACGATACTCATAACATCACTAGGAATGTTAATAGCTATTACCCAAGCCCTATTGCGTTTATAAATGAGTCTTTACAAGTTACTAATTGACAGCTACCTTGTAAATATTTTACAAGTTAGTAAACAAGGTAAACAATGCACGTTGCTACAGTAATGCTTACAAGGCTTATGTGAAATCATTTAAAATAATTTTTGACAGAACAGTTGTGTGTAACTGACAGGACTTGGTTATAATTTTAATTTGATTTACAAGTGAGTAACAAGTAAAATGTTGTACAATACACGCAAGGCAACTGTTTTACTGCTTCAAGGAGGTGACAGGCTCGCCGGTCATTTCCTCCAGCAGTAAAAACTGTTTTACCTTGCTTGTAATGTAAATAACTATTATTTTATTGAATAGATATTCACATTTTGAAATGTTATTGCAAAAATACAAAAACAAGAGTTGTCCTTGATGTCAATGTGTCTTCAAAGGGAAATCTATCCAAAACATTTAACAGGAAGTCTGTTTCGTCAATACTGAAACTGCAGACTTTACTTGAAACATTTGTTCTTTGCTTTAATTGGTTTTAATGATTATTGACTTAATTAAATTATTTCTGTTGAATAAGCCAAATATTATATTCAATATACATCCGATACAAATCACGCAATGTGTCAAATACTATAGTTGTAGTAGTTACTAGTTAGCTGCCCGAAGTTTTAGAAAAACTAAACAACTCAAGAAAAACTGGCAGTAAACACATCTCATATTTATAATAAGTATAATAAACCCTCGTCTCAGCTTTCATGTCGTCGCATTCCACTTGGCTGCCTCGCGCTGCTGCTCGTCGACTCCGGGCTTTTTATGCCGCACTGGCTCCGGTTTCCGGCGAGGCGGCTCCGGCAGCACCGACTCCGGAGCCTAATCAGCGAATTAAAGAAGCCCGCGAGCGGCACAAATGTGCAGGCGGTCGTTAATTCTACACAATGCGAGCAGGGAGAGGTCGCGTTGGAGTTACGACGGAGAAATGTATGTGAAGTTTATTCGATTTTAACAATTACTGGAAACTGATTTCTATTGTTGATCGACTGCTTTATCTTGAGAAAATTATAGAACTTATACACTTATTATCAAAATGCAATAAATATATTATCATGCTATTTTTATCCATTTTAGGTGTGGCACTCTGCTTTCGCTGATCTCGATTATTGTAACAGCAGAAGTAATGTTAAAATGGCAATTAATGGCTGTGGGATACGAACTAAAAATGTATGAAAAATAAATGCACATAACTTCCAGTCTAAAAATCTTTCAAACGTTACAAATTTTAAAAAATCAGTTGTGGGCACCACAATACCATAGATTTCTTATCAAACAATGGAGGAACATGAACCAAAAGTATCAAAAATGCTCATCCCTTCAAAAAAATTATGACACTTGTCAAAAAATTAGAATTTTCTATCGTTATTTTGTTTTTTCGAAAAACAGGTTAGCAGATTTAAACAAAATATCAAAATATAATTTTTTTTAACGTGTTGTAATTCATAAATGCTAACAGTAAGAGGAAAATGTTTCAAACAATAATTGTAGAAAATAATATTTGAAACATTATTCTAATAACAAAATTGTCATTTAACCATAATTTACTGAAATATTTTAAAATAGCTTGATAGGGCTTCAAGTAAACTACCACTTCCGGTTATTGGATTATCATCATAAACTAATCAGCTCTTCCAAAGGGGATATAATTGATATATACAAAATATTTAAATTTTCAGTTTAGTAGTTTTTGAGAAACCGTAATTCCTGAGATCCACACAGACTGACAGACAGACAGACAGACACACAAACAGACTTCAACACGAAACTATTAAAATCGTACTCTAGGGACCTTATAACGTGCTCATCCACTGAAAATTCATTACCCAATTTTTAGCATGATTCCTATACCTCCCTTACAGGATGTGGCGGGAAGCAAAAAACAAAATATTGATCGAATTTCATTAAAATAAACGGATCTATGTCATTCCTGTCATCCTGTCATAGATTAATATATGTAGCTGTTCTTTTACTTCGTATCCATGGTGATGAATTAGTAAAAAAAGAAAAAACCAATCTTTTGTCGCTCGTTGCTATTGGAGACGAACGACAAACTTAACAGAAAACATCAACTTTGCGTTGACAAATGCAAACGTTAAAGCCAACTTTCTGTAGCAATCGTCAGAAAATAGTATATTGTGTCATTAGGAGTAAATGTGATACTTTGGGTGCTGAGCATGTAAGTTTGAACGACGAGCGAAGCGAGTCGAACAATTACATGCGAAACACCCAAAGACACATTTACTCCGAATAACACATGCTATATTTTCTTCAAACATAGAAAATAAAATTATAAATATTATAAAATGCTCAAAACTTCAAAAAATATTCTGTCTTATCTAGCATTTCAAGTTGCCGTAGAATATGCTGTTTTGTTATTTTTGTTTATTTGTTTCATTTTTAACTGTCAAATTATTGAATTACAACCTAACTATTTTTCATAATATTTTACTTTGTCCGCCGCCGGCGTAAATGTGTTGCCAAGGATACACTTTTACGCCGGCGGCGACAATATTGAACTTCTGCTTGTTGAATACAAATACGAAACAACGTACTTTTATGACGTTTGAAGAAACACCAATTATTTACTAAGCCATCAAGTAAATTAGCACTTTCGGTAGTTGATTGCTACCAAAATCTAATCTGCTTGTAACTTATCCATCCATTCAACTTTAGTGTTGTCTCAGTTCGATGGGATCCTACGAAACTATTTATTTATCACGGATATTCTGTGCATTATGCTTCCCCAAAAGAATAACCATCACAGGATAATTTTTCCAGTAGAACAAATTCAGTTTTAAAGTTCATAGTTCATCTGCACGAGTATCTCCCATCAGTAAATCATGGTCGTGCACAATTTCGCATTAGCAGTGACCGTAGCTTCTGTGATAGCCTCCAGTCCTGCAGAATCTCCGGAGCAGTCGCTCGTACAACGCAGGCTTTCATATATAAATCTGTCAGATATTACGAGCGTGGTAAAATGATATGTTTAACGTTCTGTTCTGCACACACTGCGTCTGTTGGCTAATTGTATACGCTGAGATCTCATCTTTGCGAGAACGCGGAGAAGAGGAGAGAGGGGGGTAATCCGTGAGGCGGATTCTAATGTGTACTGCAGGGGATTTTATAGATACACTATTGCTCACTTTTACTTTTAAACGGTTCAAAATAGATAAGTTTCAAATAAAATTGTAGACAATATTAGTCTACACCTTTTTAAGTACATCCAAATTTACTCTAACTCATTTATTTACTGAGATATGCCCATATAACCTGATGGGTCTTCAAAGAAACTACAACTTTCGGTGGATGGATTGCTATCAAAATCTAATCAGCTCGTTACTTAACCTTTCAAACTCTAATATGTACTGAATTTCAAAATGATATAGTCAATAGATGTTAAAATATCATATAAAAAAATCGCCACACATACAGGTAATAGCCTTCTTACAATACGAGCGAAGAAATTAAGAATTTCGCTCACGTATATGTCAATTTTGAACACGAGGCGTCAACCGAATAGAGAAAGACACATAAGTGAGCAAATCCGTTTCTTCACGAAATTTAAAATGATATCAATAGTTTTTAAGTTGTCTCACATATACAGGTTGTTCGGAAAAATGATAATAAGCTTCAGATAGTAAATTCTTTGATTAATTCTGAATTGGTAATCCTAATGCAAAAAAATTGTACGGTCCTTCGTAAAGCCACACTAGCTACTTAAAAGAAATGTAAATTTAGCAACACAAAATCAAACAATTGTTAAAGCAGTCATTAGATAACTAGGCAAATCAGTACGAATGTTAAAATGTCAAATGATAAATATCAAAATTTGACAAAATATTTTTCAAACAAAAATCTTTTTTGTGAAATGTTGCCACATATAATAAAATTTTAAAAATACGTATGGAGAGTAAATTAAAAATTATAGTATTGATATTAAACGTCATCAATACAATTTAACACAATTCTTGTTGAAAGTAAACAGCAATGATACATCATAAAACAATTTCGTTTAATTCTAATACATTTACAAGTTCGATGGCTTTACTCTAGTTCAATTATCTACTGAAATATGCCCAAAATACCTGATAGGCCTCAAGTAAACTACCACTTCCGGTTGATGCATTGCTACCGAAATCTAATCAGCTCGTAACTTAAACATCTAAGTTTCAAATATGAAATTTGAAAATGACATTTCCATTAGAATTTGAGTTATCGTGGACGAAAAAATGTCACATACAGTGTCATCACGAAAATGTAAAAAATCGTGGTCCCCAAAATTCAGAAATTATTAGACAGACACCGGGTGTAAAATTGAAATGTGGCGTATAGGAAAAATAGATTTAGATTTATTTATTACAGTGTATCAAATGTCAGAGCATCCCGTATTGGGTAAACGGCATGGTGATATTTTATTTAATAAGTCAATATAAGAGAGAAATATAATAATAATAATAATAAAATAAAACCGCGTTTCTTATGTCTGTTGCTTTACGTTCATCATTTTTGTTCCCCCGAGTGCGTGGTTGCCACATCTCAGCACTTTGACGGAGGTAATTGGCACGAGCTGGCAACAGGGCCACACACGGGAGCACATCGTAACCGCGCCTCCCTGTGACTGTTATAATTAGTATTAATTAACACTTCGTAAAACCAAATCATTAGCGTTCTGTTTCCTATTCCAAGCTTCTCATTTCTACAACCGTTCAAATGTGCAGAATATCTATTCGGGGTAAGTTATTTTGTGGTTTTTGGGGCTGTTTTAATTATCTTTTGAGTGGGGAAAAATTGAACCTAGGGTTTATACTCAGTTGATATTGTTGCTTTTGTTACAAAGAAGAGAACCCCATGGTCTTCATTTAAAAAGGGTATATGGTTAATGTATTCTTGAACATAAAATTCAATTCATCTCGTAATTGGAAACAGATACAAGCAAGTTGCAAATTACTATTTTTATTCCTAATATCATTCATTTTAAACTATTTTTGTAGCTGTTTTTGTATATGAAATAAATTGAATTTATTGTTTTGAATTTCTATGCCTTCCATATTAAAATAAACTGCCCTGAAACTTATAAATATGAAATTTCGTTACTATATTGTTTCTTCTATTGCCTTTAAAAATGAATCTTTACAAGTTTCTAATCTGTAAAATTGACAGGTGCATTGTAAAAATTTTACAGGTTAGTAGCTATGCATATGTTATTTTTATACAAGTTAATAAACAATGTAATATTTCCAAGGTTTATGACAAATCATTTCAAATATTTTTTTTAAATAACAGGACTAATCAGTAAAATGTGCAATACACATAAACGTAAGGTAACTGTTTTTACTGCTTCAAGGAGGTGATAGGCTCGCCGGTCATTCCCTACATACAGTAGTAAAAACTGTTTTACCTTGCGAGTAATGTAAAATACTACTATATCTCAGTCGCAGACCTATAAGTTTTAACTATCTTTAGCAGAAATGAAAACAAGTCATTTCTTATCTTACGCACATTATCGGGTGGAGAATTGAAATGTGGCGTTTAGGTATTTCAATGTTACTCTTTTAAAATTGCTGTATTTTTTCCTATTCACTTCTTACACAAGCCAAAGTACAAAAGTTAAAAATGCGTGTAATAAGGCCCATTATACATAACATTATAATAAATAAATCAAAAACGGTTTTTGAAATGTCGAAGATATTTCGTTATTGTGTAACTTTCAATGGTAGTGTTATAATTATTCTAATAAATATTAATTCTAATTTGATTGATATAACATGAAATTGTAACATTGAGGTAACTAAATGAGCCTCATTGTATGCGTTTTTAATATCTGAAATTTTGTTGTACAGTGAATAGGTAAAAAGATACAGCAATATTATCTACACAAAAAAAGTATTGAAATCCCTATACTCTACATTTCAATTCTATACTCTGTATAGGTACGTAAGGGAGGTATTGTTTTGGCGGGAGGTAATGTGTATCATTTCCTTTGGACAGTTTACCATTAAACATTAAACGATTAATTTCCTTTTCACAACATATGTGTCACAAAATTAAATAATTTGAGAACATTACGAATGCTGTATTAAAATTATCAAACTAACACACTTCTTCATGATTCCTTAGCACATATCGCACCAGTACCACTAGGTCTCCAAGTGTTAGTAGCGCACTACAGCATGGCTACACTACTGCCAATGTTGGTTAGAGCTCCTTCAATTACCAGCATTCCGCCTGTCTCGTTTATTCAGCGACGAGGCTCGCGCCGCCACCGCCGCCGCCGCCGCCGCGCGCGTGAAATCCGACATCCGTTGCAGTCGCGCCTCACTCTGCCAGTGCTCAACAAACAAATGCACATCGGACAGGAAGACCAGCGAGATCCAAATAATGGGATCTTTCACCATTTAAAAAAAAATTTTTATGAAACTTTATCTGAATTAAAGACTATCTACACTTTTAAAAAGTCTTAATTGTTATTCATTAAGCCACAATGATTGTTTAAAAATGTTGTGACGTCATTACAGAGTTGTTGGTGGATCTCAAACAGTAGAGATTTAAATAATTTTTGTCACATAAATGTTCTATTTTATTGTAATAATAATAATAATAAAATAAGTAAAAAAATATATGACTACAATTATTTACAATACGCACTGTTTAAGATCCAGCAACACCACTACAATGACGTCATAACATTTCTAAAAAGTCATTGTGGCTTAATGAATAACAATTAAGACTTATTAAAAGTGTAGATAGTCGTCAATTTAGATAAAATTTCATGAAAAAAAAAATGGTGAAAGACTACATTACATACAACATTTACTATATAAATAAGATGAACAGTGGATGATGGGATCTACACTTTTAACTCTAATTTGACTGTGCAATTCCGTCAAATTAGAATATTATACAACTAGGGAGAAAAGTATATGATTTTTTTTCCTGAGGGGAAAAAATGAAGCACTAGCCGCAAGCGAGAGCTGCAATACGACGAGGGAAACATACATTTCTCTCACGGGGTTTATATACTATTTTTTTTTAATATTTAATATAATATAGTTTCATTTTTACTTTCTTATACAAAGTAAGTATAAGGAAGTATTGGAATCATGAAAAAAATCGCTGACGAGATTTTTACGGAAATACATATTTTGACGTCCACTGAATCCTTTAAGACCAATTTCTCAATGATGTCTGTGTGTGAGGATGAATGGATGTTCGTGTGCGCAATATCTCATGAACGAGACAAGATGTGTAAACGAAACTTGGAATTTATAAGTTTCATCTAAATATGAAGAGCTGAGTTGATTTTGAATGAAATTGAAAAACCGGAAGTACACACAAAACAACAAATTCCATTTTTCTCAAAAAATAGAATTAGCTGTGAACAAAAATTCCAAATGAAAGATGTTAAAACAAAGTTAAAAAAGAAGTTCTGTTATTTTCTGAACTGACTTCGTACTACTAATATTTAATTCCTCAGTTAAAGTGAGCCTTCTCGTGGATGAAATTAAAAGCAATCAAGGTGTAAACAATTCCCTCACAGACAGCCATTGTTTGAGATGCACTGGCACAGTAATCACATAATTGGAGTGCGGAGAATTGAATTACAAGACCTGCACAAGTAATGCACGCATACCATACCTGGCGGTGCTGTCGGTGCTGGAGGTGGAGGTACGCACAGCACAGAGCAACCAACGTGTCTCCATCCGAGCATTGTCACCGCCGACGCCTCTCCTCTCCCAGCGGATAAAAGAGCAGGCGATGTCGACGACAGCGTCGCGACGCTTAATTGGGGCCCAGAGCCTAACGGGGCCTTATTATATCCCTCCGCCGCCCAGCGAACTACAGTACAATCGGTGGGAGAAGTTTGTGTAGAAGTGTTTTGGTTTTCTGATAGCTCGTTTTTGGATTCGATTTTTATTTTGAGAGTCGTGCAACCCCCAAATATGTTAATGGAGGAAGAACTACAGGGGGATTCGAACTAAGGATCTCGAAATCCTCAGGAAATTCCCAGAATCATGTTCACCATCACAAAGACGCACAATAAAAAAGCGCGTTATATATTATACCGGGAGTAACATGAAAACCTGGTCCAAGTGTTTAATTTTGGAAATCAGTTTTCTATAACACTGATTTGGAAACTACGCATTCCACAACTAAAAATTGTTATGGAATGACTAAGATTCCATACGTAGCGTATGGAATATTTTCGACGAATCAGAGCCGCATATTAGTGCGATATATGAAGTATCTTGATTCAGTTACTATGTTACGTCAGTTTGTTTTAATATGATTTATTTGAGTTTGACGTTTTTAACAGTTTTATGTTTGTTTTTTTTTTTGAATAATTTCCAAAATCTTGTTATAGAAAGTATAGTCTACAACATGTAACGGAATAGCATATCCCACACTCGCAAATCGTTTGCAAACTTTTTGCTCGCGTGGAATATGTGCCATTCCATTACTTGTTGTAGAATATACTATTGCTTGTGCAAGAGTGGCCAGTTAATTTAGATAAAAATACTTCAAATAATTGTTCTAGATATAGTTATTTTTCTACGATCATACTTAGAAATCTGCTCATTGTATATTTGTTGTTGCTAGGGATATGAGGTACATTGCAAGCATCGTGTGAAATGAATTTGTTTTGTGAGTGCTTCAGTACAGGTCATTTCATTTCAGGTGCCATTGCTAGGATACTTATTTAGAATTGTCAAATATTGGAATGGTGAAAGCGGGACAATTTTTTTATTAAAATATAAATTAATTACGAAATAATATAATAAAAGTATAGTGTACAACTCACATGGAATGTCCATTTTATACTCGTATGATTTGCAACATGAGCCGAAAACATCCATACTCGTAAAAAAATAGTGCCATTCCATACTTGGTGTAGTACAATATACTATTACATTACAAGCAAGGTAAAACAGTTTTTACTGCTGAATAGAGGAAATAACCGGCGAGCCTGTCACCTCCTTGAAGCAGTAAAATAGTTACCTTCCGTGTATTGTACAACATTTTACTTGTTACTCATTTGTAAATCAAATTAAAATTATAACCAAGTCCTGTCAGTTACACACAACTGTTCTGTCAAAAAATATTTTAAATGATTTCGCATAAGCCTTGTAAGCATTACTGTGGCATTGTTTACCTTGTTTACTAACTTGTAAAAATTTTACAATGTAGCTGTCAAATAGTAACTTGTAAAGATTCATTTTCTAAAGCAATAGAGGGCTTGGATAAATGGTGTTTACAAGTGAGTAACAAGTAAAATAATTAAATTCTGTATCAAAATCAATAATCACATTTTATTTTCAGGTTTAGTTATAAAAAAAATAAAGATTTAAAATTGTTTAAGAATTGCTTCTTTTTAGTGATAGCCGTAGAATTAAAATAATAAACAAATGAATGGCGTTATAAATATAAAAAAAAGTTTGTGATTGATTTAAGCAGAATGTACAGTACTAGATGCTCTAGAGATGTTTGATCAAGCATGTATAATGGTGTATTAGTGCCTAGTGGATGTTGGTGTTGAACTGCAGTATTTAGTCGCCAGTATGAAAATAGTGAAGACGTATTCTAGAGGCACAAAAAAATCAAAAGCAGAGTGCCACACCCAAGATGAGAAACATCGTGAAGACATATTGATTTATTTTATTTGAAATTAATCCAACAATAAAAATGAAGCTGCTACATTGAAAATAAGGTAAACGTTATACCACCATATTTCTTCCTTTCAACAAGACAGTCAAATAACTTCATCCACCAGCGCTCCAGAAAATCTTTTGTTGAAGAATCACGGCAACAACTTTTCTCCCCGACTGTACGCAAGTACAGAGAGAATGCTCATTAAAATTACAGCACGTATTTCAAGATTACACAACGACTACGTGTGCCACATATACCCAGTATACCCTACATATCTCATGGCTGCTGCGATGCTACGACGCTAGATGTTCGTATGTTTTTTTGTTGATTGTGGATGGATAGTGTGAGACAGTTGCCTGTCGTCTAGAAAAATTGCAATGAAGAATGAAATAACTCTGCTGGACGTTAAAATGATTTATCAGTTCTTTGTGTGACTTTGTATTAGGAATGTTTTATTACTTTCAGTCGAGAATTCTTTTTTTTTTATTTAAGTTAAACCGTCATTGCCAAGAATATGTTTCAGATATTTGTTTGTTTTCACAGTTACTATGATTATTGGAATAAATATTTTTAAACACATAATTTCGTTTTCTTCAGAATTCGAATTGCAAATGATATGTTTTATTTCAAA
The DNA here is from genome assembly GCA_963942605.1 of Poecilus cupreus. NCBI lineage: Eukaryota > Metazoa > Arthropoda > Insecta > Coleoptera > Carabidae > Poecilus > Poecilus cupreus. The sequence continues at coordinate 9,759,833 of OZ012722.1, forward strand.
TATTATTGCAAACATCTTACATTCAACACTTTTTACTTTTTTATAATGAAAATCATGTTTTTGAGTATGTTTATGATTTAAACACAAAATAAACTGTTATCTCCAGCTATATGTAACTTTCTTTATAAACAACGCTCATTTCTTAAAAAAAAAGTTTTCAATTATAACACATGTCTAACAATGACATTTTTAAGCCTTGCTTTAATTTTTCAAAATACACGGGTTAGCATATTTAAACAAAAATGTCAACATATAATTTTTCTTTAACGTGTTGTAATTCGTAAATGGTGACAGTAAGAGAAAAATGTTTCAAACAACAATTGTAGATAATAATATTGAAAACATATTGTGGGCACCACAATACCACAGATTTCTTATCAAACAATGGAGGAACATGAACCAAAACTATCAAAAATGCTCATACCTTCAAAAAAATTATGACACTTGTCAAAAAATTACATTTTTCAATCGTTATTTTGTTTTTTCGAAAACACAGGTTAGCAGATTTAAACGAAAATATCAAAATATAATTTTTCTTTAACGTGTTGTAATTCGTAAATGGTGACAGTAAGAGAAAAATGTTTCAATCAACAATTGTAGATAATAATATTGAAAACATTATTCTAAAACCAAAATTATCATTAAACCATAATTTACTGAGATATATAGAAATAACTTGATAGGGCTTCAAGTAAACTACCACTTCCGGTTATTGGATTATCACCAAAAACTAATCAGCTCATCCCAAGGGGATACAATTGATATATACAATATATCACAATTTTCAGTTTAGTAGTTTTTGAGAAACCGTAACTCCAGAGATCCACACACACCCACACACACAACCAGACAGACAGACAGACAGATACATACACAGACATCATGGCGAAACTATTAAAATCGTATTCTAGGGACCCTAAAACGTACTCATCCACTGAAAACTCACTCCTGAATTTTTAGTATGATTCCTGTACCTTCCTTACAGGATGTAGCGGGAGGTAAAAAGTGTGGTAATATATTTATTTCCATCTGTCAATGTGGTGATGTTACGCCACTGAACTCCAGCCAATGTCAGTGTCGCATGACGTCACAACGTTGTTGAAACCGCAGACGAAGTGTTGGATGGTCAAACCATCGCGTGATCGAATCAACTTTACTTTTCGTAGCATTCAAATCTCGCTAACAAGCTTCTTCTACTCAACTACTGTATTACACAGATCAACGATTTTGTCTAGCAAAGGTAACTTTAAAATACACCATCCGTCAAGTTGGTGAACCCTTTCGAAATTATCCAGGATGACTGCCACTTCCGGTTGATAGCTTGCTACCAAAATCTAATAAGGTCATAATTTGAACATATGAAATTTCAAAATTTTGTCTTTACTCCTAAACTAATGTAATTAATTTGCTCGTTTGTTAGATTATACTTTGTATAAGAAAGCAAAAAAAAAGACGTCACAGTGAAAGTCTTGGAGGAAAGAGCGTTAGCAAGCGATGGTGAAGTCGTTTCCCCCACTGCAACCAGAACCGTTGTTATATCAACTATCAGCCATACAGTTTTTGCTGAGCTTTTGTACCGCGCAAATCCCCACTCCGACCAAAACCATCGATTGCATGCGTCTGCCCTCACCAGGTTACATTCCCCTTACCCGTAACATAAGCTTTTGCTCTCTGCTTTACCTACTTTCATCCAAGGTGAAGTAGTGATAGACCCTTCATAATTTGAATATGGCCCAAGCAAAAGACTACTTCCGAAATTGGTAAACGGCGTGATGATACATTTATTTATTTGTAGACCTCATACAATAGTCAAGTAAAATGAAATAGCTTAAAATGAATTTCCGTTGGTAATGGAATATCTATTAATAATGCAACATTATCAAAACCGCATCAATAATCAATAAATTAAATAATCTGCTCGTCGTTTATTTTCGCGGCAAAACACATAAACAGTCGGTTGTTTGCGCGCCCGCTAACTAGATAATGATGGTAAGTGATCGATCCCGCATGTATGTAATACCGCCGGCGGCAAAGGTGAGAATTAGCGATCTAGGAGGCTAGAACGGTCAGTGCTTGCTGAGATTTCAACGTCGATAACCGATTAATTGGAATTAAACCCGCGGCGGCCGCGGAATGTGAGGTTGCTGACGATTATTACAAGTTGGAGAACGGATAAGTACAATGCGTGTGAGACGATGGCATATTTAAACGCTAACTGCTTCTATTCTACAAATACAAATTGTTGTTGCTACTTTCAATTCTATTTGACCTAATATTTAACCTTAAGGTACTCAAATAGTTGGGAAACAAGTACCAATGGTCGAAGCGACAATATATTTTTTCTTCAAACGTCATAAAAGTACGTTGTTATGTCAACAAGCAGAAGTTCAATATTGTCGCCGCCGGCGTAAAAGTGTATCCTTGGCAACATATTTACGCCGGCGGCGGACAAAGTACAATATTATGAAAAATAGTTAGGTTGTAATTTAATAATTTGACAGTTAAAAATGAAACAAATAAACAAAAAAAACATAACAGCATATTCTACAGATAAGACAGAATATTTTTTGAAGTTTTGAGCATTTTATAATATTTATAATTTTATTTTCTATGTTTGAAGAAAAAATAGCATGTGTTATTCGGAGTAAATGTGTCTTTGGGTGCTTCGCATGTAATTGTTCGACTCGCTTCGCTCGTCGTTCAAACTTACATGCTCAGCACCCAAAGTATCACATTTACTCCTAATGACACAATATACTATTGTTTGAGATTCACCAACACTTTTACAATGACGTCACAACATTAAAACTAGTATATTATTATATGACGGATTATGATAGTCATTATTCACGAAGACGTAGTTTGTGTCACGAGCCGTAGGCGAGTGACGCAAATCATCCGATTGAATAATGACCATAATCCTGAATATAATACTGTACTTTTTCTACTCCTGCAACATAAAAATACACAATGACAACTGAGTAAATTATCAACTGTCAGACGGCCGTTGCTTAGTGATCCACATACGTCTTTAAAATAACCGAGAATTATGGGTTTCTGGCTCTGTGATTGGTCGAGAAGAGTGAATTATGAATCACAATTCACTACCGTAAATTACGGGTACTATAATTCAACGAAAAAATTAAAATAATGGGGATATATTTATACAGAAGTAAAAAAAAATCATCAAGTATAGACAGTCTTCAAATTAGATATATGTAGTTTCATAAAGAAAAAAAATAATTAAATAAATGGTGAAGTACCGCATTGTTATATAATTTGTGTAAAGAAAATGTATTTGTAACAAATTTTATTCAGTTTAAAATTGTTATTTGTAAATAAAATATAATTGTAGTTATATTTAGGTTGTAATTATATTTATTTGTTTGATATTTGTTTGTTGCGGCATTCATAAAACAAAAATGCAATGAACGACCGCCGCATAATAATTATTTTAAATTAAAAACATAAATTATTAAACAATTTCCGAGTTAATTAAAATAAAACGTTTAAAATTACAATGGAAAATTGTGTAAATACTGATTAAATATTTAAAGTAATTAATTTAATAACACACTGGAATTTACAATTAAAATACATGCACAAAAAATATAATCAAAATGAGCATCAAACACTCATATAATCAAATAATTATCACTATTTTAAACAAACTGCACTTGTAAAAATTTTGCAGGCAAAACCGCACATCATTTACACTTGCAGACTTAACTAGACTATGTATTAAAAACAGATAAGCTAACACAGAGCTGCTAATTCGAATTAAATTGCTTGGTGGACGAGCCAGGACGGAGCGCTGTCCGCCTACAATCTGTTATCCTGGAAGGCGCCTTCAAAGGATAGGAATTCTACAGAGTGTAGTTTTGATAGTGTGTACAAACTTGGACCAGGCGAAATGTGGGCTGGTTTTGATAGATCGTTACAGCTTTAGGATTAGTTTTGTATGTCCTGGTGCGATGGGAGCTGCAGTTGCAGAGCTGAGAAGGACTACATACCTAACGGTATGGAAGAGAAAAAAAATACTAGAATAATAATAGTAGCAAATATTATTCTTAACAAAATTGACTCTACATCAATTATTTACTGAAATACGTTTATTTAACAGAAAGAAGCAAACTCTCTAATTCTCTATTATGCCAGTTTTACACTATGCAATTTATTGGTCAATAAATGGGGTCTAAATTGAAGACTATCAACACTTTCAAAAAGTCTTAATTGTAATTCATTAAGCTACAATGATTTTTTTTTTAATATGAGGTGTTGTTGGATCTCATACAGTAGAGATTGTAAATAATTGTAGTCATATAAATGTTTTAATTTATTGTTCGAAAAATTATTTAAATGGAATGAAAATAACTTTTTATATACACGAATATAATATACATGAATTCTATTTATTTTTGGAAGAAACACGAATAAACTTTAAGGTTATTTTAGTCAAGTGTTTGATTACCACTGATAAATTTTGATAACCTATGTCATTCAACAAGTCTTTAATTTCGTTGAGTTGATCTAAAGTAATATTTATTAGTCAGAAATAAATAACATATTTTGTGTATTTAAAATATACTTACGAATTCAAAGTGAAACAAAAAACCTTCAAATTAGTTGGCAACTAATTAAATTTACCCCTGTGGTTCTCCCTCTACTAACATGTTTCGGGGCTACGATTTGACGGCTGGTAACCGCATTTCATAAGCAAATATATATATCACTTACCGAGATCTGCTTAAGCAGAGTGCCACACCTATAATGGTTAAAAGGCGTGATGATATATTTATTTATTTTTATTACAATCTACAAAAATTTTCGTTTTTGTTTTTTTTTGGCCGTGTTATAATTTTTTTAATAAATATTAATTTTAATTTGATTGATATATCATGAAATATTAATATTTGGTATCCAAGTAGGCTATATTGCATGAATTTTTAAATTCTTTTGTAATTACACTTTTCCTAGAAAGTAACGTAAAAAAATAGCACTGGAATCCCTATATGCCACATTTCATTTCTAGGGACATAGCCCAGTAAATAATTGACTTGCGTCAAAATTTGTTGTAATAAAAAAGATATAAAATAATACTAACTACAATTTTTATTCGAAACATTTTTCTCGATTTTATACCGTCTGAAAGTTAGACACAGAATTTCCAAAAATAATATTAGGTGATACATATGTCCATTTATACAGCTAATAAAAACTAATTCTAGTCAAGAAAACAATTTCTAATTTTATGTATTTGTCTGTAAATATCTAGCCTATAAAAACAACTGCTTTTTGTCAAGAAAGGTAGTTAAATTTTCTAGTTAAGTACGTAACAGTATTATAGTGAAAAGTTATTAGTAAATCGTCCCCGAGGCGAGCCTATTTTGTGTATTGTAACACGGTGTTTACTAGTCCATTTTAACGGGTTTTAATGAATCCGATCCACTAATGATCGTCTGGGTTTGAAACCTGTCAATAATTTATTTTTTGCTGTTGTTAATGATGATTAAAAAGTGTTTAACAATCTCGCCTCCGGCCAAATGAATAACTAAATGGTTTCTTCTGTCCGGTCTTAGGTTAGATTTTATTTTGCATATTTTAGTGTAGAGATTTTACAGATTATCCAGCTTTACTGCCAATAAAACTAATACGAAACACTACGCATACTAAACACAGAAAACTAACTCATTTACAGACGGTTTCAACACGTGGAGTTGGAATGAATTCAAATTAATTAATTTGGTTTAATAGTAATTTATATTGCACGACCGTTAACTTTAGATCTTTACTGTCGAGCTGTTTTTCACGTGAGGTTATAAAGTTCTTGTTACAGTTCAACATTGTAAAAAATAATTCTAAAAATCTTACATTTATTGGAGAAAGTAGCACAATACATTAATAGTTATTTATGTATCAAGGCACTGAAGTTCAATTTTTTATCACGAATATGGAATTTAGTTGCCGAGGCCCGTAAATAAACCATGTGAGTGATAAAAAGGAACTTCAGTGCCGAGGTACATATTAAGTTTTATTTGAAATCTAAAATTCGAAAAAAACTGTGAAATAATTACAATATAGGTTAAGTTTATACACCTGTCAGTTGTCAATTGAAACTGACAGTGAGTGTTGCCTACCTCGAGAAGTGAAGTTATCGTAAATAACACTCAAAATTATGTGTCCAAATTTACTATAGTACGTTAATATATCTGCCAAAATTATCCTAATTGTACAATAATTATTTAACGGTTGCCAACAGTGGGTTGCTCAAAATCATCGTATAATGGGTTACTTTACTGACGATTTCTGAGCTTTTAATGACGATTTTTGAGCACTTTAATGCCGATTTCAAATAAACTATTTTTTCTAAATATTCTTTGAAAATATACACAATGAATATGTATGGTTATCAACATAACAGCTCGGTAATAGCATATTACGTAATGAGAAATGTAAGAAGCTAATTACGCACGAGTGGAAAAATTGACAAACAAGAGCGTAATTGCCGAATATTATAAATAGAATTATGTACTATATTTTTTCTACAACCACTCAATAGTATTTCTAAATTAGAAACAAAATTCAAATAGTTATAAATTTATTTTAGATTTAGTCTTCAAAAGATTATTTGTTGCGCTTTTAGCTTTAGTCTCGTATGTAGCAAAATGAAAAAAAATCTCAAATTATTAGATAGAAAGTATAAATGAATGCATTATGAATTTTATTGCACAATACAGTTTTAATCCTGATTCACAATTAACAAATATACTTATACTACTAATATACATATAAACTAAGTCTAGAAACTTGATATTATAAGATTATGACATATTTACATAATTACAATAACAAATTATTAAAAATTTTCAAAAAAAAGTGAAACAGAAGTAAAAGATATATCCAGCTGAGAATTCTCGGTCATATATTCATTGTACCCACTTTTACCAACATTCGTGTATACAATGAATACCTACCGTTACCGTTTCAGGGATTTCCCTAGAAATATTTGAGCTTATTGGTTTGTGTATTTGCATATTGTATTGTTTATTGCTTTTTCCGTTGCATTCTTCTATTTATTGCGGCCTCCTCCAATATTTGGGAATTATCAATGTACATTACCAGAAATTTCAGATTGTTTATCACTAGACAAGGTCTTAAAAATATTGAAATATACAATTATATGCAAGTTTTGTAAAAATATGCATAAGAATGCCCAAATATGCAATATATGCAATTAATAATTAGCATTAATTAACTCTAATCAATGTAATACGCCCAGAAAATTGATTTCATTTAAAGATATGCAAAAATTTAAATATATGCACTTTGCAAATCTAATTATAATAATCATAAATTTAACAATTAATTTCGTAAAATTTACAACTTTACTCAAAACATTTTTCGTCTAAAATGTTGAGGGAAGACGATTATACAAAATAAATAATTAAATATATATTTGCCGATCTTGTTGGTGCAGTGGCTATATCACTAGCCTAGCACACCAGAGGCCGTAGGTTCGAATCCAACTAAATAGTATGATCGTTTATGTTGTCACTGAATACATAATATATGTACAGTACAGCTTTCTTGTGGTGCGGTTCACGTCACTATCTTCTTTCTCACTGTCTCCCACTATTGCTGATGTGAGAAAGTGAGAAAGAAGATAGTGACGTGAACCGCACCACAAGAAAGCTGCACTGTATACTCACTGGTGTTTTTCATAAAAGTCATAATTATTCACTCATGAGGCGTAATATGATCAAAGAAGTTAATCCGGCAATAACACCTTATATCCATTACATCAGGCTGCTCTACAATTGCAGATCTCAATAAATTGCATAACACGAAACGACCGTAAATAATTTCACCGTCTCTAAACTAGACAAGCAAACAGTATCTTCGCCACCAGTTTCACCCAAAAGCACATCGATGATTATCCCAAGATGACTTCCGCTTGGTCGCTCTTTTTCCATCACTTGAACCATCCTCTTCCATCCTCGACTTCCATCCAGCCATCATTATCCCGTCTGTCCACTCCAGGCTCGGTGAAGCGAGCAAATCTCAGCAACCGCTGGTGCCTGGCATCGTTCTCTTCCGAGGTGAACTCAACGGGACATGAGTGGAAGGATGTTGTGGTCGACCAGGAAATCAGAAGGAAATAGTGGTGTTGTGGTTGAGGAATGCTTAGCGGAAGGATAGGAGAGGGCTCTGATTATTTTTATAGCGTAGTCGTTGTTTTAAGATGCTGCAAACGATTGATAATAATTGTACGGGGTTATTGTATTCGTAGGGACGATTTTATTCGTACGATTGTCTTTAAATTTGAATGTTGATGGTAGTTGATAAAAAGTTTAAGGACAAGAAAATGAAAGTGAAACAATAACATTTTTGCAATACCTGTACTGTAAGTTACCCATTAATAACAAAATTTAAACACAGTAAGTGGAACTTTTATTGCACAATTGGTTTTCATGGTTACATCATTTACTTACCGTCCACGGTGGATGGTAAGTGAAACTTACCGTTCATGGTGGACGGTAAGTAAATATGTATCATTCAAATTTTATTTTTAACCTCAATCTGACAGCTGTTAATTTTGATACCTATTTTTCCTTTTCTTATATTTACGCAGGTATTGCAAGAAATAACTTACTAACCTCGAACTGTAAGTGATTTTTTAGGTCTCGAACATTCCCAACCTAAAAACTATCACTTACAGTTCATGGTACGTAATATACTATTTTTCACATCCATACTTTGTAATTGACAGATTATTTATCTCATTTTAGATTAACAATGGCGAGAATACGAAAAGTAGTATGTTTGCGGGTTTTTAATACCAAGGTATTTAAATTTAGAGGACAATAAATTGTTACATGTGGAAGAAGCTTCTTCTATTAACACTAGGAGTAGAGTATTGGAAAATAGGTAGAGTGTCACTATTTTACATAACGTATTAAAACAATTTATAATGAAAAAAAAAAATAGCTGTCAGACTTGAAATCGGCACTAAAGTGCTCAAAAATCGGCACTAAAATAACCTATTACACGACGATTTGAGCAATGCAGTGTTGGCAACCGTAAAATATTATACAAGTAGGATAATTTTGACAGATATATGACGTATTGTAGTAAATATATACGTAAACTGAAACAATATGTGCAAGAAGAATTAACTAATTAATTCCGATGAAGAAAATGAGGCCAAAACACATAATTTTGAGTGTTATTTACGATAAATTCAATGTTCGAGGTTGGCAATACTGAGTGTCAGTTCCAATTGACAACTGACAGTTGTATATACTTAACCTATATAATAATTATTTTAGAGCTTCTTTCTAATTATAGATTTCAAATAAAACTTAATATGTACCTCAGCACTGAAGTTCCTTTTTATCACTCACATGGTTTATTTTCCTCAGTCTTACGGGCCTCGCAAATAAATTCCATATTCGTGATAAAAAGTAAAACTTCAGTGCCTTGATACATAAATAACTATTTTATTGACTTTAAAAGTGTGAATTTTTGACAGCTAGCAATCTGTAAAAAATCACTTTTACTGTCTAATGTTGCTATAGAAACAACAAATTTAACTTTTCCATATATCAACATAACCGCAATTTAAAATGAATTGAAATATATTTATCTTTCCATTTTATATTATATTATTTTATGTAACTATAAATAGCAAATTTGTTCTTAGATAGAAACCGTTCAACAAACCCATAGCAACATAATTTGAGGTGATAAGTTTCAAAATAGGTATTATAAATAATCACAAAATTAATGTTAATTTTAAAATAGACATAAAATGTGTTCAGCACAGCACCAAACACAGATTTACAACCTTGGCATTCTCTGCTGTAATCTGCTATTTTGTGCCTAGTTAAATAAAAAATCATTTTCTTCAAGTATGTTATAATATTCATCCTAGTAACATAATATACTATTATTTAAACAAGTATTTTGATCCTTGTTGCCATGGTTTCATTTGTGAACAGAAATGCGACTTATGATCCTAGAAAAGTTGTATTATATTAAAGTTATTTTTTTTATATAATCCGTGTTTTTCATTGATGTGAAAAAAAAAAAATATTGTGCCGTACAGGAATCTACGTTCGCTCGTGCATCAGAAAGATTCGGCCTGTAATTTGCCCTTAGCTTTAGATTATGTATTATCCCCTAAGACAAACTATTATTTAACAAACATAAACTAGCGTCAAAAATGAACTTATACAAAATTTAAACAAAATTGTTTCATTTTTTTGTCCATGAGTATGTAAAGAAATGTTTTGTCTACAAATTTTATTTGCAGCATTTTTAACTAAAATAATACATAAAATTTTTACAGAGCTACAAATATCTCTTGGTTCAGTCAAAACCACAGTTAGTAGCAGCAGTTAAAGCTTGTATATTTTATTATGTTACAAGCCTTGTTAAAGATAGTTAAAGCAGCCTTTGCTAATAAAAAAATATAATGGTTGAGTTGTAACTAAACCAAAAAACAAAAGAAAACACCAATAATTACGTCGTTTCCGCTTCAGTCTGATATTTCTGTCGATTACCTAAAATATAGCACCATAATTTTTATGTTACGCTACCACAACATTTCTCAGTTTCTTGCACAGTCCGACTTTCTGGCCCAAAAGTGCCTCATTTACTTCAACTTAACGTGAAATCATCGCCTTCAAATCCCGGATTCCTCAAGACTCCTTAACCGCAAGTCATTGTAAAACAACAAACGCTATCTCTATTCCCCGAGTGTTTTAAGGATGGCGGCGATCAGGGCCGGCCGGGTGAGTTTTTTGCACCGCGGGCCACGCTGGTTATCACCTCTCCCCTCTTGAGACGCCCCTGACTAGACTCACGGGCTTTACGAGCTCAAACACAAACATATAATTATCTATTTTTCGCCTGTCTACCCGTGCGTTCTGGGAAACTGTTACATTGGTTTCGGTTGTGGTTGCCAGTGGCGCCGGAAATATTTTTTCCAGCTCTGTCGATTGGAATTTGTCCGAACAAATTATTTACACATCAGGTGGTGGTCAAGGATTCATAGATTATTTGCGAGAAAAATAGTTCAAATAAAAGTGATAGAATATTTTGTTTTCTTCATGTTTATTTGAAGCATTTTTCTCTAAAATTATTAGGGATAGTTTGGTAGTGATTATTCTCGGTCTATAAACTGTTACTAATTTATTTTACAGATTTTTTTTATGATTCTTAAAACCAATGAAATGCTTTATTATAAGTCACGTGTCTGCGTTTTAAGTTTTAACCAATCCTGTCATTGTTATACCGAGAATAAAGCTCTAGTGATTCTTCTTGGGAATAATCTCTGTAGCTTTTGTTTTTGTTGACAAATGTCAGAAAGTTAGGTTAAGTTACGATATAAGTGGGATAAGAGCATTATTAAAAGATACGAATGTTGTACAATCACATAAGTATATTAATATTGCATTATCACACGTGTACAATATTTTATCTACGATCGCCCAAAATAAAAAAAATTAAATTAATTTGACTTGATTTTTTTAACATGTAGAAAATTAATCCAAGTAGGTAGTTGCTGTAAAAATATTTTTATTCCATGACTACCATAATTTGACATTAAACAATTATGTAAATGGTTTTTTTTTTTTATAAATTTTTGAAGCATTTCATGAAAATGAGTGAAAGTATTTTGTCAAATACAGAAAAACAATATTTAAAAATTATTATTCAATTTAAAGAATTGTAAATATTGTATTATCAACATTTACAATAAATAGTACATTAATGAAAATGAGTGCGGTAATAAAGCTCTTAACTCAAGCAATAGCAAAATGAGTGGGATAAGTGACATTTAACTCATGGTCGTAGATAAAATACATTCCCAATTTTTATTTCGAGTTTATGGATCAAAAAGTGGATCAAAAAATAATCTAATAATAATAAATAATTCTCCAGTATCTTTCTCAAACTTGTTGCCATTTAGTAAATTATTTTCAATTTATTCTCACTCTCTTGTTATATTACTATTGAAAAATGTTTTAAACACAAAATTGATAGGATTAATTAAATTCTCTCCATATTTTACTTGCAGCATTTTCCTCTAAAATAATTAGAAATAGATAACAGAGGTTATTGTCGATGTAACCACTAACTAAACTCGCCGTCACCTAGTTCAACGGCTCTCATGAATTTATGTAAACACAAACGACCATGATCTTAGTAGCATTCGAAATATGACCTCAGGTATACTATGCTAGTGATATAGCCACTACACCAAGATTTATTAATGTATTAATTAACTTTTATATTAAACATTTAGTTTCAAAATCATTGAAAGTATTTTTTTAAATATTTTCTTATCAACTTTCTAAGCGGACTGTATATAAAGACAAATAGTCCAACAACTAGCTGACTCTCTCGGCTTGCATTTTCAACGTCAGTTAGCTTTCCAGTATTATTATATTTCAGTGAATTCAGTCCACATTTGAAACATATGTCAAGTGTATTTATTATACAATCAAATACCCGAACGGTACGGTACGAAATACACTGTTAAAAATCACTATTTACTTATCTCCCATCGTCTGCACAACCCAAATTTGTGAGGAGGATAATTACATAGGGCAGCCGGAAATTATTTTCCCGCCAATTTGGCAATCAGCTCGTCTTTTGTTTGTCTTTGTGCGGTTGCGGTCAAAATATACGTCTTTCTAATGCAAATTGACACCAGAAGTTTATGGGATTTTTTGCTACAGCTTGTTAAGAAAACGCCAAATCTTTTAACGGAGAATGCGGTGAGTCATCGTTTGCTTCATTCATAAGTTTATTCTTCTTGCGTGTGGTCAAATATAATTCTAGTCGGCCGCGATATTTCCGGAAAGTTATTGTAAATCATAGGATTTTCAATTCGCTATTTTAACATCTTTCAGAGCTGTAAATTGATGGATCAGAACGTACAAATATAAGAGATTATTTTTTGACGTTTCTTTAAACCAATGAAATGCATGTCACGTGTCTTTGTTTTAACCAATCCTGTCATTATTATACTGAGAATAATGCTCTTGTTATTATTCCCGGCAATATTCTCTGTAGCTTTTTTGTTTTTGTTGACAGATGTCAAATGTCAAATAGTTATCATCAACACAAGTAAAAATGAACAAAAAAGATAGATTTAGTGACGTGCCTGATGATGAAATCAAAAAATAATCTAATTAAATATAACTCGAGAGTTCGATAAATTAGAAAATAATTCTCCAGTATCTTTCTCAAACTTGTTTCCATTTGGCAATAGCCACGAAAGCCCGTAGGCAACAAGTTTTCGAAAGATCTGTCAAATTATTTTCAATTTATTCTCACTCTCTTGTTATATTATTACTGAAAATAAAACTGTATTACCAATAACAACAGTAATGTCTAATGTTGTAATGTTCATTTAATTAAATAATGAGATATTTGAGAGGAGTATGTGGGTATACGAGACGTGATCGTATACGGAATACATTGGTGTATGATGAGTGTGAGATTGAGAAGAATGTTATTAAGAAAGTGGGAGTGAGTCAGTTGAGGTGGTTTGGACTTGTTGAATGTCGAATGAAAGGTTGGTGAAACTAATATATGTGGGTGAACGATTGCGTGGGCGACCGAGGAATAACTGGTTGGGTATGATTGATGGTTTGTTGCGTAAACGAATGATTCCGAGTCCGAGTGTGAAGAATAAACGAGCATGTATGAATCGAACTATGAATGTGGACGAGGCGAAAGTAGTGGAATGTTTGGAGGAGATTGATTGCTGGTTGACTGTGTTTCTGGGTTCGTGCTACCCCACTAAGTGGGACATAGCGTGATGTTATATATGTATGTATTCAAATTTTAGTCATCCAAATGGGTTTTTCACAGTTTAAAAAAAAATATGAATCTGTATCTAAATTGTACACTTTTAAAAAGTCTTAATTGTTATTCATTAAGCCACAATGATTTTTTAAAACTGTTATGATGTCATTGTAGAGGTGTTGGTGGAACTCAAACAATAGACATGGAAAATTATTTAAATAGAATTAAAATAACTTTTCATGGTAAATAATTAAAATATACATGAATTCCATTTATTTCTGAAAGAAACATGAATAAACTGTAAGATTATTTTAGTCATATTGTTTGATTACCACTGATAAATTTTGCTAACCTATGTCATTCAACAAGCCTTTAATTTCGTTGAGTCGACCTAAAGTAATATTTAGTAGTTAGAAATAAATAATATATTTTGTATTTAAAATATACTTACGAATTCAAAGTGAAACAAAAAAACCTTCAAATTAGTTGCCAACTATTTTGACACTTCGACAATCTGACAGCTCAATAACAAGAGAAGTACAAATAATTTAGAATAGGATAGATATGCACCATAATACTTTGACGTTATTGTCGAGGTCCTTAAAACTCAAATATCTTAATAATTAACAATATTTTTTAAACTTCTGTTATATCTAGTACGATGTTTTTGAGTCTAGTTATAATATAAATGACTTATTTACCATTTTGTGACTTTAGTAAAGAGCCCCATTGGTCTCAACTCTGCTTCAAATCAAAAGGCGATTATTGTTTGCATTTCCATGATGCATGGTCTGCCATTTGATATGATTATCGCAAAATAACGTGAGAAATTATACTTATACTGCGTCGATTTATTAATTCACACCTGATACCACGCATTGTCACCATTTCCAAGTCATTTAGACCGTATCCAATTCCGTGCAGTTGAGAAATTTAATAGTTTTTGATTCAAAGACAAAAGTAGTGGAGACTAATTATACTTTTCAATTAAGTTTTAGTACTTTTGATATGATTCAACGGTAGTTGTTCACAGCTTGGTAGGAAATAGAATTTTAGAGGTAATTTCAGTTTCTAAAGAGGAAATCTTTTCAATTACGATCAAGAACGACGCAGTAATATTGAGGTGATAATGGAAAATAAAGTGCAATGTTTTCTTTGTTGAATTATAAACAAAGAACTGTTTGGTTTCTCATACATATTATAATATTGAGGATTAGATATATTTGCTCGAAAAGTGAATGTATTGAGTGTATATAATGGTGTGTTGGTGCCTGAATGTTGAGAGGAAATGAAGAAGCATGAACTATGTATAAATGAGGTATTTAGGAAGAGAGTGATCGTATCGTGAATATGCTGGTGTACGTTGAGTATGAGATTGAGACTGAGAAGAATTTTGTTAAGAAAATGGGAATGAGTCAATTGAGACATCGAAAGGTTGATTAAACTAATTATTGAGAGTGAATATTGGGTGTGGATGAAAAAGCATAAACGATGTATAACTGCTGTAGACATAAGATATTTGAGTGGAGTAAAAATGGAGTTAAATAGTGGTAACTAGATAATCGGGCCTATTGTTTAAAAAATCTGATGTGTCCAGCACATAACCTCCCGCCTAATACTACTCTTAAACGGTACATAATAGTATTTGATGATACAGAAATATACCTTCTTATTTGTTTATTTTCCATTTATATTTGAGAAATTTAATTTTATGTCGTATATTTATTTAATTTTTTGACATATATTTCACTAAGAAAACAGCTTCACAATCAAAATGACATGTGTCATATTTCGTAAAGAATTTAAAATTTTTAAGTGTTTCCATGGTGTACAAGGAATGCAAGATTTGTGAAATATAATTTCTTTATATTTTATTATCTCTAAATCTAATGAAAATGAATAAAATTAGTGTAATCAAAGCACATGTAAAATTAAATATTCTACAATTTTCAAAATAACATAAATTATTGAAAAAGCAAATTTAACCGTGTTTTTCACGAAAAACTGTTATGGACTTCTAGTCGACCAATTTTATCCAAAATTTAATCAGCCCTTCATTAAAATATAAGAATCAAAATTCACAAAGGTAAATGTATTTAAAAATATTAAAAATTAATTGTGCAACTTAGTAAATATATGATACACTACATTATACTTGATTTTCGTCATTTGTAAAACAATAAAACGAAAGACAGTTTTTAGTTTGATTTCATTTAATTAATAATAATGTATAATATATTTTCGCAACAGTTTGAGGGTAGCTGTTCGGCCGTCAACAATTTCATACTGTGCCGATATGAACCCATATATAACTGGTTTAAGCGACATGTCACGTGATCGTTTTTGCGCGAAATTCCAATGCTTTCCACTATGATTTATGACACACATAAGGTCATACTGAATGCTTCGCGCACGCAAAAAAATATTATTCTCACACACGGAGGAGTGACTGTAATGTGCAACTCACAACTTTGATGGGCAAGAGTTCGAGACGCGTACACGGAAATTGAGAAGGAGAACTCACCAGGAACAAAAGAAGACACTGTTAATCATTGAGAATATTTATATATTTACTTATTGTTACTTATTTATTTGTTGTGTACAGATAAACTTTTACACTTAAATATATTATTATTTATGTGCGGTATTGGGCAAAGAAAATTTACTTTTCGATAAGTTAATTGCGAGCTTTATGATGTATGGAGCAGAAATTTGGAGATAAATAAAACGGATTCAAACAAAATATATTAGATGGATACTTGGGTTAAACAAACAAGCACCGATATATTTAGCAGAGAAAGAAACAAAATGGTACAAAATGAAGACAGAAGCAAGTTAGAGAGCAATGAAGTATGAGGAGGAATTAAAAAGGACAGCAAGGAAAAATCTCGCAGATGTTTTTCGGGTAGTAATGTCAAGAAAATAAGTAAGAAATCATCAAAAGAACCAATGGAAAGTAAAAAATCTATTGGGGCACCATAATACCTCCCGCCATAGATTTCTTATCAAACAATGCAGGAACATAGACCATCACTATCATGAACGCTCATCCCTTCAAAAAATGACATTTTTCGACCGTTGTTTTTTTTCAAAACCCACAGTTAGCTGATTTAAACGAAAATATCAAATTAGTAAATGGTGACAGTAAGAGAAAAACATCAATTATAGATAATAATATTTGAAACATTATTCTAATAACAAAAATTTTCATTAAACCATAATTTACTGAGATATTTTAAAATAACTTGATAGGGCTTCAAGTAAACAACCACTTCCGGTTATTGGATTGTCACCAAAAACTAATCAGTTTTTCCCAAGAGGATACAATTGATATATACAAAATATCAAAATTTTCAGTTAAGTAGTTTTTGAGAAAACATAACTCCAGAGATCCACACAGCCAGACACACACACAGACACCATCGCAAAACTAGTAAAATCGTATTCTAGAATCTAGAGACCTTAAAACATTCTCATCCACTGAAAACTCACTACCGAATTTTTAGCATGATTCCTATACCTTCCGTCAGGATGTTGCGAAAAGTAAAAAGACAAAATTTTATTAAAGAATCGGATATTTAACAATGGATACAGAAAAACGAAGAAACCTAGGACAGAATATGGTGGACGAAATTGTACGAAGAGATCAAAATCTATTGACTACAAGCAGCCCACTATGTACGACAAAGGAAAATAAAAATATAAAAATAATTGCAAGATTTAGAATAGGCAATGAAGAGAAAAGAAATAATTACAGGACAACAGACGATGACAGACAATGCAGAATATGTGGAAGAGACTTTGAGACAATAAATCACTTAAGAAGAGACTGTACAAGAAGACCTAAGAAAAGATAAATCTACACAACAGCTACTATACGAAGAAAACCCAAACACTAATTAGAAGAAGAAAGTGAATCTAAATAGACTAAATATTTATACATAGCAATAGTTTTCTAGTATTAGAAACAAATAAAATTAACACATGATAATATAAATATCAATAATATAGAAATTTGAACACCGAAAGGTAACAAATAAATTATTACTACTGCTTATAAAGTTTCGTGAGTTAATGTAGCAAATAAATTTTTTAAAAAGTTTGAATGTTTGTTACGGGTGCTCATAAGGGCAAACCAATTTAGTATAAGCAATAGTATGTCGAATGCGTCTACACATAGCAGTGAATAGTAAATTATCTCCCCAGAAGTAAGTGCACATGGTGAGTGAAATAAAATTAACACACACGCATAAATTATTATCAAACGGTACCAGAATGATTTATCGTGTCTCGTGTTAACCCGCCTTTATTTCAACTGGCTGCGTTTGTCCTGACGTTTATAGTTCACTTATCGGTCTGCTGAAATATTTCTTATACTCAGGCAGACATTTAAAAATTCTAAATTTAAGTTTTATGAGCGAAAAGCTCTTGCCAAAATTGTTATTACTCTTGTTATCTTTAGATTATAAACGAATTACTTGAATTTGGCCAAGTTGATATATCAACACGACATTATACATTTTGAGTGTGGCACTCTGCTTGAAGCAGATCTCGGTAAGTGATATATTTTTGCACTTGTAGTTTGAATTCCACATTTTATTTTTACCCCTCTTGTTTCCCATCATTTTTCGAGGCAGTGAATTGACGGTTGAAAGTTATTTACTCCAAACCAGTTAGAGGCTACAATAGTATATTACGTATCAAGAAAGGTAAGTCTCTGACAACGGTAATTACTTAACTTTTGTGATGTTTTCATAATTTTTTACACGATTGCAGCAAGAAAAATCTATTTGAAAATACGCTGATATCAATTTCTACAATATTAGTAATGCTAAACCCAAATATATTAGGCGACGATTCTGTATTTGGTACTGTTTAAGATAGATGCAAACAAATTTGCTTCTGCATATAAATAACAAACAGTAATTTAGCGTCTTGGTGTTATTTAAGCTGTTCTTTTTGAAAAACTAGAAAAATTATTGCAGTGATCGATTTAAATAGTGAGAAATTAGACAGAGATGTATTGTGGAGTATTGTATGTTCGTTAAAAATACCCGAAAAATCCTAATTTCGATATAAAAATACTAACAAAGATAATTAACTGTCAGGTCAGTGAGAAATGAAAACCTCAAAGAATCGGTGGCTCAGATTTTTTGGGTAGTTGATTGCATTGAAAAATAATGTACTGTAATTTTTTAAATAAAGTTTTATGTTGATATCTTTCGTCTTTATTGAGTTATGTGAAATCGTTCTTTACTTTCTGGACGACCCTCGAACATAGTAAACAGTAAATAATTTATAGTCAAAATTTTTAGTCTCAGACGATCCACCGTTAGTTTTTGTTAATTTAACAAATTTCAAATTTGTTAGCATGTAACACATTATTTATGTGTATTTCGTAACTAATAGTTATTTATGATATAAGTGTTAAAAGTGGCGTTTTATAAGTAAGTAGGGAGGTTTGTAAAACGAGGCGAAGCCGAGTGAAGCAACTCCACGAACGAAATAAATCTCTTTTAACACGAATATTATACAAAATTTTATCTACGATCTTCCTAGCTTATTAGTAAATACTAGAAAATGTAGAATGATATTTTGACAGGTAGGTTTATATTTGTTGATTTATTGATACAAATCGTTAGCAACGTGTTGAAAGTAACAATTAAATCACTTTTAACACGTTGCTATGTTACTTTTAACACTAATGTTAAAAAGTGACACTTTTAACTTGCTAACAACCGTTAAATGTTCCACTTTTAACAACGGTCGTAGATAAATATATTTGTGAATATTGTAATTATTGACATTTATTGGGGTAAATAGCTCCGTGGTAACGTGTCGGACTGTGGATCGTGAGATCCTCAGTTCGAATCCCACTGCCGACAGTTACAAATTTAAATTTACCCCTGTGGTTCCCCCTCCACTAACAACTTTGGGGGCTATGACTTGACGGCTGGTAACCGCATTTCATACGCAAAAATATATCACCTACCGAGATCTGCGTAAGCAGAGTGCCACACCCTTATGGGTAAAAGGCGTGATGATATATTTATTTTATTTTATTTATTTATTTATTTTTACGTGCTTTTAACTAAATATTTTATTAATTATATTGAAGCAGAACAATAAAGCATAGTTTATAACAATTTCAAATTAATATTGTTATTATTGACGAGATTATTTGTTATATTTTATGAATCCAGCTAAATAAAAAACAATAATTTTTCTTGTTAAACATTCAGAATTAACAAAATTTTAATTTAACAAATTGTCATAATTGTTCAGGTAGTTAATTTAATACAATATATTTGTCAATATTAACTATAAGTATTTAACAACCTAAAAATTTATAAATCACAAATGAAATTTTTTACTGTGTAATAGTTTTATAGTATTGTAAATAAATGATATTATTACATGATAATGTAAATTTAGAAAAACAGTAACAAATAAATATTAACTACTACTACAATCTATTTTGTTTCAAACAAATAACAGTAAAAATTGAATCAATCAAAATTCCTAAATAATGTCCAAATAATAAACCCTCAAAAAATCAGAAACATCGGAATCACCCGCCATAAATAAACCCCATACAATACATGCAACACACCCCAATTTGTATCCCTAATGGCCACAGAATTAAGTTGAAGGGGTGCTAGTCAGTCAGGGTCATTCACCAGTCACCCTATAAGACCCCCGCCCAACCCCGCCGCCTTCCCAGTCATTTAGAGAGAACCCAAGCGCGAATATGCCTCGCTATGAATTATTATATCATAACTAGTGCACAGTCACACTGTGGAGTTCTCCACTACCCCGAGTGCGAACTAAGGGTGCGATGCAGATGGCCGACTGGGCGATATGGCATTAGGGTGGTATGGTTACCCAAGTCGGATGGGTATAAGTGGTGTGCTATTAATATGTTTAATGCTTCAATAAGCTTCATGTGAAAGGGATGATTATGATATTTTTAGTGTTGATGTTGAGGTTACATATAGAAGTCGAGATGAGAATAAATATAGGGTGGTTTATTTAGTAACTAATACCAAATAATATTTGTTTTACAAGTAGGACAATCTGATACTCTACTGCGTTTTAAACACAATAGCGAGATTTTCACAACAACTGATGTAGGCAACACATAACCTTCCGCTTAAGAAACTTTTAAACGGCACAAAATAGAAAAAATCTGGTGTGGGCACCTCACTACTTTTTTATACAAATAAAACCAACTGAACACGTATGACTTGTTCCTTGCGTATCACTTTTGACAATTATTTGATATAGATGTTAGACCTGTTTAATTTTTTGTTCTCATTGTAACTATGAATTTATTTTAAAATAGAAATCAATTAATATCTAGTCTTCAAAACTTTATAACTAATAATTCAAATATTACTTTTATAATATATCACACGACACATATTTCTGACACTTCACAATTATTTGACACGTTTGACACATAGATATTAAAAATGTTTTAGTTTTTGTTCCCATTGTAACTAAGATTATAGAAATTTATTCTTAAATATAATTAGAAGCATGTACAAGAAAAGTGCAAATAACATTTTATATTCCAAATATTTTTGCTAACATCTTTCATTTGAAATTTTTTCTCATAGCTGATTCTATTTTTGAAATAAATGGAATTTATTGTTTTGTGGGACCAGTAAACTTCCTCTTCCGGTTTTTCAATTTCATTCGAAATCAACTCAGCTCTTCATATTTTTATGAAACTTATATATTCCAAGTTTCGTTTACATATCTTGTCTCATTCATGAGATATTGCGCACACGGACATCCATCCATCAATCCATCCATCCACAAACACACAGATATCATTGAGAAATTGGTCTTAACGGATTCAGTGGATGTCGAAATATGTATTTCCGCAAAAATCTCGTCAACTATTTTTTTCGTGATTCCAATTCTTCCTTATACTTTGTATAAGAAAGTAAAAAAGCTCCCAATAAATATTGTACCCAACATTTATTAACATTTTTTTTTATTAAAACAAAATTTATTCTAATTCAATTATT
Source organism: Poecilus cupreus (assembly GCA_963942605.1). Taxonomy (NCBI): domain Eukaryota; kingdom Metazoa; phylum Arthropoda; class Insecta; order Coleoptera; family Carabidae; genus Poecilus; species Poecilus cupreus. Next base: position 9,781,696 of record OZ012722.1, read on the forward strand.
GAGATATGCCCAAAATACCATATAACCCTTCAAGTAAACTACCACTTCCGGTTATTGGCCAGGCTCCAAATCTAATCAGCTCTTAAATTTGAACTTCCAAGTTCTAAATATTAAATATTAAATTTGAAATTTTTGTTTCTATTTTTTACCGTTTAAAAATTTCAATCTGCGCGATGTAATCAGATTAGGTAGTGAGTTTTCAGTAGATGAGCACGTTTTAGGGTCCCAAAAATAAGAATTTAATAGTTTCGTGGTACCCACAAGAGTATCCAGAGCTGTACTTGATTCTCTGCAAAAAATATTTACTAAAAACGGTCGAAATGATTACAATGTCATAAGAATAATAAAGCGTAATTTCAACCCGGCGAGCATCTTCCTCCTCACATTAAGTACGCACCCTCACCTCCACCCGGGGGTGAGGGACATCAAAGGCTGCCGACACATCCATGTGCGCCACATCATATAATTGGTCTAGTTTAGCTACGCTGTTTCTGCGAGATGCAAATCAAAGGCAGCGTTGGCGTTGGCGATGGCAGACAGTAGACAGTCGCGAGCGAACGAACGCGTGACAAAAACATATCGCATTACAAATTACTGCCGGTTATTGAGGAAAATCGCACGACGCACGCACCAACTTTCGACCGTAATGACGAGCAGGGCCTCCTTTGTAATCAAATACAGGATACTGATAATGTTTAATTATCGCAGTAGGCCGGTGTGGAGGATGGAAATTCATGGATTTTAAGTTGGTTCAGTTAAAGTTACCAGGTGCTAAAGCAGAGGTGAGCGCAAGTGAATGATTAGTGGAGCCACTGTATCTAGTGACATTCAACTTTACTAATTTCGAAATGAAAGAAACAAAAAATATAGGTATTGTTTTGTCCCATAATAACTAGCAAGACGATTCAAATAAAGTATTGGGTGCTCTGGATACATTTGCTCGAAACGTGAATGTATCTAGAGATGCTCGATTGAGTGTTTATAATAGTGTGTTAGTGCCTACATTGATGTATGGTTCTGAATGTTGGGTGTGGATGAAGAAGCATGAACGACGTGTAACTGCTGTAGAAATGAGATATTTGAGAGGAGTGTGTGGGTATACGAGACGTGATCGTATACGGAATACAATAATGTATGGTGATTGTGATATTGAGAAGAATGTTGTTAAGAAAGTGGGAGTGAGTCAGTTGAGGTGATTTGGACATGTTGAGCGAATGTCGAATGAAAGGTTGGTGAAACTAATATATGTTGAAGGGGAAGGATTGCTTGGGCGTTCGAGGAATAGCTGGTTGGGTATGATTGATGGTTTGTTGAGTTAACGAATGATTCCGAGTGTGAAGAATAAACGAACATGTATGAATCGCACTATGAATATGGACGAGGCGAAAGTGGTGGAATGTTTGGAGGAGACTGATTGCTGATTGACTGTGTTTCTGGGTTCGTGCTACCCCACTGAGTGGGATATAGAGTGATGTTAAGTATGTATGTGGTATTAATTTTCAACAGGAATCGTACAGTTCAAGAAGTTTGGATGCGTCATCGAACATATGTACACCGTGTGTGTAACATTCACTTGCATTTTACAAAATATTGTAATATCAGAAGTGAGAGATTTTATAATCTCTATACGAGGTGTTTACCTGTCTCAAGTAAACAATGGATAATACACCTAACCTTTATTTCGTATCGTTTATCTTTCTCATTCGATCAGCGAGTTGGTCGGTTTTTCATGCAATTCTAGTACCTGTGGAAGGCTTATGGGGCATAACTTTCTGAATAATACTGTACAACAAGCATGGAATGGTAGTCATTTCCTACGAGTATGAAAGTTTGTAGCATCTGTAAATCATACGAGTATGAAATGGACATTCCATGCGAGATGTACACTATACTTTTTCTACGACCACAATATTATTTCCTAAATAATTTAATTTTGATAAAAATTTTGTCCCACTTTCATCATTTCAATATTTGACAATTTTAAATAAGTGTCCTAGCAATGGCACCTGTACTGAAATGAAATGACTACTTAGAAGTATTGGACAAAAAAGGGTGGCCTTAGAACATATATCTGTCGAAGGCTCGTTTTTCGCTTTCGTAAAACCCTACAAATTAGCGTTCCAATATTTCTATAGTTCAGTGAAGTCGAGTACCTTAATATTTATACAATTTTAATGTTCAACAAGAAGCATCGTCATTTCAAATACCTATTTCAGTTTCAGATTCATCCGAACGTGATTGAATCCCCATTTTAATTTAATTTAAAATACAAATAAAACTAAGTTTTATTTTGTCATTTATTTCAATTTCATTTCGCTTCCAATTCCTTCTAGTAATAAAACCATCCAAAACATCAATTCGTAAGGTACACTGCATCTTATTTTCCAATCCAACATAGTGACATCGAACGCACAACGCACCCCTAACGATATCCTCGTATATTGGATTATATTGAAGAGTATGTTACATACCATCAATGGATCTCATCTGCCCCTATCAAAATGTAAATCATCGGGGCTGGGATAAAAAATCCGGCTGGGGAAAGAGACAGCGCAGAGTGAGAGAGAGCGCGCGCGTGTAGAAAGAGAGAGGAGACCCCTCTTTTCGTAACAAAGGTTTTAATTTACTAGCAAGTGTGCAACTATTATCATGTAATACGTTGTTCTTAATTGGCAATCTGTCTAAAAGCGTGAGATGAGCTGAAAATGGATTTGGATGTGACGTCATGACGGCGATAGGGCTTTGTTTTACAAGAGACTTTGATTATGTTTTGTTTTTCATATTAATAAGGTGTTGTGTGATCCTATTTTCTGGATACTCTTTGAAGATTTTTATGTTGGTCCTTGTGTGTTTTGACGGATTACCTGTACCTATTCAGGACGAGACAGACCTACTATTACAGATCTAGGTGGCTGCGATTTTACAATTAGATTACCGGCCGTCAAACTGTGATACCTTTTGGGGGTAATAGAGAACAGAAAACATTTTTTTTTTTGACAGAATACTCTTCCAAGATTTTTATTTTGGTTCTTGCATCTTTTGATAGATTATCTGTATAACATTCGAGATGCGACAGTTCTGCAAGAGCAGATCTAGGTAGCTCTGGTCTTACTGTATGGTAACCGGCCGTCAAACGGTCATACTTATAGGGTTAATAGAGAACAGAAAACATTTTTTGAAAGAATACTCTTCCAAGAGTTTTATTTTGTTCTTGCATCTTTTGATAGATTATCTATATTACATTCGAGATGCGACAGTTCTGCAAGTGCAGTAGCTCTGGTCTTACTGTATGATAACCGGCCGTCAAACAGTGATACCTATAGTGTTAATACAGAACAGAAAAAATTCATTTTTGAAAGAATACTCTTCCAAAATTTTTATTTTAGTTCTTGCATCTTTTGATAGATTATCTGTATTACATTCGAGATGCGACAGTTCTGCAACTGCAGATCTAGGTGGTTTTGATTTTAGCGTATAATAACCAGTCGTTAAACTGTGATACCTTTAAATTGATTAGAGAGCAGAAAAACATGCTATTTTGAAATATTACTCATAGTTTTCCAAGATTTTTATTTTGGTTTTCGCATTTTTTGGTGGATGGTCTGTACTACATTTGCAATGCGTCAGTTCCGCAATTGCAGATCTATGCAGATACGTTTTTATCGTAAGATATCCGGCTGTCAAACAATAATACCCATGGAAGAAAACAAATAAATCAAATGCAGAAATAATTGAAAAAACTATATTATGAGAAAAATTATTAATTTTGTTGTTACAATACAGAAATACAGAGGTACAGTTCAAAAAACTAATATTAAAAATTGTTTGATTTATTTGTTTTCTTCCATGACAAACTTTGTATATGCATATTTTAATAAAAATGATACATTTTTATTTTGCATTTTTCTCAAATATTTTGTATTATTTGGTCATTACATGTGAATATCATTGAATTCAGAAAAAATACTGAATCGAATAAGCAAATAAAAAAATAGGTTGCCATTTAAAATAAGAAAGTTGCACCCCGCATTTTGAGAACCACTGATCTAAAAAAATTCTTGTTTCGCTCATTTTAATTGTCTTATAATATAGAAATTGTTTAATAATTTAACCGACCTCGTAGCTCTTACAGTTCTCGAAATAGCAATAGTGCACCACTTAAAATGAACAACCTGTATATAAACATGCCATTTATCCATTTTGTGTGAGGCATATTTTTGCGAGTACCTCGCGTACTTAACTAGTGGGCATCTTTCCATTTCATAATCCATCACCAGCACCCCCATTATTCGCCACCCCCTTCCCCCGTCCGCAGTTACGCGGACTAGGCGGGTTTCCGGATGCAATCACCACCTCCTGAACCTCCGGAACCCGCTCCGGTCCCCGCTCGTAACGTACGTGTCACCGGCAGACGCACGCTTCCTTTGAAGTCCGGCAGCAGAATCCGGGCAGAGGTAAACACGGCGCGCGGCCCGGAACCCGGAACAGGGCGGCGGGGACGCCTCCGGGCCTCCAGCGGTGAAGCTATATTACGTTGCTGGATGCTGGATATCCAGAACCAGATCCTGGATTGAAATCGGGAAGAGTAGACTAGAATGCTGTGTAAATACAGCGAGAGCTGGAGGTACGCGTGTGTGGATGTTGTAGGTTTAAGGTACTGTTTATGTGAGGTAAATATGAATGGATTGATTTGGTTTTAGTTTTGACAGGCTGTGTGAAACATATATACTCGTTGCTGTATTTCTACGGGTGTACATCCCACACGAAACGCTCCAAAGTATAGAAGTATATGAACGATATCATTACCATCAACCATTACTGTACAGTACTATTGTTAGTATTGCAGTCATAAAACACAACGATTTGAAGATTTTTGCGTAAATACATCTTTTGGTGTCTCCTGAATTCTCAATGAACAAAAAACGAATTCTTCAATAAGCGGAAAAAGCTTTCAGAACTCATAATAATGAAATAATAGTATTTTACGTACCGTGAACTGTAAGAGATAGTTTTTAGGTCGATAATGTAGCTTGGAATGTCGAGACCTGTAGGGTCGAGATTTCCTAAACATTCGAGACCTAAAAAATCACTTACAGTTCGAGGTTAGTAAGATATTTTTTGCAATACCTGCGTAAATATAAGAAAATGAAAAATAGGTATCAAAATTAACAGCTGTCAGATTGAAGTTTAAAATAAAATATGAATGATATATATTTACTTAATATCCACCATGAACGGTAAGTTTCACTTACCATCCACCGTGGACGGTAAGTAAATGTAACCATGAAAACCAATTGTGCAATAAAAGTTCAACTTACTGTGTTTAAATTTTGTTATTAATGGGTAACTTACAGTACAGGTATTGCAAAAAAGTCTTTTATATATAGTTCTGTATTAATAAATTTATTAAAATTCAATATTTCGAATTATTGAACATAATTCTTCATCAGAAACAATATAAACACAAACAAGTAAATAGTAACAGTAACTATGTAATAGTTATTTACATTACAAGCAAGGTAAAACAGTTTTTACTACTGAATGGAGGAAATGACCGGCGAGCCGATTAGGCGAGCCTGTCACCTCCTTGAAGCAGTAAAAACAGTTTACTTGTTACTCACTTGTAAACACCATTTACCCAAGCCTTCTATTGCCTTTGAAAATGAATCTTTATAAGTTACTAATTGACAGTTGCATTGTAAAAATTTTACAAGTTAATAAACAAGGTAAACAATGCACGTTGCCACAGTAATGCTTATGCGAAATCATTTAAAATAGTTTTTGACAGAACAGTTGTGTGATAACTGACAGGACTTGGTTATAATTTTATTTTGATTTACAAATGAGTAACAAGTAAAATGTTGTACAATACACGCAAGGTAACTGTTTTACTGCTTCAAGGAGGTAACCGATTCGCCGGTAATTTCCTCCATTCAGCAGTAAAAACTGTTTTACCTTGCTTGTAATGTAAATAACTTTAGCGCGTTCAATGCAGTCAAATAACAACCCCCAAATATGTTAAAAAGCATCAACTGTCGGCCATATAACTGATAGAATTAAACTAACAACATTTGATGCAACCAAACCCTTATTATTCTTTTAAACACAAATTTCCTATCATCCATCGTAAATAAACATCATTACGTGAAAACAGAAGAATATTTCTCATCAAAAAACGAAAACAGTCGAACATTAGTTTCAAATAACTAAATATTTAATGCATAACAAACGAATACTCTTTTTGTTGGAAACAGCTGCCGACGAGCAGCCTTCGTTTTGCTTTTGTTAATGATAATCTTATACAAATAGTGGAGTAGATCGTCAGTTGATCTTGTCGTTTGCATTGCGATCAGGCAAGCCATGGAACCGGTAGTTGGCTGAATTATATAGCTGTATAAACATCGTCCGTCTAGGATTGGGTTTGATAGTAATTTTAGGATTTCTGATAATACTGACTCGAATGATTGATGATATTTTTTGTGGATTTATTACGATAATTTTGATACATGTTTGCTTGTAGAACTAACATGTTTGTTTACAATCTTTTAAAAAATAAATAAATATATCAACACGACCCTTGCCTGTTGTTAGATCTATTGTTTAAAAGATCATCAAGAGATCCTATGTTCAATAACGCAAAAATTAATTGCGTATAATTGAAATGATAAACAATTTGAATACAGTACAAAATAGAGACAAATATTTCAAATAACTTCTTTGATTTGAAATCGGCACTAAAGTGCTCAAAAATCGTCACTAAAGTAACCCATTATACGACGATTTTGAGCAACCCAGTGTTGGCAACCGTTAAATAATTATTGTACAATTAGGATAATGTTGGCAGATATATTGACGTGCTATAGTAAATTTGGACGTAACATGAAACAAAATTTGCAAGAAGAATTAACTAATTAATTCCGATGACGAAATTGAGGACAAAACACATAATTTTGAGTGTTTTTACGATAATTTTACTGTTCGAGGTTGGCAACACTGACTGTCAGTTTCAATTGACAACTGACAGATGTATAAACTTAACCTATATTGTAATTTTTTTACAGTTTTTTCGAATTTTAAATTTCCAATAAAACTTAATATGTACCGCGGCACTGAAGTTCCTCTTTATCACTCACATGGTTTATTTTCCTCGGCCCTACGGGCCTCGGCAACTATATTCCATATTCGTAATAAAAAATTAAACTTAAGTGCCCTGATACTTAAATAGCTATTAATATAACAAAATTTGAAACGAGGACATTATTTATAGTTTGAAAATTGACGTTTAAATTACTTCATGGTTGTGGTTTCTTTTCATATGAACTAAGGGTCTGTTTGCAAATTAGAATTTTCCAGAAAAATATTAATATGTCGAAATTAAAATAAAGGGATCACTACAGTAAAGTTACAATATTTGAATAACAACACAGAGATGTAGACAGGTACTATAATGACCCATTTATTTTTGGGTCGAACATGCTATTGTGTCCGTCCAACACTTGGCTGGGTGCTGGGTACGTAAGAAAAAAGAAAAAACAGATGATAGAGCCTATTCCTTAAAAAGTTGCTATTATAATAACTTGTTAATAGTGACAGAAATGAATCGTTTTTGGCAACTAATGATTAAACAAGAAGTTTTGAATCGATTTTGTCACCATTAGCAAGTTGCTATGTATCAACTTTGTTAGAGAATTGTGCCTATTGTCAAGTTACAAAATTTTATGAGAAATGAATGAAAAGTGATAACGCAAAAATCCTTAATTTAACACCCCAAAATGAATGAAAGTAACGTCTATAAATTTATTAAAACCAACGCACAAAATTGACAGCCACTTGATGGAGGCACGAAAATAAATATTGCTTCTTAGCTGATACTTACAAACAAGTAACTGAAAGACATTGTATATGCTAAAACCTTCAAATTTCAGAGATTCTTCTAGTTTTCTCGCTGTTATCATTTCCTGAATCCTTAAACGAAAACATCTTAATTGCTTCTATCGAAAACCTTGTGTTAAAATATGTGTAAATCCAACAAATTCAAAATGAAAATGGTTAAAAATTGTCGAAGTCTCGATCAATACCCGACTCATCCAACTCGTTCGCTAATCTGAACAACCTAATGAAGTTATGGATTACTCTCGCTAGCTTACAGCCCCCTTGGAGGCCCTTTGGCCAGCCCGCCGGGGGGTGAGTCTCTCAGCATCCCCTATTTACCTACGCTAAACATATAAAAAGCGTTATCCGCATCTATCTGTTGTGTGTGACATCGCATATGTCGTCGGTATTGTCGCGGCCAAATGTACCGACGCAAGACAATGGCACGCGCCCTGGGTTGCCGGTTCAAGCCCCCTGAATAGGGATGATTGACAATTGTCAACGGGAAGGATTATTTTGTAATTATTCGCTGGATTTTATTGGGAGATGTCAGATGATATGGGACAGAGCTAGGAATATGTTCTCATCGGGATTGTACTATTTTCACGATGACGTCGCTGTGTGTGACGATATCATTTTCAAATTTTGTATTTAAAATTTTGTAACAAGATGAGATTTGGACTGGAAAACTAAACAATGATGAAATAGTTAGTTTGATTTTAGATATATAAATTATCGCAGTTCGTTGTACGTAAACAAATTGTTTAGTTTTCCCAGGCTCTCTGCGATATGGATCATCGGTCATAGGTCCTTTTGATTAGAATATTTGTTGTCATGACCGATGAACCCTGCATCCCTGACCAACCGATATAATAGATTCCAACGTCAGTTCACAAGACAGTTCTCCGTTGGTCGTGGGAGTGACAGTTTTACAATGTAGTCGCGCTACGAAAAATAGGTATTTTTCCGTAGTTTAAGTTAATTATGTAGTTCCGTTTATTTTATATGTTAGTGTAACGCTAAGTTAGTCATAAGAAGTTCTACATTTTAATAAAAGCAATTTTTACAAGTTTTCAATGATTCAAAGTGTTCGAGTGTCATGATTCACCAGCTCCCAATTCATCCGCTCCCAATTAAACCACGACTGGTTTGTCCCCTTTCCTTCAATAAAATTTCCTTCCTTTTTATTATCTCTATCCTATACCAAACACCCCCATTTGCTACAATTTAGAGGGTCAAGTTACGAGTTGACTAGAGTTTGGTAACCATCCATCTTCAGGAAGTGCTAGTTCTCTTGAAGGCCCATCCGGTTTCTTCGCATATCTTATTATAGTTCAACTAGAGAATCAAGATGATGTTGAATCATTTTTAAAAGTAATATAACCTTTATGAATTTTACTACCCTAAATAATAGGCCCAATTCTCTAAAGAATTTGCTATCGTAGCAACTTGCTTGGGACAAAATCGCATCGAAACTTTATGTTTAATAGAAAATATTTCATTAGTTTTCAGAAAACTGATTCATTTTTGTCACAATTATCAAGTTGTTACGGTAGCAATATTTTAGAAAATAGGCCTAACCGTCTGTTTTTTACGCACCCAGCCAAATGTTGGATTTGACAATAGTTATTTGTGTATCAAGTGCGGATAGAGAATTGTTTGTTGCACGCGGCGAGATCAACAACTCGACAAGTGCACCGAACAAGCTCTATCCGACGAGATACACAATATTTTTTCTACAATCGTTGAACAATGTAGAAAAAAATTAATTTTCAAAATTATCTTTGGTCACACCTATAACAATTCAGTAAAATTGTAGTTACCCATGTCACCGTAATCATGACAACGTTTATGAACAAAATAAACATTTTCAAAGAAATCAAAATTTGACACATGGAGTACATTTGACATATGGAGTACATTTAACATAAAGTCTACAGAGTGAATACGTTTATGGTGATTAAGTTGAATTGTATATACGTATATGCCAACTGTATTTGCAATAGCAAGGTTATTACCAGAAATATCCAATGCATCATTTACTTCTTTTAAATAATTTATTTTTGTTTTGTTTTTGTCGCTCTAGTGTGACAATATGTCACTTTGTCGCCCTAGAGCGACAATTTTGAACATTTCCTAACCAAAAATGGAATAACAATATCGATATTGTGCAACGATTGTAGAAAAAAAACATTGGTTGCTATTCACATGTCTATACTAAGGGCTACAAACTTGGACATTTTAAAATTTGGGACTGTTACTTTGCAAAAGTTGTTGATTGCCTTGGGATCAAATAGTACATCTTGTTGAATAATCTATCTAAATACAACTCGAGGTAAATATTTTGTATAGAAATTTTTTTGTGTAATTTGCAAATTACTCGATCTTCGGTCTCGCGGTGTTCTGAACGAAATTTTTGAATCGAGAAATTTTGACATATAAAAAAATATTCACCTCTAGTGGTATTACCCTTGAAAATAGAATAGAATGAGTCAAATTAGCAACTTCCTACTTAGTTTTAGTGGAGAATGAATATGTATATGCATTTTCAAACAATTTAGAGGATCGGGATTTTTTGGTCGATTTTGCATGGAATAAAATATACACAAATTAGAAAAAAAACCATAAGCAAAGCATCCATAAAATTCGCTATATAATTAACATGCTAACAAGACTTGAAGCTTGCTGATGAACCAAAATTTTAATACTTAAATGAATCCTAAAAATGTTAATAAACAATGGGATTTCCTGGCGTCCTCCTTATTGGGGAATTAAGAAAATGAATGCGAAAAAGTGATGACAGAGCTTTCGCTTGAACCGGAGCCCGAAGCAAATCCTAAGAAATCGTCTCAGAAAAATGCGGAGATTATTCGAGCTGGATTTTTTCTTGGTCCGATTTTACTTTCCCCGCGGTTAAAATCGTCTTTGTAGGCATTTTATTTTGATCCGCATCTTCAAATCTGCTGCGGGAGGTAAGCCAAAATCTATAAACACATTTTGATGAATTTCACTCCCGCGCGTAAGTGTAAGGGAGGTATTGTGCAGGTTAAAATAGAAGTTAGGTTAAATGAAATGTTGTAATTGAAAAATATATAAAAGTAAAGTTTAAACAACTAGCTGAACAAATGTAAAAGCAAAACGGAATGAAATTCATATGAGTTTATTTCCAACGCATGTTGGAAAAGTAAATAATTTTTGTCCGTCGTTCTCGCTTCGTTCGTAGGATGAAAAAAGCACTCGCCAAATTCAGCGGCAAGATCAAAGACTCCCAAAATATATAAGTTAAATCCGTGTAAATATTAGCTTAAAATACATTAAAAATTTCAATTTGTATAATGAGGCTGCCAATTGAAAAAAAGGAATAAAATGGCAGCGGGCCTTGCAAAATATTGCCAACGGGCAAATCAATAATTATTCGGCCTGGATTTTATTTTATTTTCTAATTTGATCGCTGTATTCCGCCAGCCACCAGTTGTTGAATTTTATTTAAAAGCAGACATTTTTTTGTTACCTATGGAACTTACATTTCTTGTACAATAATATTGTTTCAATAAGTAGAAAATGATTTCAAAACTCAGTAAAAAAAAAAATATATCATCACGCCTTTTACCCATTATGGGTGTGACACTCTGCTTACGCAGATCTCGGTAAGTAATATATTTTTACGTATGAAGTGCGGTTACCAGCCGTCAAATCATAGCCCCCAAAGATGTTAGTGGAGGGGGAACTAACCACAGGGGTAAATTTAAATTTGTAACTGTCGACAGTGGGATTCGAACTGAGGATCTCACGATCCACAGTCCGACACGTAAATAAATAAAAGTTTCTTTCGTGTCTCCATTAAAAAAAACTAGATTTCAGGCCTAGGCCAGCAAAAACTAGGGTCTTTTGTAAGATTAGGATTAGCAGCAAGTGATTCCAAATGACAACAGACAAATGTAACTTAACCTATATAATATATTTTTTGTAGTTTTTTCTAATTTTCGATTTCAAATAAAATTTAATATGCACCTCGGCACTGAAGTACCTTTTTATCACTCACATGGTTTATTTTCGTCGGCCCAATGGGCTTTGGCAAATAAATTCCATATTCATAATCAAAAGTTAAAGTAAGTGCCTTGATACATTAATAAATATTTTTGTGTATTACAATGTATTGCTTTCTTTCAGAGTAAAAAGAATATTACAAGAAAATATATCTGCAAATGCAGTATTGGGTCCATGAAAATTAGCCATAAAAAGATCACAACATCTAAAATCCTGTTATCTTACATCAGATGTAGTCGTCTAGTCCAAGTCCAGCGAAGCAAGTCCAATGTCCAACGTCCACTTCGGACTTGCCATTAAAATGAACAAATTCCCCGGAGTCGCCGTCGAGCGCGCCTATTTTCTTTTATTTCCCGGAGCTGACTCCGGAGCTAGCACGCCCGGAATCCTTCAATATATATACGATGACGTTAGGGGGAGGGGAGAGGGAGCGGTAACGGTCAGCGCCAACTTGATATGGTCGTGTTTTCGCTCCAGGAATTTGAATTTGAGATTTTGTGGAGAATTGGAAATAAGGAAGTACTTTTTGGTTATGATGGTTGGTAGTAGTTGTGGAATATTTATTCGGAGATCTGATCATGTGACACTCTTCAAACAGTTGTCAAATAATTATGTTGTGGGCAACACATAAATTCCCTCAAATTTTTATTTCTAAACGGTACAAAATAAATTAAAATGTTTCAAATAAGAATTGTAGCCAATGTAATTATACATATTTTTCAATACGACAAAATTTACTGTAAATCAATTATTTACTAAAATACTCCCAGAAACATGAGGATCTTCAAGTAAGCTACCATTTCCGGTTGATAGAATGCTACCAAAATCTAGTCAACTCGTAACTTGACCCTTCAAATTATAAATATAAAATTTGAGAATGGCACAGTATAAGAATTAACACAGTAGCGGCAGTTGCTGTCGGTCCCTTTGATCTTTATGTCGCATCGACCGATGACCTTGAGCCGAGCGGCCATATTGGCAGCTGCGGCATACGGCGGTAAATTTGAATAACTGTCAGTTGCAAAGGGGATGAAATATAAAAATATTATTTTACCTGCACTATAAAAGTTCCTAGAATTTTTCATGTTACAAATAAATTTACCTCTCTGTTTTACACTCATTTTATGAACTTAATATGACAGAAATACTGTAGCTTGATATTTGACACATACAACTGACACTGACATATTATATATTTTTTTTCTATGGTTACTAAGATAGCCTATCAGCGAACACTGGGCGGCCATCTTCCCGGCTGCGCACCACTGAAATATTGGGATCATGAAAATATTTGAAGTGTCGCTACTGTGTGAATTCTTATACTGTGCCAATACTGTCATTATTATACTTAGAATAATGCTCTTGTGATTATTCCCGGCAATTTTCTCTGTAGCTTTTTTGTTTTTGTTGACAGATGTCTAATGTCAGATAGTTATCATCAACACAAGTAAAAATGAGCAAAAAAGATAGATTTAGTGCTGTGCCTGATGATGAAATCAAAAAATAATCTAATGAAATATAACTCGAGAGTTCGATAAATTAGAAAATAATTCTTCAGTATCTTTCTCAAACTTGTCGCCATTTGGCAATGGCTCACTCTCTTGTTATATTATTACTGATTTACTGATTATATTTGGAAATCTGTCATCTGTCAAAACCCCAACAAAATGTTCCTTGTCGTTCCTCTCCTCCTAATATTTTCCCTAGGACTGCAGACATCACCGCTCGTTTACATGCACCCCAAGCTAGGGTTCAACAAGAGTTTCACCCCCTCTTAAGGGGTTGAGGGCGCGTTTCGCTGCCATCTTACCCCGGTACTTCAGAACGACGAAATGTCGGATGTCGACAACGTGAATTTTGAGAAGACGGTGTGACGGAGGAGAGATAAGGGTGGATTTTAAGGGTTGAACGTAGTAGAAACGGACTGATTCAATGAATTCATAGTTGATGTAAATGTGTTATGAGGAATGTGGATCAAGACGTTCGCAGTTCGAATCCCACACATAGATAAATCCAGTAAATTTTCATTTTTTACATACATTTTGCAGTGGGCTCAATAGAGACCCCACTATACCAGTTAAGGGTTAACATCTTGACTTAGAATTTTTCTACGTGTTTTTCCATAGATATAATAAAATGTATGGAAGGAGTATATACAAAGATAGACTGTAACCAGCGCAGCGTGAGAGAGATGGTGAGTGGCAAGATGACAAGAACTTGGTTTGACGTTTGACGTTTGACGTGTGAGTAGAATACTGTTTTGATAGACTTTTGTGCGAGCTCTTGTCCCTCATTTAGAATTTTGTCAATTATTTATATCATATTTAAATATATCAAATATGGTAAAATCCTGTTGTGCATATAATTATAAAAAAAAACAGGCTATAAAAGACGGTGTTGGTTTGGCAGGTAAATACGTCACTTTTAGGTTACAGTTTTCCAAAAAATGTGGATTTAAGCAAGAAATGGATATTAACTATAAAACGAGAAAATTTTCAACCTAATGAAACTACATGAATTTATGGGAAACATTTTCTTGATTTTTACATACAGCAGTTTAATGCCAATATAAGAGAGAGATAGTCATCTAAAATTACGCAGTGGGAGAAGAACAGCACATTCGTACCACGTGCTGAGTGGCATGAAAATGTGCTGCATAATTTTAGATATGATTATCTCTTTCTTATGTTGGTTACAGATTTCTGTATTAAAAGCATAGCCAACGCTCCATCCATACATATTATTAAATCTATGTGTTTTTATATTTGTATGTGTCCATTCCATATAATAGTTATTTACTAAGGAATTACCCACGGGAGAAATTTAACACACGAAGCCGAAGGGGTAATTCTACTTTGCCCACATGTGAAGTATAACGTTTTATCCAACATCTCTTAATAAATGCAAAATTTATTAAAGAAATATTATTTGACAGTGACAGATGCTTTAAATTATCTAAATTAAAATGTCAATTGAAGTAGTTACCAAGGTGTTGTGTTTATTATTATTGTTAAAAATAAAAATTCACTTACTAGTAGCTTTTCTCAACATTATACCCACTAGTGGGTAATCTATTACTTTCCTTGTTTAAAATCGCGTAGATATAGAGCATTTATTGAGAGGTGTTGGATAAAATAATTATTTTCAAACCTTCTTTAGCCCTGATGATGATAACTTTTGAAACGTTGGCATAAATATATGATTGCTACTCCGTTTTTTTTTATTCCTCCCATAATAATTTACAGTGTTGGCTGGTTTTCCGAATTTTCGTCCACTATAACTTAAAAACATGAGATCATTTTGAAATTCCTTATTTAAAATTTGGAGAGTCAAGTTTCGAGCTGATTAGGTTAATTTTCTTGAAGGCCTATCATGTTTTTAACCGTATCTCAATAAACAATTGCATGAGTGAGTAATTTGTGCTATAACCAAGCAGCAAGTTTTTCTCATCTGTTCAGATTTGACTGCGTTAGCAATCAATCGAAATCGTCGCACACCTATTCCATGTATTCCTTCCCCCCTCAGATCACGCACGCACTTGATCCTCTTCATACAACGCGATCACGCTCTCAGCGCACGTAGCACACGCATCACAATGTGCGTGTACGTGAGAATGTAACACAAGGGTGATGTGAACACAAGTCAAGATGGCGGTGGAGTTGACAGAGTCGAGGAACGATGGAGTCTTTCTATAACGTTGCAGGAGAAATGTTTGTGTATGTAAAACACCCTCTATGTAAATATTTTTTCTACATATGGATGGGTATGCTAACAGAGGTTAAGCAGGACTGAAGGGATGAATTTAGATGTAGCGGGATTACTTTAATATGATGACAGTTTTTCTACGAATTATTTCGAAGATATTAGTACAAGAATAGCATGTCACCTGTATAGGCTCTGGGTTCAAAATAGAATAATATTAGTTAATAGGAACGATAAGCGACAGTGATGAGTAATGAAATAAAGGATGCAGTCAAAATATTATTGGGCTTCCAAATTATCAAGAGATCAAGAGATGGCGTTGATCACAATTAACAAAAAGTACATGTCAAATTCATTTGGTATGATATCTTATGATGGCGAATGCTTGCTTTAGTATTGGTAGTTTGCTTTTATTGGCACCATACACACTACAAATTTTCCTGTTTTTATAGGTTTTTTACGAGAAAATTCAATCTTAACCTATAATCTACAAATGCAATGTACCTGTCATTTTTACATCTTATTTAAATAATACGGTTTAAACAAATGTAATACTGGCATTGGAATACTCTTAAAATCACTATTATTTCTATTAGTTTTAAAAAAATTACAATTAATTTCAAAGTACAATAAAATTTAAGTACCTTATGGTTAGTTCAGCTTTCTACCACTAGTTAGGGTATTTTAATTTTGGATGCCCAATATTGTACGAGTATGGAATGGTACTCATTTTCTACGAGTATGAAAGTTTGTAGCATGAGCCGAAGGCGAATGCTGCAAATCATACGCGTATGAAATGGACATTCCATGCGAGTTGTACACTATACTTTTTCTACGAAAACGATATTATCTCCTAAGTAATTTATATTTTTATAATTTCACCATTCCAATATTTGACAATTCTAAATAAGTATCCTAGCAATGGCACCTGTACTAAAATGAACTGACCTGTATTGAAATACTCACAAAACAAATTCATTTCGCACGATGCTTGCAATGTACCTCATATCCCAAACAACAAACATACAATGAGCAAATTTCTAAGTGGTCGTAGAAAAATTGAATTTAATGTGCTGGTACTTATACTATGTATAACATATAAAACTTAGGTACATCGTACTACAGGCTATCGCAAAGTCGATTGTAAAAAGAGTTTACCGCATAAATGTCAGATATCTTAAAAGCTTGACCATAAAGTGCTGATCAAGCATTACAAACCATGAAACCATAGCAGACCATTTCTCTCTGCCGATTTAATTCGAGTCAATTTTCCATCAAAAATCCAACACCCCCCACTGTTCAGAAAATAACAAATACCAAAACAGGATAAAATAGAAAGGCGACAACTCGAAAACCCACCCGTCTCGGTGTGAAGCGACAACGCACTGACGTTGCTCGGTTAAAATGTCAATCACAACTTTACAGCGGACCAGTTCACCAGCGAGCAGACTCCCTTTGAGCTACGGCGGGAACTCTGCTGGTCTACTGCAGTTTTGATAATCTGTTACGTGCTAAAATATTATAGATTTAAAATATAATTCAGTAACACTGAAAGAAAGCAAGTTGGATTTTAAATAGAGTTGGGACAAAGACGGTTGGGGAAATTGGATTTTTCAGAGTGCAGTGAGATTTTTAAATAAGAATTTTACAAAGGTCGATTTTGACAGTTTTGTGTGATATGAAATCTGTTGGGTAACACAGACGCAGATTAGGGGAGATTGAATTGTTGGGTCCACATAAGTGGACACACAAAATAAATTCAATTATTTCTAATATGCAAATAGCTATAAAAGTAGATATTTACGTAACAAGTACATAATTTAGGGTTTTATAGACGAGGCATGCAAAATGGTTATTACAGTGCATTACAGATTATTTTTCTATTTTTCGTGGTCGTAGAAAAAGTATAATGTACAACTCACATGGAATGTCCATTTCATACTCGTATGATTTACAAACTTTCATACTCGTAGGAAATGAGTACCATTCCATGCTTGTTGTACACTATACTTTTTCTACTATCACGATATTATTTCAAAATTAATTTAATTTTTATAATAAATTTGTCCCCCCCTTTCACCATTCCAATATTTGACAATTCTTAATAAGTATCCTAGTAATGGCACCTGTACTTAAATGAACTGATCTGTATTGAAATACTCACAAAACAAATTCATTTCGCACGATGCTTGCAATGTACCTTATATCCCTAGCAATAACAAACATACAATGAGCAGATTTCTCAGTGGTCGTAGAAAAAAAAATATTTGTATATCTAGGCACTGAAGTATGTCCATCTATAATTCATGAATAATATAGACTATCGAGTATTGAAGCTTCATAATTATAAGTTTCACAATAAGGATTTTCTTTTGTTGTGTTTGAGAATGTTATATGATTTTACTCCATATTTTTCGTTACAAGTTGAGTTGAACGAGGATTGATCCCTCGACATTTTGCTAGTGAGCGACTTGAAGGGTGAAGTTATACTGAAACGTTTTGAATCAATTTCTCGCAAATTCCAAAATTGCCTCTTCATTAAAACCTAATTTTAAATATCACCAATCATTCCCAAAAACAATTAACATGTAATTTCCTTGCTCCTTGGTAGCTAAGTATCCTTGCGGAGCGAGGGGTAAACAGGAAGAGGAAACTCGTGAACGATCACCCCATCACCCCTGCTAGGGGTGGGGGTGGCTGCCAGTTCACGCTTGGCCGAGACCAATTCAGAACAGGAATTTATCCTATCAATTTCTGCCCGGTGAACCGACAAAGAGCGCGAACCATGGGCGTTCTCACCGCCCCTCCTGCCCCACACCACATCCCCCGACCGACGCTACTGGAGCTACGCCAACTATGCGGGAGCGAGATACTAGCGGCCAGCATACGACGAAGTTTTTTTTTTTAAATGCGGTTACCAGTTGTCAAAACTCGGACCCTAAAGATCCTAGAATAGGAATTACATAATAAAAGTAAATCACACTACTTTCTTATACATAGAAAACAAACTGAACACGTAAAACTTGTTCTTTGCGTATGACTTTATTTTGACAATTATTTGACATGTAGATGTTAAAACTGTTTATTTTTTTGTTCGCATTATAACCAAATATTATTTATTACAATTCATTTTTAAAACATAAGACTGTTACAAGTTAAACGAAAATGTGTGTCTGATTATGATTACTAATAAAAGTCTTCAATTTGTGCAATATTAAATTGCGGTATTCCATATAAAGATAATATTCCACATTTGGTTACTTTCCTCTATTTTAAAATATTATTTATTTTACAAATGATTAAATATGATAACTATTACCTCTCGCACATATATTTGAGGCTGGTTTTGAGACGGGTCAAAAATATCAATTAGGATAAGATCAAACAGATTCCTCTTAAATGAAGAGAAAAATTGATTTGAATAGTTCCTATCCGATTTCGTTTTCATTGAAAACTTTTTAACAATATTTAAAATATATTCATTTTCTTTCAAAGCAGAAAAAAAAATCTGGTGTGGGCACCACACTACTTTCTTATACAAATAAAACCAACTGACTACGTACGACATGTTCCTTGCGTATATCTGTATTTTGAGAATTATTTGTTATATAGATGTTAAACCTGTTTAATTTTTTGTTCTCGTAACAATGAATTTATTTTAAAATAGAAATCAATTGATATCTAGTCTTCAAAACTTTTTTACTACTTCACAAGACACATATTTCTGACACTTCACAATTATTTGAAACCTTTGACACATCAAATTAAAAATATTTTAGTTTTTGTTCTCATTGCAGATTATTGAAATATATTTTTAAATATATAATTTAGTTTTTCTCAAAATTAGAAGCATGTACAAGAAAAGTGAAAATTTTTGCTAACATCTTTCATTTGAAACTTTTTCTTACAACTGGTTCTATTTTTGAAAAAAAAATGGAATTTATTGTTTTGTGTGTCGAGTAAACTTCCTCTTCCGGTTTTTCAATTTCATTCAAAATCAACTCAGCTCTTCATTTTTTCATGAAACTTATAAATTCCAAGTTTCCTAGACATATCTTCACTCGTTCATGAGATATTGCGCACACGGACATCCATCTATCCTCACACACAGACATCATTGAGAAATTGGTCTTAACGGATTCTGTGGATGTCAAAATATATATTTCCGCTAAAATCTCGTCAGCGATTTTTTTCGTGAATCCAATACTTCCTTATACTTTGTATAAGAAAGTAAAAAAATCTGATGTGTGTCCAGCACATAACCTCCCGCCCAATACTATTAAACGGTACAAAATAGTATTTGATGATACAGAAACATACCTTCTTATTTGTTTGTTTTCTATTTATATTTGAGAATTTTAATTTTCTTTCGTATATTTATTTAATTTTTTGACAGCTTCACAATCACAATGACTTGTGTCACATTTCGTAAAAAATTGAGAATATTTAAATGTTTCCATGGTGTACTAGGAATTCAAGATTTATGAAATCTAATTTCTTTATACTTTATTTTCTCTAAATCTAATGAAAATTAATAAAATTAGTGTAATTAAACCACATGTAAAATTAAATATTCTTAAACATTCAAAATAACATAAATTGTTGAAAAAGGAAATTTCACCGTGTTTTTTCACGAAAATCTGTTAAGGGCTTCAAGTAAACTGCTACTTCCGGTTGACTAATTTTATCCAAAATCTAATCAGCTCTTCATTTAAATATAAGAAGCCTTAATTCACAAAATTGTATTTTTTGGTATTATAGTAATTGAGTTATGCAAGACGAAAAAATTGCCACAGACTACACACACACACACATACATACATATAGACATCATCGCGAAAATAGTAAAATCGTATTGTAGGGACCCTAAAACGTGCTTATTCATTGGAAACTCACTACCCAAGTTTTTGACCAAAAACAATACCTCCCTTACCTAGAGGTAGGCGAGAGGTAAAAATAAATAAAATTTATATTCAAAATTAATATATTTTTGAATTGAACCTAATCATTTTGAAACAAATAAAATTTTCCTCCACGAATTCATACAAAAAAAAAAACTGAAAATTTTCTTGAAACCAGATGTTACTATTGTGAGTGTAGTTGTACTTTTTGTTAGAAATCTACCCACAGTACTACAACTGCCCGTAGAGCGTTAAACGTACGCTTATCTCTCCAACCCGGAACCATTCCACTTAGAGCAATCGCCTTCAATTACATCTTTTTCCTCAATTAATTCCGCCGTGATTATTTCCCTAATTGAGTGGGAAGCGAACCCCTTGGAGAGCTAGTTACACTGTGTGCAGCTTCCCTTATACGTTACCGCGGCCAATTAGAAGAACTCTGATAAGTAGCCACAGTCTACGGAGAGCAAAACAAGCAACCGTGGTTGATACGTGATAGAGCTGCGTCCTGAAGACCATTACATTGGTTTTTAGAGGTTTATCGTTAGTGAGCATCTCTACGTGGACGCGACGACTGGTTTTGTGATTCGAGGAGAAATGGTAGGGTGATGGTGGCTGCTCGAGATATCCAAAGAGTGAGAATGGATTTAGATTGGAGATAGACCATTTAAAATGCTCAAATGCGTTAGAATATTTTACTTTGAGGTTCTCTGAGTACTCGATGACTTCTGTGTGTCCGTGTTGTAACTCATGAACAAGAAACGAATTATAATTATAAGTTTTATGAAAATGCACAGAGCTGATTAGATTTTTGTGGAAGTTTACTGGATACACAAACAGTAATAGCTATTAACATACCTAGCGATGTTATGAGTATCATAACAGCCGCAGATGTCAGTTTGAAATCAGAGCTCGTAATGTGAGAATTTTAAGACATCTAAGGCCTGTTATGTCTCATAACATCCGTGGTTTGTTCAATAGTTTACCGGTTTCAGAATATGGAGACGTTAACGTCATTAATAAATAATATTTTGAAATTCTTTTATGAATAACGGCTGTCATAATTTTTTAAGAGTACCTACCAGTTACAATTGTTTTGTGTCATAGTTATTAATCATTTTCATACACGTCAAACGTGTTAGTTAAAAAATGGATTTTGGCGATGCTAAATTGCCTGAAAATATTTGGAACGCAGCAGGTGAAGCTCTGAACAGCTTAATTCCGTGTGCATTAATAATTACATTTAACATTTGACATTTTAACACATATTGATTTGCCTAGTTACTTGATAACTGTTCCAACTATTTTTTAATTTCATAAGGACTATCGACTCAGAATTAATCAAAGGATCGTTTCACCTAAAGCTTATCACCACTTTGCCGAGCACCCTATATTTGTATGCATAAGGAAATTGTATGGTGCCCGCCCAAATTTTAATTTGGAAGCAATAGCTGTCGGTAATGAAAACAATAGGTTTGTTCCAAGTGGTTATTTCTGACAAGTTTGTGACGTTTGTGACAATTTCACTGCGCCTGCGATAAATGTAAACAAGTTAAGTTTGAAACATAAATTTCATTTCATTTTTGTAGCGAAAAATGTATGAACTCGCCGTTCCAGTCTATGTTTCAAACTTAACTTGTTTACATTTATCACAGGCGCAGTGAAATTGTCACAAACATGTCACAAACTTGTCAGAAATAACCACTTGGAACAAACCTAGTATAATAATCTTATACTTAAATAGGTATAGTATTTTGCGGGAAAATATGAACAATGAAATCAACGCACATGAAATTAATTATATCGGTTATTCATCATTACAGAAGACATTATTATCAACAAAGATAAGATAGTGTATCAAACACTTCGAAAGAGGAACCAGATGTACCGAACAACTCGCTGACAGCTGTCTCGTTTTATATTTAAAATTTTATTACCAATTTGGCCCAACTGCCTCTCGGCCACTTGTTTCATCACTCCAAATTTAAATAATTTAAATTAATTAAGATACATTTGTTCCATTAATTACACACGACACACTGCAGCAAACGAAGAAGAACACTTTCCAAATACTACAATTTTGATTCTTTTCTGTAAATATTCTTACAGTCACACTCTGTGGTTGCTGCCCGCTACAATCTTTGACGGCTGGTAACCGCATATCGATCATTTAAAATGGAATCGTATTTATGGAGCATAAACCTATACAGGGTAAGTTTTTAAAGCAACCAATTAGTTTTGCCTAAAATTTTACCTAAAATTAAATTTAGTATTTGTTTCATATTTGCATGTTGCATATAATACCAATATTTTTAGGTTAGAACATTGGCGTTTGACGTTTCAACGTTTGACGTGAACGTATGAGAGAAAAGTATCTTTGAATGTGTAGGAATAAATGACATCACGAATTCGTACCCGCGAAATTTTGTTACCAAATTGTGTACTCATGTAAAAAAAATATAACTTTTTTTGTTTAAATGACCCCATTGAGTTCGATCCTCAGAATTTTCTTCGCCCTAGCGTAAAAGGCGCCATCCCTATCTCTCCATCCCTTAAACCGGAAACGCGCCGCCACTTCCGTTGGTCGGATAAGAGAAGATTAACAACTCAACAACCGACGTGACAACAACAGGAAACGGACTACAAGAAGTAAACAAACAAACGAAGCAGAAGTAAATTTAATTTCTAATGGAATGAAAACTTTTTAACAAGTTTCAAAGTTATAAGTTTGCAAGTTGGGGATTACGAATGTGGCTAAAAAGTAATGGAGACTTTCTTGGATGCTTGTCAAGAAATGAGAGGGAATTTTTATGCTTGCTTCCGAACCTTATTAAATATATTCGGTGGGTAAACAAATTCAAACTTTTAAATAGCCATATATTGGTGTTTTACCACGATTACTCAGTAGTTATATCCCAAGTGCATGGCAAATATTCTGATTGTATTTGCCATGCACGAGGTATATACTAGATGAATATTTCTCGAGAAAGGTTTCAATCATTATTTTAAATTATAGAACATATATTTATTTTAATCTGTCACATAAACGTCAGACTTTGATTAATGTCATTTGTCAAATTACGTTAAAAATGAGTAATCAGCGTTTTGAAAGAAATTCTTTTGAAGAAATTGATTGTAAAATTGAAGATATTACCACTTTTGTCCTTTTACAACGAAGAAATTATTGTAAATATTTGGGTATCGCACTTGTGCAAATACTCGATATGCAAAATATTCACTGTATTCAATTGTCATGGGTCGAAATTCAGAAAATACTGCAACGTGATTGGTTGAAATATTTCGAGGGAAATATTCCTTCATATGTAAGGGAGGTATTGTGACGCGTACAAAATTTGGATTAATAAAGTAGGTGTTAGGGTCCCTAGAATACGATTTCACTGTTTTCACTATGGCGTCTCTAAATGAAATTCCACATTTAAGATTTGGGATTTTGATAGAAATCCATCAACAAGAAATAGAAGTTTACTTAAAGGTTTATCAGGATTTTTAGTCTTGTCTCCGAATAGTATATTGTACAACAAATATGGAATGGTACTCATTTCCTACGAGTACTAAAGTTTGTACCATGAGCCGAATGTGAATGCTGCAAATCATACGAGTATGAAACGGACATTCCATGCGAGTTGTACACTATACTTTTTCTACGACAACTATATTATTTCCTAATTAATTCATGTTTTAATTATAAATTTGTCCCGCCTTCACCATTCCAATATTTGACAATTCTAAATAAGTATCCCAGCAATGACACCTGTTCTGAAATGAACTGACTTGTATTGTTGAAATACTCACAAAACAAATTCATTTTCCGACGGCCACTACGAAAAGTACATAAATTCATACGCTAAACTATTACTGAAAGTTGGTTATTGCATATCACTAGCAATGCTGTGTGATATGAAAGCTCGTTAGCCAATCAGATGTGCCCGCAACTGTGTGATATGATTTTATCACACGCTGCGATAATTGAGCGAACTAACTTAAAAATTTGTATTTAAAAGTTTGACAGTTGCAGATAATTTGCTTAATTTACACGGATTAATAAGGTTGGACCTTGATTTATCAGATTTTAACATAATTTTTGGGGAATTCTGATAGCAATGATGTAAACATAATCTGTTATAATATTTTCATGTACATTTTATATTTTTTTTTACTTAATTGTGGTCGTCGGATAAGTATCGAGTGAAGAGTATTTCACACTCGTGTGAAACATCCAAATTTCACCACTACTTATACTATTCTCACGATGCTTGCAATGTAGCTGTTTCCCTAATAACAACAAACATACAATGAACAGATTCTAAATGGTCGTAGAATATAGTTATTTGAATCATTAGTCCAGAAACTGTACTTTTGCGAGTGTGAATATATTTTGACAGGTAGAGCCGAAGGCGAGGCTTACAAATTACGAGCACTCGCAAAACAGTTTCTGGACGTTTGATACACATTATTTTTCGTGCCGATTTTGTCTTTATATTAAATGAAATTACTTACAGATTTATTTGTCAAATATGAAATACCATAAATTACTAAAAGATCATTTGTAAACAAGGATACGGAGAATTTATTAATATAAACAATTAATTTGTTTTATTTGAAATATGTACTAAAGTGCTCAAAAATCATCATTAAAAGCTCAGAAATCTTCACTAAAATAACCCATTATACGACGATTTTGAGCAACCCAGTGTTGGCAACCGTTAAATAAATATTGTACAATAGGGATAATTTTGGCAGATATATTGACGTACTGTAGTAAATTTGGACGTAACATGAAACAAAATGTGCAAGAAGAATTAACTAATTAATTCCGATGACGAAATTGAGGACAAAACACATAATTTTGAGTGTTATTTACGATAACTTCACTTCTCGAGGTTGGCAACACTGACTGTCAGTTTCAATTGACAACTGACAGATGTATAAACTTAATCTATATTATAATTTTTACAGTTATTTCGAATTTTAGATTTCAAATAAAACTTAATATGTACCTCGGCACTGAAGTTCCATTTTATCACTCACATGGTTTATTTTCCTCGGCCCTGCGGGCCTCGGCAACTAAATTCCATATTCGTGATAAAAAATTGAACTTCAGTGCCTTGATACATAAATAACTATTATTTGAAAAATTTGGTGAAATTTATTTGGTTGATATTTACTTACATTTGAGCTTATAATTAACAATTTAGCTTTAAAATGATGGGAATCTCTAAGCTCTAAGTACTTAAACACTGAACAAAACCAAAGCACAAAATTGACAGCTAGTTGATGCTAACCCTAATCTTACAAAGATCCCTACTTTTTGCCGGCCTAGGCCTGAAGCCAAGCAGTTTCAGGACGATTTTGAGATATGTAAAACTAGTGTTGTTGTACGAAGAACTGAAAAATAAATTGAACAAATATTTGTGTTGCTTCTTCTTTTGAGTACGATGTATTTATAAAGATTCTGCTTGTCCATGGAAAGCATTCTGAATTCTAAGTTTGCAGAAAATGCAGATGAGCACAAAGTCCATGCTAATTTAAATTCTTGGTCATATAACGTTATCCTCGTAAACGCATCATCATATTAAGGTCCCGGCAGCATTATATCCCCGAGCAGACGTGCTCGGAATACGCATCTGTCCGCGTCGCCGTTTTTGCGTTGATCTAACTGCCATTTGTAAGCGGCAAAATCCACCATGGTCTGTCAATCACAGACAGCAAAAACCCAGTTGGCTGTGACGATGGTGTCGCCAGCCCTCGGCGGGCGGCCGTACCACCCGGGGCCACCCACGACGAGGATGAGCACACTGGCACTCTTTACGAATTCGAGGCAGGGTTTACGAGCGACACATGACTTTGTATTCGCGAGAATGTGCTTTGGAGTTTTTACTACGCGTATTTTGGGAGACGATGGTTTTTACCGTCTTGTACGTATTTACTTATTGTAGTAAATATATTGCGCGATTATTTCTAGGGACCCTAAAACGTGCTCATCCACTGAAAACTCATTTATCGAATTTTTAACATGATTCCTATACCTCCCTACAGGATGTGGCGGGAGGTAAAAAATAGTAATTATCGATTGTCTAATAAGTCAAATTATGTAATCGACCAAGTACAACTCCCCAATAGTACATTGTACAACAAGCATGGAATGGTACTCATTTCCTACGAATATGAAAATCATACGAGTATGAAATGGACATTCCATGCGAGTTGTACACTATACTTTTTCTACAACCACGATAGTATTTCCTAATTAATTCATATTTTAATAATAAATTTGTCCCGCTTTCACCATTCCAATATTTGACAATGGGGTCCTATTACCATTTCTTTTTATTTTTTTTTTATGAAACTTTATCTATATTAAAGACTATCTACACTTTTAAAAAGTCTTAATTGTTATTCATTAAGCCACAATGATTTTTTTTAAATGTTGTGACGTCATAGTAGAGGTGTTGCTGGATCTAAAACAGTAGAGATTTAAATAATTTTTGTTACATAAATGTTCAATTTTATTGTAATAATAATAATAAAATAAGTAAAAAAATATATGACTACAATTATTTACAATCTGTACTGTTTTAGATCCAGCAACACCTTACTATGACGTCACAACATTATTAAAAAAGTTATTGTGGCTTAATGAATAACTATTAAACCTTTTTAAAAGTGTAGATAGTCTTCAATTTAGATAAAATTACATAAAATAAATTAAAAAAAAAATGGTGAAAGACCCCATTCTAAATAAGTATCCTAGCAATGGCACCTGTACTGAAATGAAATGACCTGTATTAAAATACTCACAAAACAATTTCATTTCGCATGATGCTTGTAATGTACCTCATTTCCCTAGCAACAACAAACATACAATAAGCAGATTTCTAAGTGGTCCTAGAAAAATCACTTTGCGTTCTAAAACGTGTGGAAACAATTCTGTGAATTTTGTGTTTAAAAAAGCTTATCAACTAGTTAAATATACACTTATTGAAGAAATCAATGCATGGTGGTTTTTTCTGGAAATCACTATGGCTACAAGAATTTCCATAAAATCAAAATTAGACTGGTAGATGTATCAAAAAGGCTCAGTTGGGATTAGTTATAAAATGTAAAGTACGATTTTACGGAAATACGTGTTTTGAGGTGTTCTGATTTCGCTTTAACCCTTTTTTTCAATGACGTCCGTTTGGATGGATAGATGGATGTGTGCCCGTAAGTTCAACAGCTCACTAACGAGAAAAGATATAGCAAAGGCAAATTCGTAAAAGGGATTAGCGTTAACTCCATATTTTTCATCAACTGTAACATCGTTTCTGTATTATTTACATTATCAAAATGTATCAAATTTTATGCTAACCAATTTTGATTACAACCATAGTTAAAATAATTATGTTCTGTGAATGGAAAATGAAATTACGAGTAATAATAAAAATAGAGTTAGCGCTAATCCCTTTTATGAATCTGCCTACATAATTTTAAGATTTTAGTTGGAGTTTACTAGACATACAAAACAATAAATAGAATTGACATTTGATTGTGGAAATCATCATGATATTTGGACAATTATACTAATTGAGTAAATATGTTTTGAAGTACCGTGCAAATTATGTGAATAATAGTAGAAATCTTCGTTTAATGTTCGTCATAACGTGGCGGTAATCTGGCGACAAATAAAACTCGACAAGAAAGGAAATTTCTTGCGAAGTTTCTTGAACATAACGTAATTGAACGCTCGCCACCGCTTACATAACTTCTTCAAACGTAAACTAATAAACAGGTGCCGTCGCCATTAAATAAACCCGGAGATCAAAGGAGCGCAGGAACAACAAATTAGAAAAACAAACAGCTCTTGATGTTTCCGCGTTATTCGACATTCGACGGGACGAGAAGAAGAACACGCAGGCTCTTCCTTCAGCTGAGCTGAGCAGAACTCGATGATGATTCATTTGTTGAACGTTCTGTTTCTTTTATTTATTAGAAATTAATTTATTTGTATAAGTGAGTAGTATGTTTTGGAGGAATTGACCGGGAGATTGAAAGGCGGGTGTCTGCAGGGTGCAAGGTGTTGGGTGCTCTGGGTACGCTCGAAATTCGACGAGACGAGAAGAAGAAGAACATGCAGGCTCTCTACTAACTAAGACAAAATTCCTTTGACAAATTTAAGAGTATTTTACTTGATATTCGAGTAAATAACAACAAAAGTTTGAGGACAGTGGCGCTAGTAGTGATGTAACCTAACCTCAACACACAATTTTAATCAATAGATTTTCAACACAGCGCAAAAAAACAGTGAAATTATAAAGCAAGTAATAGAAGCCCAACAAATATAATCTTAAATACCAACAAACAAAAATATGAAATGACATTTCGTAGTTCTATTTTAGCCCACAATAGGCGTTGGGCGCAGCGGCAGACGCGCGATTTGCAATTTTCATATTTCTGGCCAATGCAAGTACCTGTGACGTCAAAATATGTTCAATTCGTTATATCGCTTTACTGCAAAATATTTAAAAGAAAAAAATATTTTACTACTAATTATTCCATAAATGTTACACGATTTTAAGATAAATTGGTCATATTTCGTTTATGGTTTATGCGCCCATTAGAGCAGACTCTGCATAACTTTCCGAAAATATTAATTCCTAACCGGCTCAAACCAGAATAAATATCTTCATCTACCTAACATAAGTAAAAATATACTACTTGTCGAGATCTGCAGAAGATCCTGGTTGTTTTATGAAATAAAAATCTGCATTTATGTACAGTTTTCTAGTCTAGAAAAGTGCAATAGTTCAGTCAGCCGGAAAATATCGTTCTTTGTCAGAAAAAATGTACTTGTCGTTTAATTCTTAACACAATTATAAAGTTCGCAAATGAATCTAACCCCCAATAAGTCTGCGCTGAAGTTCGCGCAGAAGCAAAACCGCTTCAGCTCAAAAGGCTACCAACCACTTCCACTAAAATTCTACACAATTATGCTAATGGCTCCAAGTTTATCGACAATTACCGTCGGATACAGATCTTTATTGTGTAATTTTAGTACAGAGCGGCCTAGTAGGTGGACATATGCAAATGAGAGGCTAAGAAATAGTGGTCCTTATGCCGAGATCATTTTAGGATTCATTTGAAGTTGATCGCGATTCTGATTTTGAAGAGGAAACGGAGTTTATGGCACGAAAATCATAAAAACTTTATTTTTGCGATGTAAAATCTCTGAATGTTTTTTTGGTTACAAAAATAATTATCTGATTTTATTGTTGTTATCTGATTGAATAATAAGACTCATCAATCAAAAATGACACATTTTTCTGATAAACACCAATATGACTCTATGTACAATTTGATTATCTTTCAAAAAATATTATCGTTGCAAGATAAAAATTAATATTGTCATTGCATTTTATATACATATACAAAATTTCGGCTGATCGCCTTTGTGTACCAGACAATCATCAACAAAAATTTTATTAGATAGATAGTACTTACAATTACAGTTAACAATAGTATATTATTCAATGAGCATGTAATGTATGCTATTACTCATTCCAATGATTTGCATCATGAGTAATAGCCATTACATGCGAGTAGAATACTACACATTATCCACAACATTTCGTCAAATATTTGTTTTGAAATTATTTAAAAATTTTGTCTATGTGAACGGATAAGAATGCGAATTTAGTAACCCCTCAAATCATTCTAAAAAGATGCAAACAAAAACCTAAACCTCCGCAACATTTCTATTCAACTCCAAAATATTTTTACTTCCCGTGATAAGATTACGAATATTTACATTGGAAAGAGAGGACACAATACCTGCGCTGGTCAATACAAATTGTGGAAAACGTCAGATTTGTATAGAACGAGAATATCCGCGTAACGGACCTTCAAGCCCGTTCAAAGTGTTCAGTCTTGTGAGGTTTATGACATGGCTGCCAGGCTGGCGGGTCGTTTACCAAAACATTTGTATTCCGGATACAAAGCGCGGAGAAACGACTGCAAATCGACGAGAATTATTCCGCAAGCTCCTGAGAGGGGAGCGGGAAGAATGGACGCATTTTCCAAGGGTATTCACAATAATTGATGGAAATTTCACGAGTGCTTCAACTGTGATAAGGATGTAGTTTTTTGACAGTTACAAGTTATGAAAACTGTTACTGTTAACTTGGGTGGTACGTACTTTTGAAGGCTTTTATGCTGAGTTTCATATACACGAAAATAAATACCGTAGCGAACTATTCAGTAATATGCAATTTATATTTCATAACAATTAAGAAACTAAACACAAGTATTTGCTAAGCAATAATGGCTATCATAATGCATCATATAATATACTATTTTTCACGTCTTGCCAGGGTATACGAGACGTGATCGTATACGGAATACATTGGTGTATGGTGAGTGTGAGATTGAGAAGAATGTTATTAAGAAAGTGGGAGTGAGTCAGTTGAGGTGGTTTGGACATGTTGAGCGAATGTCGAATGAAAGGTTGGTGAAACTAATATATGTGGGTGAACGATTGCGTGGGCGTCCGAGGAATAAGTGGTTGGGTGTGAAGAATAAACGAGCATGTATGAATCGCACTATGAATGTGGACGAGGCGAAAGTGGTGTGTCAGGATAGGAATGTTTGGAGGAGATTGATTGTTGGTTGACTGTGTTTCTGAGTTCGTGCTACCCCACTAAGTGGGACATAGCGTGATGTTATGTATGTATGTATGTCAGGAAACCCTACCGTTCTTCTCCCGAAATAGTGAGGAAAATGTGTTTTTGCTCTCTCTAGAGAGGAAAATATAGAAGTGTTACTATTATGAATGCTATTTACAAAAAATGTATTGTAAAAATTATAAATAAATACCTAATTTTATTGAAAACTTTTATTTTAGTGATATACATACTTTAAATTGTCTTACAATTATGTCTTATATTTTTCTTTTTCTAGATTAAATCACAATTTGACAACTTTAATTTATATTATTAGTTATTGGCAACACTGCTTCACCGCCTTGCGTTTGATAACCTAACTTTAACGTGTCAGTTGTGAAGTCCAAGTGTATTTTAGTTCGGAGCAAATCGTTTTTAGAAACATGTCGCAAAAAAATGTTGTGTCTAACACGAGAGGAAAGCCCGTTTTCCAGTCTCGCTCGAAATGCCTCATTCGCTGCGCTCTCTAGTTTGACAAATAACTATTGTTATAATAAAAAAGATATAAAATAACATTGATACAATTTTTATCCAACACCTCTCAATAAATGCTCCATAACTATGGCGATTTTAAACAAGCAAAGTAACAGATTATCCACTAGTGGGTATAATTTTGAGGAAAGCCACTAGTGAGTATTTTTTTATTTATAACAATAATAATAACACACAACACCTTGGTATCTACTTCAATTGACATTTTAATTTAAAAATTTAAAGCATATGTCACTGTCAAATAATATGTTTTTAATAAATTTTGAATTTATTAAGAGTTGTTGGATAAAACGTTATACTTCACACGCGGGCAAAGTGGAATTACCCACTTGTAAAGTAAATAACTATTATTCATAACTTTCGTTTTATTTTGTACCATTTGAAAGTTATGTGCTAGTACTATCAGATTATTTTTAAAATGTGTCTTCATTAATAATTCCCAGCAATATTCTATAAACTAAACTAAACTAAACTTATCAAAAACACCACCATCTCATCTAGCCATATTCACCAAGCAAAGTCCAAAGCAAACACAGAAAAATCTACAGAGAAAACAGAAACAAACCAAACTGAAGAACACGAACAAAACAAATGTCCCGCTCGCGTAAAAAACGAAACTAACTAACGCCGCTCTCGTGACATGGTGGACACATAGAGCTAATTACAGCATGAAAGAAGCGGCAGGCTGATGGTGAATGTTTCATGAACAGAAGAGGAGACACACAGAATATGCGACATGGTGATGACACAAAAAGACTAAAGCAAGGCTGGATTATTGTGCTAGGTGCTAGCCAGAGGAATAGACACGATGCATGAGATGAAATGTTGGATTGTGTTGCGCCCATATGTGTTTTCTTTTTATTATTCATTTGATATCCTGTACGACAGGAACTAATTTTCGATTGCAGGATTTCTAGTTATAAGTTGATGTGACTTAAGCTAGCAAGGTTTAGAAGTTACTTTAAAGTGTTATAAGTGACCTTATCAGTTTATTTACATAATCAAGTTTAAATGAATTAAAATATCCAACTGTCAAAAGTAAGTTATTAGTAATTTACGTAACAAGACCAGAAAGTGATACTTTACTGGGTGAGCAAGCATATTCCAGAGCGAGCCATAGATGAGCTTTGGAAGCTTTCAGGTCATGTTGGGTACAATTTTTTAAAATGTCAATCGAAGTAGTTACCAAGGTGTTGTGTGTTATTATTGTTATAAATTTAAAAAATACTCACTAGTGACTTTTCTCAAAATTATACCCACTAGTGGGTAATCTGTTACTTTCCTTGTTTAAAATCGCCATAGTTATACAGCTTTTATTGAGAGGTGTTGGATAAAATACCTTATATAACAAAACAGACTATTAACTTTTTTCGATATATTGTACTGTTTTTTTTTATATGTTAGTAAAAGGCAAGATTATTTATTTCCACTTATGTAAATGACACTTTATAGTTACTTGGGTAACTAAGTAACTGAGTAAAAGAGACTTGTAAAGTTTTACAGGCTTGTAGAAGAGACCTGTAAAGTTTTACAGCCTTGTTGTAGAGACTGGTAAAATTTTGCGGTTCTATTTTAATAAAAATAATTTTAAAAATACTGTCAAGGTGGAAATAAAACTTTTTCTACAATCGTTGCACAATATTGACATTGTTATTTTATTTTTGGTTAGGAAATGTTCAAAATTGTCGCTCTAGGGCGACAAAGTGACATATTGTCGCACTAGCGCAACAAAAACAAAACAAAAATAAATTAGGTAAAAGAAGTAAATGATGCATTGGATTTTTCTGGTAATAACCTTGCTATTGCAAATACAGGTGGCATATACGTACATACACTTCAACTTAATCACCATAAACGTATTCACTCTGTAGACTTTATGTCAAATGTATTCCATATGTCAAATGTACTCCATGTGTCAAATTATGATTTCTTAGAAAATTTTTATTTTGTTCATAAACGTTGTCATGGTTACGGTGACATGGGCAACTACAATTTTACTGAATTGTTATAGGCGTGACCAAAGATAATTTTGAAAATTTTTTTTTTTTCTACAGCTTGACATTGTTTAATGATTGTAGAAAAAATATTGTGTGTATCTCGTCGGATAGAGCTTGTTCGGTGCACTTGTCGAGTTGTTGATCTCGGCTTCGTCTCGATCAACAATTTCTCGCCGCGTGCAACAAACAATGCTCTATCCGCACTTGATACACAAATAACTATTGTACGCGGTAGGCTTGCAATTAATCTTTACTAGGCTCAGTGGATTATGGAGACTCACTCCTTCGTCGGTCGCTCCACAAAGTTTCCGACTCGCCCGTAAAGATTTATTTACTACGCTAACAACGTAAATAACTATTACATGTATTATGGAATAATTTAAATTTTACTACATTTTCAGCAAATATATCCACAACACCCAATACTTTTCAATGTCCCGCTTAATATGTCCGTTCGTTGATAACTTACTATCCAAATTTTCTAGTTTGCAATCATTACATTTAAAAAACTTACGGTATATGAATTCGAGTGGACTCCAATAGTAAATGAAGTTAGTACATACCTGTAAAAGAAATATAGTATTAATATATTATTCATTAGAAGAATTACCATTGTAATTATTATTGGAAACTTTTTCTATTATGTACCACATTTGTTTTGTTTAAAAAAAAAATGGTGTCGTTACCATACAATTGGAACATTTAATGATTATATTTAACACATATAGAGTTTATTGTTTCAGGTCAAAGCATCTATAATAGCTACTTGTATATTTAGAGCAATGTAAATACTTTGTTCGCGAATAAGTACATATTTAAAAAAAAAAAAACAACATTGATCTAATTTCATTATCATAAACGCATATACAGGTTGCTCGAAAAAGTGGCGATAATTTTTAGGTAGAAATATTCTTTGGTTAATTCTGAATCTTAAAAGAAATATAAATTTAGCAACACCAAATCAAACCGCCGATTTAGATACCGTATTTCATATTCTTCTTTTGCCTGTTCGCTTTTCCATCCTATATTTAAAATAAATTTAATTTATTGTTTCATATATCTAGTAAACTTTTTGTTTTGTCATGATCAAAATCAACTACACATTACCATGAACCTAACAATAATTATGAAGTTACATTGCTATATCTTTTCTCTTCCATGACCTACAAGAAATTATACGTTATAAAACTTCTTTAAATATTTACATTCCACCTGAAGAATCCCCCAATCTCACCACCACTATTTACCCGTCCAATCCAACATCTACAAACTGTGGTCAAGCCAGGATTTCCTCCGAGTCCCTGACCACATGTGATGGGGCGTATGACGCGATATCTCCTTGTGTACAAATCAGAGCGGGTCATTAGACACATCGGGGTCCTTGGGGACTCGCCAGGAATGCCGGGGGACCAGGAGACAGCCAATCGGAAGTGGGAACGTGAGCGGAGAGATAACGAAAGCGAAGAAGTGGACACTGAGAGGAGTTCGAGCAGAAAATAAATATGTTGAAGCGGTGTTATTCGTATACAATCGTATACAATCCCAACTTAGTTGAGGTTACTTTTAAATAAAGAAAAAGTTTCGAATACAAATTGTATAACTAATACTATTTCTATATCTTCTTGATTATTGAATACAATAAAATTATATACTAATTTTAAACCTTTTAGGCTTTCAAGAAAGTTACCACATATTTTTGATAGAATGCTATCAAAATCTAATCAGTTCGTAACATAAACATATTAAACCTGAAAATGAAATTTTTAAATGATATTGTCAGGTTGTTCGGAAAATGTGTGATAAGCTTCACGTAGATTCTGTGATTATTTTAAGATTAAAAGAATTGTCAATTTAGCAACACTGAATCAATCAATTGTTTTAACTGTCATCAGGTAACTATGCAAAAGTAGTATTTCCCTGACTAGTCACGAAATAGTTATTTGTGTATCAAGGTACTAAAATATAATTTTTTATTACGAATAAACTGTATGAGTAATAAAAAATCTGATGTGGCAGCACATAACCTCCCGCCCAATACTACTCTTAAACGGTACAAAATAGTATTTGATGATACTGAAACATACCTTCTTTTTTGTTTATTTTCTATTTATATTTGAGAATTTTAATTTTCTTTCGCATATTTATTTAATTTTTTGACATATATTTCACTAAGAAAACAGCTTCACAATTACAATGACATGTGTCACATTTCGTAAAAAATTGAAAATTTTTAAATGTTTTCATGGTGTACTAACAATGCAGGATTTATGAAATCTAATTTCTTTATATTTTATTATCTCTAATTCTAATGAAAATTAATAAAATTAGTGCAATCAAAACACATGTAAAATTAAATATTCTTCAACTTTCAAAATAACATAAATAGTTGAAAAAGGAAATTTAACCGTATTTTTCACGAAAAACTGTTAAGGGTTCAAGTAAACTGCTACTTCCGGTCGACCAATTTTATCCAAAATCTAATCAGCTCTTCATTTAAATATAAGAAGCAATATTTCACATAATTGTATTTTTTGGTATTATAGTATTTGAGTTATGCGAGACGAAAAAATTGCCACAGACTACACACACACACACATACATACATACATACATACATACAGACATCATCGCGAAAATAGTAAAATCGTATTGTAGGGACCCTAAAACGTGCTTATTCATTGAAAACTCATTACCCAATTTTTTGACCAAAAACAATACCTCCCTTACCTAGAGGTAGGCGGGAGGTAAAAATAGTTTAATGCCGAGGTACACATTACATTTTTTTCCTGATGCATATCACCACTTTTTTGTTAACCTGTATAACAAGAGAGTGAAAATAAATAGGAAATAATTTGACAGATTTTTCGAAAACTTGTTGCCAGACCAGGCAGTCACGAAAGCCCATATGGCTCGAGTGGCTATTTCCAAATAGCATATAAATATACGTATATATAAAACATGAATGCATTCAAATTACAGTATAAAAAGTCGGCAGGAAACGAACAAACCTCTCCCTTACTTCTTGCAAACCCGCACAAAATAAACACTTTTTTTCTCGTTGCAAATCTTGAACAAGCATAGTTTTTGCTCATGCATGCGATTAAAACATTTAGATTAAACAGGACGTACAAATAACTCGATATAATCGCTTGATTTGTCACAGTCTCTAGAAGACATTCAAACACTTGACGGTTCGATTTTAGCGTTGTGAGTTGGTAGCACTGAGACGAGGTTTTTACCACGCCTGAGACAATTGGAAAGTCATCTTGGTTAATAGCAGAAGGCCCCTGGAGAAAATAAACCAGGAGAGGTGTTATTTATTCTGATTGGACAGAAAAAATATTGCGCTGGGTCTGGGATCATGTGACGATTTGAAATAGGAATCTGGACTTTTAAACAGTCTAATAGTTATTGTTTTGTGTCCGGTAAACTTCCAATAAAATCTAGTTACCTCTGCACATTGCCATCAAACACACAGATGTCATTGAGACTAGTCCCATAACGGTCGCCTCTTCAAACAACTTAGAAGAGCCTCATCTTTTCGAAGACAAATTATCTGCGACTGTTTGCGATTTGTAATGGGGTGGTCTCTCCGTGTTTATCTGCTTGTCTCCAGGTCAGAGTGATCCCTAAACCGGCGCCCTGAATCTTAAAAGCGACAGATAACAGACCACAACATTGCTAGGGCATTCTCGGTAAATATTTCAATTTTGAGATACGGTATCAGGTTCTAGATATGTAGTTTTGGAGGAATTATCTTTGAGGCTACAAGATTAATGTTTATACAGAAAACATAATAGTTATTTACTTTGCAAGTGGGTAATTCTACTTTGCCCACGTGTGAAGTATAACGTTTTATCCAACATCTCTTAATAATTGCAAAATTTATTAAAGAGATAGTATTTGACAGTGAGTACTTTAAATTTTCTAAATTAAAATGTCAATCGAAGTAGTTACCAAGGTGTTGTGTGTTATTATTATTGTTATAAATAGAAAATTACTCACTAGTGATTTTTCTCAAAATTATACCAACTAGTGGGTAATCTGTTACTTTCCTTGTTTAAAATCGCCATAGGTGTTGAGCAATTATTGAGAGGTGTTTATATGCTCAATTAGATACATTATAAATAAAACTAAATATTAATGATTGTTTTTAGACTTTTCTTTAAACCAATGAAATGTGTGAAATTTGTCACGTGTCTCCATTAACCAATTCTGTCATTATTATAGTAAGAATAAAGCTTTAGAGATTATTCCCAGGAAATATTTCTGTAGTTTTTGATTTTCTTGACTAATATTTTTTTAGTTAGATCTGTATACCACGTACTATAACACAAGTTAAATGCGTTACCTAATTCTAGTTTGAAATGTGGATAATTTGACAGACCTTTTGAAAACTTGTTGCCAGGCAATAGCCACGAAAGCCCATAAGGCTTGAGTGGCTATTGCCAAATGGCAACAAGTTTGAGAAAGATACTGCAGAATTATTTTCCAATTTATCGAACTCTCGAGTTCTATTTAATTAGATTATTTTTATAATTCATCATCAGGCGCGACACTAAATCTATTTTTTTTTGCTCATTTTTTGTTTGGATTGATAATAACTATCTGACAACTGACATTTGTCAACAAAAACAAAAATCTACAGATATTATTCACGAGAATAATCACTAGGGCTTTATTCTCAGTATAATAATGACAGGATTGGTTAAAACGCAGACACGTGACATACAATGAAGCATTGTATTGGTTTTTAGAATCATAAAAAAATAATATAATTAATACAATTTGAGAGTTAGATAAATTAGAAAATAATTCGTGACTATTGCTTGGTTACATGTTTTCGAAAAATCTGTCAAATTATGACAACCAATGAAATGTGTTATTGTTTGTCACGTGTCTGTGTTGTTATAAAAGACTTGTGGAATAAGATCTGTAAATATTTTATTTAAATATAAAGTCTGTAATTTCAATTAAATAATTAATAATAAATAGAATGAACAGAATTTGGTTCCAGAAAAGGTTGCATATGTCTGCTATAATCAGATCAGAATTGCAACAAAGAAAAATCGAAGAAGACATACTCTAATTTCCTTCATTGTAAATTCAACAACAGGACCTCCCGCTAATACGCTGTGTCTTACAAACAACTTTCCTCTTCCTGTTGTTTTTCACCCACGACCATTTTCATTCTGATCGCGTCGCCTGAGCCCTAGGAAACCATAACACCTTTAACGGAAACAGAAATGAGTCGCCAGCACTCGATTGCCGATTGTTTTGTTCGTTTATACTTCGCCTGCTGAGTTTTTCAACTTTTCAGAGCATTGTCTGTCATGGCCGCCTGATGTGAAAGTAAAAACTTGGGGAGTATTACAAGATGATGGAGGTGACAGGTATATAACGCGGGAGTTTATTTTTATAGCGAATTTTAAGTTTTTGGACATTTACAAGAAATGCCTTTTATCTAAATATTTTGATAGTGAATTTGTAACAGAGCGTTTGGAATCCCTAGTACAGGATTTTAGTATTTTCACAAATATATCTTCAGTAATATTATAATATAAGACAGTGAGAATTTATTGAGAATAATCTGTTGCTATTGCTAAACGATAAATTTGAGAAAGAAACTGAAGAATTATTTTCTAATTTACTGAATTGGCGAATCATAAATTGGAATATTTTTTTATCCACAAATTGAAAACAAAAGTAGGTAACGTACTGTCATGTTAAACTAACCTAAATATCCATCCATCCATTCACACAGAATTGTTCGAGTATTTCATTCATACAGTATACATTCTAGCACTACTGTAATAGTTATTTACATACCAAATGCGGGAACCGAGTTTACGCAAGAGGTTTGTACAATATTTTTTGTACGAAAAGTATAAAACTAAACAGTCCATACAAAGAAATGATGTGCTTCAAGTAGTTATTTTGATAATTGTCAAAGTTGCACTATAAATATAAATACACAAATTAATTTGTCTAATATATTAGAAAACAATTAAAATATTTATAATATTTACCGTATTCACTTGTGAATTTATTATATTTATTATTTATATTGAGATTACTAACATTACATTTGTAGGTTACAGAGCTGGGCGTGTATTTAAATATTGTACTTATAAATCACGACTTAAATACTTTTCAAAGTGATTGTATTTGTACTTAAATACATTTATTATGAAAATATTTTGTATTTATACTTAAGTACAAAATTTGTAAAGTATTTGTATTTTGTACTTGAATTGAGTATTTAAATATATGTAGAAGTATTTAAGTACTTTTATATATATTTAAATACTCAATTCAAGTACAAAATTGGTAAAGTATTTGTATTTTGTATTTGAATTGAGTATTTAAATATATATAAAAGTACTTAAGTTCATGCGCTACTGCGTAGTGTGTACCAAAATGTTCGAACCTGCGCATTTAGTGTAGGGAATTTAGTCGAAACCAAGATCTTCATGAAAATAAAATAGATACAAATATAGAAAAAATTAGTGACGATGACAATTTGCTTGACTTAAATGAAGAAAAATCAATTTACAAGGAAAACGTGAATTCTAAAGTTGAATTAGAGGTACTACAATATTTGGACGACTCTAGAAAACACGTAACAATTTTAAATACTTTTCCCATTTTAAAACAAGTATTTTATAAATATAATACTTGCCTGCCGTCATCAGGACCCGTAGAAAGACTTTTTTCATTTGCTACAATCATCAATGCACCAAAAAGACACGCGTTAAGTGATAATAATTTTGAAAAATTAGTTCTGAAAGCTAATAAAATTGGAGAAACAGTATAGTTTTATTTTCTTTGTTTCTCTATTCGTTGCCTTAGCTATTATTCATATTATATTTTATTTAAAATATGTGTTTTTTTTTTCTTTTCCTGTGTTCGAATAAATATTCCTTTTAATTTACAATGTATTATGTATATAACTAGGTAAGCATATAGTTTGTCTTTGTTTATTATTGTTGTAGTTTTATTTTATTTATTTTAGAGTACAGTACTTCAATATTTATTTCATTATTATTTAATAGTATTTGTACTTAAAAATTGAATAAGTACAAAAATATTTGTATTTATACTTAAGTACATTTTTCAAAATTTTAATTATACTTATACTTAAGTACAACACAAAAAAATTTAATTGTACTTTGTACTTAAGTACTTTTTTTGTGTACTTATGCCCAGCTCTGGTAGGTTATGTATTTTACAGCTGTCATATCGGGCAGATTTTATTGCCAACATTGGTAACCAAATGCACTAAATTTTTTATTTTTAAATTCAATTTCATTCTTATTCCATCATTGTTTATATTAATATTATGTAAAGGAATGTTTGAAATACTATATTATTTTATTATAAATATAATTTATTAATTAAACGCTTTAGAAATAGGAATGTTTTCGTCAAAATTTCCCGGTTGTCTATCTGGTGGAGACCTGGGAAATGGACATTTCGAACGTTGCTTAGGCAACGCTAAACAACACATTTCAATGTATGAGTACAAAAAAGAAATTAAAAACGCGAAATTATTTTAGTATCCCCTCTCATATTTTGTATTAATTTCCACTTTAATGATTATTTAAACAACAATAACAAAAACTAGCGCATTAATTAAACATCCCAGGTTTACCAATAATTGCGCAGGAAAAAGAAAATCCCTACTCTACTGGCAATAATACCCCATACATCAACGATTTTCACGGATGGTTGGTTTTGAAGAAGAAGAGTCTTTCCATCGACCTTGCACTGTTATTGCAGACTATTGCATCGTTTCTTTTTATTATTATTGTTGTCGAGAAGGCTTTGAACGATCGAAACAGGTGACGAGCGTTCAAGTAATGAAGTTAACAACCCAGAACTATTTCTAATTGCAATTATTTGTCGTTGACTTCGAAGTTTGAAATTTTTAATTGCAGAAGTTTGTTGGTGGAAATCACTGAATTTCTTAGAGCTTTAGTGGGCAACAGAAAGGACGATGGCTAGGATGGCTGAAGTCCTGCACAAAGGACCCAAACCACTTTTATGTTTTGAATAAATAAATATATCATCATGCCATTTATTTATTTATTTTGGGGACGGCACTCTGCTTTCACAGATTTTTTTGAGTGATATATTTTTACCTCCCAGATATATACCGGATTTAAATTGAAATGTGGAAATATAGAGATTTCAATGCTATTTTTTTACAGTGGTGTAAATTTTTACCAATTCACTTTACAGCAAAATTGTAAAGACAAAAGTTGTTCAGATTTATAAAATGCATGCAATAAGGCCCATTTTCTTATCTAAATATTTGTATTTCACCATATATCAGTCAAATTAATACCAACATTATTATGAAAATTGTAACATGACCATGAAAAATTAAAGAAAATCGAAAAATGTTTGACATTTCATACAACAGTTTTAGGGTTATTTATGTATTTATCTACACCCGTTAGTTAAATGTCACATATCCCACTCATTTTAAGTGAGGTAAGAGCTTCATTAAGGTACTCGGTTTCATTATTTAGTTTTATTATTTATTATAAATGTTGATAATACAATTTATAAATTAATTAATATTTAATTAATTAATAATTTTTTAAGCTTGTTCTTCTATATCCGACGAAATACTTTCTAAATTACTCATTTTCACGAAATGCTTCAAAAATTTATAAAAAACAACTACATAATTGTTTAAGGTCAAATTGTGATCTTCATGGACTAAAAACATTTTTACAGCAACTACTTGGATTAATTTTCTACTTATCAAAAAAATAAAGTCAAATTATCTTAATTTATGTAACTTTGGGCTCGCGTAGATAAAATTTTGTACAATAAACGTGTGATAATGCATTATTAATGTACTGTTATCGCCTTGTTGTGCAAATTTCATAAACGTATATTAATAATGCTATTATGCCACTAATATCGTAAATATCTATTAACAGATAAAAATGGAAAAAATTAACCTTCAAATTCGCCAATATATCATTATAATTTTCTACGATTTTTTTACATAAATCTAAATCTGTTTTCTAAAATATCAAATATTTTTCGGTTTTGTTTTTTCCATGGACGTATTATAATTTTTGTAATAAATATTAATTTTAATTTGATTTATATATTAGGAATTACTAATACTTAGGTACTAAAATAGGCCTTTTGCATGCATTTTTAAATTTTAAACAACTTTTGTATTTACACTTTTGCTGTAAGTAAATATGTAAAAATTTACAGCAATATAAATAGAAAAGCATTGAAATCTCTATATTCCCCATTTCAATTCTACACCCGGTATATGTGAGAGAGGTATTGTGACGGAATAAACATTTCGATTACTTATAATAAGCACGTTTTGGGGTGCTTAGAATTTTTTCGATTTAAATATGAAAAAACCGTGAACATTCGCTTGTGATGTACCATTTCTTCATGTGGACATTTTGGTGGTCACTGTCTTACCCCCCGTTGAAGAATACTGTCCTGTCTGGTAGCAGGTAGCAAGTTTGTCAGCATTGTTCTTTTAGGGTTTTAGGTAGTACTGGTAGGTCCAACACCAACTTAAATTTACCCAACTCAGACTGTCAAAATGTATGTATATGTTGTTCGTTGAAATACATAAACTGTTCATGTGGAAGAAGGTGTTTGACAGGGCAATTATTATGCGTAAGGTGGCAACAATATGCAGTTTTACACAACCAATATATGAGGTTCTTACTGAATTGAACTGTGTAGTACGATTTTGCGAACGAGAAACGAAACATTATAATTATGAGTATTATGACATAATAGTTATTTATGTATCAAAGCGCTGAAGATTTTTATCACGAATATGGTATTTAGTTGCCGAGGCCCGTAGGGCCGAGGAAAATAAACAATGTGAGTGATAAAAAGGAACTTCAGTGCCGAGGTACATATTAAGTTTTATTTGAAATCTAAATTTTGAAAATACTGTATAAAAATCTGATGTGTCCAGCACATAACCTCCCGCCCAATACTACTCTTAAACGGTACAAAATAGTATTTGATGATACAGAAACATACCTTATTTGTTTATTTTCTGTTTATATTTGAGAATTTTAATTTTCTTTCGTATATTTATTTAATTTTTTGACATATATTTCACTAAGAAAACAGCTTCACAATCACAATGATATGTCACATTTCGTAAAAAAATTGAAAATTTTTACATGTTTCCATGGTGTACTAGGAATGCAAGATTTGTGAAATCTAATTTTTTATATTTTATTATCTCTGAATCTAATGACAATTAATAAAATTAGTGTAATCAAAACACATGTAAAATTTAATATTCTTCAACTTTCAAAATAACATAAATTGTTGAAAATGGAAATTTAACCGTGTTTTTCACGAAAAACTGTTAAGGGCTTCAAGTAAACTGCTACTTCCGGTTGACCAATTTTATCCAAAATCTAATCAGCTCTTCATTTAAATATAAGAAGCATTAATTCACAAAATTGTATTTTTTGGTTTTATATTATTTGAGTTATGCGAGACGAAAAAATTGCCACAGACTACACACATACATACATACAGACATCAACGCGAAAATAGTAAAATCGTATTGTAGGGACCCTAAAACGTGCTTATTCATTGAAAACTCACTACCCAATTTTTTGACCAAAAACAATACCTCCCTTACCTAGAGGTAGGCGGGAGGTAAAAATTACAATATAGGTTAAGTTTATACATCTGTCAGTTATAGTTACTTTAATTCATCGAAAATAATTTATACAGCATTAAAAATGTTATTTGCAATTATATCTGCTTCCATTTTTGTGAACTAAATTACCTGTTTAATGAAACAAGTGAAATATTTTGTACATCTCCTCTACATAATCAAACAAATGTCACCAGTAACT
The DNA here is from genome assembly GCA_963942605.1 of Poecilus cupreus. Classification (NCBI taxonomy): domain Eukaryota; kingdom Metazoa; phylum Arthropoda; class Insecta; order Coleoptera; family Carabidae; genus Poecilus; species Poecilus cupreus. The sequence continues at coordinate 9,826,311 of OZ012722.1, forward strand.
TAAAATAGTGACCACAAAGTCTAGTCTAGTTGAAAATAGCAAAATAAATATGTCTCTTACTGACTGGTTATCAATAATAAGCCAACAACAAAAACCATAGCAGAAGTCAGTAATTATTATGTTCATCAAGACATGATATTCCTCTTGACTGTAATGATCTTCAACAAGCTATGTCATTTGTCACTATTTCATCTCAATTTATCAGGCTATTTTTAAATTGGAACAAATCTAAAAACTTGATTGGTAAATTAACTGTCAGCTAAGAAACACGTCACTTCAACAATTTCAACGTGTATAGAGATTTTAATGTTAGTATTTTGATGTTGCTGTAAATTTTAATTTATTTATTTCACAGCAAAAGTGAAAATACAAAAGCTGTTCAGAATTTTAAATGCATGAATAAGAAATTAAAATTAATATTTATTTAAAAAATTGTAAAACAGCCATGGAAAATTAAACAAAAACGATAATTATTTGACACAAGATTTTATTTGAAATCGACACTAAAGTGCTCAAAAATCGTCATTAAAAGCTCAGAAATCGTCACTAAAGTAACCCATTATACGACGATTTTGAGCAACCCAGAGTTGGCAACCGTTAAATAACTATTGTACAATTAGGATAATTTTGACAGATATATTGACATACTATAGTAAATTTGGACGTAACATGAAACAAAATTTGCAAGAAGAATTAACTAATTAATTCCGATGACGAAATTGAGGACAAAACACATAATTTTGAGTGTTATTTACGATAACTTCACTTCTCGAGGTTGGCAACACTGACTGTTAGTTTCAATGGACAACTGCCAGATGTATAAACCTAACCTTTATTGTAAATTTTTACAGTATTTCGAATTTTAGATTTCAAATAAAACTTAATATGTACCTCGGCACTGTAGTTCCTTTTTATCACTCAAATGGTTTATTTTCCTCGGCTCTACAGGCCTCGGCAACTAAATTCCATATTCATGATAAAAAATTGAACTTCAGTGCTTTGATACATATGTATTTCAAAATTATTTGAATTGTAATATAATTTATGATAGTTGCACTGGATAAAAAATATTATTTTAGCTCATTGTCTTGTAAAATATTTATAGTTTTCTAATTTAATCAACCTCTTCGTATAGTTCTCGAAATAGCTATGTGAGAACACTTAAATTAAACACCCTGTATAAGATTGTTGTCATCATTGGTAGAACTAGAGGAATCACACAACTTAACCAATTTAAAAACCATAAAAATATTACAAAGTTCTACAGGTAGTAAGACAACAAACATAATTAAATACTAAATTAATTTTTCATCAACTCTAACCAGAAAATCGCTCACGAAACCACCAATTATATATCTCTAAATCAGTATCTAAAAATAAAACAGGAGTCACCAAGCTACCTCGAGGGTGGGAACCACTTATTTAGAGCCGCTAGCAAAGTTAACAGTTCGTCCTTCTTAGAATCGTCTCTCAAGACATAGAAGAATTCCCAACAATTCCAAAGGAGTGGCGAATAACTTAGAAAATGTCAATCAAGTGTTTCAGACATGCTTGAGTCTAGGCGTCTCTTTCTAACGCATGCTGGAGCTTGGAGACGTAAGTCTGTGATTTAATAAAAGCACATTATTTTGTAGTTTGAAAAATATAGACAATATATAATAAGTTTTATTCTTAAAACAATGATGATGTGATTTTAGAAATTCACATCTAAATTTCTGCTGAATCACACTCATAAAACTAAAAGAACAAAACTCAAATATTCTATCCTCTTTACCGAACAATAAAACACAGTAACGTATGTCGGAACTAGTTCCACAAACGTGTGAAAACAACTGAACAACTCAGAATGTAAGTTCGCAAACAGTAATATGAAAACTGATATTGGCCATTACAAGAAATGGTAATAAAACTCGAATACTGGCTATGTTTTGGAAACCGTGTTGATTTGCCGGAGATTTAATTAGGGTATGGACCACCCACGCTAGGAAACGTGAGAACATAAAAAGTTACTAAGACTGCTAGCTGCTTGAAACCACTATCTTTTGACTGTTTTGTCCGGTAGATTCATTTAGAGAAAACTGTTTTAAGAAATGACGCAGATTATGATTGTCATTATTCACGAAGATGTAGTTTACGTCACGAGCCGTAGGCGAGTGATGCAAATCCTTCGAGTGAATAATGACCATAATAACGAATATAATACTATACTTTTTCTACTCCTGTAAATTCAAAATCACTGTTGAAAATGATGGACTACATGTCAACTGTCAGACGGCCGTTGCTTGGTGATCCACATCACGTCTTTAAAATAACTGAATTATTGCTTTCTGGTTTTGTGATTGGTTGAAAAGAGTGAATTATGGGTACTGCAATTACTGGAAAAATTTAAATAATGGGGATATATTTATACAGGAGTAGAAAATAGTTATTTACTTTACAAGTCGGCAAAGTAAGGAATTACCCACGAGAGAAATTTTAGCACACGAAGCCGAAGACTGAGTGTGATAATTTTATCGAGTAGGTAATTCCACTTTGCCCACGTGTGAAGTATAAGGTTTTATCCAAAACCTCTTAATAAATGAAAAATTTATTAAAGAAATATTATTTAACAGTGACATATGCTTTAAATTTTTAAATTAATATGTCAATCGAAGTAGTTACCAAGGTGTTGTGTGTTATTATTATTGTTATAAATAAAAAAATACTCACTAGTGATTTTCTTCAAAATTAAACCAACTGGTGAGTAATCTGTTACTTTCCTTGTTTAAAATCGCCATAGTTATAGAGCATTGATTGAGAGGTGTTGTATAAAATAAGTTTTCAAATTAAAATACGATTTACAATGTTACTATAAATTTTATTTGAATCTCTGTATCTATTAATCAGCTAGGCTAGTATAATTAACCATTTAAATATATCAACAAATTAAAAAAGAAAAATTGACCACCAGATGGTCAAGCACAGCAAATGTATTGCTAATTCAATCTATATGCAAAGGAATTATGAACTGATTGAATAAATATTTACTTAAGACAAATTGAAGTAATAATGTATACAATTGATAATGCACTACCACTTAAATATACATGTTTGAAGTCGATTCACTTCAAAGATATTCATATTTTCTCAAACAACACTTGAGTATTTTCAAGATGATTTCAATCAAACAAAATTCAATTAAATAAATAATATCAGTACACATTTTTACTTTTCATCGTACTTGGAATATGTCTGCTATTAAATTCTCAATAGTTAATTAAAATAATCGTAAGATAAACGATGAACTACAACTACACGATATGAAAATAGATGCATTTCATTTGTTCAAAATAATATGCTAGATTTAAATTGAAAAAATATGCAAAATTTTAGGGTGTTTCTATCAAAATTATTTAAAAATTAGTTTTCAAAACTAGTAACCCCCTATCAGGAAGTGAATGTAATTAAAACAGTTTTTATTTGATGAATAATGTTTATTATTAACATGAAAAACTGTTGAAAATTAATTTATTAAATACTGATTGAAATTTCGGAAAATATAATTTATATTTTAATAATGAAATAATTACAAAGTGACGTCAAAAACAACTATGTAATATTAAAACAAAATGAATTATAAATGACACTTTTGTTAGTTGTCACACTCATTAAAATGTTTACAAGATTAATTAAATTTCATAAACTTTGTTAAAATTTAAACTGACATTATTTTTCATTATTAATACTAACACATTTGCAGAAATTAATTAATATTTTTATTGCACTCGACAAAGAGATGCAATAGATTTCAGTATATCAACATCATGGTTGTTGGTCTCAAAGGTCTCGGGTTCAATTCTCCTACATATACCTCCCTCAGAATGTTCTTTTTATTTGTTTGCATTTTAAAATTGTCGTCACCTTTAGACACCTTTCATACAATATGTACATTCAGTCGTAAAGGCTGTGTTTGTCTTTTTAGTATTTGTTTACGGTAGCAGTATAATTTGTGATTTACGACTGTACACTGAGTACACTCCCAGCAAAAAGCGCACTCAAAAAAAGCACAAGAATGCTTTTGCTTCATCTCTGAATTTGACGGTGTAACTTTTGATATTTTGAATCGATGAATTATTTATAGTTTACGAGAAATTAAATATTTAAAAATTAGAAGGGATACATGACGTAGTTTTGGTACACTTTGTTCGCGATGTGAAGACCCATACGTCATTAGTAGAGCGCGGATTATATGCAAAGTGCATATATTTTAATTTTTGCATATCTTTAAATAAAATCAATTTTCTGAACGAATTACATTGATTAGCGTTAATTAATGCTAATTATTAGTTGTATATATTGCATATTTGGACATTTTTATGCATATTTTTACAAAAGTTGCATATTATTGCATATTTCAATATATTTAAGACCTTGTCTAGTGATAAATAGTCTGAAATTTCTGGTAATGCACATTGATAATTTCCAAATATTGAAGGAGGCCGCAATAAATAGAAGAATGCAACGGAAAAGCAATAAACAATACAATAAACAAATACACAAACCAATAAACTCTAATATTTCTAGGGAAATCCCTGTAACGGTAACGGTAGGTATTCATTGTATACACAAATGCTGGTAAAAGTGGGTACAATGAATATAAGACCGAGAATTCTCAGCTGGATATATCTTTTACTTATGTTTCACTTTTTTTTTTTAGAACATTTTGAATAATTTGTTATTGTAATTATGTAAATATGTCATAATCTTATAATATCAAGTTTTTAGACTTAGTTTATATGTATATTAGTAGTATATTTGTTAATTGTGAATCAGGATTAAGACTGTATTGTGCAATAAAATTCATAATGTATTCATTTATACTTTTTACATAATAATTTAAGATTTTTTTTTATACATATTTTGCTGCATATATTATCATATTTGTGCATATATACACCATATTTCTCAAAAAAATCATAGCTTATTATATGCGCCTATAATTCAGTATTTTCGTACATATAATCCACTCTCTAATCATAAGTATTTCATATTGAAGAACTTTATAATGATGTTAGCATGAAAAAATTATTATTTAACTTTTTTCTTTAATAAATAACTTTTAATTTGTAACTATAAAAGTATGCTATTAACTTATTCATCATAACTATTTGAGAATCTCTATGACGTCATGAAATATCCCCCACCATTAAAATCTTAAACCATACGAATATTTTTGATGACGTACTGGTCATCACATTGCGAACAAATGATGTAAATAATTTTTAATCTTGAAAATTATAATTTTATTTGAAATTTTTGCATGATCTTAATTGTACTTTCATCTTCTCTTGTCTAATAATTATTTATCTTTTCTTCAATGCCTATTATAAATATTGCAATTATTTTCCGTCAAAATTTTGCTATATAACCTGACATGTGATTTCAAACCTCCCTAATTGCAAATAACATTTTATATTCCAATTATTATTGCTAATATCTTTAATTTGAAACTGTTTCTATATTTGAAATAAATTGTATTATATTTTAATGTGCTTAATAAGCTCTGCGCATTGCCTTAAAATGTATAAACAGAAATTTTCGCAACTCTATCTTTTCTGTTTCGTAAGTCATAGTAAATACGGACACACATCATGTTCTATATTCTAAAATCTAAACGTAAAACCTAAAAGAAAGTATCCGCTTTTGACAAACAAAATAAGTTCGGTCACTTGAGCATCAGCATCAGCAGCTCTCTGGTTTCGAGACGAGTTCAAAGAGATGCTAAGTTATCATGTTATTTGCTCAAATACAAGAAAAATCTGCTGTCTTATTTTCACAAAACTGTCAAACTCACTCGCTGCAAAACATGTTTTCAGGCTACGTATAATTCGGTTTATTTTTATATTTATAGGTAGCTATATTCGAATTTTCTTGTACCAATTATAAATAAATAGTGTATTATGATGATTATGTAGTTTTTATACAAATACAATGGGCACATAAATCATAAACGAAATATGAGAAATTTATATCAAAATCGCGTAACACTTACGGAATAATTAGTAATAATTGTAGTAAAGTATTTTTGTTTTTTTTGTTTTATATATTCTGCAGAAAACCGATAAAACGAATTGAACATATTTTAACGTCGTGTACTCTCATTGATTCTATTGGCCAGAAATATGAAAAGTGCAAATCGCGCGTCTGCCGCTGCGCCCAACGCCTATTGTGGGCTAAAATAGAACTACGAAATGTCATTTCATTTATTTTGATTGTTGGTATTTAAGATTATATTTGTTGGGCTTCTATTACTTGATTCATAATTTCACTGGTTTATTGTACTGTGTTGAAAAACTATTGAATAAAATTGTGTGTTGAGGTTAGGTTACATCACTACTAGCGCCACTGTTCTCAAACTTTCGTATGATGTTTACTCGAATATCATGAAAAATACTCTAAAGTTACTAAAGGACTTTTATCTTTTTTTATATTAAGTTTAATTGTTGTAAATTAAGACTTATAATATGTAAATATTGTTTTTACATTAAAAAATATATAAAACCTACTATTATGAAAATTAGTTGTTTTAGTTCCACTCGAGGAGAACCAGTGACGTCACACAAACATTTAAAAATCATATCCCGGGTAATATATGGAATTTTCGCATCGGGTTTTCACTGATCGTCATATATTCTAATAAATTTTGATAACAAAAATTTAGATAAATGGTTTATTGACATGTTTTAGTTATTTATTTATTAAATATATACGAATAATTTTGTTGGAAATTGTAAGTAGATAATAGTAATATACTTTACAAGTGAGCAAAGTAAGTAATTACCCACGAGAGAAATTTTAGTCCCCGAAGTCGAAGGCTGATTGTGATAAATTTATCGAGTGGGTAATTTCATTTTGCCCACGTGTGAAGTATAATGTTTTATCCAACATCTCTTAATAAATGCAAAATTTATTAAAGAAATATTATTTGACAGTGACATATGCTTTAAATTTTCTAAATTAAAATGTCAATCGAAGTAGTTACCATGGTGTTTTGAGTTATTATTATTGTTATAAATAAAAAAATATTCACTAGTGACTTTTCTAAAAATTATACCCACTAGTAGGTAATCTGTTACTTTGCTTGTTTAAAATCGCCATAGTTTTAGAGCATTTATTGAGAGGTGTTGGATAAAAAAACATATCATCATGCCATATACCAATTTTTGGTGTGGCACTTTGCTTTCGCAGATATGGTTAACTGATATATTTTTACGCGTAAAATGCGGTTCCCATACGTCAAGACACGGCCCCCAACAATGTTAGCGAAACTAAATTTATTAAATTGAAACTTCAGAGTATAAATAAATAAATAATTAATTATCTCTAAATCTAAAGGTGATAATTCATTCGTGGACTTGGAACAAACGAAAAGTTCCCTAACATTTATTTGCTTTGTTCGTTCTCCCCGCACTCAAAATAAAAATGTAAATCTCCTTTGAAAAAAATCGCCTCCGTTATTATTAAAAGCCGGCAAACCTTTTATTAGATGTGCCATCATCACCTACTTTGTATACTACCGCTTATAATCACGGACTGCACACAAATGTCATAAAAAGATGCTAAGAACACATATTAGACCTGTCACTTCCCCATGCCGTGCGCCAGCACGTCTGTCTCTTTCTATTACACAGATAACGTCAACAACTTACGTCGCAGCTACCTTGTTACCCGCGGCGGCACTTTCAAAAGAACAAACGCGTGCCTCTTTCGTTCTGATTTGAACATCCGGTAGAAGAGCAAGCGAGAGGGGAGATGATACAAGGTGCTTCTGGTGTTTAATTGACTAGGGAACATGTGTTGTACATATAGTTTTATTTATAATAACCAGGCTATCTATTTATATACATTAGACTTCCGTAAATTAAATGTAATAATGTTTAAATGTGAAATGCGATTACAGCCCTCAAAAAGGGTTACATGCAATTAAGATCTTTTTTCATTTATTGAATTCCTTTGATTTTTTCACTCATTACTAATTTGACCAATCAGAATGTCTCATTTTCCATTGTTATGCATTTTATATAAGTGATTGAACAGCACCATGCTGTTTATTCGCGATTAAATTGAAGCTAGCTTTTATATGCAAATTTTAAACATTTTGAAGGCATATTTAGTAGTTGCAGAAGTAAGAAACTTACATGTTTTTTACTTTTACTAGTATTTTACAGTAGCTTTCTTGTGGTGCGGTTCACGTCACTATCTTTTTTCTCACTTTCTTTGCTGATTTGCAATAGTAGGAGAAAGTGAGAAAGAAGATAGTCACGTGAACCGCACCACAAGAAAGCTGTACTGTATATCTTTAAACCTGCTAAATTATTCAATTCATGCTATTTTTATTTATGAATTTTTGACCCGCGGTCTCGGGTTTTTTCAAATTATTATATACTCTAAACTCTTTTTAAGCAAAATTTTTTGCATAAGCTAGACATGTCAAATTAAATCGATTAAATTCTTAACACTCGTGATATAATTATTGAATAATCTCTGTAGCTTTTTTGTTTTTGTTGACAAATGTCAGTTGTCAGATGGTTATTGTCAACACAAGTAAAAAATGGGCAAAAAGATAGTTTTAGTACCGTGCCTGATGATGAAATAAAAAAATAATCTAATTAAATATAACTTGAGAGTTCGATAAATTAGAAAATAATTCTCCAATATTTTTCTCAAACTTCTTGCCATTTGGCTGTAGCCACTCAAGCCCTAGGGGTTTCATGCCTTCTGCCTGGCAACAAGTTTTCGAAAGATCTATCAAATTATTTTCAATTTATTCTCACTCTTTTGTTATATTATAACTGAAAAGATTTTTTGTGTATGTCCTGTAAATTTTTATTAAAATACGTTTTGAATTACTGTACGAAATTCTTCAACAGGAAAACTAGTGAACAACATAAACAAATAAATAGAAACAGTTAGTAAGTAACAAGGAACTAGAACTTATAGTAAAACAGAGTAAGCCATGCATTGTTTAACTTGATTTACGGTATTTTTCTGCTTATAAATATCTTATGAATCTGCCATTGGCTCATTTCGATCTGCTATAATTTTTGTTTCTTCAAAATGTATTCAATGGCATGTGTAATCACAGCAAATTTCTCTAGCTGTTTGAAAAGACGAATTATCTATTTGTATTCTTTAATACTTTACATTTATTAGCATTACTAAATTCTGAAAGCTTTTCAACTTAAAATTATTTATTTCTATCGAATACAATTAATATCAATATGAGACAAAATAGCCCGTGCAGCATCTATTTGTTAAAAACTAAGAAATAAAAATCCTCTGCTCTATTTCGGCGCGTATTTTATCAACGAACCCGTTAGCCTTCGCGTTTTTAACTTATGTTAACGATTTTGTAATAGATTTTGGAAAAAACGCCGTCTGGCGTATCCGAAAAAACAATGAATTTGTATTATTTGCAATTCTAATGTGGAGGCCATTCCGTACTGTTTGTTTTGTGTACTTGGATGTTTTTCGTTTTTTGTGGCAGATTTATTGGCGAGTTTGTGGTCGCTGAATTAATTTATGTTCCGCAGGTAAAAACCATTGTTTTCGGGTTCGAATCCTGTGCGAATATGAGTTTTTGCAGCGATGAATCGGCTATGCTTCTTTGTTCGGAAAATTGTAGTTTTTTTTTTGTGAAGGTTTTTATTGTTATTTGGTCTTTTTAATTTTCTGCAGCTTGTTTGCGAATATTTATAATGCTTTGTTTAACTAACTATGAAATTGTAAGCATAATTTGACGTATTTAACCGCCTGATTCATAAAATTATTTATAATTGAAACTGTGCACAAAAAATATCGTGTGCTTACAGACTACATACATAATTATTAATTTTAATATTTAATAAATTTGACACATATTTGACATAAAAAACAGATGTTTTAATGAAATAGAATACTAACTGCAGTTTCAAAAAATGTTAATTGTTATTCATTAACCTACAATGATTTTTCCTAATGTTGTGACGTCATAATATGGTCATACACCTTTTTTCGTTTTTTTCTGTAAGTTTGATTAAAATTATAAATATATATACTAATTTTAATATTAAAAGGCATTTAGTTATTAAGATACAATATTTTAAAATTCGTATCTCATTTCAAATTTTTCGCTTCTTGACGTCATCTTGTAATTCTACGAAACACGCTCTTGCGGAGAACGAGGAACTACACCAACTGTCAAATTAACTGTTATCTGTCATTGTTATTTACTGAGAGGTTTTAACAAATATAGTTTATTCACATTACCTGGGCAAAATAATATAACAAATATAATTAACATAAGTTTAATTTGAAAATCGTTGTTAACTGCAACATATGACTTGAGATGACAGGTGTGATAATGAGACTACCGACATTACCGACAAGCGACAAAATATAGTACAACAAAGTATTTTTATTTTAACACGTCCTAAACTCTTTGTCTAAAAACCTTATAATTAACGAATATCTAATTTAATTTATCGGAGTGTTCATGTTAACAATAATAAGTAATTATTACAACCCTGAAAAGCAAATTATTATTTGCTATCAACAACTCTTTTGCCTCGCCATGCTGTATATTCTATTACAAGATGACGTCACGATTTTGCAACCGCGAAACTTTATAAAGGAAATTATGAATGAGAAGTTAAAAATTATAAGAAATATTGAATAATATGTGACTGAAATGATCTAAATTTTTATAATTTGTAAAAAAACAACTTTTTTTTAAGTATATGACCCCATTGCAATTTGTAAAACTCAAATATCTTTACAAATGTATTCCACATTGAGTGTACACTAGGAAAAGTCCCATAAACACATTGTAATACACCGATGACTATTCATTACTCACTTTGTTTCTGTTTCTCATTCTGTGATTGATCGATCCGATCACCTTCGCACATCTTTTGTCTCGGTGACGCTGTTGTGAGCGTCGTGCCATCAAGTAGGCGGACTGGTTCTGCGATTCTCGCTTGTTTTATATGCACAGCATACGTGATTATTGTTTATTAGCTGTAGTATTTAGCACGGCTGCGGATGTGAATTGTGTAAATTGAAAGAGCAATGCGACGAATCGTTTTTTGTATTCTTTCTTTTAGTGATCTGAAGTTTATTTTATAATAAAATTTTATTATATTAATATTTAACGTACGCTACTAATGGAATGCTAATAATAATGAGGGAATTTATGTTATTATTATTATTTGAAATGTGTTAGATATCTGAAAATTTACGACAAACTACTTTCTATAAATACCGAGTTGCATTCCATTGAAGAGATACATTCACACAACAAATAAATAAATATTACATTGAATATATTACTGCATACAAATAATCGTATACAGGGTATTCAAGATGATATACACATCTCTAGGGTCACCTGAATAAAGCATTACTACTACATTGTTAATATTAATGTTTTTTAAATAAATAATAAAATAATCTTAGAAGATTGCACAGCTCTAAAACAAAAACAAATTGATAAATAATAGTATATTATTATATGAGAGGTTATAATAGTCGAGTGATGCAAATCATCCAAGTGAATAATGACCATAATCCCGAATATAATACTATACATTTTCTACTCCTGTAAATTCGGAAATTACTTTTGAAAATGATAGAAATTCGTTGAAAACTCACGTTGAAAAACGTCAACATAAAAATACACAATGACCACTGACTACATGTTAACTGTCAGACGACCGTTGCTTGGTGATCCACATCACGTCTTTAAAATAACTGTGAATTATGAATTTAAGGTTCTGTGATTGGCCGGGAAGAGTTAATTATGAATAATAATTCATCGAAAAAGCAGAAAATAGTAAATAGAAAAATTTTAAAAATTATATCATCACGCCTTTTACCCATTATGGGTGTGGCAGTCTGCTTCCGCAGATCTCGGTAAGTGATATATTTGTGCATATGAAGTGCGGTTACCATCCGTCAAATCATAGCCTCCAAAGATGTTAGTGGAAGGGGAACCACAGGGGTAAATGTAAATTGGCAACTATCAGCTGTGGGATTCGAACTGAGGATCTTACGATCCACATGTAACCGCGGAGGTAGTTACACCATAAAAATGTTAAAAGTGTCAGTGAAAGTTTGTGAAACAATGCGAAGCCGAGTGAAACAACCTCACGAATGAAATAAATCACTTTTAACACGTATATCATACAAAATTTTATCTACGATCTTCATATTGTATTAGTAAATACTAAAAAGTATGTAGAATGATATTATGACAGGTAGAGTAATATTTGTTGATTTATTGATACAAATCGTTAGCAACGTGTTAAAAGTAACAATAAAACCACTTTTAACACGTTGCTATGTTACTTTTAACACTAGTTTCAAAAAGTAACACTTTTAACTTACTAATAACAGTTAAAAGGGCCACTTTTAACAACGGTTGTAGATAAAATAATATAATTAAGTAAATATATCAGCAACCCTTTTACCCATTTAAGGTGTGGCACTCTACTTTCCCAGATCTCCTTACTAAAGTTTAGTAAAAATTCTAGAACTGGAATTGAATATTAGACAATATAAAATAAATAAATATATCATCACGCCTTTTACCCATTATGGGTGTGGCACTCTGCTTACGCAGATCTCAGTAAGTGATATATTTTTGCGTATGAAGTGCGGTTACCAACTGTCAAATTATATCCCCCAAAGATGTTAGTGGAGGGAGAAACACAGGAGTAAATTTAAATTGGAAACTGTCAGCAGTGGGATTCGAACTGAGAATCTTACGATCCACAGTCCGACACGTTACCATGGAGCTATTTACCGCATTAATATTAGACAATAAAAACAATAATTAAATATATTTTAAATATGAAGCTAATAAAGTTTCAAATGGAATTACGGTTACCAGCCGTCAAGACACATCCACCAAATATTTTAGTGTAGAGAGACCTACGAACTGAGGATCTGATGATTCACAATGCGATGCGTTACCATTGAACTATTACTTAATAAATTAAATTTTGCATAAGCCTCGTTTTTCTCTCAATATTTGCAGGAAAATAAGAAGAATAAAATCGCCAACAAAAGCGTCTCAACAAAAGAAAATCAATTTTAATCTAAAATTTGAAATGCACCCTAAACCAATTTATTACAGTCTCACCATTTTATGCGTTAGGATAATATAAGTCGGATAGAAACTGACATGTAAACATAATAAAGTAGAGACAGATTCGATCTAGTGTGCCAGGCGCGACTGTCTCTTATTTCAACAGCCGAAGCCTTCGTTGTTTCTGAATAACTGACGTTTCAATAGAAAATAGCAAATAGCGTATGCATATGATGCACTGCTAAAAATGCTTATTCATCGCATGGAACGTATATTTTAATTTGAAAAAAAAAATATATGAAAAGGACAATGAATATAGCTGATATTCCCCCAATAAGGATGGATTGAAAATTTATGGTAAAGCGTAAAAAATGTGTTTGTAATTCTTTGGAATGTCTGTGAATTATTTTATGCAAATTCTATGAGACTGTGTTTGAAAAAACCTAAATATTTTTAAAAGGAATTCGTACGTTTCGGAGATATGCATGTTATTTACATAATGTGCTGCTATTACATAAATTTTTACCTAAGAATTTGTGTAAATTATCACAGAAGTTGTAAATTAAATGTAAAAAACACTTACAAAAGTTTGAAGACTGATATTTGAATAAGAAGACGGAAAATAACATACCTGCAACAAAAAAATATAATTAGTATTATTACAAATAAGTAGGTATTAAAAAATATGATGGCCAACACAGAACATCCCGTATATACAACTTCTAGATAGTACAAATATAGAAAAATAGTTTAATTTAACAAAATTAACTCAATTATTTATTGAGACATGCCTACAATTTTTTTTTTATTTTATTCGATTATTTTATTAAATTTTATTACACACCTGCAGTAAAAAAATTTCTACAGGATGTTCCATTTCCGCGCAATAATATGCAACTTTATATTTTTCAATGGAACAACCTTAATATTTAAAGGATATATTGTTTCTCTTTAAAATCGTTCTTATTCAATATAGTTCTAAAATGGTCAGTCTACTGATGAAAATGTTTTCTTGGAACAAACAAATGAAGAGAAAAATTGATTTGAATAGTGCCAATACGATTTCGTTTTCATTGATAACTTTTGTAGGTTTAAAATTAATTTAGTTTTGAAGGAACATAACAAAGTATTCAACTGAGATCCAAAATCTAATCAGCTCTTCATTTAAATATAAGAAGCAATAATTAACAAAATTGTATTTTTTGGTATTGTAGTAATTAAGTTATGTGAGACGAAAAAATAGCCACAGACTACACACAAACACAAATAAATACATACATACAGACATCATAGCGAAACTAGTAAAATCATATTGTAGGGACTCTATAGCGTGCTTATTCATTGAAAACTCACTACCCTTCCAAAAAGGAAGGTATAGGAATCATGCTAAAAATTCGATAGTAAGTTTTCAGTGGATGAGTATGTTTTAGGTTATCTAGAATATAGAGTTGTTTTCTCAAAAACTACTAAATAGAAAATTTTGATATTTTGTATATATCAATTGCATCCTCTTGAGACGAGCTGATTAGTTTTTGGTGATAATCCAATAACCGGAAGTGATAGTTTACTTGAACCCCTATCAACATATTTTGAAATATCTCAGTAAATTATGGTTTGATGACAATTTTTGTTATTAGAATAATGTTTCAAATATTATTATCTACAATTGTTGTTTGAAACATTTTTCTCTTACTGTCTCCATTTACGAATTACAACACGTTAAAGAATAGTATATTACGTACCGTGAACTGTAAGTGATAGTTTTTAGGTCGAGAATGTAGTTTGGGATGTCGAGACCCGTGGGGTCGAGATTTCCTAAACATTCGAGACCTAAAAAATCACTTACAGTTCGAGGTTAGTAAGTTATTTTTTGCAATACCTGCGTAAATATAAGAAAAGGAAAAATAGGTATCAAAATTAACAGCTGACAGATTGAGGTTAGAAATAAAATTTGAATGATATATATTTACTTACCGTCCACCATGAACGGTAAGTTTCACTTACCATCCACCGTGGACGGTAAGTAAATGATGTAACCATGAAAACCAATTGTGCAATAAAAGTTCCACTTACTGTGTTTTTGTTATTAATGGGTAACTTACAAAAAAAATCTATTTTGATATTTTCGATTAAATACCTCCCTTACCTAAGGGTAGGCGGAAGATAAAAACGTGCGGTATTTGAATAATTATAGATGTTATGGGAACTGAATCATCTAGTGGTCTAGTCAATATATCAAACATGTGTCAAGTGTAATCAATAAACAATTCATATTTATAAAGATAGTCGTATGGTGCTCAAGAAAGAATTATTACTAGACCATTGCGAATTTTCCAAAAATGAATATTTTCGTTTCGAGTCCATTTCCGCCTGAGTCGGGTCCTGCGCGTTCCACTCGTATCCAGAGCTGCGATAATCTTTATTACAATCTGTGACAGTAAATTCACGTGTTCCAGTCGCAGTCGCGCTCGCAGCCAACTTCACTGTGTTTCGTGCCCATATTCTCTTATTCTCTCACCGTAAAAACGCTTATGACTTTTATGGACTTGGAATTTTAATGCTGCCTTTATTTTTCCGCAGATTGATATCGAATTTGTATAATTGATGTGCACGGACGCAAATATTATATTACGCGTCGTAAAGTTTTATGGACAGTTTCTTTGCGTTTGCTACTGCTAACTTACATGGAAGGAAATTGTCAATGCGAAAAATGTTTCTAACTAGGCATATCGCATATCATATAGATATACCTGACTTTATTTTCCTAAACTTTATTATTAATTTTGAAGATTATTGGTCAAGTAAACTAGCACACTGCCGGTAGAAAGATTGTTACCAAAGTCTAATCAAATCGTAACAGGGCCTTTCAAATGGGGTCATAAACCTTTTTACCTCCCGCCTACCTCTAGGTAAGGGAGGTATTGTTTTTGGTCAAAAAATTGGGTAGTGAGTTTTCAATGAATAAGCACGTTTTAGGGTCCCTACAATACGATTTTACTATTTTCGCGATGATGTCTGTATGTATGTATGTATGTATGTATGTATGTATGTATGTATGTATGTGTGTGTGTAGTCTGTGGCAATTTTTTCGTCTCGCATAACTCAAATACCATAATACCAAAAAATACAATTTTGTGAATTATTGCTTCTTATATTTAAATGAAGAGCTGATTAGATTTTGGATGAAATTGTTCAACCGGAAGTAGCAGTTTACTTGAAGCCCTTGACAGTTTTTCGTGAAAAACAGGGTTAAATTTCATTTTTCAACAATTTATGTTATTTTGAAAATTGAAGAATATTTAATTTTACATGTGTTTTGATTACACTAATTTTATTAATTTTCATTAGATTTAGAGATAATAAAATATAAAGAAATTAGATTTCACAAATTTTGCATTCCTAGTACACCATGGAAACATTTAAAAATTTTCAATTTTTTACGAAATGTGACACATGTCATTTTGATTGTGATGCTGTTTTCTTAGTGAATTATATGTCAAAAAATTAAATAAATATACGAAAGAAAATTAAAATTCTCAAATATAAATAGAAAATAAACAAATAAGAAGGTATGTTTCTGTATCATCAAGCGCTATTTTGTATCGTTTAAGAGTAGTATTGGGCGGGAGGTTATGTGCTGGCCACATCAGATTTTTTCATTTTATTTTTACCTCCCGCCTACCTCTAGGTAAGGGAGGTATTGTTTTTGGTCAGAAAATTGGGTAGTGAGTTTTCAATGAATAAACACGTTTTAGGGTCCCTACAGTGCGATTTTACTATTTTCGCGATGATGTCTGCATGTATGTATGTATGTATGTGTGTGTGTGTAGTCTGTGGCAATTTTTTCGTCTCGCATAACTCAAATACTATAATACCAAAAAATACAATTTTTTGAATTATTGCTTCTTATATTTAAATGAAGAGCTGATTAGATTTTGGATAAAATTGGTCGACCGGAAGTATCAATTTACTTGAAGCCCTTAACAGTTTTTCGTGAAAAACACGGTTAAATTTCCTTTTTCAACAATTTATGTTATTTTGAAAGTTGAAGAATATTTAATTCTACATTTGTTTTGATTACACTAATTTTAATAATTTTCATTAGATTTAGAGATAATAAAATATAAAGAAATTAGATTTCACAAATCTTGCATTCCTAGTACACCATGGAAAATTTTCAATTTTTTACGAAATGTGACACATGTCATTGTGATTGTGAAGCTGTTTTCTTAGTGAAATATATGTCAAAAAATTAAATAAATATACGAAAGAAAATTAAAATTCTCAAATATAAATAGAAAATAAACAAATAAGAAGGTATGTTTCTGTATCATCAAATACTATTTAGAGTAGTATTGGGCGGGAGGTTATGTGCTGGCCACATCAGATTTTTTTTCTGTAAGTTTGAGTACAATTATAAATATAGATATTAATTTAGTTATTAAGCTACGATTTTTTGAAATTGGCATCCAATTTCAAAATTTCGCTTGTGACGTCAGCACCTGCGTCATCTTGTTATTCTACGAAACACGCTCTTGAGGAGAGCGAGGAACTACACCAACTGTCAAATTGACTGTTATCAGTCATTGTTATTTACTGAGAGGTTTTTACAAATATAGTTTATTCACATTACTTGGGCAAAATAATATAACAGATATAATAAACATAAGTTTAATTTGAAAATCGTTGTTAACTGCAACATATGACTTGAGATGACAGGTGTGATAATGAGACTACCGACTTTACCGACAAGCGACAAGATATAGTACATCAAAGCATTTTTATTTTTACACTTCCCAAACTCTTTGTCTAAAAATGTTATAATTAACGAATATCTAATTTAATTTATCGGAGTATTTATTTTAATAATAATAAGTAATTATTACAACACTGAAAAGCAAGTTTTTATTTGTTATCAACACCTCTTTCGCTTTGCCATGCTTTACATTCTATCACAAGATAACACCACGATTTTGCAACCGCGAAACTTCAGAAAGGAAATTATGAATGAAAAGTTGAATCATTATAAGAAATATTGAATAATATGTGACTGAAATGATCTAAATTTTTATAATTTGTAAAAAAACACAATTTTTTTTAAAAAGTGTATGACCCCATTGTAAATATGAAATTAAAAAATGATACATTACAATACCTTCCTTATTATATGTGTGGGATGGAATAACTAAGTGCCATTTTTAAACTTGAAATAGAATTATGCTAGAGTCGCATTTTGTTTTCTAGTTTGTCGGTAATTTGATTGTCCATTGACGTCATAAACAATTAGTCCTAATCTTCTATTTGCATCTCAACTGTTTCAATCAGAAAATGAGTTAAGGATAAAAATACACAAGGATGTCTTAAAATATTAGCCACCTTCGCACTTAGACAAATGTTAATGAATTCAAAAAAATGTTCTGTATTCAGAAGACAAAATACTAACTATTAAAACGTGTAGAAAAATAGCACTATATCTGAAATATACTTCAAGCTTTTCTGTTTTAGAAATAGTTATTTATACCACCATTTGAATAAGGAAAATAAACCATGTGAGTGATAAAAAGGAACTTCAGTGCCGAGGTACATATAAGTTTTAATTGAAATCTAAAATTCGAAAAAACTGTAAAAAAATTACAATATAGGTTAAATTTATACATCTGTCACTTGTCAATTGAAACTGACAGTCAGTGTTACCAACCTCGAGAAGTGAAGTTATCGTAAATAACATTCAAAATTATGTGTTTGGTCCTCAATTTCGTCATCGGAATTAATTAGTTAATTCTTCTTGCAAATTTTGTTTCATGTTACGTTCAAATTTACTATAGTACGTCAATATATCTGCCAAAATTATCCTAAATGTACAATAATTATTTAACGGTTGCCAACACTGGGTTGCTCAAAATCGTCGTATAATGGGTTACTTTAGTGACGATTTCTGAGCTTTTAATGGCGATTTTTAAGCACTTTAGTGCCGATTTCAAATAAACTTGTATTATTTTCAAACCAATAAATAAAGTGATAAAGTTTAATATTTTTATTTCATTTCATATTTTAGCAATTAAAATAAATTTAATAGCAATTTATGTGAGCTTTATTTCTTATTTACTATACATCACATTCAAATATTGCCTGATAAGTTTGTTTATATTGAGTTCGATATCTAGTTTATTTATATAAATATCTAAAATTTTACAAAATCTTAATTTTAAACTTTTCTTCGTAGCTGATTCTACATTTAAAATAAATTGTGTCCAGTGTACTTCTACCCAATTCTAATCATCTCTGTTGTCACAAAACTTACAACTACGCAGTTTCGTTACTTTTTTTTCTGACACCGACCCTGCGCAAGGTTTCATTTCGCACCACCTTCAACATTTTTATTACCTAGCTGCTCGGCTGCGGCAACACGTACGTGTCCTGAAAGTGCGTTTCAACATTCACGCATGATTGCAGCTGCCTGATGGAAAATTTATAGCGAAAAGAGTCGGCTACGCACTGCACAACCCGCCAACAACTGACTGTTTGACATGAACTCTCACTAACCAGTAGTATTTGTACGCAACTTGTAATAATATTTAATGTTATACTTGCTAACTGTACGTTGTGCGAGCCGTTTTAAATTTTAAGTAGCCAACGTGATTTCTTGGAGGTTGTACCATTGGATGAAGAGAGTGATATTGATTTAATTCATTATTTAAAACGTACAACTATTCCAGAAAACCATATTTAAATCGAGGGCAAGATAAGAAAGAGGAATCATGCGATTTTGATGGAAGTTTACTGGACACACAAAACAATAATTCAATTCATTTTGAATATGGAGTCAGTTTGAAATAATAGGTTTGTTCCAAGTGGTCATTTCTGACATGTTTGTGACAAATTTCAGTGCGCCTGCGAAAAATGTAAACAAGTTAAGTTTGAAACATAGACTGGAACGGTGAATGGAATGAAGCCCATGTGCATGCTCATTTTTTGATTTGACAGCTAACCTTAAATATAAATATAAATAAAGAAATTCATACATTTTTCGCCACAAAAAAGAAATGAAGTTTATGTTTCAAAGTTAACTTGTTTACATTTTTCGCAGGCGCACTGAAATTTGTCACAAACATTTTACAAACATGTCAGAAATGACCACTTGGAACAAACCTAATGCTTATTTATAGAGAGCGGATTATATGCACAAACAAACTGAATTATATGCGCATATATATGCACTATGACAATATATACAGCAAAATATGGAAAAAAACAGAAAAGTATAAATGAATGCATTATGAATTTTATTGCACAATACAGTTATAAACCTGATTCACAATTAACAAATATACTACTAATATACATATAAACTAAGTCTAGAAACTTGATATTATAAGATTATGACATATTTACATAATTACAATAACAATTTTTCAGAAAAAAAAAGTGAAACATAAGTAAAAGATATATCCAGCTGAGAATTCTTGGTCTTCATTGTACCCACTTTTACCAGCGTTCGTGTATACAATGAATACCTACCGTTACCGTTACAGGGATTTCTCTAGAAATATTAGAATTTATTGGTTTACGTATTTACTTATTGTATTGTTTATTGTTTTTTCCGTTGCATTCTTCTATTTATTGCGGCCTACTCCAATATTTGGGAATTATCAATGAGCATTACCAGAAATTTCAAATTGTTTACCACTAGACAAAGTATTAAAAATATTGTAATATGCAATTATATGTAACTTTTGTAAAAATTTGCATAAAATGTCCAAATATGTAATATATGCAATTAGTAATTAGCAGTAATTAACTCTAATCAACATAATTCGTCCAGAAAATTGATTTTATTTAAAGACATGCAAAAATTCAAATATATGCACTTTACATATAATTCGCTCTCTAGTTATTTACTTTGCAAGTGGGCAAAGTAAGGAATTACCCGCGAATTTTATCGAGTGAGAAATTCCACTTTGCCCACGTGTGAAGTATAACATTTTATTAAAAACTCTTAATAAATGCAAAATGTATTAAAGAAATATTATTTGATAGTGACATATGCTTAAAAATTTTAAAATTAAAATGTCAATCGAAGTAGGTACCAAGGTGTTGTGTGTTATTATTATTGTTATAAATAGAAAACTAGTCACTAGTAACTTTTCTCAAAATTATACCCACTAGTGGGTAATCTGTTACTTTCCTTGTTTAAAATCGCCATAGTTATAGAGCATTTATTGAGAGGTGTTGGATAAACAAATATTCCATAAGTAAAATCTCTAGAAAAATTACATCCGATTAAGGGAAAGTAGTTTCTCTTTTCTTGGAGTTTCGTAGACACCAGTGTGACATTTGTGTGTAACTGTGATAAAAGTGTGATTGTCCATGCTCAATAATACTATATTTGAATGGATGGGAAACCCAAGTGTGAGTTGATAAAAATGATGGAAAATAAACGAAAAGAACTTGTAGTCTAAATCACACTGTTTTTCTATAGTATATTGTACAACGAGCATGGAATGGTGCTCATTTCCTACGAGTATGAAAGTTTGCAAATCATACGAGTATGAAATGGACATTCCATGCGAGTTGTACACTATATTTTTTCTACGACCACGATATTATTTCCTAATTAATTTAATATTAATAAAAAAAATTGTCTGGCTTTCACCATTCCAATATTTGACAATTCTAAATAAGTATCCTAGCAATGTCAACTGTACTTAAATGAGCTGACCTGTGTTGAAATACTCACAAAACAAATTCATTTTGCACGATGCTTGCTATGTACCTTATATCCCTAGTAACAACAAACATACAATGAGCAGATTTCTAAGTGGTCGTAGAAAAAATATATTTCGAGTTTTGTTTAACAATTTTCCTTTGATATGATTGCAGAATCCTACTAAAATGAAGCTAGTCTCCTCCAAAATAAATCTTCTTGTTAGTGTACTGCACCCCCCTTTCTCAAGCGTGTTCCTCATGATTTCTCCACATCTCTAGGTTTGATTTACGAGGTGCGCGACTTCGGTCGACCAACTCGCCATCGTTCTTCTTTAGCGTTACGTTACGTCGGCAAGTTCGCGGGCTGCGCGATGTTATGTTGTAAATTACCGGTGGTGAACAGCGAGCTGACGGCGTGGTGTGATGGTCTCACCTGCACGACGGCCTGGACACGCGATGGAGGAGGTGAGGAAACTAATTGGAGTTGATTTCTTGAAGAGTTGGTTTGTCTATCGCTGCTTGTTTAAGTTGTATGTTTCAGAATCAAACTGTTTCATTTTTAGATTAGTTTATAATAAAAGTTTACTATGTTTTGTGCTTCTATATAAATCTGTCCCTAAAAGATTCATTTTAGTACAGAGTACCGTCCTATCTTTTATATTTTCTGAGATATTATGAATTTTCACATTTAAATCAAGCATTATTAAAAATGCTCTTAAGTTTAGTGTTTTTTATGGGCAATATTTCGAAAACTATAAAAGATATATCAAATCATGCATCATTGCACAAAATGTTAATTAATTAGAACAAAAAATCCAAAATAGCATGAAATTCGAAATTTCCAAAGGTTACTCGTTTTAATAGGTTTGTTCCAAGTGGTCATTTCTGACATGTTTGTGACAATTTCACTGCGCCTGCAATAAATGTAAACAAATTAAGTTAGAAACATAGACTGAAACGGCGAATGGAGTGAAACGCATGTGCATACTCATTTTTTGTTTTGGCAGCTAACCTAAAATATACATATAAATAAAGAAATTCATACATTTTTCGCTACAAAAACGGAAATGAAGCTTATGTTTCAAACTTAACTTGTTTACATTTATCGCAGGCGCAGTGAAATTTGTCACAAACATGTCCCAAACTTGTCAGAAATAACCACTTGGAACAAACCTTGGTTTATTTTCCTGGGCTCTACGGACCTCGGCAACTAAATTCCATATTCATGATAAAAAATTGAACTTCAGTGCCTTGATACATAATAGTTATTTATGTATCAAATAAACCATGTGAGTGATACAAAGTAACTTCAGTGCTGAGGTACATATAAAGTTTTATTTGAAATCTAAAATTCGAAAAAACTGTAAAAAAATTACAATATAGGTTAAGTTTATAGATCTTTCAGTTGTCAATTGAAACTGACAGTCACTGTTGCCAACCTCGAGGAGTGAAGTTATCGTAAATAACACTCAAAATTATGTTTTTTGTCCTCAATTTCGTCATCGGAATTAATTAGTTAATTCTTCTTGCAACTTTTGTTTCATGTTACGTCAAAATTTACTTTAGTACGACAATATATCTGCCAAAATTATCCTAATTGTACAATAATTGTTTAACGGTTGCTATCACTGCTTTGCTCGAAATCGTCGTATAATTGGTTACTTTAGTGACTATTTCTGAGCTTTTAATGACGACTTTTGAGCACTTTAATGGCGATTTCAAATAAAATTATTATATCTCATAAAATGTCACAGATATGACGATTTGCTCTACGGCAATAAGTTTGTTAGGGTTTACTTTAAACTCTAGCTGTTATACTCCTTGTTCAAGTGGTGGAATTTATATCAAAGTCCGACTCGCTGGACTTCAAATCCAGTGGAATTCACTAACACTCCAACACATACACGTTCTCTACACTATTTCATTTCTCCCCGAAATTTCCGTGCAATGCATAGCGTTTTTCTCGTGCCATTACATGAAAATATTAATCATGTCACTTTTGGAGCCCTGGGACCGATGTTGTCACCGGTCGGGGCCCCGGCAGGGCTGTGCCCCATTCTGTAGTGTTCAGTCATCGCCGGACACATTAGTAAAGGGGCGTGTACACTGCTCTCCTGGGGATATGGTAGCATGTTGCGTTTGCATTTGCTGGTGTTAAAATATAAGAGATGTCGTGCGAAACTGATTTGGTGGGACATGCATTACATGATATAATGCAGTAGGCTGCCTGGATCTGCAATTGCAGAGTTGGTGAGATTGAGCTGACGCGATACTAATGGAGGTTCATTTTGTGCCGGTTTATCTTTATTTGATGTGGATACCACATGACTTCCTTGTATGACTATTAAATTATATACATTTTTTGCTGCACTTAATTTAATAGTTATTTATGTATCAAGGCACTGAAGTTCAATTTTTTATCACGAATATGGAATTTAGTTGCCGAGGCCCGTAGGGCCGAGGAAAATAAACCACGTGAGTGATAAAAAGGAACTTCAGTGCCTTGATACATATTAATTTTTATTTGAAATCTAAAATTCGAAATAACTGTAAAAAAATTACAATATAGGTTAAGTTTATACATCTGTCAGTTGTCAATTGGAACTGACAGTCAGTGTTACCAACCTCAAGAAGTGAAGTTATCGTAAATAACAATCAAAATTATGTGTTTTGCCTCAATTTCGTTATTGGAATTAATTAGTTAATTCTTCTTGCAAATTTTGTTGCATGTTACGTCCAAATTTACTATAGTACGTCAATATATCTGCCAAAATTATCCTAATTGTACAATAATTATTTAACGTTTGTCAATACTGGGTTGCTCAAAATCGTGTTATAATGGGTTACTTTAGTGACGATTTCTGAGCTTTTAATTGCGATTTTTGAGCACTTTAGTGCCGATTTCAAATAAACTTATTTTATTTGAAACTAGGTATTATAGCAGTCCTATATACAAAAGTTTAACATTCTACGGCTAACCGTTTTGAGATACGCGATAAATTAAAAGTACTGTCCTTTTGGCACCACCTATAGCAATAAAAAAACCTGTTGTGGGTAGCACAATACCTCCCGCCATAGATTTCTTATTGAACAGTGCAGGAACACGGACCACCAATATCAAGAAACGCTCATCCCTTCAAAAAATTATGACACATGTCAAAAAATAACATTTTTCAATCGCTGTTTTGTCAAAAAACACAGGTTACAGATTTAAACGAAAATATCAAAATATAATTTTTCTTTAACGTGCTGTAATTCGTAAATAGTGACAGTAAGAGGAAAATGTTTCAAACAATAATTGTAGATAATAATATTTGAAACATTATTCTAATAACAAAATTTTCATTAAACCATAATTTACTGAGATATTTTAAAATAACTTCATAGGGCTCCAAGTAAACTACAACTTCTGGTTATTGAATTATCATCAAAAACTAATGAACTCTTCCAAAGGGGATACAATTGATATATACAAAATATAAAAATTTTCAGTTTTGTAGTTTTTGAGGAACCGTAACTCCAGAGTCTAACACGCGCTCATCCACTGAAAACTCACCACCCAATTTTTAGCATGATCCCATTACTATAATTATTTGGTACTATTTAAAATAGTTGAAATAATAAAATGGGAGCGGCGTTTCTATATAAGAATAAAATCAGCACTTGAGCAAGACAAGTTCAATATTATTATTCTTTTAAAAACCTATTTAATTTAGTAAAACCTCCCAATTATTGAAATTCGCAATTAAAACGATTCCATACGTCAAATTCTGAAACGTCTCTCCAGCAGTGATTTTTAACAATGCATTAACTCTAACGAGGTTGAGACGTAGGAATAGAGGAAGTACACCCCTGTTCCTCCCTGGAATCCAGGACCGACGCAGGAGGAACCGGGACCATGTTAGGCATTGTGTCTTGCAAGAAATCATTAATTTTGTAAATTCATATTCTGGAATAATTTAATGACTTCTCGTTGCCCGCGCAGGTAAAATGAACGTCTAGGGAGGGATTCCGCAAAATGGACACGGCTGAGGTGCTGGGGATAGCGTCGTCGATAAAATTCGTAAACGTAAAGTTCATTTATATACTGGTGTAGAATTGAAATGTAGAAAGCTATTTTTTGTTGTTGCTGTATATATGTAACTATTCATTTTACAGCAAAAGTGTAAATACAAAAGTTGTTCAAAATTTAAAAATGCATGCAATTGGTTACCTAATTATTAGCATTTCACGATATATCAGTCAAATTAAAATCAATATTTATTAGGAAAATTTTAACACGGCCATGGAAAATTAAACAAAAACGAAAAATATTTGATATTTCAGAAAACAGATTTAGATTTATTTATTGTAATGTATTATTTTATGTGGAAATTTCATAGAAGATTGTAATGCTATAATAGCGAATTTTAATGTTCTTTCCATTTCTTCCTGTTAAATAAATAAATAAACTTGAATTTGCTTTTGAAATGTCTAATAACTATAACTATGGCAATTTTAAACAAGCAAAGTAACAGATTACCCACTAGTAGGTATAATTTTGAGAAAATCCACTAGTGAGTATTTTTTTATTTATAACAATAATAATAACACACAACACCTTGGTAACCACTTTGATTGACATTTTAATTTCAAAAATTTAAAGCATATGTCACTGTCAAATAATATTTCTTTAATAAATGTTGCATTTATTAAGAGTTGTTGGATAAAACGTTATACTTCACACGTGGGCAAAGTGGAATTACCCTCTCGATAAAATTATCACAATCAGCCTCCGGCTTCGTGTGCTAAAATTTCTCTCGTGGGTAATGCCTTACTTTGCCCACTTGTAAAGTAAATAACTATTGTCTAATTTTCCATGGCCGTGTTACAATTTTTTTAACAAATATTGATTTTAATTTGTTTTATATATCGTGCAATATTAACAGTTATGTGCTTATTCCTTGCATTTTTATATTCTGAACAAATTTGGATAAATTGTTGCAAAGTTTAAAGCAATGGCATTGAAATTCCACAACCAGTACATACCGGTGTCTACTTTTTAATAGGACAGAAAATACAATGTTAAAATTTTCATTAGGCGATAGTTCGTTCACTATGAATTTTAGAACAAATGTGTCAATACAAAAAATGTTCAAAATTATAAACTGCACCCAATGAGCCTAAATTTATTGATGTGACAGATTTCTGTCATGAGATAGACATAAAATAAAATGTATAATTTTTAGCTATTTCCAGAGTGCCATGGTAAACAAAACATATAAACAGTCGTATTGTTTGAGTTTGACAGATGACATTTAGCATAGTTTTAATGATTATTGACTTGTTTAAATTATTTCTAAATGTGAAATGTATCCATGATTACTGAGAAATAATTTATACAAATACAAGTCAATAATCATTAAACTATGCCAAATGTCATCTGTCAAACTCAAACAATACTACTGTTTGTTTATTTTGTTTACTATGACACTCTGGAAATAGCTATCTCATGACAGAAACGTATTACATCAATAAATTTAGGCTCATTTGGTGCAGTTTTTGTTGCTGTACATTTTTATAATGTATTACTTTAGTGCCGATTTCAGAGCTTTTAATTTCGATATCAAATAAATAATTACTATTGTTTTGTGTACAGTAAAATCCCAATATAGTTATAAAACAATTAAAGTTTCGTTGCTCTATTTCTAATAATATAATGTTTATCCACATGTCAGCATTGTTAGAGACCTTGTTACAATAACAAGAAACAACAAAACATCAGGTTGAACCCATAAACAAATTGATTAATCACAGCCACTCTCAAGAAACCATAATTTGTCAAAAGTAATTTTCTCTTGCAATAACATAACACGCTTACAAAATACCTGTAAGTGCAAAAAAGAATAGCTATTTCCAGAAGTTCATAATTCACATCAGCCAGCTTGCTTTAAGATAAAAGACGGCGGCGAGATCAAAGGTAACTTGATTTGATAACACTATCCATTAAGCAAGTGGATTGTTGACTAACACATGTTATTGAAAAGTAAACACAGAGAGATAATTATCAGATTATTAAATAGCTTGTATACATTATACGCGTAAGGCGAATGACATCACAGAGTCTACGATTCATGATTTGTTAGGCAGCTTGTTTATTGGTATTTGGGAATTAAGATTTTGATATTGAATTGGTTTTTTGTTGTACATGAAAGGTATCTTGACATTGAATTTAAAAAAATGGATAAACTGGTTTGTGATAACGAATCTTATAATAAATTAGACACGTTCATTAAGTTGTGTTTCTAAAAAATATAATTGCTCATTCCTAATTTGATGTAGACTGTACTTTGCAAAATATATTATTGGGCAATAGCTCTGCTCTACAAGTATACATTTTTCAATCGGTTTTACCTCCTACATACCGGGTGTCTACTTTTTTATAGGACACAGGAAATACAATGTTAAAAAGTGTAAATATACTACGATTTTGAGCAAGGAAATGTTGGCAACCGTACGATAATTATTTTACAACTAGCATCATCTTGGCAGGTTACGATATACGACAGTTAATTTGTACGTAAAATGAAACAATATGTGCAAGAAGAACGAACTAATTAATTCCGATGAACAAACTACATATTTTTCTTTACGATAATTTCAATGTCTGAGGTTGGCAACATTGAGTGCAAGTTCCAATGTTTGACTTAACAACAACTGATATGTATACTTAACCTATAAATTTTTACCTCCCGCCTACCTCTAGGTAAGGGAGGTATTGTTTTTGGTCAAAAAATTGGGTAGTGAGTTTTCAATGAATAAGCACGTTTTAGGGTCCCTACAATACGATTTTACTATTTTCGCGATGATGTCTGTATGTATGTATGTATGTATGTATGTATGTATGTATGTATGTATATGTGTGTGTGTGTGTAGTCTGTGGCAATTTTTTCGTCTCGCATAACTCAAATACTATAATACCAAAAAATACAATTTTGTGAATTATTGCTTATTTAAATGAAGGGCTGATTAGATTTTGGATAAAATTGGTCAACCGGAAGTAGCAGTTTGCTTGAAGCCCTTAACAGTTTTTCGTGAAAAACACGTTTAAATTTCCTTTCTCAACAATTTATGTTATTTTGAAAGTTGAAGAATATTTAATTTAACATGTGTTTTGATTACACTAATTTTATTAATTTTCATTAGATATAGAGATAATAAAATATAAAGAAATTAGATTTTACAAATTTTGCATTCCTAGTACACCATGAAAACATTTAAAAATTTTCAATTTTTTACGAAATGTGACACATGTCATTGTGATTGTGAAGCTGTTTTCTTAGTGAAATATATGTCATAAAATTAAATAAATATACAAAAGAAAAATCTTAAATATAAAAATAATAAACAAATAAGAAGGTATGTTTCTGTAACATTAAATACTATTTTGTACCGTTTAAGAGTAGTATTGGGCGGGAGGTTATGTGCTGGACACATCAGATTTTTTTAAATTGTTTCTTATTTTATATTACAACTAAAAATGTGATAACTATTATATACCAAGTACGGAAAGATATTCTTCCGGATGCTAAGAAATTTGATGATATGACAACTGAAATACACTGCTGTGGGTAGCAAAATACCTCCAGCCATAGATTTCTTATCAAATTATACAGGAACACGGACCACCACTATCAAGAAATGTAAATCCCTTCAACAAATGACATTTTTCAAGCGTTATTATGTTTTTTTGAAAAAGCACAGATTAACAGAAAAACAGAAAACGAAAATTTAAAAATATAATATTTGTTTAACGTGTTGTAAATAGTAATAGGTGAGAGAAATATGTTTTAAACAACAATTGTAAGTAATAATATTTAAAACATTATTCTAATAACAAATATTGTCAATAAAACAAAATTTACTGCGATATTTCAAAATAACTTGATAGGGCTTCAAGTAGACTACCACTTCCGGTTATTGGATTATCACCAAAAACTAATCAGCTCTTCCCAAGGAGATACACATATAATATATAAAATATCAGAATATTCCGTTCAATAGTTTTTGAGAAACTGTAACTCCAGATATCCATACACACAGACAGACATCATCGCAAAGCTATTAAAAACTCACTACCGAATTTTTAGCATGATTCCTATACCTCCCTTACAGATGGCGGAAGGAACAAACAATTTATAAAGACATTTTTCTGTAAATTATTGACAATTATCCATGATTTTTGCGCATTTTGATACACAAAAATCGGTGTAACATTTTATGTACCAATTTTTGTTATATTTAAGATGATTTTGCTCTAAAATGCAGACAATACATTTCAAATATTTATACAGTAGAATGACAGATGTTAGCAATAATATCTTGTATGTATCTGCTTCTAATTAAAAAAAAAAAAAAAGCGAATCAACACTGAGTCCTAATGATTTATTTGATTATAATTTATGTCCTTTAATGGTTTAATATTGCTCCAAAAATAGTTCAAATGAAAAATAAAAGCTTTCTCATCTATAAAAAATCTCGTGGCCCAATTTTTTGCTGCCCTTGCTGTGAACGTTGAAAATGGTACGTATTTCTGTTCCACTTTTTTTTTATTTTCTCATTAACTTTAAAGCAAAAGCGAAGCCGTAAAATTCGTTCTTTTGCGTTAAAGAGCTGAATTGCAGTGTTGTGCTAAAACGACTGAGCTGCAACGAACTTGCAATGAATTATTTCTGTTTTTATTGCAGTTTGTAGATTTTGCCTAGGACTGTACCCATACTAGCATTACAAAGCATATGTTTAAAATAATCTGGAAATGTTTAAAAATAAATTCCAACTTTTAATTATAATGTTTTGTTGATTTATCTTTTGTAGTTTAAAATAGAAAAACAAAAACATACTTTACTCAAATATGCTTATACAAATAAATCTATATTTGATTGTTCAATAATTACCTACATGTAACATATATTAAAATACATTATATACATACATATATATTACATTACGTCACGCTAAATCTCACTCAATGGGGTAGTACGAACGCAGAAACAAAACAATCAATCACTTCCAAACATTCCTATCCTGGCATACCATATTCGCCTCGCTCACATTCATACACAGTAAAATATTTAAGTTGTGATTTGTTAATATTGACAAGAAAATGGTGCAAAATTAACAACTTTTATAAATATGATCATTTGTTGAAATTAAGTTTGTCAATTTTCAAAAGTTTGAAAATTATCTATGAAACATATATATGAGTATTAATAAATATAAAGACAATATGAAGCAGTTGACAATTTTTATTGTCTATATATTTTTTAATAAGTTAGTCAATTTTCAATTTCTAACTAAATAATTGTTAGTTTTATTTAATTGGAAGGACTAATAAGCTTGACTATGAATATTTCAAGTTTTAACAAATAAAATTGTTTATATAATAGTTATTTATGTATCAAGGCACTGAAGTTCAATTTTTTAACACGAATATGGAATTTAGTCGCCGAGGCCCGTAGGGCCGAGGAAAATAAACCATGTGAGTGATAAAAAGGAACTTCAGTACCGAGGTACATATTAAGTTTTATTTGAAATCTAAAATTCGAAAAACTGTAAAAAATTACAATATAGGTTAAGTTTATACATCTGTCAGTTGTCAATTAAAACTGACAATCAGTGTTGCCAACCTCGAACAGTAAAATTATCGTAAAAACACTCAAAATTATGTGTTTTGTCCTCAATTTTTCGTCATCGGAATTAATTAGATAATTCTTCTTGCAAATTTTGTTTCATGTTACGTCCAAATTTACTATAGTACCTTAATATATCTGACAAAACTATCCTAATTATATAATAATTATTTAACGGTTGCTAACACTGGGATGCTCAAAATCGTCGTATAATGGGTTACTTTAGTGACGATTTCTGAGCATTTAATGACGATTTTTGAGCACTTTAATGCCGATTTCAAATAAACATTTTTATGTCATTTTGCGAACTTAGTATTTTTAAAAAGAAACATATGTTTTTATGCATTATTTATGTATTTATTCACAATAATATTAGTTAAAATCATAACACACCCAACATTTGGAACCATACATCAAATTAGGCACTAACACACCATTATAAACAGTCAATCGAGCTTCTAGATACATTCACGTTTTGAGCAAATGTACCCAGCGCACCCAAACCCTTGAATAATTACGAAGGACATAATTAAAAATTAAGAGGACCTCAAAAGTTGGATTTGGCAAAAATGAGTCCTATATTGCTTATACTGTAGATGAGAAAGTAAAAATCATTTAGAATTCTTCCTGTAATCAATACAACAATTAAATAATTTATTACCAGTCGAAAAACTTTCTAACCCTTTGCGACAAAATTCTTAAATTACAGTTCATTACAATTAATAATCCATCGAATCCGAAAGAAATCTGTCAATAATTAAACAATAAAAGCAACTTTTCTATTTAACCCTTTGACAATTCTTAAATTGCAGAGTATCACCCGATGATATTTAAAAATTTACACGTCATTTTGAAGCTATTCAAACGAACAAAACTTGATGACCAGTTAACCATAGTTCACGCATTAATTAGTGGACTCCACCCCCGCGCGTTTATCAGTGTAGCCAACCCTTCGTTATTAAAAATTTACACGCAACACTGCGACAACGCACGGGATATCCATCCCTATGGAAGCCATGCATAAGGGTGGAAATATGCAACCGATAATTTTTAACATTTGCGTTTCATATTTTATGAGGCTGCTGTACTATTGGTATAGATGAGGGCTAATTTGTAGTTTACTAATTAATTTTGTTTTTAGGGAGTTTTTTTAGCGTTCGGATCATAAAAACAAATAAATGTTTGATGTAAACGGCTTGATTTTAATTATTAATAATTAAATATTAATTTTGTTAAAATTAACCAATTGTTTTGATGAATTAAAATTCATATTCATACATTACAGTGGGTAAAGTGTTGACGATTGTCATATTAAATTATAAATATAAAGCTAAATAAATTTTAATAAAATTTGCAAACAAATGATTATTTGTTTCAGAAACAATTACTATTTATGTACGAATAACAATTGAAATTCAACAAAAAAATCAATAATGTAAAATAATATAATACAGTGGCTCTCAACCTTTTTTTTATCCCATTTCCAGTCAGTTCGAGGATCGTCCTGAAAATAAAAAAAATCTGGTGTGGACACCACACTACTTTCTTATACAAATAAAACCAATTGAACACGTATGACTTGTTCCTTGCGTATGACTTTATTTTGACAATTATTTGATATATAGATGTTAAACCTGTTTCAAAACTTTCTAACTAATAATACAAATATTACTTTTATAATATTTCACAAGACACATATTTTTTACACTTCACAATTATTTGACACGTTTGTCACATAGATATTAAAAGTGTTTTAGTTTTTGTTCCCATTGTAACTAAGATTATTGAAATATATTCTAAATATATATATTAGTTTTTCTCAAAATCAGAAGCATGTACAAGAAAAGTGCAAACAACATTTTATATTCCAACCATTTCTGCTAACATCTTTCAATTGAAACTTTTTCTCACAGCTGATTCTATTTTTGAAAAAAAATGGAATTTATTGTTTTGTGTGTCTAGTAAACTTCCATTTCCGGTTTTCCAATTTCATTCAAAATCAACTCAGCTCTTCATTTTTTCATAAAACTTATAAATTCCAAGTTTCGTTTACATATCTTGTCTCGTTCATGAGATATTGCGTACACGGACATCCATCCATCCATCCATCCATCCTCACACACAGACATCATTGAGAAACTGGTCTTAACAATTCAGTGGACGTCAAAATATTTATTTCCGCAAAAATTTCGTCAGCGATTTTTTTCGTGATTCCAATACTTCCTTATACTTTGTATAAGAAAGTAAAAACAATTTGGCATAGTTAAATAAAAATGCCATTGGAAATATGGTTACAATAAATGCCTTGACAGCTATCGCGAATACATTGAAAAATTAATGTAATGTACTGTAACTTTGTAAATAAAGTTTGAAATCTTTCATTTTTATGTCAAAATATAATTTTTCTTCAACGTGTTGTAATTCGTAAAGGGTTACTATAAGAGAAAAATGTTTCAAACAACAATTGTAGATAATAATATTTGAAACATTATTCTAAAATA
This sequence comes from Poecilus cupreus, assembly GCA_963942605.1. NCBI lineage: Eukaryota > Metazoa > Arthropoda > Insecta > Coleoptera > Carabidae > Poecilus > Poecilus cupreus. The sequence continues at coordinate 9,860,294 of OZ012722.1, forward strand.
AAAATTGCTATTAATCCGTAATATACTGAGATATTTCAAAATAACTTGATAGGGGTTCAAGTAAACTACTACTTCCGGTTATTGGATTATCACCAAAAATTATTCAGCTCTTCCAAAGGGTATACAATTGATATATACAAAATATAAAAATTTTCAGTTTAGTAGTTTTTGAGAAACCGTAACTCCAGAGATCCACACAGACTGACAGATAGACACACACACAGACATCATCGCGAAACTATTAAAATCGTATTCTAGGAACCTTAAAACGTGCTCATACACTGAAAACTCACTACCGAATATTTAGATTCCTATAGAATATAGCGAGAGATGAAAAGTAAAAATTTAAATACGTATTTCAAGAACCAAGTTCGAATCCCACTGCTGACAGTTGCCAATTTAAATTTATCCCTGTGATTCCCCCTCCAGTAACATCTTTGGGGGCTATGATTTGACGGCTGGTAACCGCACTTCATACGTAAAAATATATCTCTTACTGTGATCTGCGTAATGGCTAAGAGGCGTGATGATATATTTATTTTTTTCTATAAAGTATAAATCAAGATTATACAACCATAGATCTTTTTATCCCTAGAGTCAGTAATAATTCAAAAACATTATTGTTCTTAACTCTTTAATTGTTTACAGCTTTTGTTTCGTCTTTTGTTTAGTGTTAACTCCTAAAATTTATTTCTCAAAACAATCCTTATAAGATGTTTCATCTTTGTTCATTCGCTACGGCTACTGTACCAACAAAAATGATGATCCAAGTAGGGCATAAATAAAGAGAAGAGAACAATAGTAGCCCTAACATATCACCTTACAAACAAGACTGCGTACATGCTTTATTTTTTGGGTGCGACGCTCTGTTATAACAAATCTCAATGGCTGATAATTTAGCGTTTTTACGATAATAAATTATTGGAATAAAAAATATTTAAATTAACAAGACAAACGTCAAAATATCTAGTTAGTAAAATAGATCAAAGAACTATTTAATAACATAATTAAAAATTATACACACTCATCAAACATTAATTAATATTTAATTAACCGAAAAATAATACCTGAAAAAATATAAATATATTATTTATAATAAATAATTTTATCTTCACTATTTGTGCTGGTCATCAGCGCCACATTTTTCAAGCGGTCATCGTTCGAACCGCGAAGTAAATTCGTGTTTGTAATGCGTGTTGTAAGCACAGTCATGGCACACCATGATGTCATTAGCAACTGTCACCTTGTTCATTTGTTACCGCACAAATGAAACGCAAAAAACATAATTAAATTATAATCGATGTAATACTCATAACGGACTGATTTGATACGCTGACTGATTAATAGTTTTTCCTTACTTGGTGCACCGATTTTTTACTGATTATTTAAAAATAAAGGATTTGATATGGACAGTTCATAAACTCCTGCCTTAATAATTTTTAAACGGTAGAAAATATAGAAGAAAGTTTCAAATAAAAATTGTAACAAATATTATTCTACATATTTTTACCTAACACATTTACAGAGTGTTTCAATTTCAAGGCTTACCAGTGGGATCTCGAGAACTATAAGAACTAGGACTTTGGTTAAATTAGACAATAGCTATTTGTATGTTTAGAGCGCACGACATAAATACTTTGCGCTCGAAATATACACAATATTTTTCCGACAGATTGTGAAATAAAAATATTGATTGAAGTTATGTTGAAAATCAGATAATTTAATATATTATTTCATAAGATAAAAATCTGGTGTGGGCACCACACTACTTTTTTATACACATAAAACCAACTGAACACGTATGACTTGTTCCTTGCGTATGACTTTATTTTGATAATTATTTGATATATAGATGTTAACCTATTTAATATTATAATATTATTTTAAAATAGGTACTAATTAATATTTAGTCTTTAAAACTTTCTAACTAACAATACAAATATTGCTATTATAATATTACAATTTACAAACGCACATATTTTTGACACTTCACAATAATTTGGCACATTTGACACATAGATATTAAAAATGTTTTAGTTTTTGTTCCTATTGTAACTAAGATTATTGAAATATATTATTAAATATATAATTTAGTTTTTCTCAAAATGGAGGGTTATGATTTTGACGTCACAGGCAAGAAAGAGAAAGATGAGGTAAAAGTTGAGATGGAAGGTCATAACACAAACATCCATGTTTTGACGTTTGAGATGGTGTTTTAACAAGGTTATGTTTTATTTTTGAAGTTTGTGATTTAGAAATCTTAATAAATTTAACAATGGCCATATATTCTTTATAGTAATGAAGTGAGTCACTATTGCACAAACCATACACACACTTTATTTTTTATATTTAGCATCATTTTAAGAACTGTCATTTTGACAGCGTTTTGTTTGTGTTTCGCCTATAAGAATTTCATCGTAGTTCAATGAAAACATCAATAGATGGCAGCACGAAAATTTGCTTCTGTATAACCCTCCATTAGAAGCAGGTACAAGAAATATGCAAATAACATTTCATATTCCAAATATTTTTGCTAAAATCTTTCATTTGAAGCTTTTTATCAGAGCTGATTCTCATTTTGAAAAAAAATTGAATTTATGGTTTTGTGTTTTCAGTAAACTTCCCCTTCCGCTTTTTCTATTTCATTCGAAATCAACTCAGGTTTTCATACTTCCATGAAACTTATGAATTCCAAGTTTCGTTTACATATCATGTCTCGTTCATGAGATATTGCAAAACGGACATCCATCCATCCTCACACGCAGACATCATTGAGAAATTGGTCATAACGGAGTCAGTGGACGTCAAAATATGTATTTCCCCAAAAATCTCGTCAACTTTTTTTTTCATGATTCCAATACTTCCAATACTTCCTTATACTTTGTACAAGAAAGTAAGAAGAGACTGAATAGATAAAAAGATTTAGCAATACAAAAGAAGACAGCATTGAAACCCCTAAACGTCACATTTCAATTCTACCCTGTATGAAAGTATTCGTGGGATCACTTCATCGATTATTTTCATAGTACTACGAAGAAATATGCGAAAGTAAACATATACTATATTATAATCCTGCAAACATGTTATGTATTATCCTTAATGTAGCATCCCATTTTATTTCAATATTCCCAAATCACTATCCATTTCCCAGGAGGCTGTGCTGTGACAACAGAGCTGTATTAGCCCAAGTGACAAACCCTAAGCCGTCCTCAGTAAATTGAGATAATATATGTCAAAGTGCATGGATTCAATCCCTCACACTAATGCTGCTACTCTGCTCCCACTAAAGGAGGAAGGACTCGGCAGTTACGAGCGTAAAGAGAATATTTGATGAAGGGGGTTTAACAACGACGGGCTGTTGCCCCATCCTACGCCACTGGGATGGGGGAGAGTAGAACATTTTGTTTAGAACGAACATGAAATCTTGATAATTTTTACCTTCCTATGCATCTGATTGCTTAAAAACTATACTTGACATTTGACCGTAGAATTTACTATTCGATAAGATAAATTTTCTGAAAAATAAGTAACTAAAAACGATTATTTTTTAAGCAATTAGACGTATATACCAAAAAGGTTGGCTGTTTTTTATGAAAATGCATCTTATATTCTCAGTTTACCGAGAAGTGTACTCTTTCTTTTACGTATAGCAACTTACTAGAAACAAATAATTTAGTATTCTTGGACGCAGATACAAGAGATTTACAACTGTTTGTTTCGTTTAATGGATTTTGTTTAATGCTTAATATTTAATAAGATATTTTTATTTTTAAGTTGAAATCAATATTGAGCACTGATCTGGATTTGTTAATTTTAGAAATCCAGCAAATAAATAAAAACAACAATTTTTCTAGTTAAAAATTCAGAATTGACAATTTTAATTTAACAAATTCTCATATTTGTTCAAATTGTCAATTTAACACAATAATTTGTCAATATTAACTAAATATACTTAACAACCGCCAAATTACCAAATCGCAAATCAAATTTTTAATGTGTAAAAGAAATGTTTGACCCGTTACAATGCCTTAAGTAGTTTGTTTTAACAAACTTTAAAACGATTTGATTTTCAAAAGTATCTGGAATATAATAATAATTATTACTTAAATGTAAAGATCTTATTATATTTCTTTATTATCATTCAACTTTTCGAATTACTACAAGCTCCTTTTATCATACGAATTAATTTGAAATATGGACCAAAAGATACTAAAATGTTATTTATTTGAAATCGGCACTAAAGTGCTCAAAAATCGTCAATAAAAGCTCAGAAATTGTCACTAAAGTAACCCATTATACGACGATTTTGAGCAACCCAGTGTTGGCAACCGTTAAATAATTATTGTACAAGTAGGATAATTTGGGCAGATATATTGATGTACTATAGTAAATTTGAACGTAACATTAAACAAAATTTGAAAGAAGAATTAACTAATTAATTCCGATGACGAAATTGAGGACAAAACACATAATTTTGAGAGTTATTTACGATAACTTCACTGTTCGAAGTTGACAACACTGACTGTCAGTTTCAATTGACAACTGACAGATATATAAACTTAACCTATATAGTAATTTTTTACAGTTTTTTCGAATTTTAGATTTCAAATAAAACTTAATATGTACCTCGAAACTGAAGTTGCTTTTTATCACTCACATGGTTTATTTTCCTCGGCCCTACGGGCCTCGGCAGCTAAATTCCATATTCGTGACAAAAAATTAAACTTCAGTGCCTTGATACATAAACAACTATTATTGATAGTATTCTTCCAATTTTATTTGCAACATTTTGGACACAGGGCTGAGAAGCAAACGAACGTCTATGTATTCCAAAATTTATTAATTTTATATTGTTTTTGTCGTTTAATATGTATTGATGTAGGTTGTATAAATTTATATCTTTTAAATAATTATGATAAAAGTATTTTGGTGACTAGAAATGTAGGAACCAATTTTGTCAGCCTTCAATGAAACGACTTGACAGACGGTAAAAATTCTCCGCGGTATAGTTCCTCGAACAGAACGCAGCGACTTAAAATCCTCCATTACATTTAACCTCGTGAATCATGTAAGAAAAGAAACATAATTACAAAGCTGAATTGAGGTTGAATAAGAAATCAAGAAGACGACCACAGAAAGAGATTATAAAATAACCGACAAATCCAAATTAAAAGGCAGGGAAATAAGTGGAAAGTGAGGAATATAAATAGTGAATTGAGGAAAAATGAGAAGAAAATTAAAGAAGAGTCAAGTGAAATAATGACAGACCGGCGATGGTTACTTTGCATTAGAATATAAAGCAGAGAGACTCTTCAATTATAAATATCGTCCGTGGATGACCTTATGTATATTGAGTGACATTTGCAGAAAACACACATGTGATTTCTCGCATATATCGCTGTTCCCTCTGATTACGAGCTCAATGGGCGGTGCTCATACGACTCGTCATTGCTTATTTAGTTTTTGATATCATATGAGATTTTCACGCAACAGGCATTGGTAGATGTCGCCAGCAGCTCTCAAACGTTTTCTTTACACACATCATTCAATATTGAAGCTTTCTTTGTGAATTGAGAATTGAAATAAAATGAAAATCAAGCTTAGAATTCAAGATGTGAAAGTAAATTGATGGCCAGATGTTTCAGCAGATCAAACAAATGAAATATGTCGACGGTTTCAACAGCAAACAACGATATATGAAAATTTAACTAACTTAAAGAATATTCGATTGATATTATTGGTATTTTAAGTTTACTCCTGTGGTTTCTCTTTCTCTTACACCTTTGGGGGCCGCGGTTTGACAGCTGTGTGTATTATTATGAAACCTTATTCATTTTATCGATATTTTTAATGAAAATATTTTCTTGCTTTAGTTCTATCAAATTTTACTAAAAGTCAACGTTCCGAAATACTTTATATTTTCGTTAGGAAAACAAGTGAACAGCATAAACAAGTAAATAAAAACAGTTACAACAAATTATGTTTCAGAAAGTACGAAAAATAGTTTATATGATAAAGGACTAAAGGTGTATAATAAGTTACCGAGCAACATTTTGCATATAAGCTGAAGCAGTATTTATTAAGATAGATTAGTTAAGAAATATTTATCTATTATTTTGTTAATAATATTTATAGTTTGTTAAAGATGCATGGGTATAGTTGTTAATAATATTTACGTTGTATTTTATTTTGTATATGGTTGGCCTTCAGGCATTTAATAAATATTATTATTATTATTATTATGAAATACTTTTGAATCAAGTTGTAATACAATTTATATGAAAAAGTGCTGAAATTACACGAGCGTGAAATAGGTAATTCTGCACGAGTTGCACTCTATACTTTTTCTACGATCACACTTTTGTCAAAATTAAATAATAATAATTCTATTTTACGCTACTATGTTTACTGTTTTTCTCTTTAGTACAATCAGTTTAGAATTTTCGTTTAAAATAAGTTGAATTCAAACGAATTTATTCATGTTATATGGAGCAAGGTATATACATAAAACAAGATTGCACAAATACGTTATTACTGATATTGTATTGTTTATTAGCATGTTTAGAGAGAGACAACAAAATTAACTTAAATAATATTATAAAACACTTTATAACTATGACGATTTTAAACAAGGAAAGTAACAGATTACCCATTAGTGGGTATAAATTTGAGAAAAGTAACTAGTGAGTAATTTTCTATTTATAACAATAATAATATACAGCACCATGGTAACTACTTCGATGATATTTTAATTTAGAAAATTTTAAGGCATGTCACTGACAAAAAATATTTCTTTTATAAATTTTGATGTTGGATACAACGTTCTCTTCACACGTGGGCAAAGTAAGGAATTACCCACTCGATAAAAATTATCACACTCATCCTTCGGTTGCTAAAATTTCTCTCGTGGGTAATTCCTAACTTTGCCCACTTGTAAAGTAAATAACTATTATTTCAAACTCTTTTCGCAACTGGCCCCGTATTCGAAATGAATTGAATGATTATTTTGTGTGTCCACTAAACTTCCATCAAAATCGCATTATTACTCTTTCTTATCTTGCTCTCTATTTTGCTCTTTATTTTGCTGTGCTATTATTATAAGTTTTTAATAAATTGAGTATTTCAATATTTTCTATTATTGTTTAAAATTTAATTGCCCTTACTGATGGAGTGTTTTTGATAAATAAATAAAATCAATATTTTATATTTTATCCAACACCTCTCAATAAATGCTCTATAACTATGGCGATTTTAAACAAGCAAAGTAACAGATTACCCACTAGTGGGTATAATTTTGAGAAAATCCACTAGTGAGTATTTTTTATTTATAACAATAATAATTAAACACAACACCTTGGTAACCACTTCGATTGACATTTTAATTTCAAAAATTTAAGTCAAATAATATTTCTTTAATAAATTTTTCATTTATTAAGAGTTGTTGGATAAAACGTTATACTTCACACGTGGGCAAATGAAATTACCCACTCGATAAAATTATCACACTCAGCCTTCGGCTTCGTGTGCTAAAATTTCTCTCGTGGGTAATTCCTTACTTTGCCCATTTGTAAAGTAAATAACTATTATTTATTTGTCTTTACTTAAGAACTGTTTTTACCAACACACCTATCATAATAACACATTCCCCACCAATTATCAAATCCTGTTCCTGTATTTCGCAAAATTTCCCGAAGCCGGACCTGGACAACACTTGTGTTATAACTCTCGAAGTATGGCGTGATTTTTTATTTGAGCCCGAGGTGTGTGTTTTTACATTTGTGCATTTATTAAGCCGGTATGTTCGCAATCAGTCACACAGATGGCGACACGGGCGCAAGTGGCGCCACCCCCGAACCACTGCGTTGATTAAGACGTCAATCCCCCACCCACACCCCTTAAGCCAACGCTGTAGGGGTTGGCGCTTGATAAGTGGGGACATTTTCGAGAAAATATTACAGAGATTGTGTAAACACGAAAAGGCAGAGTTAGGAGAAAAATTAGGATTAGTATGTTTAGTTTTTTAAAAGTACAAGTGCTAGGCAGCAATCTTTCAAATTATTTTCAATTTATTCTCACTCTCTTGTTATATTATCACTGCTTGTTGTTTGACATATCTTAAAATCAATGAAATGTATCACTGTTTGTCACGTGTCTGCGTTTTAACCAATCCTGTCATTATTATACTGAGAATAATGCTCTTGTGATTATTCCCGGCAATATTTTCTGTAGCTTTTTTGTTTTTGTTGACAGATGTCAGATAGTTATCATCAACACAGGTAAAAATGAGCAAAATAGATAGATTTAGTGGCGTGCCTGATGATGAAATCAAAAAATAATCTTATTAAATATAACTCGAGAGTTCGATAAATTTTAAAATAATTCTCCAGCATCTTTCTCAAACTTGACGCCATTTGGCAACAAGTTTTCGAAAGATCTGTCAAAGTATTTTCAATTTATTCTCACTCTCTTGTTATATTATTACAAAAGCTTCAGAGGCGATAATCTCTGTAGCTTTTGTTTTTCTTTACAAACGACAAACAAACTATTAACAAAATGGCTATTAATTAATTTATTTTGTAACTAGATTCAAAAATATCGTACTATAATAGAAGTAAAAAAAAATAATTTTTTAAGATATTTGAGTTTTACAGATAGCAATTCAGGCATCAGAGTATTATGTTTCTCTGTTTAAGCTTCTTTCTCACATATCTATTCTATTCTGAAATTCATTATACTTATTATTCAGCTGTCAGATTGTCAAAGTGTCAAATGCTTGATTTTTATTTTGTTTTAAATTCGTAACAAATAACACAAATAATACTTATTACGAAATAATTAAACCACATGGTTGAATGGCAGGTTCGTAAAATTTATCAGTGGTAATAAAACATTTGACTAAAATAATCTTATTGTTTATTTATATTTCTTCCTGGAATAAATGGTAAGCATGTATATTTTAATTATTTACCATGAAAAGTTAATTGAATTCCATTTAAATAATTTTCTCAACAATAAAATAGAACAATAAAGTGACCACAATTATTTACAATTTCTACTGTTTGAGATCCACAACACACGACAAAGCTGACGTCTCAACATTTTAAAAAAATCATTATAGCTTAATGAAAAACAATAAAGACTTTTTAAAATTGCTGATAAAAATAGTGAAGAAAATAATTCTCTAGTTTCTTTCTCAAACGTGTTACGAAAAATCTGTCAAATTATTTTCAATTTATTCTCGATCTCCTACTATAATTCTACTGATTATTTTTTGACGTTTCTTAAAACCAATGAAATGCTTTTTGTATGTCACGTGTCTGCGTTTTAACCAATCCTGTCATTATTATACTGAGAACAAAGCTCTAGTGATTATTCCCGGTAATAATTTCTGTAGCTTCCTTGTTTCAAATATTAGCGATTTAGTGGCGTGCCTGATGAATATATCAAAAAATAATCTAAATAAATAAGAAAATAATTCTCTAATATCTTTCTCAAACTTGTTGCCATTTGGCAATAGCCACTCAAGCCCTACGAGCTTTCGTATTTTTTTTTTTTTTGATTTTCTACGAAGCTATTTTTTTATATTAGTGTGAAGCAGGCTTTCGGGGTATTTCTTCGCGTGTGCGGCTCTCAGCGGCGTCGAGTTAGGGTAGGGCCACGTTATCAACCTTACCCCATGAGTTGCATGTTTTCCAGCTTTAAGTATAACACGAACGACACTGATAACTCGGCCAACACTGTGTAAACAGGAATTATTTCATATTGTTTTAACTTTGTGCTCTATCTGATTGTTTGTGTGGGAATGATCGTATTTTAAATGGGGTTTAAAATATACAAAGTAGAGTTTATTGCCGGATTAAATATTCATGTTTTTTACCCTGATACATTTTTAATTAAATTACTTATTTTATAAGAACAGAAAATAAGTTTAGACGCTTGGTTTCAACAAGCACTGAAAATTATTGTAGTTGTCATAAAATAGAAAATAAGCGATTTGAATATAAATATTACAAGCTGAATAGACTATGGTAGCAATGCATCAACCGGAAGTGGTAGTTTACTTGAAGGCCTAACAGGTTCTTTGTGTAAATTTCAGTAAAAAATGAGGTCGGTCACTAGAGTCACAAAAGAGAAAATAAGTCATTTATATTATGACTAGACCCAAAAACATTGTACTAGATATAACAGAAGTTTAAAAAATATTAATAATTATTAAGATATTTGAGTTTTAAAGACCTCTACAATGACGTCAAAGTATTATGGCGCATATCTATCCTATTCTGAATTCTTTGTACTTCTCTTATTATTTAGCTGTCAGATTGTCGAAGTGTCAAAATAGTTGGCAACTAATTTGAAGGTTTTTTGTTTCACTTTGAATTCATAAGTATATTTTAAATACATACAAAATAACTAATAAATATTACTTTAGGTCGACTCAACGAAATTAAAGGATTGTTGAATGACATCAGTTCAAACATTTGACTAAAATAATCTTACAGTTTATTCATGTTCCTTCCAGAAATAAATGAAATTAATATATATTTTAATAATTCCCCCTCCACTAACATCTTTGGGGGCTATGATTTGACGCCTGGTAACCGCAATTCATACGCCAAAATATATCACTTACCGAGATCTGTGTAAGCAGAGTGCCACACCCACAATGGGTAAACGGCGTGATGATATATTTATTTATTTTATTTTAATTATTTGCCATGAAAAGTTATTTTTTTCACGACATGGTAGGAAACCCCACCGTTCTTCTCCCGAAATAGTAAAGAAAATGTGTTGTTCTCTCTAGAGAGGAAAATATAGAAGTGTTACCAATATGAATGTTATTTACAAATAATATATTATAAAAATTATAAATAAATTCCTAATTTTATTGAAAATCCTTATTTTAGTGATGTACATACTTCAAATTATCTAACAATAATGTCTTATATTTTTCTTTTTCTTATTAAATCAAAATTTGACAACTTGTTAAAGATATTTAAGATTAGTTCATTGGCAACACTGCTACACCGCCTTGAGCCTGATAACCTAACTTTTAACGTGTCAGCCTGTCAGTTGTGTTTTCAAAGTGTATTTTAGGTCCGAGCAAATCGTTTTTAGAAACATGTCGTGAAAAAAATGTTGTGTTGAACACGAGAGGAAAGCTCTTCCACTCTCGTTCGAAATGCCCACTCCCTGCGCTCATGAGGCAAACTTCGAACTCGAGGGGGAAAAAGAAGTACTTTCCTTTCTAGTTTGACAAATAACTATTAATTCCATTTAAATAATTTTCCGAACAATAAATTAGAAAATTCATGTGACAACAATTATTTACAATCTGTACTTTTTGAGATCCACCAACACCTCTACAATGACGTCACAACATTTTTAAAAAATCATTGTGGCTTAATGAAGACCCCATTAATGCTATTGAAAAATAATCCATATTCTAGGACACCCTATACTATAAATGAGTTACAATGCACTTTGCTCGCGAATTGACGCGTCATTATAGACTAACAACTAACAATAAATATACACTTGACTAAAGACACAACAGAGAACCAAATATAGTCTAGTAGGTTGTATGAGAGAGAGGAGAACAGAAGAATCACTTTTAGCACGTGACAGATATTCCAGGAACACATGAAAGACGCCGCCAACTAGATTAGATAACGGCGGCGCGATTAACAAAGACCTTATCAATGAAAGTGCGAATACCGAAAAATTTGATTTTATATCGAAGTACTTGTGAGTAGTTAGAATTAGGGATTGTTTCTGAAATTAAACTAATAACTCATATTCATAATTTGGATGGTTGGGTTAAAGACGATATAACGATAAGCAAGTTGTAATAATTTAGAATATATCTATGTTAAGTGGAAAGTTATTTAAAAAAATGGGACCAGTTGTGAAATAAAGTATCAAATGAAAGATGTTAGCAAAAATATTTGGAATATAAAATGTTATTTACACTGCTCTTGTACATGCTTCTAATTTTGAGAAAAACTAAATTATATATTTAAGAATATATTTCAATAATCTTAGTTATATAATGCAAACAAATGAGAACAATAGTTATTTACCTACTTTACAAATGCACAAAGTAAGGAATTATCCACGAGAGAAATTTTAGCACACGAAGCCGAAGGCTGAGTGTGATAATTTTATCGAGTGGGTAATTCCAGTTTGTCCACGTGTGAAGTACAAAGTTTTATCCAACACCTCTTAATAAATACAAAATATATTAACGAATTATTATTTGACAGTGAAAGATGCTTTAAATTTTCTAAATTAAAATGCCAATCGAAGTAGTTACCAAGGTGTTATGTGTTATTATTATTGTTATAAACAGAAAATTACTCACTAGTGACTTTTCTCAAAATTATACCCAGTGGGTAATCTGTTACTTTCCTTGTTTAAATTCGCCATAGTTATAGAGCATTTATTGAGAGGTGTTGAATAAAAAATTAAACAGGTTTAATATCTATATATCAAATAATTATCAAAATAAAGTCATACACAAGGAACAAGTTATATTTGTTCAGTTGGTTTTATTTGTATAAGAAAGTAGTGTTTTGCCCACACCAGATTTATTTTGCAAAAAACACAGGTTAACATATTTAAACGAAAATGTAAAACATATAATTTTTCTCGTGTTGTAATTCGTAAATGGTGACAGTAAGAGAAAAATGTTTCAAACAACAATTGTAGATAATAATATTTGAAACATTATTCTAATAACAAAACTTTTATTAAACCATAATTTACTGAGACATTTCAAAATAACTTATAGGGCTTCAATTAAACTACCACTTCTGGTTATTGGATTATTACCAAATACTAATCAGCTCTTCTCAAGGAGATACAATTGATATATACAAAATATAAAATATTTCAGTTTAATAGTTTTTGAGAAACTGTAACTTCAGTGAACCACACACACCCAGACAGACAGACAGACAGACACATCCTAACACACAGACATCATCGCGAAACTATTAAAATCGTATTCTAGGGACTCTAAGACTGAAAACTCACTACCGAATTTTTAGCATGATTCCTATACTTCCTTACAAGTATGTGGAGAGAGGTAAAAAGCAATGTTTGAAGTTTTGTTAATATCAGCATTTCTCTATTCTGTTTCGTTTAAAAATTGTTTAAGCGGTATTAATTTATTTAAAATAAATTCCTCTCCCACAGTTTTCTGAATTCCCCTAAATTATTTTTAATAGCTTTATTTGCAGTCTTGCTTCATAATCTAAACAGTGTTGATAAAAACGCGACAATTACACACGCACATTCTTCGTCGAAAGTGTTAGAGTTAATGTGTGTTTTTATGCTCGATGGCCCAGCTAAAGCGAGCTCGTTATATCAACAATTTACGAGGCTACTTTTAATCAGTTAACCTCAGGTGTTTAATAGCGAAGCCTACTATGCGAAATGTGCCAAATCGGGAGTGCAATCTGCATTTATAATTGTAGGGAGCAGGACGGAATTAGGGTTTTTTATTTGGGGGATTTTTTGTTTCTAATTAGTGTTGAGATGTGTGCAGTGGCTGGTTCGATTCTTGCGTGTTTAATGACCTATGCGACTTGACAAAAGACTGTTTTTGTTGGGCTATTTTTAACAGTTGAAGTGTTAAATCAGGCCTGTTGAAGGCTTTTCTTTGGGACTGTAAAAACATTCTGAAAATAGCGCTAACTTCGACTTACGTTAAGTATTCGACCACATACAACAACTTAAATTCACTTCATTACGCATTTATTTATAGAGATATTTTATTATGTTACCAAAATACAAACAGCACACTAACATATATAATAAAACAATCTCAGTTAGCGAACGTACCTGTCAGCGGTAACACCTGTCAGCGAGGCGTCCGCAGTTATCATCTTGAAAAAGTGGTTTTTTTCGTAAAATAATTTACGAATATAGTGTAAAGTGTATCATAGCAGTGCTGTGAAGAAGTGCAGTTTAAATTTTTTTCAAATCAGGTCTGTTTTTCCTTATTTTTTTAACTTTGAAAAATTTTTCACTGCTTAGCCACGCCCACCTGTGGTGCGTTTTTTGTTTTCATTTTCTTTTTTAATATTTTAATTTATTTTAATAAATTAAATAAAGGCTTCTGAGCTTTATTTCATTGCTTTTCTGGCATTTAGTGCTGCAATTTATTTGATTTAAATTTTTTTTTTAAATAAAATAAAAATACTTATTTTTACTTTTCGTTTCCTTGGTTTCGTCTGGGGGCTTCGGCCCACCAGACATTAAAAATGGCTTCGGACTCGGTCCCGGGGCCTAGGGAGAAGCGAGCTCGCGTCAATTCCGACGACGAGGATCCCGCACCAATGTTTCTGCTAGTGAAACGAGCAAGCGGCGACTTCAGTAAAGTTAGCCCATTTCTAATATCTAGATTAGTGAAAACTATTGCCGGAGATGTGAAAGTCATTCGAAAAATTAAAGATGGCCTCCTGATTGAAACTAAATCAGCAGATCAATCAAGAAAATTATTAGCAGCTAAGACTCTAGGGGATTATGTTGTTTCTATTTCGCCACATAACACCCTTAACTTTTCTAAGGGTGTCATTTACTGCAAGGATCTGCTAAACTGTACAACTGACGAAATACTGACTGAGTTGAAAAAGGAAGGTGTTGTCGAAGTGCGAAGGATCATCACTAGGAAAAACGGTCGTGAGGAAAATACCCCATCCCTTGTGCTAACCTTTAATTGTTGTGACGTCCCTAAATATATATATGCTGCCATGTATCGCCTCCCTGTTCGTCCCTATATTCCTAACCCTCTTCGCTGCTTCAACTGTCAACAATTTGGACACTCGTCAAATAACTGCAAAAATCAAAAAATTTGCATTTGCGGAAAACCTCCACATGACGGAACCGAATGCGGTGATGTCAATTGTATCAATTGCCAAGGTAACCATCCTGCCAGTTCCAGAAACTGCCCGAAATTTAAAACGGAATACGCTGTTTTAGAGTACAAAACTACTCATAAATGTAGCTTCCCGGAAGCAAGGCAGCATGTACAGCGTAATACGACTTTTACCACTTCTTATGCTAAGGTTGCAGCAAAACCTACTTCTCCTCCACCGTTAAACGTTGCCGACATCGCGTCTCTGCTTATGCCAGAGATCGCAAAAATCGTAAAAAATGTTTTCTCTGAATTTGTTCAATTATTTGCTTCTCAAAGTCAATTCAAAACTCCAACCGCTTCGTCTCTTGCTTCTACACCCAGTTCTTCTGGTGTTAAATTTGTTAATGTGCCAAGTGTACCAACAAGTAACACTCCCCAAGTCAGCCTTCCTACGACGAACACTCCCGTTGTCCTTCGTTCGGAAGAGACTGACAATTCCAGCAATGACAGTACTGCTACTGTCGACGGGAATTCTTCTGCCCGCAATAAGAAGAAAAAAGATAGAAGAGGTTGGCCTAAGGGCAAGCCTCGTTCCTAGAGCTTGTATTCTACCTTTCAGCTCTTCAGCTATTTATATAGCACCATTTTTCTTTCATTTTTTTCTCACTTCTAATGTTCAAACTCCTTCAATGGAACTGCAATGGTATTGTCACTCATCTTCCAGAGCTTAAATTGCTATTAGCTGATCAGAGCCCCAGCTGTGTTTGCATTCAAGAAACACATTTTAAACCTCAAGATTCATTTTCTCTAAGCGGCTTTAACATCATTCGTCATGATGTTAATCCGGACGGACGAGCACATGGCGGTGTAGCGATTCTTTTGTCTTCTCCTACACCATATACAGTATGTAACCTTCAAACGCAACTTCAAGCGGTTGCAGTTCAATTATATTCGCCTAGAAAGTTTACAGTCTGTAATATTTATTTGCCAAATTTTAATTGGAATATGAATGATCTTGAGAATATTATAAACCAGCTTGAGCCACCATTCCTTTTTGTAGGTGACTTTAATGCGCACAGTTTTTTATGGGGATCCAATCAGTCTGACGTTAGAGGACGTATTATTGAGAACCTTCTTGATAACATTGATGCAGTGCTCCTGAATACAGGGGACGCCACTTATTTGAATTTACGTTCAAATTCCTTTTCAGCCATTGATTTATCAATTTGTTCTCCTTCTTTAGCTCCGCACTTCTCCTGGAAAGTGCTTGATGATGCACATTTCAGTGATCATTTACCCATTTTGATCTCTTGTTCTCTTCCTTCTTCAGAGCCTTCTTTTCTCCAAAGATGGCGATTTGAGTCTGCTGATTGGAACAGTTTTTCCGCGGAAATAACTGTCCCAGTTATGTCAGAAAATATTCATGTATCTCTTGGCGATATTAATTGCAGTATCTTACGATCTGCAAACAATAATATCCCATTAACATCTTCACGTTTCATTAGAAGAAAGGTCCCGTGGTGGAACACGAATGTAGCTAGTGCTATTCGTGAAAAGAAACGTGCATTAAAATGTTATCGACGTTCACCAACTCTTGATAACCAAATCGTTTTTAAGAAGGCCCGAGCTCATGCTCGACGTGTTATTCTACAAGCAAAGTCTGCCTCCTGGCGGAATTATGTCTCTTCTGTCACACCTGAGCGTCCGTCGAATGAGCTGTGGAATAAAATTAAATACATGCACGGTTATCAAAAGTCTCACACTGTCAATCTTCTTCATATCAATAACATTTTAAGCACTAATCTTAATGACATCTCCGAATGTTTAGCTACACATTTCGAGTCTGTTAGTAGTACAGAAAACTACTCTTTAAGATTTCTTAATGTCAAAGAAACGAGTGAAGCCCCTCTTGATTTCTCTTCTGATGGCGATGAAGTATATAACCTTCCTTTTTCAATTTTTGAATTTGATTTTGCACTTAGCAAAACAAAAAATACATCTGTCGGTCCTGACAACATTTCATATTGCATGTTAAAGCATCTACCTTCTGAGATGAAAACTCATATTTTAAATTTTTTCAACCTTCTCTGGCGTAGCGGTACGTACCCGGATGCCTGGCGAGAAGCTACCATCGTTCCTATTTTGAAACCGGGCAAGGATGCCACACATTCTACTAGTTACAGGCCCATATCACTAACGTGTCATCTGGGTAAAATTTACGAACGTATGGTAAACTACAGGCTTTGCTGGTACTTAGAGCATAATCGCCTTTTAGATCCTTTTCAGTGTGGCTCTAGAAAATGTCATTCTGTCACTGATCTCCATGTTCAGTTAACGAATGACATTCATTGTAATTTCCTCGAACGAAAACACTTAGTTGCTGTTTTCTTCGACCTGGAGAAGGCATTTGATATGACTTGGCGTTACGGCATTCTCAAGCAGCTACATGAGTGGGGACTTCGTGGCAATCTACCACTTTTTATATCTTCCTTTTTTGAAAATCGCACTTTCAAAGTACGTATAGGTGATGTCTATTCATCTTCCCACCCCCTAGAAAATGGTATTCCGCAAGGTTCTACCATTAGTGTAATCCTTTTTCTAATTGCTATCAATAGCATTGCACTAAATCTTCCTCCGACCGTCCGCCATTGTCTCTATGTCGACGACTTGGTCATTTACACTTCAGCATCTAGCATTCCTGAGTGCGAATCTCGACTTCAGAATGCAATTAACACCATTACCAATGCTGCTACCGCTAGGGGTTTTCGTTTTTCTGTTGAGAAAACGAAGTGTATAGATTTCTGTCGCTTGCGTACTCCTCACAACAATCCTTCACTTTATTTGTATGGTTCTCCAATTCAGTGCGTCGATAGGGTTAAATTTTTGGGTTTAACTCTTGATCCGTATCTGACCTGGAAGCCGCATATTTCAGACCTTGCTGCAGACTGCCGTCGTGTTCTGAATGCTTTAAAATGCCTCGGAAGCACTAAGTGGGGTGCTGATAGAGATTGTTTGCTACGACTTTACAATTCACTTGTAACGTCAAAACTTGATTTTGGAGCAATTGTACTCAGTTCCGCTAAACAACTCCATCTCAACCGCTTAGATGCTGTCCATAATACGGGTATCCGTTTGTCAACTGGTGCCTTTCGTACTTCTCCAGTTCACAGTTTATACTGTGAGTCAGGGTTGCCTCCATTATCCATCCGAAGAACACGACAATGCATGAGATATACTGCTCGAATCATGTCCAAACCTTGGCATTTCATGTTTAACTCTCTTTCCCAGGACGAGCGTGCTCATAATCTCTTCTTTAACAGTTCCACCTCTCTATGTCCCTTGGCTGTTCAACTGGTCAAAAAGTTTGATAAACTGCCACTAGGCAAGGAAGATATTTTACCCCAGCTTATTTCGGATACACCACCATGGTGTTTTCCTCAAATAAATACTGAGTTAGTTCTTACTAAGTATAAGAAGGATATTACTCCGCCTTCCCTTTATGTCCAGGAATTCTGTCTCCTTAAAGAAAGGTACACAGACTCCATTTTTATCTATACAGACGGGTCTAAAAATAGCACCGGAACCGGATGTTCTTTCATTTTTGGAGATGAAGAACATATTATCACTTTATCGCCTTCTTCCTCTGTTTATGGTGCTGAGCTGTATGCCATTTATTCTGCTTTGCAACGTTGCTTACACGTCATCGAACGTGAACAACATATCGTTTTATGTACGGATTCACTCAGCGCTATAACGAGTCTATCTAACCGGTTTTCAACTGATCCTCTTATTCAGATGCTTTTTTATAGTCTTTGCCTACTTTCATCTAGGCAAATCCGTGTTACTTTTCTGTGGATTCCTGGACATATCGGTATCGCTGGTAATCACAGAGCTGATTATGCTGCACGTGAAGCTGCTCTACTTGATTACGTTAGGACGCACGCTCTCAGGCCAGACGATATGCTTCAACGTATATCGTCATTTTGTTTAACTTCTTGGCAGGACAAGTGGACTCGCTCCACTGAAAAACTAAGATCCATTAAACCTACCGTTGAAAAGTGGAAGCTACCTATTTCTGTTTCGAGGAAGGAGCAAGTAGCGATTACTCGCTTGAGAATAGGTCACATTAAAGCCACCCATCTTTATCTTCTTGTTCGGGACCCCGTACCTATGTGCGTTGTATGTGATACTCGCCTTTCTGTTTTTCATCTTCTTCTGCATTGTGCTAAATATCACAACGTCAGAAACCTTCTTAACTTTGCAAATACTCTTCCGTCAGTTCTCTCCAATGAGACTGATAGTGTTGAGAAACTTTTAAAATTTATTCATTTCACCGGACTGATAAATGATATTTTATAGTTCATTTCTTTCTTTTGCTTTTCTTACCACCATTATTTATTTATTTAATTTTGGTTGGCTTTAATTAATTTTTTTTCACAGCGGTAATGACCGTAGCAGTCGATCCGCTTAATTTCAGCAAAAAAAAAAAAAAAACAATCTAAAGCAGGATCACTCGATAACGCAAGTTAAGCAATGCTGCCCGCGGTTAGTAGGTGGATGGGTGACCGCTTTGCAAAACCCCACACTGCGTGCCGTTGTCACACACCGAAAACGAGGAACCAAGGCGGCATATAACAATACAAAAAATCTGGTGTGGGCACTACACTACTTTCTTATACAAATAAAACCAACTGAACACGTATGACTTGTTCATTGCGTATGTCTTTATTTTGATAATTTATATATAGATGTTTTTTGTCCTCACTGCAACAATGAATTTATTTTAAAATAGAAATTAATTAATATCTAGTCTTCAAAACTTAACTAATAACACAAATATTTCTTTTATAATATTTCATACGACACATATTTTGACACTTCACAATTATTTGACACGTATGTAGGGTTAACATGATTTAAATCCAGTGATTTAAATCATTGATTTAAATCATGATTTAAATCAATCGAAAAAACTCAAAAAAATCATGATTTAAATCAAACACATTTTTTCCGTGAAAAAATGTTAAAAAAATCATTTAAAATTTTTTTTAAGTCCGTAATGCGGACATTTGTAACCGATTATACATCACGCCAAACATAAACCGTAATTATTCCTAAATTTCACTGCCAATAGTGCCAACTTATCAGCAATATAGAGATTTTTTTGACGACATTTAACTGTATTAGTTACATGCGTATGTCTTTTTCAACAATTTAACGACAAAGAGAAGACTGTTTAATTGCGCTGTATAAGTTGTAAAAAAGTTGTATACGTATTGAGATAATATATTCAGATTAAATTGCTTAAAGTATGTACATTTGTCTAATTTGTTTATAAACTGACTGATGATTTTTCGCATTTAAATAATATATTTGTATTGATCGTCTGTTAGTCACTCGGATTTAATATCACTCGTCTATGTTCCACGTGTGTTTTTTATTTCATTAATCGGTATTATAAGCTAAGCTTATATTGATAACGATTTAAATCTGATTTAAATCAAAAAAATCTGATTTAAATCAAAAAAATCGATTTTTTTGATTTTTTTTAAAAAAATCATGATTTATATTAACCCTACACGTATGACACATAGATATTAAAAATGTTTTAGTTTTTGTTCCCATTGTAACTAAGATTATAGAAATATGGAATTTTTTATTTGTGTGTCGAGTAAACTTCCTTTTCCGGTTTTTCAATTTCATTCAAAATCAACTCAGCTATTTATTTTTTTGATGAAACTTATATATTCTAAGTTTCGTTTACATATTTTGTCTCGTTCATGAGATATTGCGCAAACGGACATCCATCCATCCATCCTCACACAGACATCATTGAGAAATTGGTCTTAATGGATTCAGTGGACGTTAAAATATGTTTTTTCCGTCAACGATTTTTTTCGTGATTCCAATAATTACAAGAAGTAATAATTTAATTTTCTGTTGCAGTACACAATCAATAAATAAATATCAAATAAATAAATGTCACCAGATTTTCCAAAGTAAACAAATGAATTGTTTATATTCTTAAATCCCTCGTATCCTTGTTTACGAATAATCTGATGTTACCAACATAATAAAATTCAGTAATTTCATTTATAAAAATTACAAACACACCAATTAGTATCAGCTGACAAACAACATCACCTAAACCAGAAGTCTGTTAAATAGCACAGTACTATCTATAGCACCAACAACCAAAGGAAATATTCATCATTCAATTTTAAAATCGGTCCACGTTTTTCAAAACAGTTAGGTATATTTTACACGCTACGAACAGTCATAATTTAACTTGAAAATAACCGATAATTTTGCCTGATGAAACATACCACCGAATAACAATTTGTTTAGGCCCTTTCAAATTTTTAATTTGTTCTGATTACATGTTATAATTCTCGAGAAATCTCACAGCAGTGAATTTTAAACGAAATTTTAGTTGTTAGCATAATCTATTGAGATTTTATGATAATCAAATTCAAGTCGAATTTTTTTTGTAATGTAGGGCAGTTGCATGAATGAAGGCTTATTTCAATTAATAATTTGTTTATGGTTATCAATGATAAAGATGACGTACTCACACATAATATCCTGTTTGAAATGAGTTATTGAATAAATATTTAGTAAGATTAGATATAAGTGTCAGTTATGTTTTATGAATATTTTTAAACCTTGGATATGCTCTAGTTTTATTTATAACTAGCTGAAGTTAAATAATTATGAAACAATTACTTACGAATAAGCGACAAGATTTGGGAAAGTTTTGGTACGTACCTGCAACAAAAAAAATGCTATTAGAAAAAGAATACAGAATACTATATTGTAAAAATTATAATATCAATGAAGAATGTTTCAAGAAACTTAAATTATTTATAGAAAAATACTTTCAAATTAAAATTATGCATAATTAATATGTGGTTGCTCATAATCCAAACAAAACCAAAATTTTTTTGATACATAATGTATGTAACTTTGTCATATATTTTTAATAGAATATTACATACTACATTGGAAAGTGTTCCATTGAAATGCAACTTTCCACCGTGGTTCGTATACTATTTTATTCACAATCAAAAATTCATAAATAACACAATTAAAAAAAATTATATTCATTATTAACATTTGCTTTTTCGGGTAATAGTTATTTACTTTACAAGTGGGTAATTCCACATTGCCCACGTGTGAAGTATAACGTTTTATCATCCACAATACTTCTTAATAAATGCAAAATTTATTAGAGAAATATTATTTGATAGTGACATATGCTTTAAATTTTTTATCCAACACCTCTCAATAAATGCTCTATAACTATGGCGATTTTAAACAAGGAAAGTAACAGATTACCCACTAGTGGGTATAATATTGAGAAAATCCACTAGTGAGTATTTTTTATTTATAACAATATTAATAGCACACAACACCTTGGTAACCACTTCTATTGCCATTTTAATTTCAAAAATTTAAAGCATATGTCCCTGTCAAATAATATTTCTTTAATAAATTTTGAATTTATTAAGAGTTGTTGGATAAAACGTTATACTTCACACGTGGGTAATTTCTTACTTTGCCCACTTGTAAAGTAAATAACTATTAAATTCAAATCAATCGAAGTGGTTAGCATGGAGTTGTATGTTATTATTATTGTTATAAATAGAAAATTACTCACTTGTGACTTTTCTCAAAATTTTAACCACTAGTGGGTAATCGGCTACTTTTAAAATCGCCATAGTTATGGAGCATTTATTGAGCGGTTTAGTTTAGAAGGTGGTCAATTTTACATTAGTATTGAAAATAATTTCTGTATGACATTTATATTTGTCAATAAATTTTCGATCTTAAAATTAAAGGTTATAATTAGATCGAAATGTCGACTGAAAAACATGCTTTAAGGTCCTTTGCATTTTTATAATGACATCTGTATGTACAAGTTGATTAGATTTTCGTAGCAATCATTGATATATAGTAATAATGGAACGCTAATTTGTAGGCTGTTATGAAAACGAAAGACGAGCCTGAAACAGATAGATGTTGTAAGGCCACCCTTCTTTGTCTAACATACAACAAAAACAATTTGACCAAAAACTAGCTGTTTCTCTCGACTAGCATTTTCAACTTCAGTTAGCGTTCCAGTATTATTATATTTCAATGGGAACAATTAATTTTTCTTAAAGGTCTATTAGGTTTTTTTTAGCAAAATCTCAGTAAATAATTGAACTGAGTAAATTTTGTTAAAATAATTCTTTTTTTCCTCGTTTAAAACTAGTTTAGTATTTCAAAAATATTCCAATCTTTTAAGAATCAAAAAAAGTAACACATTAAAAATCCATCATGCATTATCTCACACCATCAGCAATACCAACCCTTGCGACCGAAAACCCCTGCGACACTTTCTTCACACCACGAAAGTCGAATCGATTAAATCACTAACCTCTCTAGGGGTTTAGCAGAGCTAAAGTTAACCATTCTTCTTCTTCCCGTAAAGTTGTGCAGTAATATAGTAGAGGTAGAGTATTATCAAGCTTTCTCGCTAAGGTTTTGAATCATTTATTCGTGTTACCGGTTCCCCTTATCCTAGCGGTTCTGCGAAGTGAGAGCTTCGTTTAGCGGCGATTTCTCCGATTTAAGAATTACCGATTCGAAGTGGTGTGTGAAAGATTTAAAAGTTGGATAAGTAGTGATTTTGGTTGCTTTAGGTTTTGTTGTGTTTTGTATGCATTAGTGTATTTATTATTTAGAGAAATTTTGCTGACAGAAAGAAATAAAAAATAGACTATTGGGACTATAATTTCATGGTGGCGCTATTAGATTTACAATATCTAAAAAAATATATATTATCGCGCCTTTTATACATATTAGGTGTGGCACTCTGCTTTTGCAGATCTCCATAAATGATATTTTTTTTATCTGCCGCCTACCTCTAAAAAGGGAGGTATTGTTTTTGGTCAAAAATTGGGTAGTGAGTTTTCAATGAATAAGCACGTTTTAGGGTCCCTACAGCATGATCTTACTATTTTCGCGATGATGTCTGTATGTATGTGCGTGTGTATGTGTGTGTGGTCTGTGTCGATTTTTTCGTCCTGCATAACTCAAATACTATAATACCAAAAAATACAATTTTGTATATTACTGCTTCTTATATTTATATCAAGAGCTGATTAGATTTTGGATAAAATTGGTCAACCGAAAGGAGTAGTAAATTTAATTTTTCAACTATTTGTTATTTTGAAAATTATAGAATATTTCATTTTAGGTACATGTGTTTTGATTACACTAATTTTATTAATTTACATTAGATTTAGAGATAATAAAATATAAAGAAATTTAATTTCATAAATCTTGTATTCCATGGAAACTCTTAAAAATTTATATTTTTTTACGAAATGTGACACATGTTATTGTGATTGAGAGGCAGTTTTCTTAGTGAAATATATGTCAAAAAAAAAAAAAAAAAAAAAATATACGAAAGAAAATTAAATTTCTCAAATATAAACAGAAAATAAACAAATAAGAAGGTATTTTTATGTATCATTAATAATTATTTGTTTAACTAGGCATTAAAATACCAGATTTACAGCAGAGGCAAGCCGACGCAATGAATGCTGCCGATGCTATAAATCTGTGTTTGATGCCGAATTGAACACATAATTTTTTTTGCCGATTTGGAATTAATGTTAATTTAGTGATTATTTTATATAGATATTTAGAAGGTTATCGCTGTCAAATTACTTTGCCATGCATGTATTGAACGGTTGTTATGTATTTATTGACGGTTGCTATGCGTTTGTTGAGTGGTTGTTATGTAAAATATTTTTACAGCCTAGGCATAAAAGTGACACATTACAGACTGTTAGCAGTCCGTGTAGTATCATCTTTAATGACAATCGGCAAAAAATAATATTTTGTACCGTTTAAGAGTTGGTATTGGATGGGAGGTTATGTGCTGGCCACATCAGAGTTTTTACGCATAAAATGCGATTACCTGCCGTCAAATCACTTCCAAACATGTTAGTGGAGAGAGAGAGAGAACCACAGGGGTAAATTTAAAACGGCTACTGTATCTTTTGTCTAAAATTAACTGTCATTTTTGTGCAACAGAAAACTGATTTCCCATATTAAACACTTATGGACTGGTTTTAATATTTCACCCAGTATTTAATACATCACTAGAATGTATGTCGGATGCCCTACCATATTTTCTAAATTTTGTTATATTTACGATTACATTGTTCTCGGGTTATAAGCTAAGAATAAAAGTAAATATTATTGATTTGTTTGAAGTATATTAAAACTAAAACAATAAATGGGTATAGTTCTATAATTTTGTTTATAAAAACGACGATTCGACACCCAAGAATTATACCCTATTATTGTTTTATTTATATGATGAGTTCTGAAAGCTTCTTTCAATATTTATATTAAAACAACAGGGATTGAAATGGAAACCATACACCTCATAATTCAAAAATAGTTTTAATCACTGAACTCGTTTGTTTCAATAGCTTAGTATTTAATACAGCACTAGAATGTATGTCGGATGCCCTACCATAATTTCTAAATCTTGTTATATTTACGATTACATTGTTCATCCTCCACGTTACAAATAAAAAACTCCATCCCCATTCTCCCCTAAAAACATTCTGTAAAAATCCTCAACCGCCCTCTAAATGCGGGCACGTAGGCTCCGTGGGCGGGGGCGCGCGGCGTCGCGGGGCGCGGAACAGGGATCTCTCGTCACTTTGCGTTAATTAGTTAAGGTTGTTGGTCGGACTAAATTACACCTAGCAGTAACTCAAAGGAAGCAATTATCGCTGCTAGTGGCGGCCTGTGTAACCAATGTGAATGTCTGGGTGTTTGTGAGAGTGTGTGTGTTGGATGTAGTTAGCAGCAGCAGAGACACTCGTGACTATTATTTGAATTAGTTTAGAATTTTTAGATTTGAATACTCGTAAAAGTGTTTCCTGTACACTGCATGCAAATAGATTGCGATAAAGTCAGTTAATAGCTAATGAGATTATTTAAATACTACCTATAATTATTTTAGGTTAAATTACAATAGTCTTAATAGACCGAATTCGAATTATAGTGTGTTAAAAAAATTAGGAGCAATTAATATTTCTATACTATCGTTATATTTTTAGTTTATAACCAGAGATCTGTAATTGTAAATTTCATTTTGTAACCCGTCATAAATTCATAAAATTAACGAGAAATCAATGAATATTTTTGTGGCCACATATGCAATATTTACAGTAGTAAATAAAAAACTATGGCATAGAAAAAACCCGCATACAAAATAGCAACAAGCAGCTACATATTCCAGGAATATAATAGGTAATTTCATCGCTGAGTTGTTTCATTACATTTAATCATGAAACCTTGTTAAAAGTGATATATCGCTCTAAAAACTCGCTAAAGTTCTTCATCTTTCATTCCTGGAAGGCCGTTACTATCACAGGTTTTTGTTTACTAATCAATAACCGTATTGAACCATGAAGTATGAAGAGATAAACAAGATTTTGCACTAAAAACTTGGATGTGGTTGTAACAATCATGTTTTGTAAAGAAGCTATTTATTTGGTTTTGGTGAACTTATTAAAGTTGTGAAGTACGGAAACATTAAATTAATTAGTTTCAAGCAGTTAATTTTTATTTAATTTATTTATCTTTATGAATCGCGGCTTGTATTTTTCATACATACTATAAGGAAGTATAGGATTTGGTGGCGTGATTTGACGGCTGGTAAACGCATCTCATACGCATAAATATTTCACTTATCGAGATTTGCGATTTAATCTCAATGACTTATAGATTAAATAAATTCAATTTATTTCAAATATGGAATTAGTTACGAAAAAATGTTTGAAATGAAATACAGGGTGGTCCATCGGTCTGTATTTTTTATGTTATGCTATTATTTTAAATATTACTTTAAAAATTTTCAAACAATACTTATTTTACATTAAAATGCCAACGTATTTGTAACATATGTTTTCCTACCGGGTGTTCCATTTTCGCGCAATGATATATAACTTTATATTTTTAAATGGAACATTCTATATATTTTTGCAAAATTTTTAATAACACTTGTTTCTCTTTAAAACAGTTTTTATTCATTATAGTCCTAAAACGATCAGTATAAGAACAATTTATGTTTTTATTAATGAAGAATCACACACGGAAAGTGTGCCATATGAAAATAAAACAATAAATACATTTATAAAAAAATCTGATGTGTCCAGCACATAACCTCCCGCCCAATACTCAAACGGCACAAAATAGTATTTGATGATACAGAAACATACCCTCTTATTTGTTTATTTTCTATTTATATTTGAGAATTTTAATTTTCTTTCGTATATTTATTTAATTTTTTGACATATTTTCACTAAGAAAACAGCTTAACAATCACAATGACATGTGTCACATTTCGTAAAAAATTTAAAATTTTTAAATGTTTCCATGGTGTACTAGGATTGCAAGATTTTTGAAATCTAATTTCTTTATATTTGATTATCTCTAAATCTAATGAAAATTAATAAAATTAGTGTAATCAAACACATGTAAAATTAAATATTCTTCAACTTTCAAAATAACATAAATTCTTGAAAAAGGAAATTTAACCGTGATTCTTAAGAAAAACTGTTAAGGGCTTCAAGTAAACTGCTACTTCCGTTCGACCAATTTTATCCAAAATCTAATCAGCTTTTTATTTAAATATAAGAAGCAATAATTCAAAAAATTGTATATTTTGGTATTATAGTATTTGAGTTATGCGAGACGAAAAAATTGCCACGGACTACACACAAACATACATACATACAGACATCATCGCGAAAATAGTAAAATCGTATTGTAGGGACCCTAAAACGTGCTTATTCATTGAAAACTCACTACCCAATTTTCTGACCAAAAACAATACCTCCCTTACCTAGAGATAGGCGGGAGGTAAAAATGTTCGATTTCAACAAACTAAATAAAATATAACAAAAAAGCTGATAAACTAGGATAAGTAATTAATAATTATTAAAGAGCTGACAGCAACTAATCTAATTGTTTATGGCATTCTTTCTGTTTTAATATTAAGAACGGGACTAGTGTACTGATCATTTTTGGACTTTAATGAATAAGAACTACTTTAAAGAGAAATATAGAAGCTTTTAAATTTTGCAAAAATATATAGATAAATTAGAACACCCGGTAGAAAAATTTATGCTACAGATACGTTGATATTTTAATGTAATATATACTTTGTTTAAAATTTTTTTCGGTAATATTTAAAATAATCGCATAATATAAAAAATACAAACCGATGGATCATCCTGTATATTTATTTAAAAGTTGCTGAAACGGGAGGTTATGTGTTGACGATATCATTTTGAAATTTCATATTTAGAATTAGGGTATTCTGGGTCTTGTTTAGATTTTGGTAGCAATCCATCTACCGGAAGTGGTAGTTTATTGGCATATTTCAGGAAATAAGTTATATTTAAAAAGATGTAGATTAATATTGGCTACAATTTTTATTTGAAACTTTCGTCTATATTTCATGTGAGATTCGAACTGAGGATCTCATGAATCTATTAACCCCATAATTCAAAAAAAGTTTTAAAAAATAATATTGAACTGTTTACTCCAAGAGCTTAGTATTTTCCGCTTAAAAATCCTAAAAATCTTCGGCTTTTTGTGCTAGACCTAAATACTCGTAAGGAATGTAATTTGAATACCAGAGAAGTCAAATACCTAAACGTTATGTTCCTTACACATAATTTATCCAAATTAATGTACAGCAGATAAAATCTGTAACACTATTTAGATACGCCACTGGGCATTAACAACCATATCAAATTTAATTCAGTCGAAGACCAGCGCAGCCCACGCTTTTGGGAGAACAACATAAATACACTATTTCATTTGACGTTCACTTGCGTTAAGACTACAATGGTAGATGCTTTCTTCAATAATTTCCGCTTGAACGAAACGGAATATTGAAATAAGTTTCAAATGAAAATTGTAGTCAATGTTATTCTACATCTTTTTTAATACAACAAATTCTACCGTAATTCAATTATTCACTGAGATTATGCTTTAAAAAAAAACTGATAGGCCTTCTACCTTTTCTGGTGGATGAACTGCTACCAAAATCTAATCAGCTCGTAACAAAACCCTCTAAATGGGCGCATAAACCATAAAAGAAATATGACAAATTTATATCAAAATCATGTAACACTTACGGAATAATTAGTAGTAAAGTATTTTTTTTTAATATTCTGCAGTAAGGCGATATAACGAATTGAACATATTTTGACGTCACGGGTACTCTCATTGATTCCATTGGCCAGAAATATGAAAAGTGCAAGTTGCGCGTCTGCCGTTACGCCCAACGCCTACTGTGGACTAAAATAGAACTACGAAATGTCATTTCATTTGTTTTGTTTGTTAGTATTTAAGGTTATATTTGTTGGGCTTCTATTACTTGTTTTATAATTTCTCTGTTTTATTGTGTTGTGTTGAAAATCTATTGAATAAAATTGTGTGTTGAGGTTAGGTTACATCACTACTAGCGCCACTGTTCTCAAACTTTCGTATGATGTTTACTCGAATATAATGTAAAATGCTCTAAAGTTGCCAAAGGAATTTTATCTTTATTTATATTAAGTTTAATTGTTGTAAATTAAGACTTATAAAATGTATATATTATTTTTACATTAAAAAATATATAATATCTACTATCATGAAAAATCGTTGTTTTAGTGCCACTGGAAGAGTACCAGTGACGTCACACAAACTTTTAACAATCATATCTCACGTAATATATGGAAACTTTATTAATTGCAATATTTTATTTGTACTTTATAAAGTGAATAAATAAAAAAACAATATAAAAAAATAATATTGAAACCTGCACTTAGCAATCTGCGTTGTAATATGTATGAGAAAGTTGTGTGGTGCCCACACCAGATTTCTTGTTTTGTTAATTATTATCAATATTAATTGGTCATTATAGTAGTCCAGGTGCTAGAACCAAACCCATTTTATTTTTTAAACCAGGGTTTAAATTTTATAAAACTTGTAGCTAATTGGAGTCCCGTAGATTAATTAGGGTTCTGATTAATTAAGTTTTTATTTCACCGGAAAACATGTCGTTGATTATTATTTATATTCTTATCGCAGGTGTTAAGATTTTTTGTTAATTTCCGTTTGTTTGTTCAAAATGCATCTGACAAAAACTTTATTAACATAATATGACACGGTGATCATAACAGATTTCACTAATCCTTCGTTGATTTGGGATTTTTTACGGATTGGTGGATTTACAATCTTTAATCTGATAAAAAATTATTTTGTGACAGCCAATAGCACAGTTTTTAACACTGTATCAAAAGCATATTACAGAAAATAATTCTATACCATCGCATTTAGTTTTGATTTACAAAATAAATACAGTATGTCCCATGTAAGGTAAGAGGTTGGTTAAATTAGACGAAAGTTACCTCATTAGTAAGGTAGTTTGCCCATGTATTTGTTTTTCCAATTGAATGAATAGGTCACTAGATATTGACCAAAATATAAATTTTGCGATTTTCTTATTTTATCTGTAACTTTGTTATATTTAATGGTCAATTTACAGAAGTACTCAAAAAATTTCTGAGTCTGATCATTTACGAGTTACTGATATCAACTTTTATTTTCTACATAGAGGTCGTAGTAACCCATGACATTTTTAAATAGATTTTTTTTGTTTTACAACGACATAAAACAATAATAATATATTTATCTACGACTGTTGTTAAAAGTAACATAGCAATGTGTTCAAAGTGATTTTATTGTTA
Organism: Poecilus cupreus; assembly: GCA_963942605.1. Classification (NCBI taxonomy): domain Eukaryota; kingdom Metazoa; phylum Arthropoda; class Insecta; order Coleoptera; family Carabidae; genus Poecilus; species Poecilus cupreus. The sequence continues at coordinate 9,890,981 of OZ012722.1, forward strand.
CTTTTTAACACGTTGCTTACGATTTGTATCAATAAATCAACAAATTTAACCCTACCTCTTAAAATATCATTCTACATTTATTAGTATTTACTAATACATTAGGAAGATCGTAGGTACATTTTATATGAAGTGCGTGTCAAACAAATAACTATTTTATAAATAAAAATTAACGAATGTTGTTATTTAAAATAATTCAATTGAAAAAGTAAATCATAGGTTGCTATGGTAACATTTAATAAAAGAATCTAACCATCAATAGATTTTTTTGTTTCAATGTATGGTAACTCGATTAATTGGCCCAATTATATTTATCGAAATTTTAACTGGCCCAAGATATTATTTTTTCTAGGACCACTGAGAAATCTGCTCATTGTATGTTTGTTGTTGCTAGGGATATAAGGTACATTGCAAGCATCGTGCGAAATGAATTTGTTTTGTGAGTATTTCAATACAGGTCAGTTCATTTTAGTACAGGTGCCATTGCTAGGTTACTTCTTAGAATTGTCAAATATTGGAATGATGTAAGAGGGACAAATTTATTATTAAAATATAAATTAATTTAAAAATAATATCGTGGTCGTAGAAAAAGTATAGTGTACAACTCGCATGGAATGTCCATTTCATACTCATAGGAATTGAGTACCATTCCATGCTCGTTGTACAATATACTATTGTATTTACACTTTTGCTGTAATGCCCTTGTCACACGGTCAATGTTTCCACCGTTTGACAAAACTTTTGAATGACAAACATAGAAACGTGACGTCACGTCATACAGTTTGGTCAAATGCTCTAAATAGAAACGTTTCTTATTCTGTCATACATTTTGGTTCGACTTTTGTAGTTTTGACAGATCGAGTGACATTTGATAGCAGTAATGAATAAAGTAAGTATTTTAATAAGATTTTATTTAAACAATTATTATAAATTCGTCAATTAGCCTGGTTTGGAATATATTATTAAATAAATAAATTTTTAAAAATATTTTTTTCAACTATATGTTAATGTTATTGAAAAGAGAAATATAATATAATTATTTTATAGGATACAAAATAAATAGTGGTGTTCTCAATAGCATTGGTAAGTTTCTGTTTGACGAACTTCACCCCAGTGAAAAGAATGACCGTCTGACACACCTTCTTTTCATCATACATCAATCCGAATGATATGACGTCATCAAACATAGTTTGACAAACAAAAATGAAGTATTCATTGACCGTGAGACAAGGGCTTAAAGTGAATAGGTAAAAATTTACAGCAACATAAAAAAATAGCATGAAATCGCTATATTCCACATTTCAATTCTACATCGGGCATATATACGGAAGGTTAACGAAATAACCTAAAATTTTTAAACATTTTGAAAACCGCTGGTCGAGGAGTGTCTAGCCAAGGTGCGGTAGCTATTGCTTTCGACCAAGTCACGAACACACTTACATACATCCAACAGCTCTTGTTTGTTGTTAGTTACTTGTTATATTTGTACATGATCAGTACAGCTTAACATACATAAGCACACGAGTACCTACATATATTGTACACATAGATTTGTATACAAAGTACGAACGAGATGTGTGTATAAAGAATTTATGAAAAGATGTAGAGAAGAGAAATTAAAATTAAATTTTTATTTCAATAATAGTATATTATAATTGAGGGATTATTATAGTATTTATTCACGAAGATGAAGTTTGCGTTACGAGCCGTAGACGAGTGATGCAAATCATTCGAGTGAATAATGACCATAATCCCGAATATAATACTGTACTACCGTAGCTTGTGATTACGGCTTTAAAATAACAAGAATAATTTAATTCTGGTTCTGTGATTTGTCGAGAAGCCATAATTCACTGTTATGAATTATAACTATTATAATTAATCAAAAAAAATTTAATAATGGGGATATATATTTATACAGAAGTAGGAAAAACTATTTTCTATAACACTATTTTGGAAACTACACATTTTACAACTAAACACTGTATTGAAAACTATCGTTCTACAGGGTGTTCCAGATTTAAACGGCCTAACTTAAAATTAAGATTAAAAACCTAAAAATAGGGGGACAAATTCATTTGAGCAAATGTCCGTAAATGCTTTATTCCAGAGATATTCATGTTTTTCTTATTGAGTTGCACTACTTTAAAAAATCAACTTCATAACGAAATATCCACTATTATCTTATTGATGCGAGACAGAATAATTAAATTAAATTAATAATACATTGGTTATTACCTAATTTTAATACAAAATTTAGTTTGTTTGCACTGATGTCAAGGAAAAAATGAGAAACTATCAATGAATATAAGAAATTTTTGTAAGGTGCCATAAAAGGTAAAGTCTATGAAGAACCGATAAATAATTTAGACTCACTACGTAGAAAAATTATTCAATTTTGCGAAACCATATCTCCCGAGCAATGTCACGCAGCAACCAATGCAGTGGCAGATCATTGTAGTGCTTGTTTACGTGTTGCAGGTGAACATTTTGAACAAATATTATTTTTTAAAAATAGTTTATGAAGTTATGTTATTACTTTATTATTTAAAACAATAAATTTCTTTAAATTCATTGATAGTTTCTCATTTTTTCCCAGACATCAGTGCAAGCAAACTAAATTTTGTATTGAAATTAGGTAATAAACAAATTATTTTTAATTTAATATGTAACATCTCAATACGATAATATTAGATATTTCATTATGATGTTGATTTTTTAAAGTAGCGCTACTCAATAAGAAAAACATGAATATCTCTGGAATAAAGCATTTACGGACATTTGCTCAAATGAACTTGTCACCTTATTTTTAGGTGTTTAATCTATGGATTAAGTTAGGCCGTTTAAATCTGGGACACCCTGTATACGCCGCGTATGGAATAATTTCGACGAATCAGAGCCGCATATTAGCGCGACATATGAAGTATCTTGATTCGGTTACTAAGGTTACGTCTGTTTGTTTTAATTTGATTTATTTGAGTTTGACGTTTTCAACAGTTTTATATTTGTATTTTTTTTTCAAGTTTCAAATAAAAGATGTTAGCAAGAATATTTAGAATACAAAATGTTATTTGCACTTTTCTTGTACATGCTTCTACAAACGTGTCAAATCATTGTGAAGTGTCAAAAATATGTGTCGTTTTAAATATTATAAAAGCAATATTTGTATTGTTAGTTAGAAAGTTTTAAAGACTAGATATTAATTAATATTTTAAATTAAAATCATAGCTGAGAACACAAAATTAAACAGGTATAATCTATATGTCAAATAATTGTCACAATAGTAATACGCAAGGAACAAGTCATACGTGTTCAGTTGGTTGTATTTGTATAAGAAAGTAGTGTGGTACCCACACCAGATTTTTATATTTGAAATGAATTAATAATGGTAGCATAATGTCTATGACATTAGCCTAGCCTAGCACGTCAGATATCCTGGGTTCGAATACCACTGAAGGGCATGGTCGTTTGTGTTGTTCATTACATTCATAACATATCGTTATAAAAAAAAATTCTTTGTGTTTTTCATATTATCATAAAATACTTCCATTCACACAGACGTTGCAGATTTAAGCGACATGAATTCCACGAAAATTTCGCCATCCTACACTTCCTTATACATATGTATAATGTATAAGAAAGTAACAATAATTGACCCGTAATTTTACTTTCATATGTACAGTATTTTCGCGGAAAGTCTGTCCTTGCATAACTCATGAACAAGAAAAGATAAAATGACAACACTTCATAATTATAAGCTTCATGATATTACAAAGAATTGAGTTGATTTTGGTTACAATTTCTAACCCAGAAGTGTAAGTTTACTGCAACCCATTTCTAATTCAATTTCTATAATTATCTCAATGCACCTTTCCTCACAATATTGCTCTGACATTCACCAATCTATCCTGCAATTTCCTCGCATTTCAAATCAAACCATGTGATCATCATCTCTTTCTCTTAGTGGACACAGAATCGTAGGGCTTGATGGTAGATGTTGCACAATACAACTCAAGACTTATTTAATTATATCTTCGGACTTTATCTCAACTCGCCTGAATCTCAAGTCTGCATGACTCGGCGAATTTAAAACTAATCAGCTTCGGTCATCAACCCACACATTTATGTTGATTTCACTGTGTTTAGATGTGAATTGAATACATTACTGGCAGTCGGGCTGTGGGTAGAGCGATGTACAGGTGACAGTTCGCGGGGTCTATCCTACTTAAAGCCCTTGTCACACAGTCATACAGTTTGGTCAAATGCTCTAAATTGAAACGTTTCTTATTCTGTCATACATTTTGGTTCGACTTTTGTAGTTTTGACAGATCGAGTGGCATTTGATAGCAGTAATGAATAAAGTACGACTTTTAATAAGATTTTATTTAAACAAATATTATAAATTCGTCTATTAGCCTGGTTTGGATTATATTATTCAATAAATAAATTTTTAAAACTATTTTTTTCAACTATATGTTAATGTTATTGAAAAGAGAAATAAAATATAATTATTTTATAGGATACAAAATAAATTGTGGTTTTCTCCATAGCATTGGTAAGTTTCTGTTTGACGAACTTCACCCCAGTGAAAAGAATGACCGTCTGACACACCTTCTTTTCATCATACATCAACCTGAATGATATGACGTCATCAAACATAGTTTGACAAACAAGAATGAAGTATTTATTGACGGTTTGACAAGGGCTTAAAATTACAAATACTAAATAACTTGATAGGGCTTCAAATAAACTACAACTTCCGGTTATTGGATTATCACCAAAAACTAATTATCTCTTCCAAAGGGAATATAATTGATATATACAAAATATAAGAATTTTCAGTTTAGTAGTTTTTGAGGAACCGTAACTCCAGAGATCCACACAGACTGACAGACAGACAGACACATACCCAGACATCATTCCGAAACTATTAAAATCTTGTTCTAGGGACCCTAAAAATGATTCCTATACCTCCCTTACCGGATGTGGCGGGAGAGAAAAAGTAAAACGCTAAATTTATATTATGGTCAATATCAAATGACCTATGTATTCAATTGGAAAAATAAATACATAGTCAAACTCCTCTATCTCTACTACAGACGTAATTTTTGTTTAATTGAACCTATCTTGTAGCGCTTACGCCTTAAATGTGACTATATGTGTGGGTAACAATGAATATATCAGTACGTCATTTATCCTTTGAGAGTATGGCAGACATTTCTGCACTTACAGTACTGTCAAATATCAACCCCCCAAGATATTAGTAAAAAAAAAAATCTCATAATCCACATGCCTGTTAACCTTTAAATAATTCAACGAACTTATTATTTAATATCTCCACCAAACAAACTCCCAATCAACACCATTGTCTTGCCTCTCCTTCCTCAACTTTCCTCCGTGAGTGTACCTCAGTGCATTCAGACAATAGGCATGGTAGCAACGTGATGGTATCTCGGTATCGGTTTGTGCGAGAAACAGAGTAAAAAATCCACGAAACCGCGAGTGACCGGGGCGAAAATAAACCAAGACCAGCACCTAACCTGGGTGCATGCGATGACCGCGGTTGTGAGTTGCCCGTGGGCGCGGACAGTTACCTTGAAGTTGTAAACAACCGACTCTTGAACCGCGCGAAGAAGTAGATTTTATTTGTCGTATAAGTACTACAGGGAAGTACAGAAATCATGAAGGAATAGACACTGAAATATAATAGATCTGTTCGATGGAATTTTTAAAAAATATAGTGTACTGCAGTGCGCACTAGTTGATATTAGTTCCTCATCCTTTATTAAAATATAGATCTCATACCGAAGTACATACCTATGAAACAAGAAATAAACACAGTTTGATTGTTCCAAGATTGACAAATAAAAATTCCTCAACATCAACTTGAAACATTTTAATAGACTTCCACAAGATATAAGGGATCTGAACTTAAACAACTTTAAATCCACTATGTCCAAGAAACTAATGAATAAAAGCTACTATAGTATTGAGGAATATCTAACAGATGCAAAGTTTTCAGTTCCACTTTAAATTAAATTAAATTTTTGATAAATTTTCTGTTCTCTTTTCTAGCGTATTGCCTGGCGAAAAATTCAGCACTATATTTTTTATGTAAACAATTTTGACGTACCGTGCAAGTATTTGCTATTTGGTAAATAAACTATTATTATTATTATTATTAAAGAAACACGAAAGTGTAAGAGCGAACATTCAAATAAATTCGATTAAAACAACATTCAAAACTGACAATATACTACAGTTTGCACTAACTACACTACCTCGAGAATTAGTTCAGAAAATTGTGCACTAGTTCTGTAATTTATCACATCGAACAAGCTGCGCTAATTGTACTTATATCATCGAACGCTTCAGTGTTAAAACTGGAACTACCTAGTGCAAGTCATCGAACAAACTTAATAATACTGGAACGATAACTGACGTTGAAATGAGAGCCGAGAGAAACAGCTACACTCCATTTGATAATGAGATAGTAATAAACCAAAAATGGGGTCTTTCACCATTAAAAAAATAATTATAAACTATATTTAAATTGAAGACTATTTGTACTTTTAAAAAGTCTTAATTGTTATTCATTAAACCACAATGATTTTTTTAAATGTTGTGACGTCATTGTAGAGGTGTTGATGGATCTCAAACAGTAGAGATTGTAAATAATTGTAGTCATATGAATGTTCTAATTTATTATTACATGAATTCCATTTATTTCTGGAAGAAACATGAATAAACTGTACGATTATTTTAGTCAAATGTTTGATTACCACTGATAAATTTTGCTAACCTATGTCATTCAACAAGCCTTTAATTTCGTTGAGGCGACCTAAAGTAATATTTATTAGTTATAAATAAATAATATATTTTGTATGTATTTAAAATATACTTACGAATTCAAAGTGAAACAAAAAACCATCAAATTAGTTGCCAACTATTTTGACACTTTGAAAATCTGACAGCTCAATAATAAGAGAAGTACAAATAATTTAGAATAGAATAGACATGCGCCATAATACTTTGACGCCATTGTAGAGGTCTTTAAAACTCAAATGTCTTAATAATTAATATTTTTTAAACTTCTGTTATATCTAGTACGATGTTTTTGGGTCTAGTTACAATATAAATGACTTTTCGACATTTGTTTATTCAAGCAATGTATTTTCGTGAAATGATTTTTCGAGAAATATTTTCGGGTCATTTGTCTTTGTTATACGATGTTTCACCCGCTCTACAAACAAGCCTTATAAACATGGGTCTCAGGATCGTTTTTCGCTTTCATAAAAGAATACAAGTTCGCGTTCCAATACTACTATATTTCAGTGGATACCGGTGGACTGTTTTGTTTTAAGGCAACTGAACTGATAAAATAAAATAAACATATCAACACGCGGGTTACTAATTTTGTGTGTGTCTGTATCTATTCACTACACAGCAAATTAAATTTGAATATTGCTACCTTATATTCATTGCAGCTGTTCCTTCCTCGCAGTCGAAGGTACAAAGTCCACTGGCATTCCAATCACTGTTTATTATAGTCCACGTTTATTACACAAAATATAAACAAACGAACGTGAATCTATATTAAATAAATGTTGCTATAACACATTAGTAAACAAACTACTACACTTGTTTCATAGCAATACACTTCACTACCCTCGATTTTATTAAAAAGTAACACGACACAAATCTCGCGTCCATTTTACTTAAACGTCAAAATACAAACAAGTGACTGACTGCTTCTAGCTCGGCGCGTGCTCAGCACAGCACTCTATGTCCAAACAAGTTAAATAGTTGGCAACAAGCGCTTGCTAATTGTACGTTTAAAATCATTTCTAAACATATTCAAATAATTGTATTACATTTATTCTAATGTGACCAGAATAAAACATCCGCAAAATAAATCAAAATACGATTGAATATGGTTAGAATTTTTATAACTTTGTTTACATCTAGAAAGTTATGTCTTTTTGTTGACACAAACAAATACACGTGTAATAAATTTAATCATAACAATGAATCATTAACTGGAAACTGTAGTATCATAAATCATTTCATAGCAATAACAAATTTTTTGAAATGTTTCACACATCCTCCGAGAAAAATAAAATAATAATTTTTGACGACCGGGAGAGAAACTCGATTTCTATGGTACCAAAATCATGACAGAAACAACCAATTTCATATCTACTGAAGATTTGTGCACTTTCTCTCCCGTCATGAAGAAAAGTGCTTAAAAATGTGAAAAATGAATGAAATTAAACAAATTAAAGGTAACTATCATAAATTATATTATAATTCAAATAATTTTGAAATACATAAAAACCATCATAACTATTGGGGACGTGAAAAAATAGTATACACACCGCAGAAGAGAAGTGTATTTTTTCCTTGTCGTATTGTAACTCTCGCCTACGCGCTTCAATTTACTCCGCGGGAGAAAATTATACACTTCTCTCCCTTAATGTATAATATACTATTTTTTTTCGATCGGACGAAAACTGCCTCTTTTCCGATGTGTTTTCAAACCGCTAAGTGCATTAATCCGGTATTTTAATGTGGTTGCTAGGTTACGATAATATATCTATTTTCCACGATCACTACTGAAAATTACACTTTGTCCACACAAGCTTAAAAATTGTATATTTCGCACAATCGTGTGGAACAGCGTTGGCAATTATTCCACACGCAAGAGTGACTAACTTTCTAATAATAATACTGTATGATATTAATGTCAAATATAATTATATTTATATATCATAAAATAATTAATAATTATTTCAGAAATTATATAAATCTTCGTTTTCAATATTCAGATTACAAAAAAAATATAATATTAATTTTGAAATAAATTATGTTTTTAGTTTTTATAGATTTATAGTTGGTAACACTGCGCACATCTGCGCTTGCGCCGCCTTCATGCTGTAATCATAAACGTCAAATAGTTTGAATTTGATATGCCATTTTTTGTTTTTGAAAAGTAAGAATTATTATTATTAAATTTTGACAAGAAAAAAGTGTGATCATAGAAAAAATATAGTGTGAAACACGTGTAGAATTACTTATTTCATGCTCGTGTGATTTCAGCACTCGATTTCGTCTCGTGCTAAAACTCTCACAACTCGCGTGAAATCGATAACTTTCTGCACTCGTTATATACTATTGTTTACTGATTTACAAGCAGATTTCAAGGTTTATTAAAAGCATTTTTGTCTAGAATAATTTGGGAAACAATTTGTACGAACAAAAAAAAAAAAAAAAAAACTCGTAGCAAAAGTATAGTGTGCAACAAGTGCAGAAAGTTATCTATTTCACGCAAGTTTTAGCACGAAACGAAGTCACACGAGCGTGAAATAGGTAATTCTGTATTATTGTTTAGTGATTAACAAGCAGATTTCAACATTTATTGAAGCATTTTTGTCTAAAATAATTTGGGATACACTGCGTACGAAAAAAACTGGGATCCCATGTTAAACCATCATGTATATATAAATCTACTTTCATTTGTATCAAGTATCATTGTAGTTGTACGAGTATAATTCTAAAGTCGAACCCTCCACCAGGCGAAGCAAAGGCGGAAGATGTGTCATCCTGCTTTGACTCCGATTTATTAGTATTCTCTAATGATTTCCGTTCTTCGACTTGCGTTTGGATCGTCCGTGAATTGATTTGAAATTAGATAGCTAGAAGCGAATTATTTTTTGCATATCGTTCTTCGAACTGCGGATCGATTAATATTTCTATTCGACTATTCAAAAAATAGTAGCTAGTCTCAATTCTTTCACCCCCTCTACAACAGGGTGCATTTTGCCTGGTCATTCAATAGAGAACCTGCGATGTCGAGGTATTTATGTCCACCCTAGTTGCAGTGGTTAGCGCAGCTAACAAGATCAGAGACGTAATCTTCTAATCCAAGAAGTTGGTAAAGAAGATTCGGTTCCGGAAATTGGCTGATACCATCAAATGTTTCCGGTTCATCTAATCTGGATTATCTAATTACGGCAAATCACCGCAAAATGGTTTGTTTACACGCGGTTGTTTCATTGGGTTAGAGAGTTATAAATTGTATAGTCTGGGGAAAAGGTTTCATCAACTAAATTTTATATAAGGATAAAACGAATTTTTTTTTGTTTTTGAAATAAAGCGCATAACTTGCAACCTAACTAACTTTAAAACATTAGAAAATAAAAATAAAAAATTATTATACCAAAATTTACTCAAATTTATTTACTGAGATATGCTCAAAATATCTTATAGGCCTTCAAGTAATCTACAACTTCCGGTTCAAGGATTGCTACCGGTATAATTTGAAAATGATATTGTTACTAGAATCTGATGTGGCCAGCAAATAACTTCCTGAAAACTGTAATTCCTAAACTGTACAAAATCTAGAAAAAAAAAATCAGTTCTAAGGACTCCAAAATGTACTTACATGTTGAAAACTATTATAAATTTTGACCCGTTACAATACTTCTCTTCATACATGTAAGGGAGGTAATAAATACATTACACCATTTATCCATTTTGTGTGTGGCACTCTGATCACTACAGAGCGGATTATATGCAAAGTGCATATATTTTAATTTTTGCATATCTTTAAATAAAATCAATTATCTGGACGAATTACATTGATTAGAGTTAATTAATACTAATTACAAATTGCATATATTGCATATTCTAGCATTTTTATGCATATTTTTACAAAAGTTGCAAATAAATGCATTTTTCAATATTTTTAAAACCTTGTCTAGTAATAAACAATCTGAAATTTCTGGTAATGCACATTGATAATTCCCAAATATTGGAGGAGGCCGCAATAAATAGAAGAGTGCAACGGAAAAAGCAATAAACAATACAATATGCAAATACACAAACCAATAAACTCTAATATTTCTAGGGAAATCCCTGTAACGGTAACGGTAGGTATTCATTGTATACACGAATGCTGGTAAAATTGGGTACAATGAATATAAGTCCGAGAATTCTCAGCTGGATATTTATTTTACTTATGTTTCACTTTTTTTTTAAGAAAATTTTGAATAATTTGTTATTGTAATTATGTAAATATGTCATAATCTTATAATAACTAGATTCTAAACTTGGTTTATTATGTGTATTAGTAGTATATTTATTTGTTAATTGTGAATCAGGATTAAGACTGTATTGTGCAATCAAATTCATAATGCATTTCATTTATCCTTTTTATCTAATAATTTAAGATTTTTTGTGTATTTTGCTGCATATATTGTTATATTTGTGCATATATAGTGCATATTTCCCTAAATATCAGTGCATATATATGCGCATATAATTCAGTTTTTTCGTGCATATAATCCACTCTCTACTGATCACGGTTTGATATATTTTTGCATGTGTGGATAATGATTAATTTATATGAACACAAACAACCATGCTCTTCAGTGGGATTCGAACCCACGACTACTGGCGTGCTAGGCAAGTGACATAGCCACTAAACCAACGAGATCGCCTCTTGCCGATTTAAAATATTAACTATATACTAAACTCTACAGAAGATGCTGCACTGTTGAATGATTATTTATAATAATCATGAAATAATTTGCACCAGTCAATCTTCTAAAAAATTCGAAGGTCGTTCTCTAGTATCCATAAGGTAATGACCGCATCCAGCATCCAGCACCATCCTATAACACATGTCAGTCCAAGCACAAGATACGATGTTTACAAACATCCATACATATGTATACAGCAGTGAAATGAGAGCGGCGATGCAAATGTGCTTATGTGCCGAATAAATGAATAATAAAACGAACTAAACGACCTAGCCCAACCATCGTGTCTTCAACTTCTCCTCAGTTCTCGACTTCAGAGTTGTTGAATTGGTGGTGATGCTGCTGCTGACGTCATGGCACGACACTTGGAGATTCTGCATTGGTGATGAGCGAGAGCTTCAAGTGTACTTGCGCTTCGGCAACGTTGCGAGAATGTTACATTCTTAACTTCGTATTTGAGGTGTCAGCGAACATATTTTGACTTTTACTTCGTGCATATATATTTTCGATAGTGAGTTGATAATAGATATGTCCCTAGAATACGATTTCACTGTTTTTATGATAACCTCTGTACGTGTGAAGATATCATTTTCAAATTATAAGGTTAGAATCTGGAGGAGTGGAGGGTGAAGATACAAACTGAATAGATTTTGACAGAAAACCATCTACCGGAAATGGTAGTTTATACTTGAAGTTCGACTATAGCAAATAATAGATTTAGAGTAAAATTTGTTATATTAGAAAGATGTAGGTATTTATATTACCTATAATTAGACCTCAAAACATCGTACTAGATAAAATAAAAGTTTAGAAAATATTAAATATTTTAATTTTAAATACAGGAATTCTAGCGTCAAAGTATCTATTCTTATCATAGGTTAGCAAAATTTATCAGTGGTAATCAAACATTTGACTAAATAATCTTAGTTTATGTTTCTTCCTGGAATAAATGGTATTCATGTATATTTTAATTATTTACAACGAAATAGTTATTTATGATATAAATGTTAAAACTGACATTGTATGAGTAAGTGGGAAAGTTTGTGAAACGATGCGAAGTCGAGTGAAACAACTCCACGAACGAAATAAATCACTTTTAACACGTATATCCTACAAAATTTAATCTACGATCTTCTTAGTGTATTATTAGTGTATTAGTAAATACTAAAAAATATAGAATGATATATTGGTAGGTAGTGTTATATTTGTTGATTTATTGATACAAATAGTTAGCAAAATGTTAAAAGTCACAATGAAATCACTTTTAACAAGTTGCTATATTGCTTTTAACACCAGTGTCAAAAAATGATACTTTTAACTTGCTAAAGAACCGTTAAAAAGGTCACTTTTAACAACGATTGTAGATAAAATAATATTTATGGAAAATTAAACAAAAACGAAAAGTATTTCGCTCATTTGCGACATAACTCAAAATCTTGAAAATTTCAGTTTTTTGTATAGAATAAATGAGAATCCAAAGCCAAGGCACTTTTAACTTCAAGAACGACACAAATGCCCTCTAGGGCATATTTTTAGAGTCTCTGTTATGACGCTCTTGAAGTTAAAAGTGCTTTGGATTCTCATTTATACAAAAAACTAAAATATTCAAGATTTTGAGTTATATCACTCTTATCGCAAATGAGCGATTTCATAAAATAATTCTAGGGTTATTTATGTATTGAACAGAAAGATCAATGCAATCTTCTACGAAATTTCTTCAGAAAATAATACAACACTGAAATAAATAAATCTAAATATGTTTTTAGAAACGTCAAATATTTTTCGTTTTTCTTTAATTATCCATGACCCTGCTACAATTATCTTAATAAATATTGATATTAATTTGATTGATATATCGTGATATACTAATATTTAGATAACCTAGGCATAATTGCATGCATTTTTAAATTTTGACAAAGAGCCACTTTTAACAAGGGTCGTAGATATATTTATTTTAATTCCTTTTAAATAATTTTCAAAACAATAAAAAAGAACATTTATGTGACTACAATTATTTACAATCCCTACTGTTTGAGATTCACAACAAAGGACAACTTTGACGTCACAACATTTTTAAAAAATCATTGCGGCAAAATGAATTAAAATCAAAACTTTAAAAAACTACAAATAGTCTTCAATTTACATAAAGATTCATATTTTTCTTTTAAATATTGAAGGATCCCCCATTGCAACGATCTACAAAAATGACAGCCAGTACAGCAGACACCGCGCATGCGTGTCCTCATCCATAATCCAGTAAGTAGGTCCTCGTCCGATCTGCGAAGGCGTAACACATGCGTTTTCACACCAACACCCGTGTAGGTTTAATCACTTTAGAAAATTTACAACGATAAAATTACTCAATTATACATCTCTCCAAAGTTACTTAAACCCATTACGTGCATTATTAACAGTGCACCATGATTAATTGGTTTTAAAACGATACACACGTGATGTTTTCATGAGACGTGCATGTGCAGAAAAACCCGCTGCGCAACTCAAATTCGAACGGTCGCCGCGCATCTGCGGCGATTGTTTTTGCGAGGAATAACGGATCTGCACGACTTGGAGTAGCAGTAAATCACCCAGGAATTTCTATTGTTTCATTTGATTCTATAACTATTGGAGGGTTATGATTTTGGCGTCACAGGCAAGAAAGAGAAAGATGAGGTAAAAGTTGAGATGGAAATTCATAATACATCCAGGTTTTGACGTTTGAGATGGTATTTTAACAAGGTTATGTTTTTATTTTTGTATAAGTTTATTATTTAGGAAGCTTAATAAATTAAACACTGGCCATATATTCTTTATAATAATAACGGGAGTCACTATTGCACAAACCATACACTTTATTTTTTATATTTAGCATCATTTCAAGAACTGTCATTTTGACAGCGTTTTGTTTGTATTTCGTCCACGTGAATTTCATCGTAGTTCAATGAAAACATCAATAGATGGCAGCACGAAAATTTGCTTCTGTATAACCATCCATTAATACAAAACGTTGGTCAACCGGAAGTAGCAGTTTACTTGAAGCACTTAACAGTTTTTCATGAAAAAACACGGTTAAATTTTATTTTTCAACAATTTATGTTATTTTGAAAGTTGTAGAATATTTAATTTTACATCTGTTTTGATTACACTAATTTTATTAATTTTCATTAATTTTGAAGATAATCAAATATAAAGAATAGTATATTGTGTTATTATGAGTAAATGTGATACTTTGGGTGCTGAGCATGTAAGTTTGAACGACGAGCGAAGCGAGTCGGACAATTACATGCGAATTACTGAATTACAACCTCACTATTTTGCATGATATTTTACTTTGTCCGCCGCCGGCGTAAATGTGTTGCCAAGGATACACTTTTACGCCGGCGGCGACAATATTGAACTTCTACTTGTTGAATACAAATACATAACAACGTACTTTTATGACGTTTGAAGAAAAATTAAATTTTCATAAATCTTGCATTCCTGATACACCATGGAAACACTTAAAAATTTTCAATTTTTTACGAAATGTGACATGTCATTTTGATTGTGAAGCTGTTTTCTTAGTGAAATATGTGTCAAAATATTAAATAAAAACACGAAATAAAATTAAATTCTTCAAATATAAATAGAAAATAAATAAATAAGAAGGTATGTTCCTGTATCATCAAGTACTATTTTGTATCGTTTAACAGTAGTATTGGGCGGGAGGTTATATGCTGGGAACATCAGATTTTTTATTATAATAAAATTTAATCTAACTATTATTTACTGAGATATGCCCAAATCACTTTATGACCTTTCAAGTACCACTTCCGTTTCCTGGATTGCTAGCAAAATCTAATCAGCTAGTAACTTAATCCATAAAATTTTAAAAATCGTGCGGGAAGTAAAAAATTGTTAAATTAATTAGAAATAATTGTGCAGACCTATAGCTAACTACACTGGTGTCTGGACGTTAACTAAATTACGATATCAGTGATCTAAGTGGCCTTAGAATGGCACAGCATGAGTTTCCCGTTCCGGTTTTTCCTGTTTCCGGTTCCATTCTAAGATGATACGCCATTATTTTACATTAAGATCGGCGTGCGATAACTTTAGAATTTGATGCGCAGTATTTACATTTATAATTATCTTGTTGTGTTATGGGTAACAAACACGTGAGTTTATTATTACTTGGGTGATATGCAATTTACTTTGTTTATAATTAATGTTAAATTATAAAGTTATCTCGGGAATCTTTTAATATACATCCGCGTTTTTAAGAATAACAGCGTGAATTTTTTGATAAAACTATGTACGCATTTGTTGGGGAATGATAGTAATCTACTAACCACAATAAATAAATAAGTTAGTAACACTTCGTACAGTGTTTAGTGAATTGGATTTTTACTAGATAGTGATATGACTAAATTAAAGTTATCTACACAATACAGATACTGTGGGTTTCAGCATAGACGCAACATCAATTATATACAGTTCGGATACCATTGCTGACAGTTACCAATTTAAATTTACCCCTGTGGTTCCCCCTCCACTAACATCTTTGGGGTCTATGATTTGTCGGCTGGTAACCGCACTTCATACGAAAAAAATTGGTAACAACAACACATACTTGGAATCAGAGTATCAAAATGTTCACAAATAATATTTGAATTAACAAAAATATGCTCAAAATCAAATATATAGGCATGAAGTTAGCGGTAGGCATTGGGATGTCAAAATTTTCAGGACAATTTAAAATAGCTTAAAAATTGCATTTTTCTAACATAGAATGGGGTCTTTCGCCATTTTTTTTTTAATTTATTTTTATGAAACTTTAGCTAAATTGAAGACTATCTACACTTTTAAAAAGTCTTAATTGTTATTCATTAAACCACAACGATTTTTTTAAATGTTGTGACGTCATTATAGAGGTGTTGGTGGATCTCAAACAGTAGAGATTTAAATAATTTTTGTCACATAAATGTTCTTTTTTATTGTAATAATAATAAGAAAATAAGTAAAAAAATATATTACTACAATTATTTACAATCTGCACTCTTTAAGATTTTTAAAAAATCATTGTGTCTTAATCAATAATTAAGAATTTTTTTCTACGACTACTTAGAAATCTGCTCATTGTATGTTTGTTGTTGCTAGGGATATAAGGTACATTGCCAGTATCGTGCGAAATGAATTTGTTTTGTGCGTATATCGATACAGGTCAGCTCATTTAAATACAGGTGCCATTGCTAGGATACATATTTCGAATTGTTAAATATTCTAAAAGTAAAAGCGGGACAAATTTATTATCAAAATTTAATTAATTAGGAAATAATATCGTGGTCGTAGAAAAAGTATAGTGTACAACTCGCATGGAATGTCCATTTCATACTCGTATGATTTGCAGCATTCGCCTTAGGCTCATGCTACAAACTTTCATACTCGTAGGAAATGAGTACCATTCCATGCTCGTTGTACAATATACTATTTTCTACGACTACTTGGAAATCTGCTCATTGTATGTTTGTTGTTGCTAGGGATATGAGGTACATTGCAAGCATCGTGCGAAATGAATTTGTTTTGTGAGTATTTCAATACAGGTCAGCTCATTTAAATACAGGTACCCTTGCTAGGATACTTATTTAGAATTGTCAAATATTGGAATGATGAAAGCGAGACAATTTTTTTATTAATATTAAATGAATTAGGAAATAATATCGTAGTCGTAGAAAAAGTATAGTGTACAACTCGCATGGAATGTCCATTTCATACTCGTATGACTTGCAGAATTCGCCTTCGGCTTATGCTACAAACTTTCATCCTCGTTGTAAATGAGAACCATTCCATGCTCGTTGTACAATATACTATTAAAAGTGTGATAGTCTACAATTTAAATCAAGTTTCATAAAGAAATTTTTAAAAAAATGTTGAAAGACCCCATTATGAATGAAATAGTTATTTGTATCACAAGGTTGGAAACTGCTATTTTAAGGGTGCGAGTTTATTTTGACAAATACGAGTACTCGCAAAATAGTTTCCAACCGAGGGGTACACAAGATTTTGCGCGCCAACATTTATGTAAATTTAATAAATCAATTTAATATATTACTCATTTTCTTGCTGACAGGGAATTTTTTTATGTTGCTAACTTCACAATATTTGAATGTCAATTATGTTTATTTTCCAATATCATAACCAAAAATATCTACATATTTTTATTTGGATTTTACACTGCAAATTCAATTACAATTACTTACAAATATGTTTAAATCCATAAATATTCTGTTTTCTTGTATTGCAAATACTCAATTGTAGATATATTGCCATAATATTCTGAAGTCATTGTAATACTTTGACATTTCTAGCGTCAGAAGTTAGCTAAAATTAGTAAAGTGATGCCAACATATAACCATAAAAAGTTAGCAATTTTTGTCGAACTAGTTCGACAAAAACATGATTACCGACCGCTTTAGAGATATGTAATTGTGTCAATGTCGGACGGAGGCGCGAAAACTTGTTTTTAAGTATGTTTTATCGTATTATCCCATTATATTGTGATATAAACTATACAAAAAAAGTGAGTACTTTGTACTCAATTATACTAAAATACCCCATTTTGCATTTTTAAAAATTATTTCCTCCAAACCCTTTTTATCATAATGGATATATTGCTGTGAAGCCTTGTTTCTTTAGCTACAAGAATTTATATAAAACCTAGTATGTTTCATTCACAATAATAAAAATATTTAATTTCAAACAAATTATGATAAAGTGAACATCCTCGTAGCATATAGTTCATCGTAAGTACGGATCTGGTTATACGTGGGTCGTATTCGTATCTTCATCCAATTACCTCGTATGGAGACGAATAACACATGTTTACTTTTAACTGCCAATTATATTCATCCAGTTCTACTCTTCGAGAACTCGACAACAACTGGAGCTGGTGTTGGAGTCAACTCGCTGATACGCTCTCGAGTTCTCTTAGTTTTTGTTCGAATATTTCACGAAATGATTTAACGATGACGCAAGCCATTGCTCATGATTCTTCTTTATGGTCTTCGAAACAAGAAAGAAGCGGAGAAACAAACAGTGCAGTTGTTGTTGATCGCTGATTGCTTGTTTGTTGGTTACACAGTTTATTGGGAGTGCAGTTTCTAGTTTGTTTTGTTGTTTATTTATGTTTTAGAATAATATCAAATTTAAACAAAGCCTGAAAGAGGTTTTTGTAATATATTTGCATTAATGTGTTTTTAATTTGGAGGCATCTAATTTTAAGATGTTAGTGACTGCCCGTGAGGCTAATGAGAAATAACTCAAGTTTTTATATCCAAAATTTACTGAAAAAAATAATTTTAACACGAGCTAGCTTTACTTCCGGGATTATTATTACACTGTGATTACTACACTACTTTTCTATACATATAAATTCGAATTTAAATATTTAATAATTAGAATAGATGTTTCAATTATTCGTTACAAAATGTAACACCAATATCTGTACTTACTTTGGTCGTATTGAAATTTACAACAAATAATAATAATAATCTTATTTTTTTTAATAATTTGTAATAATAATTTATTAGTTGATTTATTTGATATTCTCAAAATGTATTTGAAAATGTTGACAAGTGACACTTGTCAAGATCAATAATTTCATTACTATTGCCATGGATACTGCGACTGGACTAAATTATGAATACAGGCTGTTCATTTTAAGTGGTACACTATTGCTATTTCGAAAATTATAAGAGCTACGAGGTCGGTTAAATTAGCAAACAATTTCTATATTACAAGACAATTAAAATGAACGAAACAAGAATTTTTTTAGACCTGTGCGAAAACAAATAAATCAAATGCAGAAATAATTGAAAAAACTGTAATTATGGAAATAATTATTAATTTTGTTGTTACAATACGGAAATACAGAGGTACACTTCAAAAAACTAATATTAACAATTATTTGATTTATTTGTTTTCTTCCATGGCAAACTTTGTATATGCATATTTAAATAAAAATTATACATTTTTAATTTTCATTTTTCTCAAATATTTTGTATTATTTGGTCATTATATGTGCATATCGTTGAATTCAGAAAAAATACTGAATCGCACAAGCAAATAAAAAAATAGGTTGCCATTTAAAATAAAAAAGTTGCACCAGCATTTTGAAAACCATTGGTCTAAAAAAATTCTTGTTTCGCTCATTTTAATTGTCTTATAATATAGAAATTGTTTGCTAATTTAACCGACCTCGTAGCTTTTATAGTTCTCGAAATAGCAATAGTGTACCACTTAAAATGAACACCCTGTATACCTCAACGACTCGTCAATTTATAGGGTGGTAAAAATGCTAAAAAAAAAAAGGGATTTAGAAAAGAAAGTTATTAAGAAAAGTTGTTGTTCTCGACGAGTTCTATCACTGGTTAAATTTATTGTACTGATTTATGTATATGAATATAATTTATAAGTATGTGATGTATAAGAAAATCATGTGGTGACCGAAAACTACAATTTGCCTGCACTTCTTAACTGGTGATTGTTACAAAGTGCGACTTCCACCTCCAGTAATGCGCTGAGCTCTTCTGAAGTATATTCGGCTCTGTCGAAGGCAGAGTGCTGCGGAGGACGCCACAAAAAACGAATCACATTGAGTGTTTACTTTGTAAAGACGATTCGCATCGAGAGGTTTCAATTTATGTCCAATGAATGGAGCAGCGTCCATTCATGGCCTACTGTGCAAGTTTTTACTCAGAGAGCAATTTATTACGAGCACAAATAGCGATTGAATTAATGCGTTCGATGGGATAAAGTTACGCGGGGATGTATTGAGGTGAAGCGTACGCCATGAAGATGGATACACTTCATACACTTCGACCAGAATTTATTTGGGAAATATAATTGTTATAATAGACCAAACTAAATAGAGGGAAATAGGAAATAGAGAACTTAACATTAACAACAAGAGGTGGGCAAATAATAGCATATACTATTGATATTGTAACCGTCACAAAAAACAGAAAGATAAGGACAGAGATGTTACAGGAAATTGTAGAAGAAGGAAACAAAATGGGATTATTAAATGAAACCAAAACAAAAATAATGTCACTTAGCAAACTCGCAAGCAAAAAAATTATTTTGGGAACAACAGATTTCTTATCAAATAATAGAGGAACACGAACCAAATATTTTTCAATTGTGCCAAAAAATGACATTTATCAAGCAATGTTTTTTTTTTATCAAAAAGCATAAGTTTACAGATTTAAACAAAACTGTCAAAATACAATTTTTTTTACGTGTTGAAATTCGTAAATGGAGGGTTATACAGAAACAAATTTTCGTGCTGCCATCTATTGATGTTTTCATTGAACTACGATGAAATTCACGTAGGCGAAATACAAACAAAACGCTGTCAAAATGCTTAATATCAAAGATAAAGTGTGTGTATGGTTTGTGCAATAGTGACTCCCGTTATTACTATAAAGAATATATGACCAGTGTTAAATTTATTAAGTTTCCTAAATAATAAACTTCAAAAATAAAAACATAACCTTTTTAAAACACCATCTCAAACTTCAAAACAGGGATGTTTGTATTATGAACTTCCATCTCAATTTATACCTCATCTTTCTCTTTCTTGCCTGTGACGTCAAAATCATAACCCTCCATTGGTGATAAAGAAAAATGTTTCAAACAACAATTGTAGATAATAATATTTGAAACAATATTCTAATAACAAAAATTGTCATTAAACCATCTTATATACTAAACAGCATAACGTGTTTTCAATATTTTTACCACTGGCAGTTGCTCATTTTTACAGCCTAGACGGAGTAACCGATTTACATGAAACTTTCACTGTTAAATACTATATTTTTTCGTTTAGTGCCTTTTCGGAGCAGATTTTTATTTTACCTCATTTTGTCCTTCAAAATGGTCAAAAAAGGCGAAATTTTTCAAGTATCCAAGTAACTTGTGAAATTTTACTGTTTTACGATCACGTAATTTGAATAAATGAATGAAACTTGTCATTTTTGACAGTTCAGTTGGAAATTTAATATATTAATTACATTAATTGTAGACAAGCTGGACAATTTTTGTAAATTTATTTGTGTTTAGAATAAATGAACAAATATACTTATAAATTTGTAAATTTTTAAAAAGTCAATTTAAAGAAAATGAAAATAATTTCAAATAAAAATTTTCACTTTGATTGTACATGCCGTTTGAATAAGGTAAATGAATAACTACTTGTCATTTTTGACAGTTCAGTTTGAAATTTTAAATATAAATTGCAGACATGCTGTTGTTTGCAATAAATGCGCAAATATGTTAACTAATATCTAAATTTAAAAAAAAAAATCATTAAAAAAAAAACGTTTCTACAAAAGTTGAAAAATTCCGAAATGCCTAGAATTCACGGCCAGTTCAAGGATTTAATAAAGTCCAACAATTTCATTATATGTGGTTATTCTTCAGGCAAAATTCAATGAAATTGTAATAATTCTTTGTTGTAATCAGTGTTTAGAGTAATCAATGCATTGTTGTGTTCTTTGATACAAGTTTTAAATGGTAAGTTATGTGCACAGGGCACTGCCAATGAAATGCAAGTATTTCGAGTTTTAATACATTTTATTTTGTAGGTTAAACATAAATTACCTTATTCCATAGTCCAATGACAAGAATAGTTAGAAATAAGTAAGAAATGCATAAAATAAAGTGAAACCAATCATATTTTGAAGACAGGGCGATCTCAATCTGACAAATTGTGTTGAAATGTGTGATATATGCTCCATGCTATGTTTTTGTATACGATAAGTGTTATGAATTAAAATATTTCGAAATTAACTTGTTACAAAAAGGTTATTCAATCACCATATTCCACAGAAACAAAATTGATATATTAAAATGTGTATTATACTGATATTTTTTACTATGATAGCGAAAACATTTGTAGAAGAAATTTCAAGAAGTAAAGGTAGTTGAAAAGGTTTTGATATTTTGACGTAACCAATTGGAGAAATTATGTTATTAAGGTTATTTTTGTACAATAATTTTATAAATGAAAATTTACAGTACACACAACACATTTTACTTCTACTCAAATTATCAAATTTGATCTACAACGTTCAGGTGCTTGGAGTATGATTTCATTTGTTGTATTAATTTTGAAATATTTGTTGTATTAATTTTTAAATATTTGTTGTAGGTATTATAATAATTACGGGGCATGAAAATAAAATAAAATATGTGGATTATTTAAATTTTTCTAATGCGATCAATAGTAACAAATTTATACCAGTGACCCATGTGTGTATTTCCAGCAAGCGGCAGGTTGAACTTCTTCAAACGCTTGATTACAACAATGATATATATATATATATATATATATATATATATATATATATATATATATATATATATACCTTACCACGGACTATTTTGTCTTTATATATATTTTGTGAAACTATTTTTGTGGAGTATGTAGTATGTTATATTAAATAATATTTTCAAAACTAATAAAAAATTTAAGAAAACAGCAATAAAAAAAGTTAAATTTACTGCCGGTTCCAACGCTAGCATTCGGAATTGTTCGGTATAATTCTGAATACAATAGTTTGTTATTCTAAAAAAAAAAAATTACAAATTTAATGAAATTTTTAATATTATTTTAATTGCAGACCACTTGGACATGTTTGACAAAGATAGGTATTATATGAACAAATATTTGTGAAAGTTGTATTTGATTTAAATTTATTTTAAAATTCACTTATTTAGTCGCCAAAATAAGGCCTCGAAGAGACGAGATTAATAATTATAACTGGAAGAATTATGCCATATTGTGTAGTGTGCCGTATGTCGCACTAATCACCCTTTTCCTATTATATTATTGCAACTACATAAGTTTTATGAGATTTTCAGAGATGGCGGAGCCCTAGCTGAGACACCCGCCGTAGGCGGGGGTCGACGCTAGTAATTTACTAATATATTTCAAAATAACTTGATAGGGTTTCAAGTAAACTGCCACTTCCGGTTATTGAATTATCACCAAAAACTAATCAGCTCTTCCCAAGGGGAGATACAATTGATATAATATAAAGTATATAACTTCTGAATAATACTGTACCTATATATAGAGGAGAAGAAAAAGATCAGGAGAAGAATGGAGATCAGGAGGAAAAGAAAACGAGAAAAATCCAGATCATCATGGGTAAAGGAAGTAGAAGAAGACATAAAAGCAACCGGAATTAAAAAAAGGAAAAGTAAAACAAAAGATTGAAAGATGTGGTGAAATTTAGCTACAAAGATTTAAAGAAAAAGAAACGGAGATTGATACACTCAAACAAAAGGATCCAGACAGCTTCATAAGAAGTGGCATTACCCCATAAATTATTATAATTAAAGAATCAAGATTAAACTTTTCCTTCCTATTATATAAATAATTCCGAAAAAACAAGAAAACAATTCTTGCAGCCCAAACAATTTTGCTTCGTCGCCTAAACTTGCATCTAACAAAACAAACAGTTTTATCGCAGGAAGCCAATCAGCAAAACAATAATTTTATTTACGAAACAATTTTATTAAGAGTCACAATTCCACGCATATCATATGTTTATCTGTTTGTAAGTATGGTTGTTTTGTTTGAGTCTTAAGAACAACGCTATGAAGTCAGATAGCCGAAACAAGAATTTCCCACGAGTCTAAGGCCAACTAGATAAAACTGTATCTAGATCTGGAGAGAGCTATATGCATAATTATGTTTAGGAATGAAATAATTGTTTATTTCGTATGCAAGCGTGCTCACAACATGACTTTCTTATTTCTGAATTGAAATGTTTAAGTACACGAAAATCTAAGAGTATATTAGAATTTACCGAACTTTTCGATAGGTAAACTCAGGATATAAGGTGAATTTATCAATTTTTTTGGTAAATATTTCTAATTGTTTAGTAAATAATCGTGTTTAGTTTATAATTTTAATGAAATATTTATAATTGTATCTTATAAAATTTATTTTTATTTATGCGAATAACTGAATTGATTTTTAATAATTACCTAAATAAAAGTTATTTATGTATCAAGGTACTGCAGTTAATTTTTTATCACGAATATGGAATTTAGTTGCCGAGGCCCGTAGGGCTGAGGAAAATAAACCATGTGAGAACTTCAGTGCCGAGGTACATATTAAGTATTACTTGAAATCTAAAATTTGAAAAAACTGTAAAAAAGTTACAATAAAGGTTAAGTTTATACATCTGTCAGTTGTCAATTTTAACTTGCACTCAGTGTTGCCAATCTTGGACAATGAAGTTATCGTAAATAACACTCAAACTTACGTGTTTTGTTCCCAATTTCTTCATGGGAATTAATTAGTTCGTTATTCTTGTACATATTGCTTCATTTTACTTACAAATTTATTATCGTATATCCTACACCTTCCAAAAATATCCTACTTGTACAATAATTATCGTATAGTTGTCAATACTGCGTCTGCGTTGCTCAAAATCGTAGTATAATAAATTACTTTAGTGCCGATTTCAGAGCTTTTAATGACGATTTTAACGTTCTTTAGTGCCGATTTCAAATAAAAGAAATTGTAGATATCTATAAACTGAAAAATATATTTAATTTGAATGTATGATACGACATGGCCTCCTCTGTTTTATAAATCATAATTTGCTGTTTTTCAATTGTTTTCCTGACGTATATTAATAATAAAATTTAAAGAATTTAAACAAATAATCTTTTCATTTATTATTCTCTGTATGTTACAACCATTGGAACGCTATCAAAAAAAGAAAATTATCTATGAAACAATTAATATATAAAAATATAAAGACAATGAATTGTCAATGTTTCATAAAAATCAGTCTCTAAATAATAACTAAGTTACTAAGTTACAGAGACCGGCAATCGCGCTAAAAACAAGTATTAGACAAAGAAGAGTAGCCCACAACATCTATCTGTCTGACTTGTTTCTCGCTTTTATAAAAACCTACAAGTGCACTTTCCAGTATAATATATTTCAATGGTTACATCAACGAACTTTGTTCTTGGCTGTACCATTTAAACTTGAACAAGTGGACGTTAACGAAATTCATTTAGAAAAACTATAATATATAATGAACATCTCAAACAAGGAAGCAATAACTTAAGTATCTATCAATATAATATTCAGCAATAAAAATACATGAATAATAATTTATTAAAACTACCGTAAAAATCTCCAAACATCTGTTTATGCTAATCAAACATTCTTAGTTTTAAACTACACAAAATTGTTGACAGATGAAAATAATCGACGAAAGATCACCGACTACTTGGATACCCTGGAGTTAAATAAATAATGGACAAAATTCGAATGCCTTGAAACACGCATGGCTTACCAAGTACGTGCTTGGACTCAGAAATAGGCGAAGGTATGCGATAGCGCAAATGTTATAGGTATAGTAAAGAAGGTTGTATTGGATTTTGAGAAATCTCAGTGTGTTTTTCTGTGTTCGTTGGAATATTTGAGAAATCGAAATATACTTAATTTTTTATTGTTCTTGAAAGTACGATGATTAAAATTTTTCTGACTATTCCGCAATATAAGGTGGTAGAAATCAATAAATTAGATAAATATATTTTCGCGCCATTTACACATTTTGACGGATGTGGGATTCGAACTGAGGGTCAATGAAAATATGCAGAATTGTTCGATTTTATTGTGTTTTCAAATGGATTTAAGGTATTCAAGATATTGGCTGGTACCACGAGCTTTGTTTTTGGGTGTTTTAAGACCAGTGTTCTAGAATAATTATTTATGATATAAGTGTTAAAACCGACACTTTATAGTGTGTATGTGTATGTAAATACTAAAAAATGTAGAATAATATTTTGACAGTTAGGGTTATATTTGTTGATTTATTGATTCAAATCGTTAATCACTTTTAACAATTTGCTTTGTTACCTTTAACACATTTCAGTGACACTTTTAAGCAGCCATTAAAAGGGCCACTTTTATCAACGGTCATAGATAATAGTTACTTATGATATAAGTGTGAAAAGTGACATTTTATGAATACGTGGGGAAGTTTGTGAAACGAGGCGAAGCCGAGTGAAACAACCCCACGAACTAAATAAATCAATTTTAACACGTATATCATACAAAATTTTATCTATGAACTTTATAGTGTATTAGTAAATAATCAAAAATGTAGAATGATATTTTGACAGGTAGGGTTATATTTGTTGATTTATTGATACAAGTCGTTAGTAACGTGTTAAAAGTATCAATTCAATCACTTTTAACATTTTGCTATGTTACTTTTAACACTAGTGTCAGAAAATGACAATTTTTACTTGCTAAGCAACCGTTAAAAGGGCTACTTTTAACAACGGTCGTAGATAATAGTTATTTATGATGTAAGTGTTAAAAGTGATATTTTATGAATAAGTGGGGAAGTTTGTGAAACGAGGCAAAATCGAGTGAAATAACCCCACGAACGAAATAAATCACTTTTAACACGTATATCATACGAAATTTTATCTACGATCTTCCTAGTGTATTAGTAAATACTAATAAATTTTGAATAATATTTTGACAGGTAGGGGTTATATTTGTTGATTTACTGATGCAAATCGTTAGCAACGTGTTAAAAGTAACAATAAAATCACTTTTCACACTTTCCTATGTTACTTTTAACACTAGTGTCAGAAAGTGACACTTTTAACTTGCGTAACTAGGGCAACTTTTAACAACGGTCGTAGATAAAAGTGGTAGATAAAATATTTCTCTGTAACTTCTATTTGAAGCATTTTTTAAATAAAATAATTGTAGAACATTGTACAGCACTAAAATCAAGACTAAAATACTTCTCATAAAACAGCCAAAAACAGAGCTCGTGGTATCAGCCATTGTATAAAATATTTGTAAATATCAAAAAATACTTAACAATACATTGAAGTTATTCGAAGGCGGCATAAAGAGCACCACACTAACTACCAGAATTTATAGCTAACTACATCACAATTTGTGCGCACTAACACTAACAAAACAACAACATAAGTTAGTTACATCGTTAGTGGTCAGTTCAAGTGCATATGGTTCCACCGTTACAACAAATAATGCTGTCATTCTTCGGAATACTTTATCGCGGCGGTAGGTCCATGGACTTTCGCTTTCGTAAACAGCGGTAGATTGTCGATTGTTTGGTTACATGTAGATCTGTTGATCTGATAGCGAATTTTGATTGATGTTGATCTTTGAAGGCAGCATTGTTGAGTTTGTAGTATGGAATGATTGATTAGTTTTATCGAGAGTTTGTTAACAATTAGAACTAATTGTTGTCAGACATCACAGAGCCAAAATAGACGTTGGATAGATGTTTATTCCACAAAATAATTACAAATGAAAATCATTTACTTTCTACTACATTACAAATAATATCGTCTTTATCTATACATATACCGGGTGTCTATTTTTTATAGTACGTAGGAAATACAATGTTAAAATTTTTATTATGCGATAGTTCGTTGCCTATGAATTTTAGAACAAAAGTGTAAATATAAAAAATGTTCAGCAACAAAAACGGAACCAAATGAGCCTAAATTTATTGATGGGATACATTTATGTCATGGTATAGACGTAAAATAAATTTTATAATTTTTAGCTATTTCCAGAGTGCCATGGTAAACAAAACATACAAACAGTTGTATTGTTTGAGTTTAAAATATGACATTTGGTAGAGTTTAAATGATTACTGAATTGTTTAAATATTTCGAAATGGTGAATACTTTTTACTGGTTTCAGGAGATTAAACCTATGTTTACATACACAAAAGTAGGCGTAAGTATGTAATAACTCGATGCTATACGGTAACATTACTATACTGGCCTGTCAAAACAGTCAAGAAAATGAAAATAAAACTCAATGACAATATAATTTATTAATTAATACACACGGAATTAAGCTGTTCAGAGTTTCACCTGCTGCGTTCCAAATATTTCCAGGCAATTCAGCATCGCTAAAATCCACTTTTTATCTAGCCATTATGAACAAATTTGACTTTCAAGTAAAATAATTATTTATAAATATGATACAAAACAAGTGTAACCATGGTGTTAAATAAAAACAAACAAACTTACTTGATCACCTTCTAAAATTATGACAGACGTTATTCATAAAGGTATTTCAAAAAATCATATTTATTAATGACATTAAATAAATAATAAATAAATATATCATCACGCCTTTTACCCATGATGGGTGTGGCACTCTGCATACGCAGATCTCGGTAAGTGATATATTTTTTCGTATGAAGTGCGGTTACCAGCCGTAAAATTATAGCCCCCAAGGATGTTAGTGGAGGAGGAACCACAGGGGTAAATTTAAAATGGTAACTGTCGGCAGTGGGATTCGAACTGAGGATCTCACTATCCATAGTCCGATACGTTACCACAGATGACATTAACGTCTTCATATTCTGAAACCGGTAAACTATTGAACAAACCACGGATGTTATGAGTCATAACATCGCTAGGAATGTTAATAGCTAAAACAAGTTTATAATCATTAAAACTCTGTCAAACTCAAACAATACGACTGTTTGTATGTTTTGTTTTATTTATTTATTTAATTTAGGCGCATGTAATGCAGCTTTTGATTCTGAATTTTTTTTATATTTATCTACATTTTTGTTCTAAAATTCATAAGGAACGAGCTATAGCATAATGAAAATTTTAATATTGTATTTCCTGTGTTCTATAATTATTAAACAAGTAGACACCCGATATGTACGAGAGGTAATAAACAATTAATTAAATTTCGCATTAGAAACAATCTCCAATAATTTCCAAATGGCCAATTTCGATCGCCTTAGCTGCATTTGGGGTCTTGAAGATCAAATTAAATTAATACCAATTCCAACAACTCCCATTTAGCTGTAATTTATGATTGGCTGTACACACGCAATCTAGAAGGCTCTGCCAAAACATTTGGCGCTCGAAACACGCGACAGTCGACAATAACTTGCATTTAAGCGTTCAGGATTCGAACTTCAAGTCGTGCCAAGAAGCAACAATTAAAAATGCAAAGTTCCTGGACGGGACGGCAGTTTGCGCTGCCGATGGACAGCAGCTGACTTAAAAGAGCAATAATCTACTAAATCAAGTGTGCGCAGGACCGGCCTACGAAATTTCAGTGATTATATTTTGAGGTTTCTTAAAACCAATGAAATGTGTGAATTTATGTCACATGTCTGTGTTTTTTTTATTATTGAAGTGAGTTATTATTAAAGTGAGAATAAAACTATAAAAATTATTCCCGAGGATAATCGGCCTAGCTTTTGTTTTTCTTGGCAAATTAATGTTAGAAAATTAGGTTAGGTGTGTGTAATGCGTTACCTAATTTTGTTTTGAATTTGTGGTTCTAAAAAGAATATAATTAAATGTAATAAGATAATGCGATAAATTAGAAAATAATTCTGCAGTTTCTCAAATTTATTGCTTGAAAATTTTTGAAAAATGTTTATAATTATTTTCAATTTATTCTCAGACTCTTATTTTATTACTACTGAAAATTTTTTCTTAAAACCAATGATTAACTGAATGTCACGTGTCCTGTCATTATTATACTGATTATTTTTTGACGTTTCTTAAAACCAATGAAATGCTTTATTATATCTCAAGTGTCTGCGTTTTAACCAATCCTGTCATTATTATACTGAG
This sequence comes from Poecilus cupreus, assembly GCA_963942605.1. Taxonomy (NCBI): domain Eukaryota; kingdom Metazoa; phylum Arthropoda; class Insecta; order Coleoptera; family Carabidae; genus Poecilus; species Poecilus cupreus. Next base: position 9,921,211 of record OZ012722.1, read on the forward strand.
AATAATGCTCTTGTGATTATTCCCGGCAATTTTCTCTGTAGCTTTTTTGTTTTTGTTGACAGTTGTCAAATGTCAGATAGTTATCATCAACACAAGTAAAAATGAGCAAAAAAGATAGATTTAGTGGCGTGCCTGATGATGAAATCAATAAATAATTTAATTAAAGATAACTCGAGAGTCCGATAAATTAGAAAATAATTCGCCAATATCTTTCTCAAACTTGTTGCCATTTGGCAATAGCCACTCAAGACCTACAGGCTTTCGTGGCTATTGCCTGGCAACAAGTTTTCGAGAGATCTGTGAAATTATTTTCAATTTATTCTCACTCTCTTGTTATATTACTACTGAAAATTATTTAGTTAAAAAATATCCCAATGAATCCCTGAATTTATAATCACGTGTGCAAAAGTAACCAATCAGGTTACGGGAAATTATCACTTTTTACTAAGTAACAGTTGTTGACAGTCGGTTGACAGTTATTTCAATATTTGATTTGTCTATTTCAAAATGTCATGTTTCCATATACGAATAAAGTACCAAATAAATTATTCGTCGAATAAATGAAAAATGTCGCATCGAAAATCATAGCTCAAATGACACTTATTGTTCGAGCTGTCATTTTTTGATGCGCATTTTTTTATTTATTAGACGAATAACTTATCTGAAAGTAAACATTTTTTCACCCAATATTCCTCGACCATTGATAAATACTCATAATTTTATCATAACTACCTCAAGAACGTTGCTTGAAGGTAACTGCACGGAAATAGTGAATTGTTACAATAGCAAAAATTTATCTTACGTATAGTGACAGCAGTTTAGATATTTACAAAAACAATATTTATATTTATATTAGTAATATGATATTATTTAGATTGTTGTAGCAGCAATCGAAAATTATTGTAGCCTTATCTATACGATAAAAAACTTACATCTTACGATGTTATAGCCTCAGTTAAATCTTTGAAACAACTTGAAAACTCACCAAAAAACCCACGGTTGAAGAAAGCGAAAGAGTTAGTAGATTCACTCACCTGTAAAACAAAAAAATTAATTAATGTTTGGTAATTAACATAATAAGACAATAATGATAAAACGAGAAATTTTACGACAGAAAACATAAAACGGTGGCCTGACTAATGACAGTTATTAATTAAAACAAACATATCATTAAGTCGGCCAAGAATTGAACTACCTGCATAATACGAACGTAAAATTATTTTAAAACTTAGAAACGGCTGTTTAAGTATCCCCTTTGCTGAGTTTAAATGATTGGAAGCGATTAAAAATTAGCTTCTTTACGAACGTTCAATTAATTGTGTTTCGATAGTAGAAGTTGATAAATACAGCTCATAACCTTTTTACACAGCATATAAAACTAAATGGGTAAATGGATTTTAATCACAGTACAAGAATTCACACAGTTGCAATACTTCAAATATTTCATGATCCCAATATTTCAGTGATGCGCTACCGAAAATATGGCCGTCCAGTGTCCGTTGATAGGTTCATATCTTAGTAAACATTAAAAATAGAGAGCACATTTTAATGTCAGTTATATCTGTCAAATATCAAGCCGTAGTATTTCTTTCATGTTAAGTTCATAAATAAGGGTAAAACAGAGGTAATAGTTATTTACTTTACAAGTGTAATTCCGCTTTGCCCACGTGTGAAGTATAACGTTTTATCCAACAACTCTTAATAAATGAAAAATGTATTAAAGAAATATAATTTGACAGTGACATATGCTTTAAATTTTTGAAATTAAAATGTCAATCGAAGTGGTTACCAAGGTGTTGTGTGTTATTATTATTGTTATAAATTAAAAAAATACTCACTAGTGGATTTTCTCAAAATTATACACACTAGTGGGTAATCTGTTAGTTTTTTTGTTTAAAATCGCCATAGTTATAGAGCATTTATTGAGAGGTGTTGGATAAAATTATTTTTCTACGATCACTACTGAAAATTACAGTATCTCCACACTAAACAATGTTTGAAAATTGTGTATTTCGCACAGTCGTGTGGAATAGCGTGCGCATTTATTCCACACGCAAGTGTTACCAAGTTACTAATAAGATAAAACAGTATGATATTAATATGTCAAGTATAATTACATTTATAAATCATAAAATAATTTATAATTGTTTCAGAGTTTATTTAAATCTTCGTTTTCAATATTGAGATTACAAAAAAAAATAGAATATAATTTTTTTAATCCAATATGTCTTTAGTTTTTATATTACAATCAATAGATCTTGACAAAAGTGTGATCGTAAAAAAAGTATAGTATGCAACTCGTGCAGAATTACCTATTTCACACTCATATGTGATTTCACATCTCGACTTCGTTTCGTGATAAAAATCAAAACTCTCACAATTCGCATGAAATAGGAAATAGCTAACTTTCTGCACTTGTTGCATAATATACTATTGTACCATGAAAAATTGTATGAACTTTTATAGTGCAGGTAAAAAACAATTTTCAATTTTATCTCATTTGCAACTGACAGCTATTCAAATTTACCGCCGTATACTGCTACTGTCAATATGACTACTCGGCTCAAGGTCATCGGTCGATGTGACATAAAGATGAAAACTGCCAACAGCGAGTGTCGTTACAGTGTGAATTCTTATACTGTGGTTTATACAACAAATACTATTTTATTTATTTTTGTAATAACTATATTCATGAAATGGTTTCTGATAAGTGATAAGATTTAAGTGTCATATTTTAAATCGATAGTTTTATGACGCTCCAACCGATTGATTAATTGTTAAGTGTTAATTGTAATTGATAATTGAGTTCACATTTGAAATAAATTCAATTATCCAACACCTCTCAATAAATGCTCTATTTTATAACTATGGTGATTTTAAACAAGGAAAGTAACGGATTCCCCAGTAATGGGTATAATTTTGAGAAAAGTCACTAGTGAGTAATTTTCTATTTATTACAATAATAGTAACACACAACACCTTGATAAATACTTCGATTGACATTTTAATTTAGAAAATTTAAAGCATATATCACTGTCAAATAATATTTCTGTAATAAATTTTGTATTTATTAAGTTATGTTGGATAAAACGTTATACTTCACACCTGGGCAAAGTGGAATTACCCACTCGATAAAATTATCACCCTCAGCCTTCGGTTTCGTGTGCTAAAATTTCTCTCGTGTGTAATTCCTTACTTTGCCCACTTGTAAAGTAAATACCTATTATCTTGAATCCTGTAATTAAGAAATTTATTGCTATATCTTTCCTCGTTCATTTGAAATAAAGCAAAACGAATTCAAAGAACCTAAAAACATACATTTCCTTGAAAATCGCATTGTTGATCGTGTATTATGTTTAAGAAACTAACCATCATAAAAATCCACTATTTGATAGCATCAAAATTATTTCATTTTTCCAGTTCAATGTCGCCTTTCCCACAGCGGTCGACCGCAAAAACATCCGCTAAAAGTATAATAAACTAATAAACGAACTGTTGAATAAAAGAACTACACTGCAGAGCTTCTAATAATTGCCGTAGTGCGTCGCTAGTAACTGCCATCAGATTTTCTGACGATAGTCATTTCTTTGTAAAGGAATAATGGTTGCTCTGCCGATAGATCGTGTTTTGTTAAAGGATAAACAAGGAGTGATTGTGATTTTCGTTTCTTGTTGAACAAGTAATGATGGCGAAGAATCTGTGTTTTAGCAGTAAAGAAGATTTATGGGTTAACAATTAAATGGAACAGGTGTAATTAGAAGACTACTACGCTTAGGGCAATTGAACGCTTTTTAGAAGAATGGCTGATGCTTGATAGAAGTTACTTACTTTAGTTTTCTACCGTCAATGTTTCTCGAAATATTTTAGACATAACAGCTTCATCGGCATTATTTCTTTAATAATTACGGGCCGGTGTGTCAATCGACTGTTATGTTTTTGTTATGTCTTTGTTAAGTTATTGTTATGGTAATCCTCCTGTTAAATATTGAAAATATGTATTATTTGTGTAGCTGTTAGTTAACATGTTGGATTAAACGTTATACTTCACACGTGGGCAAAGTGGAGTTACCCACTCGATAAAAATATCACTCTCAGCCTTCTGCTTCGTGTGTTCCAATTTCTCTTGTGGGTAATTCCTTACTTTGCCCACTTGTAAAGTAAACAACTATTAAATGGAACTAAGTAAAAAGTAACTAACTATTATACCATGAAAAATTGTAGAATCTTTTATAGCGCAATAGTAATAATATTTTTATAATTCATTTCACTTGTAACTATTCAAATTTACCGTCATATACTGCTACTGTCAATATGGCCGCTCGGCTCAAGGTCATTGGTCGATGCAACGTAAAAAGTTACTGTGTGAATTTTTATACTATGATAATATAATACAGTCGAACATAAATTGTTTTATTTGAAATCGGCACTAAAGTGCTCAATTTTGAGCAACCCAGTGTTGGCACGAGTTAAATAATTATTGTACAATTAGGATAATTTTGGCAGATATATGGACGTAACAAAATTTGCAAGAAGAATTAATTAAATAATTCCGATGACGAAATTGAGGACAAATCACATAATTTTGAGTGTTATTTACGATAACTTCACTTCTCGACGTTGGCATCACTTACTGTCAGTTTTAATTGACAACTGACAAATTTATAAACTTAACCTATATTGTAATTTTTTTACAGTTTTTTCGAATTTTAGATTTCAAATAAAACTTAATTAGTACCTCGGCACTGAAGTTCCTTTTTATCACTCACATGGTTTATTTTCCTCGGCCCTACGGGCCTCGGCATTAAATTCCATATTCGTGATAAAAAATTGAACTTCAGTGCCTTGATACATTAATAACTATTATTTAAATAAGTTTCGAATTATTCTACAAGCAAATTTGTTTTCCTAATAAAAAAAATATGTAGAATAATTAGAATCGTTGTATTTAAATAAAATATTTTCACAGAACTTAATACGATTGCAACAAATTTTAAATTGACAGAATTCCAGTCGCCATTTGCAAATATTAATCAGTCAAAACATTAATTTCCAATCAATCCGTGAAACAGTAGAAAAAGCTGTAATCGGCGTCGTCTTGCCGCCGGTGCAGTCACATTCTAACGTGTCTGGCGGAATGCTATTCACATCGCAGGCGGCCATGAGAGACAAAAGCGTGGGGTGTGCACAGGCATTTGTTTTAGCGGGAAGTAGGATAGCAGCAGCAGCCCTGTGGGCTCCTCTGCTGCTGATTTCAATGCGGACTCATTTCCGGCCCGCAGATTGTCTGATGCATATTGTATGCTTATGCCAAGGATGACAAGGACGAGGACATCGCACTTCTTTGTATGTATGTATGTATTACAACCGCTGGGATTCAAATCAGTTGAGAATTTGAGAATTCTCCCGCAAATTTTAATTTTAAACGATACAAAATATGGAAAAACTTGCTAATAAAAATTGTAGCTAATATCATACACTCTAACTCAATTATTTACTGAGATATGCTCTAAAAACCTTACAAACCGTAAGTAAACTACCACTTCCGGTTGATGGATTGCTTCCAAAATATAATCAGGATGAGTTATTTAAAGCAACCAATAATTTTTGCTGGATATCTAATACATTTTGAGAAAAATAATACACAGGCTTATATAGCAAGGAGGGGGGGCATAATTGTACGGCTAGTAAAATACAATTATTAGGGATATATGGTGGGGAGGAATAAAAGTTATATTTTCTTAAATGCAAAGGGGTACTTTTTAAATGTAATGGATACCTCGAAGTATTCCCTTTTCAACGATTCCTATTGGGCTTCCAATATTAAAATACGCTAACTAGCGGCACAATTCTGAACTACGTCTCGCGGTTTGCTTTTTTATTTATTTAAAGAATTTGAACATATTTGTTATTTTTTCTAAATTTATATCAACAGTAGTGACTATAGAAGAATTTCAATGGAAGTATTACATTTATCTATGACGTATTATTTAAATAAGTACTACATTTAATTTGTAGATTAGAGGTTAAGATGGATTTTCTCTAAAATAACCTGTTAAAAACAGAAAAGTTTGCATATTTTATGGCTGCAGTTCTTCTGCTAATAAAAGTCGAACAGTTCGATTTCATTCATTCTCAAAAAAAGGTGAAAGACTAGTTTGTGTGAAGAATAAATGGGGTGTCACAATTATGTGTGACAGTGTGACAAATTAAAGGCATGGAAAAGAGCATTGAAAATTGCGATGATATTGTTGATGTACTTCCACATAATATTACGTGGCCACTATTTATTATTTGCTGGCCTTCTACCATGCTTCTAGAAGATAAAGAGCAACGTGCGAACTTACATATACTATCTAAATCTAAGCAAAGAAAGGAATCCATACTACTATTTAGACTAAAAGTAAAATAAAACTACTGAAAACAACAACAAATAACTACAAAAATAAATACTACTAGAAAATATATACAACTACAAAGAAAAATGATAACCTATCTTAAACAAAATGATGCTACAGTTAATAACTACTTACCTACAATAAAAAACTACAAAACAACTAATGGCTAATGTAAATATAACTATAGTCAATAAATAATAATAATAAAATCTAAACAAATCTACCAAATACACTAATAAAACACAAATTACCACAACTAGAGCACGCATTCGCCATAGAAGACCATACAAAATGAATCTGACATGTATCGCTAGAGATTTGTGATCAGCGCCATCTCTTGATAGTTTGGAAGCCTAATACCTAAATTAATAATATTAATAACTTGTTTTGTTCAACGGCCTACCTAAAGATTTATTTTCCATGTTAAAAATGTTAATTTTTCTTTGAACTTTACGTCTTAATGCCCAGTTGCACCACTCTCACCTAAACGTTAAGAGTTACTTAAAATTCTAAGTAATCCTTAAATATAAAAATTTCGTTGCACCAACCATTTTTGACGTAAGGAATCCTTAAATTAATGCCCGTATTCATAACTATTCGTTAGTTACGAAACGATCCGTTACCAGGAAAACGATTCGTTAAATCGCATATATTTTATTCATAAACGTTCGTTAACGTTAACGTTTCGTTAAAATGTTTACTAACGTTCGTTAAGTTAACGTCCCGATTTTGACAAATTAAATAATTAACGAATGTTTTCATTGGTCTGTCATCCGTCAACTTGACCATAATAGATAAAAAGGTGTGTAATTTTTAACATCTATTTTTCTATCAGTATTTTAATTATTGTTCATCGGCCACGTCGGACAATTCAGATGTAAAATTTATTGAAAATGCACTTGAAATGATGCCACGAGCTAGACATTTTTGTAAGAGAGAATGCTTTTTTCGAATAATATGACGAAATTGAATATAAAAGTAAAACTCTTAGATGATATCTGCAGTACTGCACAGACTATCGGTTACTAGTAACACTGTGACTTTATACAACTGGATCTTTTCAGGAATTGTTGGCTGATCACATTAATACGAGCCCTACCCCAAATGTATTCGTATCACCTGAAAAATATGCTATAATCAAATTTAATTATTTTCACGCTAATATTGTCGCAATACGTGTCTAAATTAGTACGTCATCTATGTATTGCACTGTACTTTTATGTAAATAATAATTCTTTGAAATATATCTATAAGATTTACTTTCTTGATGGGATTACAATACTTTTTCATAAATCTTCACCTAACCTTTTTTTCGCTTATGTTGACATATAGATAATTAAAAAATCTCTTGTGGACATCACAATACCTCTCGCCATAGATTTCTTATCAAACAACTCAGAAACATGGACCACAACTATTAAGAAACGTTTATCGCTTCAAAAAATTTAGTTTTCAATTATGACACATGTCAAAAAATGTAAACATTACAAACTGAAGTTGAAATTTCATTTGTGAAAAAGTAAAAATTACTAGGAATACAACTAAATATTTATAACGCGGTTGTTAAGAAACGGTTCGTTAAAATTAAACAATTTCGTTTATGAATCTACTGTCAAAATTTAACGAATCGTTTTCTAAACGGGTCATTTAGAAACGATTCGTTTGTGTACAGTTTTATGAATACGGGCATAAGTGTCCGACATTGGCCACTTAACGTCTTCTTAACAAAGGAACTGACAAGTATTTGTATTTGTGGTGAGAAATAATGTTAAATTATTATGATATTGATTAGACGATGACGATATGGATTATATCGTCCTAGAATAATATATGAATTTGTCGGATGATAAATTTTTGAACGATTTCGTCTAACAAAAAATACTAGAACAGATACTAGAATTGTATTTCTTAGGATTGCTAAATAATATTATTAAAAATTTATTAACTAACTTGGTAATCCTTCTCGATAAATTAATGAATTTCTTGAACGTTTGAAATGTCACAAACAATAAACAGATCTTCTTGACAGTTCGTATTAAACTTACTAGATTCTAACATTAGAAAATGAAAATTTCGTTAACATTAGAATGCCCGGATAGGTCAAAATGACAGTTTATACAATTTAAAATGTTCTTAGTCACAGACATTCTGGGAATTCTAATGTTAAGTTGCCAAAGATTCTTCTTCGCTTTTGGAATTCAGTTTTAGATCTCTAGTTTTAGATACATAATGTAGAACTGAGCAATGTTTAGCTAAGCAATGCCTAAATTCAACGTGAGCAACAAACTTAAGATATAAGGATTCCTTAGTTATAAATAATGCTTAGTAAAGTTTAATTTTAAGGAAAGGCAATCCATTTCAATAAAAAAAATATCCCTTTCCAACAATCTTGTCGTTCAACGTAATATTATACAACAAATATTTTTGTAGAAAAACTTGTAAGACATCTACATGATTACACGTTGAGTTTATCTGTTTAAAACACATTACTATAACGATATTTTACTGGGATACAAGTTGCAAATAATCCCCAGATGTGTAAAGTAATTACGTCTGTAGATTTAAAGTTCAGATATCCTGAACAGACCACCAATCAAATTGGCAGGCCTTCAAAATAACACAGTGCACATTTCACAATATAATTTATCATGATATATGTTATTTGCTTCAGTATTTGTCGATAATAATTAGCTAAAACCATAAATCTATTTTATGTGAGCCAATAACTTCAAAAACAATTAGCAAATTAAATATAACCTGACTAAAAATTGCTCCCGTAAGTAGTTAAGAGTCTATAAATTATCTGGAAATATATTTTTAAGGTTGTATATGCACACGCTAACTTATTCTAATATATTCCTAAAATTCAACCAATTCTTGACTCTTTTTAACACCATAAGAACTGTTAAAAAGACTGTGAACCCCACTACAGTTTAAGAAATAAACAAAATTAATAAAGCATTATTGTATTAAATACCTAAATGGTTCGACTGATTACTTTGCTAGTATATTTACTGTAATACATATTTTATTAAATAAAATAAAATAAAAATAAAATATGTCAATTTAACGAAATAACCAGGAAAGCTGAATAGTGTTTTACAGATCTCGGAATCATCAATGACGTCATAATTATTAGAAGTTGCAGCTTATTATATTTTGGCGGAAGTTTACTGCACAGTAAAAAATTGATTTCCGGTTTGTTAATATTTCAGTTGTTAAGTATTTTTAGTTAATATTGACAAATATATTGTGTTAAATTACAATTTGAACAAATATGACAATTTGTTAAAGTATAATTTTGTCAATTCTGAATTTTTAATAAGAACAATTGTTGTGTTTATTTATTTGCTACATTTATAAAATTTAACAAATAGACTCGTCAATAATAAACAAGTAATTTAGCTAACTTATCAATTTGAAATTGTTAAAGAAAGTTTGTACAACTTAATTTGTTATAATAATTATGATGTATTGTTCTACTTCATATAATTACGAAAATATTTAGTCAAAAGCACATACAAATAAATGTTAATAATTATTATATTCACATATATATTTAGTTACGAAATACACAAAAATAATTTGTTAATTGCTAACAAATTTGAAACTTGCTAAATTAACTAAAAAAACGGTGGATCGTCTGGGACTAAGAATTTTGTTTAAATTTTGTCAATTCTATAATTTTTTTACTGTGTGGACACACAAAAGGATTATTCAATTTATTTGAAATTGTAGTATCAGCGCGATAAATTATTAGTAATAATATAACAAGAGAGTAAGAATAAATTAAAAATAATTTTACAGATCTTTCGAAAACTTGTTACGGGCCTTCGTGGCTATTGCCAAATGGCGACAAGCTTGAGAAAGATACTGGAGAATTATTTTCTAAATCGAACTCTCGAGTTATATTTAATTTGATTATTTTTTGATTTCATCATCAGGCACGTCACTAAATCTATCTTTTTCGCTCATTTTTACTTGTGTTGATGATAACTATCAGACACTTGACATCTGTCAACAAAAACAAAAGAGCTACAGATAATATTCCCGGGAATAATCACAAGAGTATAATAATGACATGATTGGATAAAACACAGACACGTGACATACAATAAAGCATTTCATTGGTTTTAAGAAACGTCAAAAAATAATCAAGTGAATATATTTATTTTGCTAAGATTTTGTTTTCATATTTCTAAGCCACCTCTAAAATTTCCCAAAGCAAATCTTCAAAATCCAAGAACTGCACCCAACACTCGTTTCCTTCGGCTGTTCACTTCTTAGAAGCGCGTCTCATTTGTTCCAGCCCCCCTCGTGCGGGGAGCGGGGGTTCTGGCGCCCCGTCGTGAGTCTATACCTCCAAGAAATGGTCGATGCTTTCTTGTTTAGCTGTGGCCTGTAGGCCTGGCCTAAAGCGAGCCGGGCTTCTTGGACTGTTTGGATAGAGTTTCATCTGTTTTTGTTTTTGTTGTGGGTGGAATATTAGAATGTGACTGTCTCGGAATGTTTTTAAATATGAAAATTTACTATTTGTACGTTTTGAGTGCGTCAAACCCAGAGTTATATTCCACAGTTCGATGCGTTTATTATCAGTTACAAGTAGCTATCGGTTGGAACATCGTAAAATTACCGATTTAAAATGTGACACTTAGAATTATCACTTAGTGGAAGTGACAACTATTGAAATATTGTTGAAATAATCGGAAACCATTTTAACTATTTAATTATACAGTGACAATACAGTAGTTTTTGTTGTATAAACAATATAATTTATACGAAAAAATTTTGATAAAAGTAGGGTTATATTCCATGCTGTTTGACGTTTCTGGCAGAAAGAAAATAGAACATGATATCTCTATTACACTAATTATTAGAAGTGAAAAGATTCAATGAGTACTTACTTAATGTTGTAGGCGTTTTAAAAAAGAGTTATCGTACATAATAATTTAAGATAAAATCCCTCGACCTGCGGTTTCGGAATTTTTTCAAATTATTATGTACTCAAACACTTTTTAAGCAAAATTTTTTACATAAGCTAGACATGTCAAAATTATTCGATTAAATTCTTAGCACTCGTGATATAACTATTGATAATTGACTTGTTTAAATGATTTCTCAGTAATCATGGATACATTTACTATTTAGAAATAATTTAAACAAGTTAATAATTATTAAAACTATGCCAAAAATCATCTGTCAAACTCAAACAATATTATGTTTTATTTGGAAAGAGTGCTTAATAATTATTATAGTAATAGAGGTTGTATTCTGTGAGGATGTTATGTATATTATACTTATGAAAGAACAGCATTATTTAGGGTTTCCTACCACGATAATTCTTAATAGCAAAACGTCAACTTCTATTCTCTAATTGAACTATACATACATTGACGACATCGTAAAAACAGGGAAATCTTCTAGAGACTCTAAATAAATGTGCAGAAGACAAAAAGCTTGAATGAATTCAAATAAACTGTGCTAGCGTTCATCATCAAAATTCCTGTCCATTTTTCGGAATCCGCGGTGGGTTCGAGTGTAAAATGAGTAGGCGTACCCTGCATACAATTAGTTAAAATTAGAATGCAGTTTCGTCGTTTTTGTGTTGTTCTGAGGGCGTAGTTAAAGTGTCGTTAACGTTAAGCCCATCCAAGGTGTTGAAATGTAAATTGGTCTGCGTAAGAATCAACGATTCGAATGCTATTTTTGGGCGATTATTTACTAATTTCTTAATCAACCACCACACAAATTTTAAGCAAACACGAAAGGTTTAATTTGACGACTGGTTATAGAAATTCTCGAGCAAAGATATATCGAGTACTGAGGTCTATTGATGGGAAGTGAGTGCCACACCACACTACATAATAAACTGTTTTATAAGAATAAAAACACAACTTATACATATAAATATACAATAAATATAAATATACAGGGTGTTCAATTTTTATCTTAGCACACGAAAATATCGAGAAATACACATTATAGAAAAATGTGAACCGCTTATTAGCGCGACATATGAAGTATCTTGATTCAGTTACTATGGTTACGTCTGTTTGTTTTAATTTGATTTATTTGAGTTTGACGTTTTCAACAGTTTTATATTTATATTTTTTATAATTTCCAAAACCTTTTTATAGAAAGTATAGTCTACAACATGTAACGGAATGGCCTATCCCACGCTCGCAAACCGTAGCCCTCGCCTTTGGCTCGGGCTACAAACTTTTTGCTCGCGTGGAATATGTGCCATTCCATTACCTGTTGTAGAATATACTATTCTCATATGAGTACAAAGAAGGCCACAAATTGACCATTTCAATGCCATCATAGGTAGCGCAGCAATTGGAAAAATTGAGGGAAATTAATTTTCTTAAATATATTATGATTCTGTGCTAACAACTATTTAACTTTTGTGAGGTAATATTTCTGGTGAAAATTTGTCGGCTGCAAAATCGATCTGAAAATCTTATGATCCACACATCCATAAATCATAAATATACTTATTTGAAACCGGCACTAAAAAACGAGAAAAACGTCAATGAAAGCTCTAAAATCGACATTAAAGTAATTCATTAAACTACGATTTTGAACAACGCACTTAGAAATCTGCTCATTGTATATTTGTTGTTACTAGGGATATGAGGTATATTGCAAGCATCGTGAGAAATGAATTTCTTTTGTAAGTATTTCAATACAGGACAGTTCATTTTAGTACAGGTGCCATTGCTAGGATACTAATTTAGAATTGTCAAATATTAGAATGATGAAAGCGGGACAAATTTATTATTAAAATTAAATTGTTTAGGTATTAATATCGTGGTCGTAGAAAAAGTATAGTGTACAACTCGCATGGAATGTCCATTTCATACTCGTATGAATTTCATACTCGTAGGAAATGAGTACTATTCTATGCTTGTTGTACAATATACTAAATTCTACGACCGTCAAATTGCATTCCTAATCAATTTATATTATTGCGTTGTTGCTTTTAGTATTATTCGCATTTAATAACCGCAACAAATATTGCATCAAGTACATAAGGAATAGAGTAATGTTAAATGAAACAGTAATTTAGCACTTTGCTCATTTAAAACTGCATGATCTTAAACGAAATAAAAAGTAAATTATAATTGCAATATTTGGGTGTGAAGTAGAAAGTGCACACTCATCATCGCTGCATTTTCACAAAATTAGTCCGCAACCGCAGCCCTCTCGTGCCATCATTAGCAGAGGAAGAATACAAGTATAATACACCGTGAATGTAGTCCATTTAACGAGTGCAGAGTCAGTGCTGCCAACTCCAAGCCTTCAATTATCCCCAACCAGGGAATTTTACTAATTTAATTAGTGAGAAAAAGTTGTGGGGAATAGGAGCACAAGAGGTGCTCGACAGTCCGATTAAAATTTAAATATGCAATTTGTAATTTTTAATCTGTGAAATGAGGTGGAAAATGACACGGCATTTAACGGGAAATTATGCTTTCTGCGTTTTCTTCTCTTAAATTAAAAATAAGTATGTCACCTACCCTTTTACGCAATTTAAAAGGGGACAGAGAGTTAAATATCCTTACTCAAGAATTCAAGATATACAACAAATAAATACTGGAAATATTATAATAACTTGAGAGCGGATTATATGCAACGAAAAAACTGAATTATATGCGCATATATATGCACAAGATTATTTGGGAAATATGCACTATATATGTACAAATATGTCAATATATGCAGCAAAATGTACAAAAAAAAATTTTTTTAATATTAGATAAAAAGTATAAATGAATGCATTATGAATTTTATTGCTCAATGCAGTCTTAATCCTGATTCACAATTAACAAATACACAACTAATATACATATAAACTAAGTCTATAAACTTGATATTACAAGATTATGACATATTTACATAGTTACAATAACAAATTATTAAAAATTTTCTAAAAAAAAAAGTGAAACATAAGTAAACGATATATCCAGCTGAGAATTCTCGGTCTTATATTAATTGTACCCACTTTTACCACCATACGTGTATACAATGAATACCTACCGTTACCGTTACAGGGATTTCCCTTGAAATATTTGAGTTTATTGGTTTGTGTATTTGCTTCTTGTATTGTTTATTGCTTTTTCCGTTGCATTTTTCTATTTATTGTGGCCTCTTTCAATATTTGAGAATTATCAATGTGCATTACCAGAAATTTCAGATTGTTTATCACTAGACAAGGTCTTAAAAATATTGAAATATGCGATTATATGCAACTTTTGTAAAAATATGCATAAGAATGCCCAAATATGCAATATATGCAATTAGTAATTAGCAATAATTACCTTAAATCAATGTAATTCGTCCAGAAAATTGATTTGATTTAAAGTTATGCAACAATTAAAATATATGCACTTTGCATATAATCCGCTCTCTACTATAATAATTGACGATCGCTCTAAAGTATTTTTTTTAAAGTAATATTTGACATTTTCATTTAGCTCCATGGTAACGCATAAAAGACCCTCGGTTCGAGCCTTTTCACCAAAGAAAATCCTCATCCAACTCTACCATCCCTGCAGGCCGTGATTTGACGGCTGGTTACCGCATATCACGCGCAATAGTATATTAAATAACTAGTGTTACAATACCTTTTTTTGTAATACGAGTTGTTCATACTACTTTCCCTATTTCACGTTCACAAATTCAAAATAAAAATAAAATCAAATTGTACGGTATGTTTAACATACCACTGGTCGCCAAGGGGCTTTGCCCGCGGGGCCTATCAGGTCCCAGGCCGCAACCCCGACGCAGGGGCTCCGATTAATTAATTTTACGTGAGCAATGACAGTCCCAAGTTTGACAAACTGTTAATTTTACAAATAATAAATTTTTCAAAAACAGTTGCACAAAATTCAATTTTGTAGCATTGTTTTTGAGAAAAACAATGTCACAAAATTGACTTTGTGTACGTGAAATAGGAAAAAAATTATACCAAACTGATATTTTCCCCAAGTGTTCATTTGACAGTTATAGTTTCTCGCAATTTAACACTTATACTAATTAATATTAGTAATTGAGTGTAATAATCGTTGTCAGTATGGATTTGCGGGCAGTAAGAACTGCATTACCACAACAACGTTAATTAATATGATGTCATGAACGAAACATTCGCTTATCTCTGACTGTAAGATCTGTTGTACAACAAAACATAAAACAACACTCTTCTCAGAAACGATTTATATATTTCTACAGGAAGAACAAATTATTTTCTTATTTACGCTCGATTTTAGATAAGATATTAACTAGATAGGAATATTGAAAAGAATTGGAGTTATTGCAGACGTTAAAGGCAGTTAGCTTGGTATGGTTGTAGGTCTGTAATTAATGCAATAATTGTTTTCGAAGCGTAACCGATTCTGTCGTTATAATTAGGGGTAATTCGTGTTTCCGGTCGAAGTATAGAGAAGATTAGACTTCTCCGAAGTTCTTCGGGTGCCTTCGATTTCTTAAAATAATAAATAATGGCTGGTACCACGAGCTCTGCTTTTGGGTGTTTTAAGAGCAGTGTTGTAGGCTTGGTTTTAGCGTTCTACAATGTTATCAAATTATTTTATAAAAAAATGCTTCAAATAGAAGTTACAGAGAAATGTATTATCTACCACTTTTATTTGAAGCATTTTTTTATAAAATAATTTTTGAACATTGTACAGCGCTTAAAACACTGCGCTTAAAACACCCAAAAACAGAGCTCGTGATACCAGCCATTGTATTTTCTATTGGGATCTGACATGTAGCTATATGCCATCTAGCGACTATTTTAGAACACAAAGTAGGGTGAAGATTCCGTTAGAAATACATTACGTCAAATGGGAATAACGATTTTTGGGATAAAAAATGACCGAAATTGTAGTTAAACACCGCGAAAATTCGAAAAATAAATTGTATTGGGCAGTAAATAGGTGTAATAATAAGTCCTGTAAAAATCTGGACGTTACATTCCATTATTTTCCGAAGCTGGACAAACGTTTTATTTATAAAGTAAACCAATTTGGAGAGCGAAAAAACTAACAAAAGTAAACAACATGAATGCGTTTACAATAAATAATATGCTCTGTATATTTTGTACCAGACGGTTATGTACATCTAAGTAAGTAAAATTTTAGGTTAAAATACGAATTTGCTCCGAAATCTTTTCACTTTGTATTTAACTAAGTTCATAAATTAAATTAAATCTGTATTCAAAGTTAATGTTCCTTATATTTGTTCATTTTTACTTATTTGTTTATTTAGTTGATTTATATCAAGAAACGTACAACTAACCTCTAACAGTACAACAACGTAGCAATGCAGTTTTTGCATTTTTCACCCAAACAACACTCATCACTTGTTCATCTCCTGCAATTTTCCTATTAATTTGATGGCGTTCACCTCGTAAATTCGACGTTGACATACAGAAAGCCACTACACCCACAGCCACTGTCACTTTCATTTAATTTTTTCCCGCATTTAATCAATTGTCAAGTATATAAAATGCGTTCAGCTTCTTTAAAATTTAGTTTGCTGGGCCTGTCGTAGCGCATTCGCAAATATTATTAAGCGTTAGACTCACTGAGCAATGCTTAAATTCAACGCGAGCAACAAACTTAAGATTTAAGGATTCCTTAGGATGCTTAGTAAAGTTTAATTTTAAGGAAGGGCGGTGAAACTGGACATATGTTTTAAAATTTACGGTAATTTGCTCAACATTTGACAACACGTAGGTAACAAATATCAGACTGTTAAAATATACTTCAAATTAATATCCATAAATTTTTGAAATCAATGTGAATAATTTAGTGTCAAAGCCAGACCGCAACTCGCTATAATATCTGAGTGACTATAATATTAAAATTAATTCAAAATTGTCAATTACACTCATTGTTCGTCCAAAAATACACGCCGAGCAATTACCATACAATTATAGTAATGAATTCTCGTTAATTTTAAATGAATCATGTTTCATTCAACTTGACGCTTTCATTAATAAACTGAATTTAGGATAGAATTGGAATATATTATTGTTATATTTATTTGTTTGACACGTTTTGGAACAGCAGTTATTGTCAATTGCAGGACAGGCGCAAAATCTGGTGTTAGTATGACTAAAATGTCTTATGCAAATAAACCTATATTCAAATATTCAATAATAATATGTATGTTTGATAAACTGTAAATTTGTTTATGATTATTATTTTATTTCATTACAAATATTATTGCCAACATCTTTGAATTATTTGAATCTTTTATCGCAACTGATTCCATATTTGAAACAAATTTAATGATTGTTTTGAATGTCCAGTAAACTTATAATATTTATAATTAATTTCTTGTTTATAAGTTATTGCATGGATATACCGATGACATTGAATATTTAAATGATCTCAAACTATATATTCGCGAAAATCTCATTATCAATAGTTTTCAGGATTCCTGTACTTTTTCATACTATGTATAAAAAATCTGATGTGGCCAGTACATAACCTTCCGCCTAATATTACTCTTCAACGATACAATATAGTATTTGATGATACAGAAACAAACCTTTTTATTTATTCATTTTCTGTTAAAATTTGAGAAATTCAATTTTATTTCGTATGTTTATTTAATTTTTTAACATATATTTCAGTAAGAAAACAGTTTCACAATCATGACACTTGTCACATTTCGTAAGAAATTGAAAATTTTTAAGTGTTTCCATGGTGTACTAGGAATGCAAGATTTATGAAATCTAATTTCTTTATATTTTATTATCTCTAAATGTAATGAAAATTAATAAAATTAGTGTAATCAAAACAGATGTAAAATTAAATATTCTCCAACCTTCAAAATAACACAAATTGTTTAAAAAGGAAATTTAACCGTGTTTTTAACGAAAAACAGTTAAGGGCTTCAAGTAAACTGCTACTTCCGGTTTATCAATTTTATCCAAAATCTAATCAGCTCTTCCTTTAAATATAAAAAGCAAAAATTCACAAAATTGTATTTTTTGGTATTATAGAAGAAGGTATTTAGAATGATTGTGGTCAAAAAATTGGGTAGTGAGTTTTCAATGAATAAGCACGTTTTAGAGTCCCTACAATACGATTTTAATATTTTCGCGATGATGTATGTATGTATGTATGTATGTATGTATGTATGTATGTGTGTGTGTGTGTGTGTGTGTGAGGGTAGTCTGTGGCAATTTTTTCGTCTCGCATAACTCAAATACTATAACACCAAAAAAATACAATTTTGTGAATTGTTGCTGCTTTTTGTATTTAAATGAAGAGCTGATTAGATTTTGGATAAAATTGGTCAACCGGAAGTAGCAGTTCAATTTCGTGAAAAACAAGGTTAAATTTCCTTTTTCAACAATTTATGTTATTTTGAAAGTTGTATAATATGTAATTTTACATGTGTTTTGATTACAATAATTTTAATAATTTTCATTAGATTTAGAGATAATAAAATATAAAGAAATTAGATATCATAAATCTTGCTATTCTTGTACACCATGGAAACACTTAAAAATTTTCAATTTTTTACTAAATGTGACACATGTCATTTTGATTGTGAAGCTGTTTTCTTAGTGAAATATATGTCAAAAAATTACATAAATATACGAAATAAAATTAAATATAAATAGAAAATAAACAAATAAGAAGGTATGTTTCTGTATCATCAAATACTATTTTGTACCGGTTTAAGAGTAGTATTAGGCGGGAAGTTATGTGCTGGCACATCAGATTTCTTTATTATATTTTGTACCGTTTAATAGTAACATTTATTTTCATTCACCCTTCAACTATACTACAATATATTGCAATATCAAAGCATCTCTCCCTTAGTGGGTACCTGCAATCCACTATCTCTCACCCCATTTATGAATTAATTTATTCGCAACCCCAGTATGTTATGACACCACTTGCACAAGGGTGTCGACTAACATTTATCGAATCGTTTAGTAACACTACTCTCCTACTGATATGTTATTGTGCTCTGCTAACTACCCGTATTCATAGAGGATTATGATGAATTCATATGTGGCTAATATGATGCCTCTACCCTTAGGGATGCTACTAATAGCGCTTAATCTATATTAGGGGTGGTTTCTTAGGGGTGTACTCTCAATTTAGCCACTTAAAAAAGAGAATAAGTAAATTTGATGATAAATTATTTTATATTTTATAAACCAGAGTGCTACAAAAAAAAAAATGAGTAAATAGAGCAATAATACTTATTTATTTTAACTTTAAACAATAACTAATATCGTTAAAGCAAATACATATCAGATATTTACTATTTAGTACATTATTAAAATTAATTAACAATTAATACAACAGATTTAATTATTGCAATATTGCATATTCATTCCAGTAATTATTAAATCTATTTTAGATACGATATTTTTGACGCGAAATTATTCAATATTACGTCCAGTTCATAATTAATATTAGCAATGATTAATAATTAGTAATATCACTATCACCATTTTACCTCCCGTACATACACAGGGTGTGGCGTATATGGATTTCAAGCCTATTTTTAATATTAGATACAGATCTTTTTATTTATTCACTTTACAGCAAAATTATAAACACAATATTGTCCAGAATTTAAAACTGCATGTAATAAGGCCCATTTGGTTACCTAATAGTTATTTGTTTCACTAGGCATCAAAACACCAGATTTATAGCAGAGGCAATGAATGCTGCCGAAGCTATAAATCTGTGTTTGATACCGAATTGAACACATAATTTTTTTGCCGATTTAGTGTTTATTTTATATACATATTTTGAAGGTTATCGCTGTCAAATTACGTTGTCATGCGTTTGTTGAACGGCCTAAGCATAAAAGTGACACTTTACAGACTATTAGCAGTCCGTAAAGTGTCACCTTTAATGTCAATCGGCAAAAAATATTATTTTTCAGATAAATAAGTTAATTAAAAAACAATATTTATTTGGCAAATTGTAACACGACCATGAAAGATTAAACAAAACAATATCATTAAACAGTGATTTATTTATTTAACAGAAAGAAATAAACTCTCAAATTTAACATTATATTATTACAATCTTCTACAAAATTTCAACAGCAAATAATTAAATACTGTAACAAAAATTCCAAATCTGTTCTTTGAAATGTCAAATATTTTGAGTGATATACCGTGAAATACTAATATTTAGGTAACCAAATGGGCCTTATTGCAAACATTTTTAAATTTTAAACTACTTTTGTAGTTATACTTTTGCTATAAAGTGAATAAGTAAATATTTACAGCAATATAAAACAAAATCTCAGTATAGTATGTTGTACAACGAGCATGGAATGGTACTCATTTCCTACGAGTATGAAAGTTTGTAGCATGAGCCGAAGGCGAATGATGCAAATCGTACGAGTATGAAATGTACATTCCATGCGAGTTGTAGACAATACATTTTCTACGACCGCGATATTATTTCCTATTTAATTTATATTTTAATAATAAATTTGTTCCGCTTTCACCATTCCAATATTTGACAATTCGAAATAAGTATCCTAGCAATGGCATCTGTACTGAAATGAACTGATCTGTATTGAAATACTCACAAAACAAATTCATTTCGCACGATGCTTGCAATGTTACTCATATTCCCAGCAACAACAAACATACAATGACCAGATTTGTAAGTAGTTGTAGAAAATAGTTATTTACTTTACAAGTGGGCAAAGTAAAGAATTACCCATGAGAGAAATTTTAGCACCCGAAGCCGAAGGCAGAGTGTAATAATTTTATCGAGTGGGTATTCCACTTTGCTCACGTGTGAAGTATAACGTTTTATCCAACATCTCTTTATAAATGCAAAATTTATTAAAGAAATATATGCTTTAAATTTATTTATGACAAATTTTGTTATATTATAAAAGATTTAGAATATTATCAGCTACAAATTTTGTATGAAAACTTTTTATATATTTTGTACTATTTAAAATTTGTTTAAATATCTAATGTAGCCAACAAATATTCTCTACACAACCCTAAATTAATTAATTGTATTCTTATTTAAATTAACTTTATTTACCGCGGAAACAGTTGCCGTCTATTTAAAATTCAAATATCTAGCATATCCAGTGTGCTGTGCTCTAGTCGGCGTTCACTTGTTCACGAATTGTTCTTTTTAAAGTCTCTAAACAATCGTTAACGACTTTTATTATGTTTATTTTATAAAATAATGGTTGTTTTAATTTATGTTGAACGTGTGACTTCTGTTATCTGTTATGTACACAACTAGCTCTTAATTAACGAGATGGCTTGTCGTAGCACCATGGTTTATGGCCCGTAATAAGGCATAATTCCTACCCAAATTCATCGGAATACACCGGTTGTTTTTAACAGGATGTAGAGAAGAATTTAGAAATGGTTTATCTTTGTTCTTTTGGTACCGCCGAATTTTAAATGTAATTATAACATTCAACCACAAATTATTTCGAACTTGATATCCTGAGTTCGATTCCCACAGTCGACAACAAATGATAACCAGAAATATAAGGAAGATAACATATTTGGAATTTAGATCTTTGAGTTACGAGCTGATTAGATTTTGGTAGCAAGCTATCAACTGGAAGTGTGGAAGTGGTAGTTTATTTGAAGGTCTTATGGCTGGTTTATACTGGATTTAATTTACAGATTTAGATTTAGAAATTTAGATTTGAAATTTGCGATTTACCTCCTGGTTCATACTGAATTTATTAAATTTGAAATCTGCCAATCAAGATTATGCTTCAGCTTTTTGACATATGCTTTAAACAACAACAAAATAACCTTAACTTGTCATATGTGATGTTCTTCAATGAAAGATATTAAACTTATATCATATTTAACATTCTCCGCATCCATATTACAACAAAATTTTATGATGATCACAAATAAATCAGTTTGATTGACAATCTTGACACATTTTACTGCTGTCAAAATTATTTTTTGTTTCCCAGTCAAGTTGATTGGTTAGATTTGGAAATTTATATTTAGATAAAATATGGATACATTTTAATTGTAAATTATAAATCTATAAATTTGTAAATCCAGCATAAACCAATAAAGGCATTTCTATGTATTATATATTTTAAAAATTAAATTTCTAAATCTAAATTTGTAAATTAAATCCAGTATAAACCAGCCATAACAGGTTTTTTTGAGTATATCTTAGTTTACTTGAAGACCTATCAGGCTTTTATCTCCCGCACATATATGTAAGAAAGATGATGTGACTGGTGAAAATTTTCGATTAACATAATAGTATATTCTACAGCAAGTAATGGAATGGTACATATTCCGCACGAGTAACAAGTTTGTAGTCCGAGCCGAAGGCGAGGGCTACGGTTTGCAAGTGTGGGATATGCCATTCCGTTACATGTTGTAGACTATACTTTCTATAACAAGATTTTGGAAATTATACAAAAAATACAAATATAAATCTGTTGAAAACGTTAAACTCAAATAAATCAAATTAAAACAAACAGACGTAACCATAGTATCGGAATCAAGATACTTCATATATGGCGCTAATATGCGGCTAGTTTCCAAAATAGTGTTATAGAAACATTTTTTCTACGACCACTGAGAAATCTGCTCATTGTATGTTTGTTGTTGTTAGGGATATGAGGTACATTGCCAGCATCGTGCGAAATGAGTTTGTTTTGTGAGTATTTCAATACAGATCAGTTCATTTAAGTACAGGTGCGATTGCTAGGATACTTATTTAGAATTGGCAAATATTGGAATGGTGAAAGCGGGACAAATTTATTATGAAAATTAAATTAATTTTGAAATAATATCGTGGTCGTAGAAAAAGTATAGTGTACAACTCGCATGGAATGTCCATTTCATACTCGTATGATTTACAGCATGCTACAAACTTTCATACTCGTAGGAAATGAGTACCATTTCATGCTCGTTGTACAATATAATATTCCTGTTCCAGGTAGAGCAAAGTTATAAATTGTAGTATCAAAAAATGCAGAAATTTTTCCTCTACAATAACTTATTTAACTATTTAAATGTGAAATAATTATTGAAACCAATAATTGATAGCCTTGAAAACGCTATGGTTGGTCTTTCGATTAACCATATCGTTCTAGATAAAATACAGCATAGGTTATAAATGTTAAATTATCTTATCATCATAATTTAGAAAAGTTTACCAACTTATAAAATAATTTGAAGGGTACAAATATGTTTATAGTTTGAAAAATATAGGTATATATAATTTTTCAATTTATATCGAATATTCAATGAGCTGCGAAAAAAAGTTTCAAATGAAAAATGCTAGTAATAATATTTGGAAGAGAAAATGTTATTTTCAATTATCTTGTATCTGTTTCCAATTTTGAGAAAAACTGAAGAATAGTATAAATGCTATAAAGCAAATTATATTCCATAAATATGCCATGGAGTTCCAGGAAACCAGCTTGTCCCAGTGTCCAGAATTCCCATAAACCATGGCGCCTGGAAGATAAATAGTAGTGCATAAAACTAGTTAAGCCTCTCGAACTGGGTGGCAAGCACCCAACTATTTAAAGATCAAAGGCATCTGTGGATGCTGAAGCACACGGTTCTTCATTGGCGGAACGTTATAAAATAATTTATACATAAATAATTAGGCGTGAAACTGTGCGTATGAGAATTTCTTTGATTTATACTTTGTCTTATTTATGTTTGTTTATAAGCGTGTAGAATTGCACCTATGAGTTTATGATTTATGACGAAAGGTTGTTTGATCGTTCAAAGACGGATTATTTCGCGGTGTGAACAGTTTAAACAACAATATGCGCACAAGAAAACTATTAAACCAATTTCTTGTATCGATTATTATTTACCGTATAATTCACATATGCGATCATACTATAATTTAAAACGCACTTAAAAACGCCACAAAATAGAGAGAAATGTTTATAATAAAAACTGTAGCCAATAATATTCTACATGTTTTTTACTGTACTCCATCTGGGAATAGTATATTGTACAACGAGCATGGAATGGTACTCCTTTCCTACGAGTATGAAAGTTTGTAGCATGAGCCGAAGGCGAATGCTACAAATCATACGAGTTGGAAATGGACATTCCATGCGAGTTGTACACTATACTTTTTCTACGACCACGATATTATTTCAAAATTAATTTAATTTTAATAATAAATTTGTCCCGCTTTCACCATTCTAATATTTGACAATTCTAAATAAGTATCCTAGCAATGGCACCTGTACTTAAATGAAATGATCTGTATTGAAATACTCACAAAACAAATTCATTCCGCACGATGCTTGCAATGTACCTCATATCCCTAGCAACAACAAACATACAATGAGCAGATTTCTCAGTGGTCGTAGAAAATAGTATATTCTACAACAAGTGTTGGAATGGACATATTCCACGCGAGCAAAAAGTTTGTAGTCCGAGCAGAAGGCGAGGGCTACGGTTTGCGAGTGTGGGATATGCCATTCCGCTACATGTTGTAGACTATACTTTCTATAACAAGATTGTGGAAATTTTACTAAAAATACAAATAAAAAACTGTAGAAAACGTCAAACTCAAATAAATCAAATTAAAACAAACAGACGTAACCAGAGTAACTGAATCTAAATACTTCATATATCGCGCTAATATGCTGATTCGTCGAAATTATTTCATACGCTGCGTATGGAATGATAGTCGTTCCTATATAGTTTTTAGTTGTAGAATGTGTAGTTTCCAAAACAGTGTTATAGAAAAACATCTTAAAAAAGTAATTTTTACTGAGTATGGTAGTTGAATCGTTATTTGCTTTATTATGACAAAATGATATCTAGGTTATGTCTTTGAAGTAAACATATTATAATATTTTAATACAAATTAAAACATTTTGAAAATTTTATAAATAATATGAAACAATTGATAATAATTATGAATCATTTTAAATTATACGACTTTGTTACTAATGCGATTGACATGTCAATTCCTTCATCAGCTATTGTACTGAGTTTTCACTTATATCAACTGAGAAATGTTAGTTGAGTGCTACTCAAATAACTGAAATATTTAGTAAATACAAATGAGGTTCCCAGTTATACTTATACATAGTACATAAATGAATTTTATCTACTACCGTTGTTAAAAGTGGCCCTTTTATCCGTTGATTAGTTAAAAGTGTCACTTTCTGACACTACTGTTAAAAGTAACATAGTAACATCTTAAAAATTATTTCATTGTTACTTTTAACACGTTGCTAATGATTTGTACCAATAAATCAACAAATATACCTCTAACTGTCAAAATATCATTCTACATTTTGTAGTATTTACTAATACATTAGGAAGATCGTAGATATAATCATGCTAAAAATTGGGTAGTGAGTTTTCAGTAGATGAGCAAGTCTTAGGGGTCCCTAAAATACGATTTTAATAGTTTGGCGATGATGTCTGTGTCTGTGTGTCTGACTGTCTGGCTGTCAGTCAGTCTGTGTGGATCTCTGGAGTTATGGTTTCTCAAAAACTACTAATTTTTTTCGTGTACTTGCAAATGAAATTTGTTCACTGATTCAGGTACAGATTTTAATTAAATCTCTTAATTTTTTTCGAATCATTTTTCTCTAAAATGATTATAGGGAAGCAGGAAATTGTATAAGTATTATTTAACATGTAAAATGCTTATAATCGGCTGAATCAGTCACCACCCTGTATACCAAGTTTGGGAAGTAAAAATGGATGAATGTCTGATCATAAATATGAAACTATGGTCATATACCTCTTTAATATCGAGTTTTTTTTTTTGTATACAACGTAATTTTAATCAAGCCTGCTAAGATAAAATATCCCTACTAATCAAACATTCATTCATTCCCCCGTATTTGTCTCGCATTGTTACCAACATCTACAAAATAGTGAAAATACCCCTAGGACATTAAAGAGTGTGTAATTATCAAACGTCTATTCAAACAAGCCATTCATTTTAAAAATATAAGTCATTCTTAACGTCGAATTTAAAGAATTGGCCGTAATAAGCAAGTAACAATTGCTGGTGACACGCACAAGTGTCGTTAGTGGGCTATGCGCACGCGTGCACAGGCGACTGTGATCTCTATTTGGCGCCTGTGGCATTAATTTGATATTTTTTATAGTTGGCTACGCCAGAAAGAAATTTTTGGTTGTTTTTGTTGATGTGATAATGATGAATGCGACAAATGAAATGGAAATGGACACAAAAACTTATCAAGTACTCAACAGAGTTCAAGATATAGTACAAGTGACAAAATATAGCACGAAATTATCACATAGCTTAATTCGGAAAGCACTGCAGTTGCAGATCTGAATATATTTTGTTGTGTCTGTTGTAGTAACATATAAATCCTCACTTTTTTTTAAGATAACACATTTTTTCTCAGTAATAATCTAGCAAAAGAGTGAGAATAAATTGAAAATAATTTGACAGATCTTTCGAAAACTTGTTGCCAGGCTTTCGTGGCTATTGCCAAATGGCGACAAGTTTGAGAAAGATACTGGAGAATTATTTTCTAATTTATCGAACTCTCGAGTTATATTTAATTAGATTATTTTTTGATTTCATCATCAGGCACGTCACTAAACCTATCTTTTTTTGCTCATTTTTACTTGTGTTGATGATAACTATCTGACATCTGTCAACAAAAACAAAAAAGCTACAGATAATATTCCAGGGAATAATCACAAGAGCATTATTCTCAGTATAATAATGACATGATTGGATAAAACACAGACACGTGACATACAACAAAGCATTTCATTGGTTTTAAGAAACGTCAAAAAAAATCAATAACAATTTTTAAATCGTTTAAGGGCCGGTATTTCCAAATTTAGTTAACTAGAGAATAAATTTATCAATGAAATAAACAAAAAATATCGCATCAAAATTACAGCTCAAATGATAATGATTATTCTAGCTGTCAACTTTTGATGCGATATTTTTTGTTTATTCCATTGATAAGTTATTCCATAGTTTATCTAATGTTGGAAATACCGGCCCTAAGTTAATAATTAAGTTGGAGTAAATTTTGTTAGGTATATTCAGAAAGATGTAAAATCATTTTGGCTACAATTTTCATTTGAAACGTTTTTCTCTATTTTGTACCGTTTTTAAGTTGTTTATATGGGAGTTTTATGTATTGACACATTAGATATTTAACTTGAAAATAAGTTTTTGCTTTGAAATAATTATTGATACTGAGATTTCTAGATAAATGATACACTATTCAAATTCAATGCTATGATTAAATCAACACATATCCATTTGTATGTTTCAAAAAAGGTTTAGCTGTACAGATATAAAGAAAGATATTTATTTTTTAATATAACAATCATGTAGCTAATGTTTTATTCCAATCACATTACAGCAAATATAATACAACTATTTTGAAACGTTTAGAAATTATTTTATACCTACAATTAGCAAGTGTACGCTGGCAATTATTTAAACTTGTTTGGACATAGAGTGCTGTGCCGGGCACGCGCGCCGTGCTAGACAGTCACTTGTTTGTGTTTTGACGTTTAAATAAAATGGACGTTTGGTTTTTGTGTTGTTACTTTTTAATAAGATTGTTGGTAATAAAGTGAATTACAGTGAAACAAGTGCAGTAATTTGTTTACTAGTGTGTTATAGCAACATTTACTTTGTATAGATTCACGTTCGTTTGTTTATATTTCGTGTGCTGAGCTGCTGAGTATAATGAACAAAGTGATTGGAATGACAGTGAACTTTGAATATTCGACTGCAAAGAACAAACTACAATGAATATAAGGTAAGAATTTATCCTTAAGATGTACAAATATATTGGCTACAAATTCAATTTGAAACTTTTTCTCTGCTTTGTACTGTTTCAAAGTAGTTTAGGCGGTAGGTTATGTATCGTAACTATCAGATTATTAATTAATAAGGCCTGCTAGGTCACGGATACTCGTGAACATCGCTCAAAGCTACTGGAACAGGTTCCGTTGCAGCTGAGTTCCATCAACTGCAACTTACAATTTGTGAATGAGATTATTACATGGAACGAATTAGATGCATTATTCCAGTCTGTTGGATTTATAGACGAGACGATATGGGGATTCCCTCGCGCGCTAAGATTCCGCAAGAATGATAGCGTAGAGTAGAAAGATCTACGGCTTGAGTTTGAGGGTGATGTGAATAGAATTGTCATCGGAATTAATAGTACCTGGTCATTTTACTATACCGCGTGTCTAATTGTTTTAGAGGACAGAAAATACAATGTTAAAATTTTCATTATGTGTTAGGTCGTTTCCTATGTATTTTAGAACAAAAGTGTAAATATGAAAAATGTTCAGAAATAAAAATTACACCAAATGAACCAAAATTTATTGGTGTAACACATTTGTCATGAGATAGACGTAATATAAAATTTATAATTTAAGTTACTTCCAAAGTGCCATGGTAAACAAAACATACAAACAGTCGTATTGTTTAAGTTTTAATGATTATTTCTGAGTAATCATGAGCATATTTAACATTTATAAATAATTAAAACAAGTCAATAATCATTAAAACTCTGCCAAATGTCATCTGTCAAATTCAAACAATACTACTGTTTGCATGTTGTGTTTACCATGGCACTCTGGATACAGCCCGTAGGGCTTTCGTGGCTATTGCCAAATGGCGACAAGTTTGAGAAAGATACTGGAGAATTATTTTCTAATTTATCAAACTCTCGAGTTATATTTAATTAGATTATTTTTTGATTTCTTCATCAGGCACGTCACTAAATCTATCTTTTTTGCTCATTTTTACTTGTGTTGATGATAACTATCTGACATCTGACATCTGTCAACAAAAACAAAAAAGCTACAGAGAATATTGCCGGGAATAATCACAAGAGCATTATTCTCAGTATAATAATGACAGGATTCGTTAAAACGCAGACACGTAACATACAATAAAGCATTTCATTGGTTTACAGAAATGTCAAAAAATAATCACATCAATAAATTTAGGCTCATTTGATGCAGTATGTGTATGAACATTTTTTATATTTACTCTTTTGTTCTAAAATTCATAGGGAACGAGCTATCGCATAATGCGGTGTATGGTGAGTGTGAGATTGAGAAGAATGTTATTAAAAAAATGGGAGTGAGTCTATTGAGGTAGTTTAGACATCTTGAGCGAATGCCGAATGAAAGGTTAGTGAAACTAATATATGTGGGTGAGATTGAAGGTGAACGATTGCGTGGGCGTCCGAGGAATAACTGGTTGGGTATTATTGATGGTTTGTTGCCTGAAAGAATGATTCCGAGTGTGAAGAATAGACGAGCATGTATGAATCGCACTATGAATATGGACTGTGTTTCTGGGTTCGTGCTACCTCACAGAGTGGGATATACCGTGACGTTATGTATGTATGTTAAAAGGAAAAATAGTATTAAACAGTTTAATGGGTGGAATATGGAAGCAAGCTTATCTTCAGATATATTAAAAAAGAGTACTGTGATTCTAGTTTGTTCAAATTGAGTTGTATAGGCTTAGTGTTTCTTGTGAAAAGTGCGTGCGAAGAGAGCATACCTACAGGTAAATTCCACATAAATAAAATTTGAACATCTTTGTTTAGCTCTCGACAGCTCTTGCGGAATCCAACCACGGTGTCTTACGAATTTGAGAATAGTTGGCTGTGCGTGATTATCAGCTATATTGTGTAATGTTCATACAGTGAATGTATTATAATTTAATCCTTATTAATAAAATGGATTTCGCATTTCTTTACGCTTGTTCTGAGACTAACTCATTGTAAAGTCAAATTATACTTTGATTTACTAAGCTTCAGTGATTTTTTCCATTATATTATATTTGATTGGAGGAATATTATAATTAAGTATACACACTTGTTGGGTAAATAGCTTCGAAGTAACAAGGTTTAAAATAGATTAA
Organism: Poecilus cupreus; assembly: GCA_963942605.1. Taxonomy (NCBI): domain Eukaryota; kingdom Metazoa; phylum Arthropoda; class Insecta; order Coleoptera; family Carabidae; genus Poecilus; species Poecilus cupreus. The sequence continues at coordinate 9,951,530 of OZ012722.1, forward strand.
TTAAAGATATATTATAGTGAGTAACACAATTTTTCTTTGTAAGATTACCACAAATCAAAATTTTTGATTTTATAAGCACGTTTTAGGGTCCATAGAATACAATTTCATTATTTTCTCAATGACAGAAATTTATCCGGCAAAACAAAAAGCTCTTGTGTAATTACAATTGAAAACCGATAGTAATTTAAAATAAAAAGATATTTGGTTAAAGTCCTATAGAAAACTTATTGAAATAGAACGCTTAAAATTACTAAAATTTTATTTACCTAAAAAACTATTACGTTTAATAATTTTGTTTCAATAAATTTTCTACAGAACTTAAACCAAAAGCCTTCCATTTTCATTCACTAATAAATGTTTAAAGTAGTTAGCAAATTAAAAAGGTACCTATATAAGAATACTATTGATAGCAGTACTGAAAATTTTCTTTAAGAAAATGTTATGAGTCCGTATCTGTTAACACAAAGTGAACAAGCAAATATACCCAAGTCCAGTTTGTCGTCTACACGAATCACGATTCACGTTCCTCGTCATCACGCTAGCGTCAGCCTTGTGAATATAGCAGACGGCCAACAGACCATAAGGTTATAACCCATAAAAAGAGGTTTTATTAACTGGGTTTATGCACTTCACGGGAAAACAATAAAAACAAGGACATGTACACCATTAACTGCTAGTGGACACACTGGTGCATGCTGTATGGTTCTGCGCAGACCCTGCTTTGTACAAACATATCTGATTTTAGGCTCTCAGGAAATGGGGCCGTTCACTAGAGCCACAAAATAGAAAATAAGTCATTTATATTATGACTAGACTCAAAAACTTCGTACTAGATAGAACAGAAGTTTACAGAATATTATTAATTATTAAGATATTTGAGTTTTAAAGACCTCTACAAGGATGTCAAAGTATTATTTCGCATATCCTATTCTAAATTATTTGTACTTCTCTTATTATTGAGCTGTCAGATTGTCGAAGTGTCAAAATAGTTGGCAACAAATTTGAAGGTTTTTCGTTTCATATATTTTATCTAACATCTCTTTAAAAACGCTCTATAACTATGGCGATTTTAAACAAGCAAAGTAACAGATTACCCACTAGTGGGTATAATTTTGAGGAAAGCCACTAGTGAGTATTTTTTTATTTATAACAATAATAATAACACACAACTCTTGGTAACTACTTCGATTGACATTATAATTTAAAAATTTAAAGCATATATCACTGTCAAATTATATTTCTTTAATAAATTTTTCATTTATTAAGAGGTGTTGGATAAAAAGTTATACTTCACACGTGGGCAAAGTGGAATTGCCCACTTGTAAAGTAACTATTAAATACATACAATAGTTATTTGTTTAACTAGGCATCAAAATACCAGATTTACAGCAGAGGCTGCCGTTTCATTGACGAGGCGAAGCCGAGGCAATGAATGCTGCCGAAGTTGTAAATCTGTGTTTGGTGCCGAGTTGAACACGTAATTTTTTTGCCGATTTAAAATTAATATTAATTTAGTGATTATTTAATATACATATTTTGAAGGTTTTCGCTATCAAATTACGTTGCCATGTATTTGCTATACATTTGTTGACGGTTACTATACGTTTGTAGAGCGGTTGCTATGTAAAATAATTTTACAGCCTAAGCATAAAAGTGACACTTTATAGACTGTTAGCAAAAAATATATTATTCATTTCTAATTAATAAATATTACCTACTTTAGGACGACTCAACGAAATTAAAGGCTTGTTGAATGACATAGGTTAGCAAAATTTATCAGTGGTAATCAAACATTTGACTAAAATAATCTTACAGTTTATTCATGTTTCTTCCAGAAATAAATGGAATTCATGTATATTTTAATTATTTACCATGGAAAGTTATTTTAATTCCATTTAAATAATTTTTCGAACAATAAATTAGAACAATTATGTGATTACAATTATTTGCAATCTGTACTGTTTGAGATCCACCAACACTTCTACAATGACGTCACAACATTTAAAAAAAATCATTGTGGCTTAATGAATAACAATTAAGACATTTTAAAAGTGCAGATAGTCTTTAATTTTGATATAGTTTCATAAATAAAATATTATAAGATGGTGAAAGAAAAACACTCAGTTTTGTTTAAACTAGCGGTTTTCAAAGTGTAGATTTTCCAGTTGGAATTAATGATTAATTTAAAATATCCTTGTACTGTTTCTTCAATGAGTCTTGTGTCTTGAAAGTTTGAAGACTCCTGGTTTAGACTATTTAGTTACGAGCTGAAAGAATGGTTTGCTGATAAAGTTAATGAGAAAAATGTAATTAAGTTTTATGCAGCTTTTATTTTACTGTTAAAATAAATATATGTCATCACGCTCTTTATTGAGTTACAGTATACATGCAGATCATGGTAGATAATATTTGTAAATTAAATTATTTTTACCTGTCACACATACCGGGCGTAGCATTGAAATATGGCGTATAGGGATTTCAATGCTATTATTTATATTGCAGTAAATTTTTACTTATTCACTTTACAGCAAAAATATAAATACAAAAGTTGTCCAATTCAATAGTTATTATTTTCAAAATACTGGAAATGGTAGTTTACTTAGAGACCTATCAGGTTTTTTGTAAATATCTCAGTAAATAATTGAGTTAGGGTTGTTATAACAAAAAAAAATCTGATGTGGCCAGCATATAACCTCCCGCCCAATACTACTCTTAAACGGTACAAAATAGTATTTGATGACACGGAAACATACCTTCTTATTTGTTTATTTTCTTTATATTTGAGAATTTTAATGATCTTTCGTATATTTATTTAATTTTATGAAATATATTTCACTAAGAATACAGCTTCACAATCACAATGACATGTGTCACATTTTGTAAAAAAATTGAAAATTTATAAATGTTTTCATGGTGTACTAGGATGCAAGATTTGTAAAATCTAATTTCTTTATATTTTATTATCTCTAAATCTAAAAGAAATTAATAAAATTAGTATAATCGAAACACATGTAAAATTAAATATTCTTCAACTTTCAATATAACATAAATTGTTGAAAAAAGAAATTTAACCGTGTTTTTTCACGAAAAACTGTTAAGGGCTTCAAATAAACTGCTACTTCCGGTTGACCAATTTTTTCCAAAATCTAATCAGCTCTTCATTTAATTATAAGAAGCAATAATTCACAAAATTGCATTTTTTTGTATTATAGTATTTGAGTTATGCGAGACGAAAAAATTGCCACAGACTACACACACACACACACACACACACACACACACATACATACATACAGACATCATCGCGAAAATAGTAAAATCGTATTGTAGGGACCCTAAAACGTGCTTATTCATTGAAAACTCAATACCCAATTTTTTGACCAAAAACAATACCTCCCTTACCTAGAGATAGGCGGGAGGTAAAAAAAGATGTAGTATAAAATTACCAACAATTTTTATTTAAACTATTTTTCTGTATTTTGTACCGTTTCAAAATTGTTTAAACAGAAGTTAATGTATTTATGTTTATTAGAATCACAAAAAATTACAAAATTAGAGCAATCATGTAATCCAGTTGCAGTACTGTAATGTCCATAAACTAAATATATTTAGAAATCTAGTTTACCTTTACTTTACAAGTAATAATTCATCAATTAACACTAATCCTAATTCAGTTCTTATACACATATTAAGCGAACTAGATTTTCTAAAATGTTTGCATGTTTATAAATCAGGAAATGATAATGTCATAGGCAGCAGTTTTACTATGAATTAAACCAAAGGAATTTCCTAGTAAATGATAGTGCGTACGTCAATTGTTTGTGTTGTGACGTTTAGTAAATAACTATGAATTTTTGCGGTAAATAAGTAAATATAACCACAGCGTGGATGTGGTTTAAAATGCGTCGTAAAAATCAGTAAAATCTATCAAATGTTATTAATATAAGTCGGCCAATTTGTTAGAACAAAGAGAGACTCAATCAGTATGATCAATATTAATCAATTTATCATGATATAACTATTAGATAGTAGTTCATATCATCGAGTAGCAATGGTACTTAAATAGTTAAATAATAAATAAATAATGCATGCATTAATTTATACATACATACATAACAATGTGCTATATCTCACTTAGTGGGGTAGCACGAACCCAGAACCAACAATCAATCTCCTCCAAACATTCCTATCCTGACACACCACTTTCGCCTCGTCCACACTCAGATGAAAAATATTGTGTTGGGTGAAACTGAGGAGCAATTGAGAAGAATGATTGTGAGCAGAAATGAAGTAGAGAAAGGTTTAAATATGTTATTGAATGTCGATAAATGTAAAGTGTTTGTATTTGACAAGAATGATTTAATGATTGATTGATTATAATGTAAGATTGAAACAAGCGAATGAATTTGTATATTTGGGAAGTATGTTTTCGAGGGATGGACGTATTGACCGGGAATTGAAAGGCGGGTGTCTGCAGGGTGCAAAGTATTGGGTGCTTTGGGTACATTTGCTCGAAACGTGAATGTATCTAGAGATGCTCGATTGAGTGTTTATAACGGTGTGTTAGTTCCTACATTGATGTATGATTCTGAATGTTGGGTGTGGATGAAGAAGCATGAACGACGTATAACCGTCGTGGAAATGAGGTATTTGAGAGGAGTGTGTGGGTATACAAGACGTGATCGTATACGAAATACATTGGTGTATGATGAGTGTGAGATTGAGAAGAATGTTGCTAAGAAAGTAGGAGTGAGTCAGTTGAGGTGGTTTGGACATGTTGAGCGAATGTCGAATGAAAGGTTGGTGAAACCAATATATGAGGGTGAACGATTGTGTGGGCGTCCGAGGAATAACTGGTTGGGTATGATTGATGGTTTGTTGCGTGAACGAATGATTCCGAGGATGATTGTAGATGAAGCGAAATTGGTGTGCCAAAATAGGAGTGCTTGATTGTGTTTCAGAGTTTGTTCTACCTCACTGTGAGGAAAAGACCGTAATGTCATGTATGTATGTTTAAATAAATATATCATCACGCCTTTAATCCAACTTTGATGTGCTATATTTTGGCGTGTTACTACTAGGCTATGTACCCAACAATTCAAGAAAGTTTTGTAGAGAAATATGTTCAAATCTTAATCATCATTACTGGATATGATATTTCGTTAGAGTTACGCATTTACGACGCAAATTTTTTAATTTTTGCATAAGAAATCTCGACCAATTTCTGCAAATCTTCGCGCCGTGTTAGGGCGTGTACGCATGCTAATTCTGCAGGTTGTAAGACTTGCGAATCAAGAGAGATAATCATGAATTTATAAATAACGTGTAATTAATGGAATCGCAGGAGCCAGCAACTAATTAACTATAATAAAATAAATTAAAGTGACAACACGTTATTAGAGCCTGCCTCGCTACCATTGGTCCGCCAGTTTGATAACACTTGATTTATATGTTGTCGATAGTGGAAATGTGAAAGTTTATTTTCGATTACGCATAAGATTTCTTGTAGCATTTACAAGGGACTAATAAAAGGAAACCTGTAATTTTCTTCTATTTTCTGGATGTACACATATTTTAAATTAAAGTAATATAATATACAATATTTTTTTACATATGTTAGTGTAATTGTTACCTTTTGATTGTCTATTGTTTTTGAGTAATAGTTACTTGATATATTTTTTATTAAAATTTGAAACTTTTGTATATTAAGCATGTATTACACGATAAAGTTTTTCTTTTCAAGTGACTTTAAATTTAAATTGTCTTAAGTGAACGTGTCTACTTACACGATAGAAAAAACACAAATGACATTTGACAGGCACTTGTCACTTCGCTGAGTTGGTAGTACTGTAAAAGCTGTAATCTTTTAGAAAATTTTGAGAAAGTACCTCATATAAAAGTTTTTCGTTGAAAGTTTTACGAGACAAGTCGAGGTCTATCTCTTTTACACTTACGTCATTGCACAAGAGAGAAAACCTTGAAAAGAAAAATTTCATCGTGTAATGCACGCTTTATTAGATTTTTGTTTTAAAACTTTCAAAGCAATATTTCGAAAATTTCAAATACAATATTAATCTTTTTAACATTATTTGGTCTTGGAATTTCATGATCTGTCCAAATAAAATATCTGATGTGGCCAGCATATGACCTCCGCAACTCATTTTACTTGCTACATGCTAATATTCACAAATAAATTTAATAGTTTTATGTAAACTACATGTAAAGCAAGTTGAAATCAATGAATGATGTCAACTTACTGTCACTGTCATAGTAATTTAAATTTTATGAAGAAACTATAGTCAAACGATCATAAAATACAAGATACCAGAGTAGATAAGCAAAATTTTTATCATTTATATTAACAAAAACTGTCAGAAATATTCGATTTATTGATATTTAAGAAAAACCTTCTCTTTTAGTAAATTGCCACATCCGGTTGGCAAATTTTCAGTAATAATATAACAAGAGAGTAAGAATAAATTGAAAATAATTTGACAGATTATTGCCAAATTACAATAAGTTTGTGAAAGATACTGGAGAATTATTTTCTAATTTATCGCACTCTCGTATTATATTTAATTAGATTATTTTTTGATTTCATCATCAATCACGCCACTAAATCTATCTTTTTTGTTCATTTTTTACTTGTGTTGATGATAACTATCTGACAACTGACATTTGTCAACAAAAACAAAAAAGCTATAGAGATTATTCCCGGGAATAATCACAAGAGCATTATTCTCAGTATAATAATGACAGGATTGCTTAGAACACAGACACGTGACACAATGTAGCATTTGATTGTTTTAAGAAACGTCAAAAAATAATCACCATAATCAACTGGGCTTTTCCTTAGGGTATATAAATGTAAAATGCAAAATTTTATAATTTTATGTTCAGTATTACTTGAGAAAATACGTCTGCACATACATCCAACCATCCACACACACAGAATTACTCGTGAATATAGTAAAAATAAGTTCCAAATTAACCAATACGTATATTTATGTATTAATTATTAAAATCCCTACGTGAAATTTTTTTACGATCCCTATACCTCCCTTTTGGCGGGAGGTAAAAAATACAAAATTTTCTTTCCACCCTACTTCACATACCAGCCCTTCCTCATTCGTACCACACTTATAAATGCCATAAGTACATAATCAATTAAAAATTAATCTAAAAATAACCACCGGGGGATGCATCGACCGAATACTACCAACCAAATCATAATAGAGCTCGCCCCTATGGTTGGGGTGAAATCATATTCATATCTTCACACCCTAGTGTCGGTGATCCACCAAATATCCCTCAAATATAGGGGATGGTTTGGCTATTATGATTATTGTTATTCTAACATGGGAGTCAACAAGCGGTTATGATACCAGTGGTGAATTGCTTGTTTAGGGGAGGGAAAATGGCGTGTTTATAGAAGTGCTAAATGATGTGTGTAAATATATAAATATAGATTATAAGTGGATCATGAAAAGTTTGATTTATTCGTGATATATTTTGCCTTTGTTGTCGTTTCCTAATGTGTATGTTTCTGCTTCGTGTTACTTCGTATGATTTCGTGTAGTTTCGTCCTGAACAGCAGAACTGTCACTCAAATTTTATTCGAATTCATAGTGCAGAAATCAGAAACGTCGAAAATGATTATCAATTAATATCAGTAGTTGAAAAATTGAAAACAAAAAGTTCCAAATGAAAGATGTTAGCAATAATGTTTGAAATTAAAATGTTATTTGTATTTACCTTAAATTTCCTGTCAAGTCTGAGAATAAACAAACAACTGAACCAATTACTTGTTTATGTTATTCATTTGTTTTCCTGATGAATTATTTATATTATGTTATTTTATTCTCTATATTTATAATTTTTTTTTCATTTTATTATTTTGGGTGTATTTCTGGTAAATAGAATATTTTACAAAACTTAATCCAAAAGTCTTAATAATTTATTCAGTAGTTATATCACGAGTGCTAAGAATTTAATCGATTAAATTTGACATGTCTAGCTTATACAAAAAATTTTGCTTAAAAAGTGTTTGAGTACATAATAATTTGAAAAATTATTATCTACTGTAACACTTTTTTAAAAGCAAAATTTTGTAAATAAGCTAGACATTAAATTTAATCGATTAAATTCTTTAGCACGAGGGGTATATGTCAAGATTATTTCATGAATTCATAGCATAAACTTTAATATTTGCCGAAAAAATTGTACTAAAACGTTGATTTTGACCCATTTTCACATAAATAAATCGGTACACTCATAAACAAAAAGGACCATAAAATTTTGTTGTTATAGTGTAGCTATAGCAAATTGATTGTTTTTCTTTTTACTTGTCAAATAAAAGTAAAAAATTTGTAAATAAAAATAGCTTAAATTGAATAATTCAGCATGTTTAAAAACATGGAATACCAGTAAAGGTAAAAAACATGTAAGTATTTTGCTTCTGCAACTAATTATCCGGCTAAATATGCCTTCAAAATGTTCAAAATTTGCATTTAAAAACTAGCTTCAATTTAATCGCGAATAAACAGTATGGTGTTGTTTGATCACTTATCTAAAATGAACAACAATGGAAAATGAAACATTCTGATTGGTCAAATTTGTAATAAGTGAAATAATCAGTTCTATTTGTCAAGTGTAAAATAAATTCAAACTTGTAGGTTACAAGAATGTCCAGAATTAGAATCAAAGACAGAAAAATATAGTAAACTATTAGAATTTACTATGACGGGCATATTAGCATTCAGTGTGTGATTTTATTACCATTCCTGAATGACTAAAAACATAGTACGTCGTACGCGAATCATGAAAAATTCATTTATTCATTCACAACCTTCCTACTATTGTCTCTTACACCTTTTTATCTATTCACGATTTGCACTCATGCTTGCAAAAACTCAAAAGGCATCCGATGGCAGCGAAGATACCCCCATTCATCCAATTTCGAGCCTTTTCATGGGAAATCGAAGAAAATTCAAGTGTTTATATGTGCACAATGCTGTATTCAGCATTTGGAAGTATTCAACTTTCAACAGAACGCCCTTTTGTAGCGTTTGGCCCTGCTCATAGCCCGTGGAGGAGATCTAGATCTAACACGGCTAGAAGAGGGGGAGGGGCTGTCAGGTGCACTAGCGATTGTTTTGATTGTTCGATTGTGTTGACATCTGTGTGTAGATCGTTCTCACGGTAAACGGTTTCAGCGATTTCCGATACGATTTTGGGAAGCGCTTTGTTCGGGAATTATTGGTTTGTATTCAGTACTTCTTTATTCGTTTCTAAAATGAATATCGAGAGTTTAGAAAATATAAAATCCATCACATATGAATATGAAAGTTTTTATTTCAAATATTATGTCATTTAAAAATTTGTTCCTGGTTCCATATTTGAAATAAATTGAATTGGTTATTTTGGGGTACATAGCTCCAGTTCGAATCCTACAGCGGGCAGTTGCCATTTTAATTTTTCTCTTTTGATTTCCTCCCTACTAACATCTTTGGGAATCTCACTTGACAGCTGTTAACCGCACTTCAATTATCGAGATCTGCAATAGCAGAATGCCACAACAATAATTGGGTTTCAGTTCTGTTTAATATTTATTAAAGAAGATAACACTTTGCTGTCGAAATGTCATTTAATATAGTACATTGTACAACGAGCATGGAATGGTACTCATTTCCTACGAGTGTGAAAATTTGTAGCATGAGCCGAAGGCGAATGTTGCAAATCATACGAGTATGAAATGGACATTCCATGCGAGTTGTACACTATACTTTTTCTACGACCACGATATTATTTCAAAATTAATTTAATTTTAATAATTTTGTCCCGCTTTCACCATTCCAATATTTGACAATTCTAAATAAGTATCCTAGCAATGGCACCTGTACTTAAGTGAACTGATCTGTATTGAAATATTTATTAAACAAAATCATTTCGCACGATGCTTGCAATGTACCTCATATCCCTAGCAACAACAAACATACAATGAGTAGATTTCTAAGTTGTCGTAGAAAAAATATTAAACACTACGAAAACCCTATTATTGTATTATTTATATATATTTATTTGAAATCGGCACTAAAGTGCTCAAAAATCGTCATTAAAAGCTCAGAAATCGTCGCTAAAGTAACCCATTATACGACGATTTTGAGCAACCCAGTGTTGACAACCGTTAAATAATTATTGTACAATTAGGATAATTTTGGCAGATATATTGACGTACTATAGTAAATTTGGACGTAACATGAAACAAAATTTGCAAGAAGAATTAACTAATTAATTCCGATGACGAAATTGAGGACAAAACACATAATTTTGAATGTAATTTGTGATAACTTCACTGTTCAAGGTTGGCAACACTGAGTGTCAGTTTCAATTGACAACTGACAGATGTATAAACTTAACCTATATTGTAATTTTTTTACAGTTTTTTCGATTTTTAGATTTCAAATAAAACCTAATATGTACCTCGGCACTGAACTTCCTTTCTATCACTCACATGGTTTATTTTCCTCGGCCCTACAGGCCTCGGCAACCTCCTGCGGGTGGGGGAGGGGGTAATGTCAAACCATCAAACTTTTATTCGAAGCATTTTTTGTAAGACACATATTTGTCGAGATATTCCACAGGATCTTTTAAAATGGGTCACCCTGTATTATAGTAAAGTATCTAGCTGGCAAAATCTGCAGTTGCAGCTGTGCGAGTTGTTTTAAAAAGTGACGATTATTTTATAAATTAATTAAATACTGAATAGTGAATTTTAGGTATTGGATCAGTCTATAAGGTCTTCTTTCGAAGTAAATAAATAAATCAATAAAAATTTTATGGTTTCTTTGGGTGAACATCATTTACATATCCTATAAATTAAGTTTTAATTTACTTAGTATAATAAAAAAGCTATAAACTTAACCCGTACGAGGCTGGCAAGAAAGAAATAATTATTACTTATTAAATATGCACAGGGATAATTTTTTATCATTTATTTAATGCAAGTACGTCTATGTGATATGCAAAGCAGTCTTATGCACGTACAATCTGCATAATTCCATGCTTGTAGAAAATTATTGCACTTATTTCGTGGAATCCATAAATTTTGTACTAATGAGCTTGCAAAAAATTGTTTTTCTCACCTCTTGCAAGTATTTGTTGGTAATATAGGTCGTCAAGTAACTCAGATCTGCTCTAAGAAAAGTGCTACATCCAGAAATGGATAAATGGTGTGACATGATGTGTCAAACACATCACCTTCCGCCTAAACAAATTTTAAACGATAGAAATAGAGAAAAAGGCTTCAAATAATGGTAACCAATATTATTCTGAATCTTTTTGAATATAAGAAAGTTATTTACTGAGATAAGCCCGGAAAAAATAAAAAATCCAAATTCTAAATATGTGATTTGAAAATGCTATTGTCATTAGATTTTACTTTTTACTTTTTAATAATTTCGCGATGATCTTTGTGTCTGTCTCTCGGTCTGTGTGGATCTCTGTAGTTACGGTTTCTCAAAAACTACTAATCTGAAAATTTTGATATTTTGTATATATCAATTGTATCCCCTTTGTATTCCCAATGAATTTTAGAATAAAAGTGTAAATATAAAAAATGTTCAACAACGAAAACTGTACCAAATGAGCCTAAATTTATTAATGTGATACATTTCTGTCATGAGATAGACGTAAAATAAAATGTATAATTTTTAGCTATTTCCAGAGTGCCATGGCAAACAAAACATTCAAACAGTCGTATTGTTAGAGTTTGACAGATGACATTTGAAACAGTTTTAATAATAGTTGACTTGTTTAAAATATTTCTCATTAATCATGGACACATTTACAATTTAGAAATAATTTATAAAAGTCAATAATCATTAAAACTATTTGCTAAATTCAAACGTCAACGTATTACATGTTTCTTTGATTAAGCTTCTTTTCACACATCTATTATTTCCAAATTCTTTGTACTTTTCTTATTATGGAGCTGTTAGATTGTTTATAACATTTATTTATTGATTCTCAGACCTATTACTCCAACTTCAAATAGTAATGTCAAAGGATTCAAAATATTTTTATTTATACTTCATTAAACATATATATTTTTTTTCTTTAAATTGGACACACTGACGTCATTGAAGAATTCAGGGGACCACAAGAATCCGCAAAAATCTCAATTAAAAGTAGTACAAAGTGCAACAAATAACGAGCTTGTTTTGGTGGACAATTTTACTTTTATATTCATAACGACGCAGAACGAAGCCATCATTTTGTGAAAATTCTAGTAGCGTGTATTTTCGGCGTTCATAAACCCGCTGTGACAATTAATAGCCTATATTCCGTTGCGTTTAAGCGTCTGTTAAATTTATAGGCCGTTTGGTCGTTCAATAAAATTAGCATTTATGATATGTTTTATTTTAAAAATTCTTGTTTGTAATTTAAAGTAAATGAAAAAGGGAAGGCCACCATCGTTTTATTGCCGGCCTATGTTTAGAATGTTTATTACTTCTTCTGAGAAATGGGCGACTCTTTTTATTTTATACTATTTTCAGTATTTCTGTCGATCCGGCACAGGAAATCCAGAGTCAAGCGAGAACATTAACGCGCTTATTTTTCTATTATTGAATCAACAAATTTAAATCTGAGACACGCCGATGACAGAGCACCAGCTAGTTTAGAGGTTATTCTATGTTTGGAATATTAATAATTATTTCTACCGGTCATTATGCTTATCTACAGATCTACAATTAAGTAATACGGTAACATTTCTTAATCAATAATCAAGCCCACGCATGAAGCATGATCAAGAAATGATCATTGATTATATGTAGCTTGTAATCGAACGAGAAAATTAATCACGGTACAAAAACAATTAATTATTTATTACTAATACTTACTACAGATTGTATTGCATCATTCAAATTTAAAGAAAAATCTGATGTGGCCACTACATAACCTCCCGCCCAATACAACTCTTAGACGGTACAAAATAGTATTCTTATTTGTTTATTTTCTATTTATATTTGATAAATTTAATTTTATTTCGTATATTTATTTAATTTTTTGACATATATTTCATTAAGAAAACAGCTTTACAATCACAATGACATGTGTCCCATTTCGTAAAAAATTGAAAATTTTTAAGTGTTTCCATGGTGCACTAGGAATGCAAGATTTATAAAATTTAATTTCTTTATATTTTATTATCTCTATATCCAATGAAAATTAATAAAATTAGTTTAATCCAAACAGATGTAAAATAAAACATTCTACAATTTTCAGAATAACATAAATTGCTGAAAAATTAAATTTAACCGCGTTTTTTCAAGGAAAACTGTTAAGGGCTTCTAGTGAACTGCTACTTTCGGTTGACCAATTTTATCCAAAATCTAATCAGCTCTTCATTAAATATAAGACACAAAAATTCACAAAATAGTATTTTTTGGTATTATAGTATTTGAGTTAGGCGAGACGAAAAAATCGCCACAAATCACACACACACATACATACCTACAATACTTCCCTTACTAGAGGTAGGCGGGAGGTAAAAAATATGTATGTTATCTCATAATAATAATAATAAAGCACATCTAATCTTATATTTTTATGGTATCTTCAATTTCACACACATCCATCAATTCGCAAATAAGTCATTGACAAAATTGTCAAAATAGATATTCGATTCGTAAACTTCTTTATACTACTTAAATACTGTGTTGTATTATTTTCTGTAGAAATTTCGTAGTAAATTGTAATGATTTAAAGACTAATTTCTTTCGATTACTTTCTTTAAATAAATAAATAAATCTAGAACTGTTTTATGAAATGTCAAATATTTTTTGTTTCTGTTCAATTTTGCATGGCCGTGTTACAATTTTTCTAAAGGCCGATATTTCCATCTACGAATAAAGTACCGAATAAATTATTAGCTGAATAAATAAAAAATGTCGCATCGAAATCATAGCTCAAATGATATTATTGTTCTAGCTGTCAATTTTTGATGCGTATTTTTTATTTATTCGACGAATAAATTATTCGGAAGTTTATTCGTAGATGGAAATATTGGCTCTAATAAATATTAATTTTAATTTAATTGATATATTATTTTGATAATCAAATTGGCCTTATTGTATGTATCTTTAAATTCTAAACAACTTTTATATTTACACTTTTGTGGTAAAATGAATAGAATAAGTAAAAATATAAAGCAATACATAAAAAAAACTCCTATACGTCACATATCTTCATGCTGTATACTGAATCCAGTCTTCTCCATAACTATATTTGGCGACAGATGTACAATAACTCAAAGTAATCACCCATTACTCTTAATAGGGTGAACGCATCACTTTAAGCAAATTCCGCGCGATTACTCTAACGCAGAAAACGTATTATTACGCGAAAATTGAAATCAAATTAATCGTTATACACGATTTAATAAGGTATAACATTAATAAATGGCTGTAATTTGTGGACATCAAATGCTTCAACTACCGCCAACGTAGTAATAAAATTTTATACGTACAATCATAACTTTAACCATAATTATTATCGTGTAGATCTGGCTTTTTCCTAAATACGATTATAAATAAGTTTTATTATCGTTTGCTTCATGCATTTGCTGTCACGCGCTGTAAATATTAATTAAACTACGGATAATAATTGAATAAATCATCGTGTCTTTTGCACATTTCTAGATAAAGCTTTCTTCTTAGGACAGATCTGGATTTAATATATTTATTTGAAATCGGCACTAAAGTGCTCAAAAATCGTCATTAAAAGCTCAGAAATCGTCACTAAAGTAACCCATTATACGATGATTTTGAACAACCAGTGTTGGCAACCGTTAAATGATTATTGTACAATTACGGTAATTTTGGCAGATATATTGACGTACTATAGTAAATTTGGACGTAACATGAAACAAAATTTGCAGGAATAATTAACTAATTAATTCCGATGACGAAATTGAGGACAAAACACATAATTTTGAGTATTATTTATGATAACTTCAGTTCTCGAGTTTAGAAACACTGACTGTCAGTTTCAATTGACAACTGACAGATGTATAAACTTAACCTATATTGTTTTTTTTTTACAGTTTTTTCGAATTTTAGATTTAAAATAAAACTTAATATGTACCTCGGCATTGAAGTTCCTTTTTATCACTCACATGGTTTATTTTCCTCGGCCCTACGGGCCTCGGCAACTAAATTCCATATTCGTGATAAAAAATTGAACTTCAGTGCCTTGATACATAAATAACTATTTTTCGCGTACACTTCCGACAAATTACAACACCCAAAAATATCAAATGTCTTCTCTGTAAAAAAGTCTTTTAAAATCTAGATAATTTCAATTTTATTACCAGTTAAAATCTTCTAGAAATCTTCTTAATAAACGCCTATATCATAAAGTATATATTTTATAGCAGTATTTAGATATCTCTAAATATATCTCGTATTTAGCTGCGTTGAGCTACAGTGAATGAAATCGAGGATTAAAATAGTTGGATGCAACACAACGAGTTGAAGATTTAATCCCCATACGCCACATGTTGTTGAAATCATGTGTCGCTTTGAAATTTACTGGCGAGCGTTTGTAAAGCTTGGAATATGTATTTTTCTTTTTAGATTTTATTAATTGTACCAAAATTAGTCGATTTCAGAGAAACAACGCAATAATGAAATATAAAATAATAGTTATTTATGTATTAAGGTACTGAAGTTTAACTTTTTAACAAGAATATGTAATTTATTTGCTTAGGCATGTAGGGCCCAGGAAATTAAACCATATGAGTGATAAAAAGGAACTTTAGTGAAGCGGTACAATTTATTTGAAATATAGAATTACAAAAAACCCGTAAAAATATTATATAGGTTAACTTTATACATCTGTCAGTTGTCAATTGGAATTGACACTCAGTATTGCCAACCTCGAACATTGAAGTTATCATAATAAATAACATAGACATTAATCTATTTTGTCCTCGAAATTAATTAGTTAATGCTTCCTGCACATATTGTTTAATTTTATATTTTACTATAATACGTCATAAATATATCAAAATGATCCTACTTGTACAATAATTATTTACAATTGCCAACACTGCGTTGCTCGAAATCGTCGTATAATGGGTTAGCTTAGTGACGATTTCAAATAATAGTTATTTATGTATCAAGGCACTGAAGTTCAATTTTTTATCACGAATATGGAATTTAGTTGCCGAGGCCCGTAGAGCAGAGGAAAATAAACCATGTGAGTGATAAAAAGAAACTTCAGTGCCGAGGTGCATATTAAGTTTATACATCTGTCAGTTCTCAATTGAAACTGACAGTCAGTGTTGCTAACTTTGAACATTGAAGTTATCGTAAATAACACTCAAAATTATGTGTTTTGTCCTCAATTTGGTCATCGGAATTAATTAATTAATTCTTCTTGCAAATTTTGTTTCTTGTTACGTCCAAATTTACTATAGTACGTTAATATATCTGGCAAAATTATCCTAATTGTACAATAATTATTTAACGGTTGCTAACACTGCGTTGCTCAAAATCGTCGTATAATGGGTAACTTTAGTGACGATTTCTGAGCTTTTAATGACGATTTTTGAGCACTGTAGTGCCGATCACAAATAAAAGCACTTATTATTACTTATTTGTACCAAAGTACAAAAGTACCAAAGCACAGTGTTGTTAATTATAGGCTGCAGTTTTTGAAATTCAATATAAAATAAAAGTCTCAAAAAACAGGTACAATCTATTTTGGCTTTATACACTGAAGAATGTAAAGAAACTATGGAAAGATGATTTAAAGTATAGTTAAAAAACGGAAGCAGTAACTACCATACTAATGCATAAAATTACTTCCAAATATTATAATAACACATTGTCGTCTAGCTACATGTATTCGAAACCTCTTTAGCATATAAAACAAAATATAGCTAAATGGGCAATATTTCTTCTTCACGACTAAACATTGAAAATAGGCGAAACGTTCACGGAATAAAAACTGCTTTATTAAGTCTAGTGACGCAAGTAACTTTAAGTGAGAATTAAATGGACGCAAGACTTCCTTACTGGACTGTCCAAACTTTATAATTGTAAGAATTCCAAGCTTGAAAGCAAAGCGCCGAGCTGGGTAGAATTTGGTGGAATTTTACTGGACACACAAAACAATAATTAAATTTATTTCAATGGGGTCATACATCATTTTTTTAATGAAACTTTATCTAAATTGAAGACTGTCTACACTTTTAAAAAGTCTAAATTGTTATTCATTAAGCCACAATGATTTTTTTTTAAATGTTGTGACGTCATTATAGAGGTGTTGGTGGATCTCAAACAGTAGAGATTTAAATAATTTTTGTCACATAGATGTTCTATTTTATTATAATAATAATAATAAAATAAGTAAAAATATATATGACCACAATTATTTACAATCTGTACTGTTTTAGATCCAGCAACACCTCTACAATGACGTCACAACATTTTAAAAAAATCATTGTAGCTTAATGCATAACAATTAAGACTTTTTAAAAGTGTAGTATCAGGAGCGAAAAAATATTTCAAATAAAAGATGCTAGCAATAATATTAATATGAGTGTGGCAATCTACTTTCGCAGATCTTGATAATTTTTATCGTGAAGTGCGATTACCAGCCGTCAAATCACAAGCGCCTTCAAGTAAACTACCACTTTCGGTTGATAAATGGGGTCTTTCAATCTGCACTTTTGAAAAGTTTTAATTGTTATTCATTAAGCCACAACGATTTTTTATAAATATTGTGACGTCATTGTAGAGGTGTTGGTGGATCTCAAACAGTAGAGATTGTAAATAATTGTAGTCACATTAATGTTCTAATTTATTGTTCGGAAAATTTTTATATAGAATTACAATAATTTTTCATGGTAAATAATTAAAATATACAAGAATTCCATTTATTTTTGGAAGAAACAAGAATAAACTGTAAGGTTATTTTAGACAAATGTTTGATTACCACTGATAAATTTTGCTAACCTATGTCATTCAACAAATCTTTAATTTCGTTGAGTCAACCTGAAGTAATATTTATAAGTTCGAAATAAATAATATATTTTTTCTACAATCGTTGCACAATATCGACATTGTTATTCCATTTTTGGTTAGGAAATGTTCAAAATTGTCGCTCTAGGGCGACAAAGTGACATATTGTCGCACTAGTGCGTCAAAAACAAAACAAAAATAAATTAGGTAAAAGAAGTAAATAATGCATTGGATTTTTCTGGTAACAACCTTGCTATTGCAAATACAGTTGGCATATACGTACATACACTTCAACTTAATCACCATAAACGTATTCACTCTGTAGACTTTATGTCAAATGTACTCCATATGTCAAATGTACTCCATGTGTCAAATTATGATTTCTTTG
This sequence comes from Poecilus cupreus, assembly GCA_963942605.1. Taxonomy (NCBI): domain Eukaryota; kingdom Metazoa; phylum Arthropoda; class Insecta; order Coleoptera; family Carabidae; genus Poecilus; species Poecilus cupreus. The sequence goes on from OZ012722.1 coordinate 9,969,950, forward strand.
AAAATTTTTATTTTGTTCATAAACGTTGTCATGATTACGGTGACATGGGTAACTACAATTTTACTGAATTGTTATAGGCGGGACCAAAGATAATTTTTAAAAATTAATTTTTTTCTACAGCTTGGCATTGTTCAACGATTGTAGAAAAAATATTGTGTGTATCTCGTCGGATAGAGCTTGTTCGGTGCACTTGTCGAGTTGTTGATCTCGGCTTCGCCTCGATCAACAATTTCTCGTCGCGTGCAACAAACAATGCTCTATCCGCACTTGATACACAAATAACTATTGTATGTATTTAAAATATACTTTCGAATTGAAAGTGAAACAAAAAACCTTTTTGACTCTTCGACAATCTGACAGCTCAATAATAAGAGAAGTACTAATAATTTAGAATAGGATAGATATGCGCCATAATACTTGGACGTCATTGTAGAGGTCTTAAAAACTCAAATATCTTAATAATTAATAATATTTGTTAAACTTCTGTAATATCTAGTACGATGTTTTTGGGTCTAGTCATAATATAAATGATTCATTTTCTATTTTGTGACTCTAGTGGACTCCATTGCTACCACAATCTAATCAGCACGTAACATGAAAATTCAAATTCTAAATATATGAAATTTCTTAGCGGATTCAGTGGACGTCAAAATATGTATTTCCGCAAAAATCTCGTCAGCGATTTTTTTCATGATTCCAATACTTTTTTATACTTTATATAAGAAAGTAAAAATACACCAACTTCTATTTGTAAATACCCATTGGGAAGGTATGGAGTAGCTTATCTCCTCAGGTTCTCGTATTCTTGCTACCGACGTGCAAGTTGTTTTAAAATGTGTAAAATTCCTAAAGAAAAAATAAAAATCGTGAATAAAGACAGGAAGTAGTTCAAGGTAACGTCTCGACTGGACGCATGATGGACAGGCGCCTGCATTATTTTCCATGCAGCCAGCGGCTTCCATTGTTCTAAACCTGGACGTGTCCAGCCACTCTAATGTCCCTTGTTGGGATTACAAACATCCTACGAATATCCTTACGCGAGGACATGGACCAGACATGCACTGGCCCATTAATAGAATCAGGAAAATATAGAGAATTCGCCTCTAAACGTTACTATTCTCGGCTATTGGGCTTACAAATTATCAAGAGATGGCGTTGATCACAATTCCCAAAAGGTACATGTCAAATCTATTTTGTATGATATCTTATGATGGCGAATGCTTGCATTGGAATTGGTAGTTTGCTTTTATTGGTAGCAGAACTGTTGCCATACACACTGCAAATTTTCATGCTTTTATAGGTTTTTTTTTGGAGAAAAATCAATCTTAACCTATAATCTACAAATACAATTAATCTTTCATTTTTACATTTTATTTAAATAATACGGCTTAAACAAATGTTATACTTACATTGGAATATTCTTAAAATAACTACTATTGTTATTAATTAAAAAAAAATAACAATTTATTTCAAAATACAATGAAATGTATGTACCTTATGGTTAGTTTAGCTTTCTACCACTAGTTAGCGTATTTTATTTTTGGAAGCCCAATTGACACTTTTGCTGTAAAGTGAATAGGTAAAAATTTACTGTAACATAAAAAATAGCATTGAAATCCCTATGTTCCACATTTCAATTTTACATCCTGTATTATACATATCATAAAAAAATATAATAAAATCGAAAATGTGTTAATTTCTTTCTTGCACGTCAAAGACCAAATCCTTTTGCAACCTACATTGAATTTTATCTGGAATACTACGGTGGCATATAAAACTAATATTCATTTATTACATTCATGACAAATTAGTTAATATTGCATCAAGAGATGGCGCTGATCACAAATCTCTAGCGGTACATGTCAGATTCATTTTGTATGGTCTTCTATGGCGAATGCGTGCTCTAGTTGTGGTAATTTGTGTTTTATTAGTGTATTTGGTAGATTTGTTTAGATTTTATTATTATTAATTATTAACTATAGTTATATTTACATTAGCCATTAGTTGTTTTGTAGTTTTTTATTGTAGGTAAGTAGTTATTAACTGTAGCATTATTTTGTTTTAGTTAGGTTATCATTTTTCTTTGTTGATATTAGTTTGTAGTTGTATATATTTTCTAGTAGTATTTAATATTAATATTTTTGTAGTTATTTGTTGTTGTTTGCAGTAGTTTTATTTTACTTTTAGTTTAAATAGTAGTATGGATTCATTTATTTGCTTAAATTTAGATAGTATATGTAAGTTCGCACGTTGCTCTTTATCTTCTAGAAGCATGGTAGAAGGCCAGCAAATAATAAATAGTGGCCATATAATATTATGTGGAAGTACATCAACAATATCATCGCAATTTTCAATGCTCTTTTCCATGCCTTTAATTTGTCACACTGTCACACATCATTGTGACACCCCATTTATTCTTCACACAAACTAGTCTTTCACCATTTTTTGAGAATGAATGAAATCGAAATCTTCGACTTTTATTAGCAGAAGAACTGCAGCCATAAACAATGCAAATTTTTCTGTTTTTAACAGGTTTTTTTGGAGAAAACTCCATCTTAACCTCTAATCTACAAATTAAATGTAACACTTATTTAAATAATACGTCATAGTGTCATAGATAAATGTAATACTTCCATTGAAATTCTTCTATAGTTACTACTGTTGATATAAATTTAGAAAAAACAACAAATAAGTTCAAATTCTTTAAATAAATAAAAACTCAGAATAAACGTCAAAAACACAATGTACCGCGAGACGTAGTTCAGAATTCTGCCGCTAGTTAGCGTATTTTAATATTGGAAGCCCAATACCAACGAATATAAAAGAATAAGAATAGTAAAGCGAAAAAAGTGTTGAAGACGTAAACTGCGTAGCTAGTTAACGTCTTGCTATTAAAACAATAATTACAACGCGAACCTATAATCACCAGCATGAACATATTCATTTAATTAGTTAATTAAAGCGAAAGAAATCAGTGCATGCACATTAACATCGCTCACACCCAACACGACAGGTTCAACAGCTACCGGACACTGCTCCAGTGGCTCTCAAACAGCCGCCATTCCAGCCCCAGCGCCCAACAACATTTTCAGAAGGAATAAGTTAATGTATCAATACGCCGTTGAGCCATTTTGCGCGTGGAACTTTGCTATCGCATATTATTGCGCGTGTGAAAAAATAATCCCCGTAGATGTTAGTTGGTGTAATGTTAATCATATTCACAACTTTTATTTATTGCTTTATTTTTTTACCTACTCACTTTATAACAAAAGTGTAAGTACAAAAGTTGTTCAGAATTTAAAATGCATGCAATGAGGCTTATTCTACAGAAAATAATACAACACAGCAACAAATAAACTAAATACAAAATTGATGACTACTAGATTTGTTATTTGTTTTAAATATTGACATGACGACAGAAAAAATAATTAAATTCTGACATTCAAAATATAATAGTATATTGTGTCATTAGGAGTAAATGTGATACTTTGGGTGCTGAGCATGTAAGTTTGAACGACGAGCGAAGCGAGTCGGACAATTACATGCGAAGCACCCAAAGACACATTTACTCCGAATAACACATGCTATTTTTTCTTCAAACATAGAAAATAAAATTATAAATATTATAAAATGCTCAAAACTTCAAAAAATATTCTGTCTTATCCAGCATTTCAAGTTGCCGTAGAATATGCTATTTTGTTATTTTTGTTTATTTGTTTCATTTTTAACTGTCAAATTATTGAATTACAACCTAACTATTTTTCATAATATTTTACTTTGTCCGCCGCCGGCGTAAATGTGTTGCTAAGGAGACACTTTTACGCCGGCGGCGACAATATTGAACTTCTACTTGTTGAATACAAATACATAACAACGTACTTTTATGACGTTTGAAGAAAAAATATTTTGTACGTTATATTGTGTACTTGTATTAATAAAACTGTATTAATTCTATGCCAACATCTTTACTTCCATAATTACAACAATAAATATCAATTTTAATTTGAATAATATACCGTGAACTACTGTCTAATACCAAATGGAAGAAGAAACAAAACGGTAAAACATGAAGACAGAATCAAGTAAGAGAGCAATGAAGTATAAAGAGAAACTAAGAAACCATGGAGAGTATCAAAGAATAAAAAAGTAGGAAAAGAACAAATGAAAATTAAAAAACACAAAATTTTATTTTGTTCACCGACGAATATAGACAGACTAATGTCCGGTATTATAATAGATATTTACGATATAAGTGGGATAAGAGCATTATTAATATACGCATGTGAAATTCGCACAACAAGGCGATAGCCGAGTTGTGTAATCAGAATCACATAAGTATATTAATAATGCATTATCACACGTGTGTTGTACAATATTTTATCTACGCCCGCCCAAAGTTAAAAAATTAAAATAATTATTTTTTATTTTCTAACAATTAGAAAATTAATCCATGTAGTTGCTGTAAAAATGTTTTAAATACTTGACAACCACAATTTGAAATTAAACAATTACGTATTTTTGAAGCATTTCATAAAAATGAGTAATTTATAAAGTATTTCGTCGGATACAGAAGAATAAACTTCAAAAATTATTAATTAAATATTCATTAATTTAAAGAACTTATAATAAATAGTACGTTAATGAAAAAGAGTGCGGTAATGAAGCTCTTAACTCACGCAAAATGAGTGGGGTAAGTGACATTTAACTCACGAACTTAGATAAATGAATTAAATTGTTGCACGACAATGTAGAAATTTTAACACCGAAACATAACAAATTAACTATTAATTAATAAACTATTCTGTGTCAAATATGTATCAAGTATAATAATTATTAAACAATACCATTTAGATTTATATGTATAAAAAAGTGTTGTCCACTCCAGATTTTAATGTTCAAAATTGCTAAAAACGTTGAGAACGAAAATAAATTGAAGCGAAACAAACCTACTAAATAAAAATTTCAATTTCAATTCCTTTAAAAATCAAACTCCATTGCAATACTGCTGTAAATGTCTTACTTCGCGATATAAATATACGATACAGGAAAGTAATAAATACCTAATATTTATAGATTAAAAGCATTCTTAAATAAAACTTTGAAAATAGTTGCTGCGAAATTTACGATTCGAAAAGGGGATAAATTATAAATAAAAGCTATAAAAGTAAATTACTCACTGCATTTTCCGAATGGAAAAGAAACTGGAAGTTAGGTACATACCTGAAACACAAGAGAAAATATATAAATATATCATATATCATTTTGGGTGTTTCTAATTTGTGGGCAACACAGCAGTGGGATTCGAACTGGAGATTTTATATAAACAAATACAAATATTAGAAACATTTGTTCTCATCCAATGGGTACATAAATAATTGTAACATATATATTTATTAACAAAAATTTACATAATCACATTCATGTCACTGGCGTGTAAAATTAATTTGCCCCTCCCAAAATGCGGAGCAAACAACCGCCGATTTTCAATTTGCTAAACATCCGGTGTCGAAAATAAATTACATGGTTCACGCTTTTCCGTTGTGGATGCCACAACCCCCTTCCCTACACCACTGTTGTCAATTTATGTTTATGCTCCCTCCATTCACGAGCCGCACTGTGACAATGCGGTTGATGTCATTTAGTGGAGACATTGATTGAATATTTTGAATTGAAGCTATTTTAGAGAGAAAATATTCCAATAATTTTTTTTTTTAAATCGATGCATTATTATTAAATACGAGAAATTAAATAGTATAAATTAGTAGAAGGGATACGTGACGTAGTTTTGGTACGAGAAGGATACATATATTTCTAGAGAAAAAGATAGATACAAACTCATCTGGTGTAACAATAAAATAATAATAATCATCATGTCTTTTACCCATTATGGGTGTGGCACTCTGCTTACGCAGATCTCGGTAAGTGATATATTTTTGCGTATGAAATGCGGTTACCAGCCGTCAAGTCATAGTCCCCCAAAGATGTTAGGGAGGAGGAATCACACGAGTAAATTTAAATGGTAACTATCGGCTGTGGGATTCGAACTGAGGATCTCACAATTCACAGTCCGATGCATTATCATCTGTTGTAATTTTATACAGGGTGCCCACTATATATGGAATATAGTATATATCTCATTAAATATCGACTTTATAAAAAAGAATTGTATATAAAAGTTCAACATTTTATTTTCCATAATAAGACAGCATTCAATTTTTTGTATTTCAGAAAACAAATGACTAACGAATAACACTTTATTTTTTTTATAAAAAGCAATGTACCCTTTCATTAGGCTCATTTGATAGAGATTATGACACATGTCAAAAAATAACATTTTTCAACCGTTGTTTTGTTTTTTTTAAACACAGGTTACCAGATTTAAACGAAAATATCAAAATATAATTTTTCTTTAACGTGTTGTAATTTGTAAATGGTTACAGTAAGAGGAAAATATTTCGAACAATAATTGTAGATAATAACATTTGAAACATTATTTTAATAACCAAATTTTCATTAAACCATAATTTATTGAGATATTTTAAAATAACTTGATAGGGCTTCAAGTAAACTAAAATTTTTAGTTTAGTAGTTTTTGAGAAACCGTAACTCTAGAGATCCACACAGATTGACACACACACACATACATCATCGCGAAACTATTAAAATCGTATTCTATGGACCCTAAAACGTACTCATTCACTGAAAATTCACTACCCAATTTTTAGCATAATTCCTATAACTCCCTTACAGGATGTGGCGGGAGGTAAAAAGGATCTAGAGAGGATCAACGAATTTTTTTAAATATACTCCACCAATTTAACGTCACGTCAATGACGCGACTTGAAACAAATTTCAAATAGAAAATACCATACAAGATTATCCCTAGTATTAATTATTGTTTATTTATAGCATAATATGTTTCTTTAAATGCAATTATGGCCTCGGTCGCCATTGTGTATTACGCGCTACAGAAATATTCATTTATTTCGCTAAAATCGTCTCGAATATTAGCTGTCAATTTACGATCCAAGTTGATGAAATTCAATCAACGTTTTATAAAGAGTTCTTCTAATTACGGTACAATGAGCTTTCATCCTTTACAGAAGGTAATTAAGCTAACGTGTTATTTATATTAATTACAATATTAATTACATCATCAGATGTTGATGACAGTAAACATATTAAACAATATTTTAAAGTTATAACAGTTTATAATGAGTTCTGTCACTAGATTAACGCAACTTCAATACACAACTTTCTTAATCTATTCCTCTATTTTCTAAAGTTTTCCAGACGAGTTTTCCTTTGAATAAAAACGCCAAACACCAGGTTTATCCGAGCCAGTGGCTCTCAACCACTGGGATATACTATATATATATTTCAGTTTTTCTTAAAATTGAAAGCATATTGAAATAAAATTCATGTGAAACATTTTCGTAGCTCATTTCATATATAAAATAAATTGAATATTGTTTTGTAAGTCTAGTAAACTTACACCAAAATCTAATCAGCTCTGCGCATATTGTCATGAAATCTTCTAAAATGTTTACTGAGAGATGCTCAAAATACCTTACAGGCCTTCAAGTAAACTTCCACTTGCTACCAAAATCTAATCAGCTCGTAATGAATTCTTTCACCAGTTTTTTTTTTTTTATGAAACTTTATTTAAATTGAAGTCTATCTACACTTTTAAAAATTCTTAATTGTTATTCATTAAGCCACAATGATTTTTTTTAAATGTTGTGATGTCATTGTAGAGGTGTTGCTGGATCTAAAACAGTACAGATTGCAAATAATTGTAGTCATATATTTTTTTACTTATTTTATTATTATTATTACAATAAAATAGAACATTTATGTGACAAAAATTATTTAAATCTCTAATGTTTGAGATCCAAGAACACCTCTATAACAACGTCACAACATTTAAAAAAATCATTGTGGCTTAATGAATAACAATTAAGACTTTTTAAAAGTATAGATAGTCTTCAATTTAGATAAAGTTTCAATAAAATTTGACATTTTCAGTTTTCGTGGACGTACGAAAAAATCGTTTTTTTATTATACCTGCATCATAATCCGTGTTTAAAACACGCTACAAAGTTCGTAACCGCAAGATTAAAACACGCCGTGCTTTAAAGGTTGCTAAGCAACAACAAAAATAATTACTATTAATATCAGTCAAAACTGTACACGTAAATAACAAATGCTAACCACTCTCCATGTAAACGATATACGTCAAATGTCACACGCGCAAAATTACGAAATGAATCAAAATCAAAATGTTGCTTTCCAGTTTTTTCCAGAGTATGACGCAGGTATAATAAAAAATAGCGTATGACACACGTGTATAAGTGCTTTTAAAGCACTAGCGACGTTAAAAGCACTCCGCTTCGCATCGTGCTCTTAAACTCGTCGTACGTGCTTTAAAAGCTTACTTATACACTTGTATCATAATATAGTATTTTTAACCCATCCCAATACCTATAGGTTATAAATAGTTCTGTAGATATAAGTTGCAGTGCGTAGGATTTGAACCTAGTACAGTACCGGACCACTCAGCGGTTAATCTTACAGAAAGCTTGTTGAGAACGGCCGTCGCGAGCGATAATTAATAAAATCTTTTGCCAACGTTTTAATGAAAATGTGTAAGTACGTAAAAACTCGATTAGAGAAATTACTTTACAAAATACTTTGATGTCTGGCGCATACAATTACGTACTTTACACGTAGACAAGCTCGCCATTGTGCGAAGTTGAGGCTGAGGCGACTGCAGAGAATTAGCGCAAGAAATAAGCTGCGAAGAGAACTCTGCAGTTGAACACTGCACTCATTATGCTACAACACTTTCAAATGATAGTCTAATTGTCACAAGCAAATTATAACATACAAATTGCGCTGAGAACACTGCCAGAGAAATGAGATTATTTCTAGGGTTAGCAGTTAGGGCATTTTTTACCTCCCGCACATGTATGTAAGGGAGGTATTGTAAAGGGTCAAAAGTATTTGTATTTATTTATACTGCATTTGAAAAATGAGAGATAGTCATAAATACAAATTTGCAAGAGTAGTTTTGGATTTTTGTCAGCTATGCAACAATATACCCACCAGAAAAATAAGATATAAAGTTACTAGAATTCTCATAGAATGCCGCTCGCTTTATATCTAGAACGAAACTTATTTCTCGAACAATAGAAACACCGTAACGATGGGTGTCCAAAGAACAAATATGTTACTGGAAATAAAAAATGGGACACTTTTTTATGATTGCTGTTAAAATTTAATTAAACTGTTGATGATAGTCTGTGAAAAGTTTAAAGACAGTAAAATGAAAATGTAACAATAGTATATTGTGTTATTAGGAGTAAATGTGATACTTTGGGTGCTGAGCATGTAAGTTTAACGACGAGCGAAGCGAGTCGGACAATTACATGCGAAGCATACAAAGTCACATTTATTCCGAATAACACATGCTATTTTTTCTTCAAACATAGAAAATAGACATTAAAACATTAAAAAATGCTCAAAACTTCAACAAATATTCTACCGTATCCAGTATTTCTAGTTGCCACGGAATATGTTATTTTGTTATTTTTGTTTATTTGTTTTATTCTTAACTGTCAAATTATTGAATTACAACCTTACTATTTTGCATGATATTTTACTTTGTCCGCCGCCGGAGTAAATATGTTGCCAAGGAGACAATTTTACGCAGGCGGAGACAATATTGAACTTCTACTTGTTGAATACAAATACATAACAACGTACTTTTATGACGTTTGAAGAAAAAAACATTTTTCCGAAGTCGATACTAAATTATACGATATTACTACGCGAAGTTATCCAAAATATACCTAAAGTTAAACTTCACAACAAACAACAACAAACCTAAAGTAACAAACAAATTATTTTATAATTCTATTGGTGAATTTATTTATTATTTACTTTTGATAATAATTTATCGGATTTAATGCAGATCACATGGAGAACACGTCTAAGAACATATAAAAAATAATGAAAATTTTAACAAAATTTGAAACTTTGAAAGTACTTTTGTGATCACAGCCATCCCCGTCGCAACAGCTAGCTACATACTGCTGTTTATTTATGTTTTTTATTAACAATTTAACCATTTTGGAAAAAATATAATGTATACCTTGGCACTAAAGTATTTAGTGTTAATCATATTGTTTTTTGTCCTCGGAAAAATTATATTTTGGTGCCTTGATACACAAATAATTATTTAATTAATAAATATATATGCAACGGCTTGGCAGGTAGCGTTAAAGCCGAATCACTCGATAACGCAAGTTAAGCAATGCTGCCCGCGGTTAGTAGTTGGATGGGTGACCCGTACCAGCGTCACACCACCGAAAACGAGGTTCCAAAACGGCGTATAACCACAGCAGTTGAGACCGCTTAGTAATAATAAAATAAACATATACCAAAATGTACACATGTCAATAATCTTGGTTGCTATGAGAACAAACAAATAACATCTGATCTATTCCATATGTCGAACATGTGTCAAGTGTAATTTTTATATAGTGATATTCACCTAAGAATGGCATTCCAATGTGATGACGTCACACACTTCATTTTTATGAGGTACTAATACAAATTGAAATTTCGATTGACCGTACTGACATCTGTTGGCTATGTAGTAGAAATAAGTATTTACAAAATTATTTCCTAGCGTCGTTCAAATTTCTACATTGCACAAATCCCCTAAGACAATAATAATAATAATAACGAAGAATGTATAATAAAATAGATAATAATAACATTTACGTTAAATTGATAACATAACCTCACAATATAAAACTTACATCTTCTGCAGAAGCATTCAAAATAATTTCTTTGAAACGTTTAGATAATGTTTTACCACTCATATTTATTCGTTAAATTTAACTCAATCACTGAATGCGAATATAAACACAGTAAATATTCAACTGTCACCTATACGGTGTAAGTAGCGACGTACGTCAACACACGCTTCTTGACATTAGCAACACATCAGACAAAAGCATTGCTAATAATGCATGTGGATCACTTAATTCATACCCTTCTGCGACGTCATCAGAATGGAATTCGAAGAATGCCATTCTTAGGTGAATATCACTATACATTCAAATTCAGATTTATTGCTATGCATAAGTAGATTATAAATTATAAATAAACATTTTCTGTTTTTTGTTTCAGGTAAGTTTTTTCTTCTCAACTGCTCGAGATGAGGCTCGAACTCGTGTTCATCAAAATCGTGAGTTTACATGCATTGTTAAAAGTTTATTATTCACAAAAAACTATTATTCAATTTATGAATGAATACCCCTCCCCCCTATTCCCCTTAGAAATCTTGAAGACGAGCATGGCTTCTAAAGTTGATATAAAGACTTGCCCTTCAATAATATTGCTGAAATCTCACCACTGAAAACAGCTAAGAAAAAAGTTCAATAATAGATGACAAAAATAATATTCAATATAATAGTTATTTACTTTATAAGTGGGCAAAATAAGGAATTATCCACCAGAGAAATTTTAGCACACGAAGCCGAAGGCTGAGTGTGATAATTTTATCGAGTGGGTGTGAAGTATAACGTTTATCCAACATCTCTTAATAAATGCAAAATTTACTAAAGAAATATTATTTGACAGTGACATATGCTTTAAATTTTCTAAATTAAAATGTCAATCGAAGTGGTTAACAAGGTGTTGTGTGTTATTATTATTGTTATAAATAAAAAATACTCACTAGTGACTTTCAAAATTATACCCACTAGTGTTTAATCTGTAACTTTCCTTGTTTAAAATCGCCATAGTTATAGAGCATTTATTGAGAGGTGTTGGATAAAATGTGTTATTTGATATTCCAATTTTGAGAAAATTAAATTATAGTCTTGTTTTACAATACACTTTAATAATCATAGTTTTCAAAAAATTGTTTTAGCAATATCCAATCTTATAAAATTATTTTATAAAAATACTTTGAATAAATGTTACAGAGAAATATATTATCTACCACTTTTATTTAAAGTATTTTTTCATAAAATAATTTGACAACTTTGTACAGGGCTAAAACACTTCTATTAAAACACCCAAAAATAGAGCTCATGGTACCAGCCAAGCCATTATATCAAACATGTGTCAAGTATAAGAAAGTGGTGTAGTGCCCACACCAATTTTCTAAATCCTATCCTCACTAGGACAAGTATATACCAAATTAATGATAATCACTTGGAAATTTAAAATTCAAATGGCATTAACTACATGCCCATATTTAATACGCTTGACTTCAGATAGCCTAACAAGATTCCCAAATCTATTTCCTAAATACTGAGGCTGATCTGATGAAAAGAAATCTTACAACTGGTTATTACACCTTATATTAGACAGCTGGGCTTTAACACAGGGCCGTACTGAACATATTCTTTAACTAACTCATGAACGAAAATATGAAAAGAAAACTTCATCATTATAAGTTTCATGTGACAATCATAGTTACTATGAGTGTATAATCATCACAGATTTAATAATATATATGGATGGAGCGTTGGCTATGCTTTTAATATAGTAATCTATAGCCAACATACGAGAGGGATAGTCATATCAAAAATGACGCAGTGGGAGAAGAACAGCACATTTCCATGCCACCCGTCACGTGGTATGAATGCGTTGTTTTTGTCCCATTGCGTAATTTCTCTCTTATGTTGGTATTAAACTGCTGTATGTAAAAATTAAGAAAATGTTTCTCACAAATTCATGTAGTTTCATTAGGTTGATTATTTTTTTACGTTTCTTTAAACCAATGAAATGCTTTATTGTATGTCACGTGTCTGCGTTTTAACCAATCCTGTCATTATTATACTGAGAATAATGCTCTTGTGATTATTCCCGGCAATATTCTCTGTAGCTTTTTTGTTTTTGTTGGCAGATGTCAGATAATTATCATCAACACAAGTCAAAATGAGCAAAAAAAGATAGATTTAGTGACGTGCCTGATGATGATATAAAAAAAAATAATCTAATTAAATATAACTCGAGAGTTCAATAAATTAGAAAATAATTGTCCAGTATCTTTCTCAAACTTGTCGCCATTTGGCAATAGACACGAAAGCCCGTAACAAGTTTTCGAAAGATCTGTCAAATTATTTTCAATTTATTCTCATTCTCTTGTTATATTGTTACTGAAAATTTTCTCGTTTTATAGCTAATATCCATTTCTTGTTCAATTCCACATTCTTCGGAAAACTAATAAATATGTATATATACAGCGTTTTAACCTAAAAGTGACATATTTACCGGTTAAATGAAACCATCTTTTGTAGTCCGTTTTGCACAATTATATGCACAACAGGATTTTACCATATTTAAACATGATATAAATAATTGACAAATTTATAAATTGGGGACAAAAGCTCGCACAAAAGTTTATTAAAACAGTATTCTACTCACACGTCAAACGTCAAACCAAGTTCTTGTCATCTTGAAATGAAAGTCACGTGACGGGTGGACTTTCATCTCTCTAACTCTATCACGCTGTGTTGGTTATATATTATCTTTGTCTATACCACTTCCATACATTTTATTAGTTTTTATGGTAATGGGGTCTTTCACCATTTTTTTAATGAAACGTTATTTAAATTAAAGACTATCTACACTTTTAAAAATTCTTAATTGTTATTCATTAAGCCAAAATGATTTTTTTTTTAATGTTGTGACGTCATTGTAGAGGTGTTGCTGAAACTAAAACAGTACAGATTAAAAATAATTGTAGTCATACTTTTGTTTTATTATTTTATTATTATTATCACAATAAAATAGAACATTTATGTTACAAAAATTATATAAATCTCTGCTTTTTGAGATCCAGCAAAACCTCTACAATGACGTCACAACATTTTAAAAAAATTATTGTGGCTTAATGAATAACAATTAAGACTTTTTTAAAGTATAGATAGTCTTCAATTTAGATAAAGTTTCATAAAAAAAATAAAAAAAAAAGGTGAAAGACCCCATTCTTAAACATTCGAATACATATTTATACGTATAAGAAAAGTCAAATGGTGCCCACACCAAATATAAAAATACCCAACAGCTTTTCGAAGTGTTGCAGTAATATATCAGCGGGATATTAATCAAGTAGCGCTTGAAAGAAGCTAACTGATATCAAAAACAATTTCATGGGGGCACGTAATAATTACTTGTAGTAATTAACATCATTTGGGTGCATCTGTTGACGTTTCAACATGGACGGCTTCACCTGCATTCTACAATTTATCGGCGGTAAATTATGAGAACATGTGTCTCACATTTTCTGCAGTAAAAATTGAGTAATTGAAATATAAATTTCTTTTCTATGTAGAAGTAGTTTGCACGCAAAAAGAAGTTAAGAATTCTTGTGTTTTCATAAATAATAAATGAGAAGTTTTTGTCGAGGCAAAGAAAATACATTTGTGAATATTTAGTCATGATTATTCAAGCAATATAGTAAGGAATGCAATGAATATAACATAGGCTTAGCATAATAAAGACTGTTGCTGTGAAAAATCGATTATGGCTGGTTTAATATTTTTTAACTTATTTGGTTCCAAGTAAAACAATTCCATATATATATTTCTCAACTTGTTCAAGCTTTTGAGAGAAAAACGTTAAGGTCGCACAAATAATCGAGTTATAATAGTAGTTTATATACCAAAGGGCTGAAGTGCCTGATTTAATCCCGAGAGTGAAGTTTATTTCACGAGCCGTAGGCGAGGGAAATATTCACCTGAGGAATGGGGTCTTTCAGCATTTTTAATAGTTATTTACTTTACAAGTGGGCAAAGTAAGGAATTACCCACGAGAGAAATCGAGTGGGTAATTCCACTTTGCCCACGTGTGAAGTATAACATTTTATCCAACACTTCTTCATAAATGAAAAATTTATTAAAGAAATATTATTTGACAGTGACATATGCTTCAAATTGTCTAAATTAAAATGTCAATCGAAGTAGTTACCAAGGTGTTGTGTGTTATTATTATTGTTATAAATAAAAAAATACTCACTAGTGGCTTTCCTCAAAATTATACCCACTAGTGGATAATCTGTTACTTTGCTTGTTTAAAATCGCCATAGTAATATAGCATTTATTGAGAGGTGTTGGATAAAATTTTTTTTTGAAACTTTATCTATATTGAAGACTATTTACACTTTTAAAAAGTCTTAATTGTTATTCATTAAGCCACAATGATTTTTTTTAAATGTTGTGACGTCATTTGGTGGTGTTGCTGAATCTTAAACAGTAGAGATTTAAATAATTTTTGTCACATATGTGTTCTATTTTATTGTAATAATAATAATAATAAAATAAGTAAAAAAATATATGACTACAATTATTTACAATCTGAACTGTTTTAGATCCAGCAACAACTCTACTATTTAAGAACGTAGATAGTCTTCAATTTAGATAAAGTTTCATAAAAAAAAATAAAAAAAAATGAAAGACCCCATTAAAGGCACTTCAGTCCTGTGTTGTCCATGTTTCTAAAACAATTTCCTCAAATACACTTTCCTGCTTTTCCGATATTGTTTGGGACCTAAATATCAAACAAATAAAATAACTTATCCACAAAAGTCTTCAACGAAATGAACTGGTTAAAAGTGACATATTTTAGGCCCAGTTGTAAGCCATTACTTAATCAACCGCACGCCCCAGTAAAAATTTGTCAAAGCATCGTTTTCGTTTTATTACGCGTCAAACATTAGTGTTTGAAGCTGGGACCTCCGGTCTGGAGTCTGGTACCGAACACAGGACGTTATAAATAACAGAGAAACCGGCGCGCGTGTATTTAGCTGAGTGTATTTGGGTCGAGACGGACTCCTAGCGCCACCGAAGCCTTTGACACGTTGCCGCAAAGATCAGATGCCTAATTGAGGGCTAATTTTGTCGCCACTATATACAGGGTGTCTATAACCTCCTGCCTAAACTGTGTAAAATTGAGAAAAAAGATTCGTGCCCGGTTGCACCAACGTTAGTTAAATTTTAAATTTGGTTTAAATAAATAAAAGCAAATCGAAATTATGTCATATGGAGTAATTGACATTGATGTCAAAAATTAGATACGCTTTTATTTATTTAAACCAAGTTTAAAATTTAACTAACGTTGGTGCAACCGGGCGTCAAATATATTTGTAGCCAATATTAAAATCTTTTATATTATAACAAAATTTATCCTAAATCAAAAATAAAAAATCTGGTGTGGGCACCACACTACTTTCTTATACAAATAAAACCAACTGAACACGTATGACTTGTTCCTTACGTACACGACTTTATTTTGAAAATTATTTGATATATAGATGTTAAACATGTTTAAATTTTGTTCTCATTGTAGCTCTGAATTTATTTTAAAATAGAAATTAATTAATATCTAGTCTTTAAAACTTTGTAACTAATAATACAAATAGTACTTTTAAAATATTTCACACGATACATGTGCTCCTTGCGATACATATTTTTGACACTTCATAATTATTTGGCACGTTTGACACATTTTGACATAGATATTAAAAATGTTTTAGTTTTTGTTCCCATTGTAACTAAGATTATAGAAATATATTTAAGAATATCTGTACATAAGTTAATTGTTACATTATCTGGAACTACACAATATGGCCCAATTATTTAAACCAGGATTTTGGTTATAATTTGAAAATATTTATAATATCTGTATAAATAAGAAAATTTAATACAAGTTCATTTACCATTGTCAACAAATACAGATTTCACGAAATATCACTAAAAATTGGCATATACTTTTATTGTATTTCTATATAATATAAACCCTAAGAAACTCAATGCTCTAGAGCGCATCGTCATATCTCTTAAATTTATAGAGATATGGCAATTTTCGATGTTTTTCAAAATGCTAATTTGAGTGGCTGCAACACAAAATCTATTAAAGATATTGAAAAATACACTCAGTTCTGTGCGTTTCATGCAATTTATTACAAATTAGCAAATTTTGAAAATTTTGAAATTTTTCGATTTTTTCCCCCAAATTTCGATAGGCGATAACTCGAAAAATATAAAAGATACAGACTCGCAGAGTAGACCATTCGATTCAGCTCGTCAAAATACAAAAGTATGTAAAATTTCATTAAAATTGCTTTACTCGTTATAGAGTTAGAGCAAAAAGTGTAAAAATGAGGTTTTTGGTGAAAAACGTCAAAGGGTACCCATTGACGTTTGGCCTGAAAAAGGCCATTTTCAGACTTTTTGCTCTAAAATTTCAACCCATAATCCGAATATTCTGAAATTTTTAGGGTTTATGTATTTTGATGAGCTGAATCCAATGGTTTAGTCTGCAAGTTCGTATCTCGTTTATTATTTGAGATATCGCTGATCGAAATTTTGAAAAAAAATTCAAAAATTTTCAATTTTTCAAAAATTTGTTATTATGCTATAATATGCACGAATAACACAAAACTGAAGAGTATTTCTCGATATCTTGCGTAATTTTTAAGTTGCAGTTCCTCAAAGTTGCACTTCGAAAAACATCAAAAACCGCCATATCTCGAAAAAATTAAGAGATATAATGATGCGCTCTGCACCAGTGCGTTTTTTAAGGTTTATATTATATAGAAATACAATAAAAGTATATGCCAATTTTTAGTGATATTTCGCGAAATTGAAGTACAACTGTATTTAAATAAGTAAGAATGTTTTACAGACGCATTAATTAATATAATAATAGTAGTTTATGTAACAAGTACATAATTTAGGTCTTTATTGGACGAGCCGAATTTTATGGCAGAGCGAGCGAGGCTAATAAATAAGGCGAGTCTGTAAAGTCCGATTATGTACAACTGCATGGAAAATATTTTCTCTTAAAATATGATTATGTAATTACCTATATTTAAAACATTTAATTGCATCTCAAAGTGTGCTTCGTTGTTATGCATTTGTTGCTTTTGTTTAAAAAAGTTATTTATCAAATTGTCAAAGTGAAAAAAGTGTTCAGATGGATGAAGACATTGAAGACGTTCTAAAAGAAATAAAAGATCTTGCATGTAATGCAAGAGAATGTCGTATGTAACTAAAATAATAGAAATATATTCTTAAATATGCATTGCTACCAAATTCTAATCAGCTTGTAATATAAATATTCAAATTTCACTAGTTTATTTCATTTCTACAGTAATTAAAGAATAACTGTATTTTACAACCATTTGACACCCCCCCCCCCCCCCCCACTCTCCGTAACGTGTTTGGGGGTTGTGTTTTGACGGTAATGCACACTCAAGAATCCAACACATACCTAAACCTGCTCTAAGTAAAGTGCCACACCTATAAATATGTACATAGCGTAATGATAATCTAACTCCTCTAATTATCCTCACTTTTAAAATTTCAATCTTCCCCAGTATAATCCGAGCAGTGTTGCCATATTTCGCTCATGGTCTTAGTGAAAACAAATGACGGTAATGCACGTGTGTGGGCAACGACAACAATGCAACAGTGTATTTTACGAGTCGAACGACAATGCGAAATATAAATCAACCAGTTATTTATAAACTCAACAAATCGGTGCAAAGAAATGCAACAGTACGACACGCGCCTTTAAACATTGTGCAGGACCGTACTACACATATTTATTCATGATTATTTTACGTGACTTGACGGCTGGTAACCGCATTAAACCGGTTGATTCAACGGTTTGTTCCTTTTTTCTTAACTCTTTTATTTCAAGTTATGAAGTAAAACTTTTTAAATAAAATGTATTAAATATATCATAGTTTATCTACTTGCCATAAATATTTGTATACAGGGTGCTCCATTTAAACGAAACAGTAATATGCAACTTTATATTTTTTAATGGAACATCCTATAAATATTTGCTGATTGTGATAGTAAATTAGATTCCGTTCAAAAAAGTATAATTTGATAAAGTGTCTAAAATTATAAATTAAAAAGTTATACATGTTCATAAAAAATAGCAGCTTACAGTAAAAAAAAATAAATAATATACAAATATGTATGGTAAGTAAATGACAATAATATATATTAAATAGATATTGAGAGTTTTGAAGAGATTTATTCTATAGCTTAAAAGAAATTAGTTTAAAAAAAATCTGGTATGGCAACACATTACTTTCTTATACAAATAAAACCAACTGATCACGTATGACTTGTTCCTTGCGTATGACTTTATTTTGACAATTATTTAACATATATATGTTAAACCTGTTTAATATTTTGTTCTCATTGTTACTATGAATTTATTTTAAAATAGAAATTAATTAATATCTAGTCTTCAAAACTTTCTAACTAATAATACAAATATTACTTTTTGCAATACTTGTTCTGTAAGTTACCCATTAATAACAAAATTTAAACACAGTAAGTGGAACTTTTATTGCACAATTGGTATCCATGGTTACATCATTTACTTACCGTCCACGGTGGATGGTAAGTGAAACTTACCGTTCATGGTGGACGGTAAGTAAATATATATCATTCAAATTTTATTTCTAACCTCAATCTGTCAGTTGTTAATTTTGATACCTATTTTTCCTTTTCTTATATTTACGCAGGTATTGCAAAAAATAACTCGAATGTTTAGGAAATCTCGACCCTACGGGTCTCGACATCCCAAACTACATTCTCGACCTAAAAACTATCACTTAAACTATCACTTACAGTTCACGGTACGTAATATACTATTAATATATTTTACAAGACACATATTTTTGATACTTCACAATTATTTGATACGCTTAACACATAAATATTAAAAATGTTTTAGTTCCTATTGTAACTAAGATTATTGAAATATATTCTTAAATATATAATTTAATTTTTCTCAAAATTAGAAGCATGTACAAGAAAAGTTCAAATAACATTTTGTATTCCAAATATTCATTTGAAACTTTTTCACACATCTGATTCTATTTTTGAAAAATTGGAATTTATTGTTTTGTGTCCAGTAAACTTCCTCTTCCGGTTTTTCAATTTCTTTCAAAATCAACTCAGCTCTTCATATTTTCATGAAACTTATAAATTTCAAGTTTCGTTTACATATCTTGTCTCGTTTATGAGATATTGCGCACACGGACATCCATCCATCCATCCATCCTCACACACAGACATGTTTCAGAATTTGGTCGTAACGGATTCAGTGGACGTCAAAATATATATTACAGCAAAAATCTCGTCAGCGATTATTTTCGTGATTCTAATACTTCCTTATACTTTGTATAAGACTGAAATATAATAATACAGGAACTCTTACTGATATTGAAAATACGAGCCGAGTGAGACAGTTCATTAAGGGCTAACTGTCATTGTTATACAATGTTTTTACATAGCAACCGTTTAAGAAATGCATAGCAAACATTGTTTTTACATAGCAACCGCCCAACATACACATAACCGTTCTACAAACAAGTGTTCGACAAAGAAGAGTGACCCAAGACATCTATTTTTCTCAGGCTCGTTTTTCTTTTTCGTAAAACTAGAAGTGCGCGTTCCACTATTACTATATTTCAGTGGGCAACGCCGCTTTTTAAGTAATACTCTAGATCCCTTTGTTGGAGTAGATCAATTTCCGTTTGTTTTTCTTTAAATCCTTGTAGTTCGATTTCTCCACATCTTCCTATTTTGTTTTGAATCCATGCTGCTTTTAAATATTCTTCTAGTTTCTTTAACTATGTTGATCTGGGTCTGTCTCATCTTCTTCTTCCTCCTGGTTTTCATTCTACTACTGATTTTTTTCTTGTACTCCCCAAATCTTTTGACTTTCTGTTGATCTTTTTCACTCTTTCAACTCCTGTTATATTTCAAATAAAATTCTTATTTTGTATTCGTATTATGATCTCTTTATTGGTCCTAATATTGATCTTATTATTTCTCGTTCCATAATTCTTAAATATTGACAAAGATCTGCGAAAGTAGAGTGCCACATCCAAAATGGATAAATGATGTGATGATATATTTATTTTTATTTATATGCTGCTACAGTTTTTATACACTAAAACAGAGCTGCTAATGGTTGTCGCCTTGTTAATATTTTACAGTTGGCAGCTCTGAAATTACCAATCAAAAATTACCACTTCGTGCCAATTTTTTACAGTTAATGATACGATGGACGAACCATTATCTTCCTCGAATAAAAAATTAATGTTCACAAATTTTTCCTTAATGATTGAATTATGCTACTTCGTCCACTTTGATAATGGTGTTGAATTATTATAATTATTTTTCGAAATCTGCTCAGATTTTTTTATTATTATTTTTAAGATTATTTTGTCGCCTACTACGTCATAAAGCTGATAGAATATAAATGCAGATATCGCATTCTTCGAATGCTATTATGGGTTAGTCATAACTACTTGATTTTATGTTTACATTTTATAAGCATTATCTAACTAAGACAACGTACTTTAGATATTATGAGCTCATATTTTTGTTTTAATTATCTTGACTGATTCGCATTTGTTTCTGTCGTTTTATTTCCTGTTACCATTATTAAATGACGGCGTTTTCAATTTCAAGTATTTTAAATGGTAATACGAACCCAGAATCATATCATTTGGTTCATTTATAATCATACAAAGGAAAATTGTTTACTTTATTACATTTATATCTTAAATTCTATCGTTTTTACCTTCCACACATACATATATGTAGAGAGCGGATTATATGCACTAAAAAACTGAATTATATAAGCATATATGTGCACTGATTTTTTGGGAAATATGCGCTATACGAGTATATGCACAAATATGAAAATATATGCAACAAAATATGCAAAAAAATCTTACATTATTAGATAAAAAGTATAAATGAATGCATTATGAATTTTATTACACAATACAGTCTTAATCCTGATTCACAATTGTTAAATATAATACTAATATACATATAAACTAAGTCTAGAAACTTGATATAAGATTATGACATTTACATAATTGCAATAACAAATTATTCAAAATTATCTTTAAAAAAGTGAAACATAAGTAAAAGATATATCCAGCTGAGAATTCTTGGTCTTATATTCATTGTACCCACTTTTACCAGCATTCGTAATGAATATCTACCGTTACCGTTATAGGGATTTCCCTAGAAATATTAGAGTTTCGTTATAAAAAATCACTAGACCAGTTAAGGGCATATCTCAATAAATAACTGATTTACTGTAAATTTTGTTATATTCAAAAAGATTTAGATTAAATATTAGCTATAATTTTTCTATGCTTTATAACGTCATCATACTATACCGAAGTTTGTTCTTACTGACGTGATTACATATTTATTTATTTTTTATCTACAGAAACTATGTGTCAATTCTTAAGGAAATCATTATGCACATATTATGCAAATGCCTTCGACACACACATAGTGATGTGTAACGCTGGCAACGGCGATAATATGCAAGAACGCATTGTTGCGAATCTGGATCAGAGAGGGCTTGGCAGAATAATGTGACGAATGCAAATAACAGTTGAACAATGGGCAGAATGTGTTGCACTTGCATTTGTTATTATTTGTTATGCGTGATGTTTTGTTTTTAGATGACAGACTCACAATGCTCAGATATTTCACATTAATCATTTCTTTTATATTTAACGTTACCTACAATAAAATAATTATTGGGCAACGGCCATGGCAGGGAGCGTTGAGGCTTGAAAAAATACCTCCCGCTATAGATTTCTTATCAAATACTACAGGAACACGAACCATTATTACACGCTCATCCTTTAAAATATTTCAATTATGACACATCAAAAAATAGTATATTGAACAACTAGTGTTACAATGTAATACGTATTTTGCAATACGTGTTTTGTAATACGAGTGTTACAATTATTAGGCATTGTAACACGGGTTGTTCATACTACTTTTCCTATTTCACGTTCATAAATTCAATAAAAATAAAATAAAATTGTACGGCATGTTTAATATACCACAGGTCACCTAGGGGCTTTGCCCGCGGGGCCTATCGGGTCCCAGGCCGCAACCCCGACACAAGGGCTCCGATTCAATAATTTTACGTGAGCAATGACAGTCCTAAGTTTGACAGTCTGTTAATTTCACAAATAATAAATTCCCCAAAAACAGTTCCACAAAATTCAATTTTGTAGCATTGTTTTTGAGAAAAACAGTGTCACAAAATTGACTTTGTGTACAAGAAATAGGAAAAGACATTTCCAAGCGTTGTTTGGCTTTTTTCAAAAAGCACAGGTTAGCAGATTTAAATGAAAATGTCAAAATATAATTTTTCTTTAACGTGTTGTAATTCGAAGAAGGAGACAGTAAGAGACAAATGTTTCAAACAACAATTGTAGATTACAATCTCAAACAGTAGAGATTTAAATAATTTTTGTCACATAAATGTTCTATTTTATTGTAATAATAATAATAAAATAAGTAAAAAATATATGACTACAATTATTTACAATCTGTACTGTTTTAGATCCAGCAATACCTCTTCAATGACGTCACAACATTTAAAAAAAATCATTGTGGCTTAATGAATAACAATTAAGACTTTTTAAAAGTGTAGATAGTCTTCAATTTAGATAAAGTTTCATAAAAAAAATGGTGAAAAACCCCGTTTCTACAGTTTTATCAGTTCCTCTATTTTGTGAATATACTTTTTATATTTGTTTGTATAAGATGTGTGAAAGGTTATTTTACAAATGCTGTTTAATATTTGTCGCTCCTGTACCCAAAATTTGATTGACATAAGATTTGTAAGTTAAACAAACTAATCTGGAAATTTTGGGGGATTCTGTCAAGATGGTACGCCTGTCTGAATGTGTGTATGTAAATACTATCTGTTTATACTATCACTTCCGGTTATACAAGCATTTGTTTATATACATACGTACACATCCACACGTGAATAGCTTCAGAACAAAATATGTGAACGAATTGTAAATTAACAGAAAGAAAACTGTATGGTCACCACGAAACTTTCTTATTTATTTAACTCTGAATTGGGTTGTTTAATTATACAGTTTTTTTTTTTCAAAATTGAAAGCAGAAAATTGATAATTGTTATAGTTATTTGTGTATCACTAGTACAGAAACTGCACTTTTACAAGTAATTACGAACATTCGTAAACAAAGATACGAGGTATAACAAATAACAATAACTGGGTTTAAGTTCTGTAAATATTTATTAATAACACAACGTTTCGACAGCAAAGTGAAATATAAAATATAAAACAATAAATAAATATGTAGTCAAGGATACAAGTTGACAAAATAAAATCAGGGTAACATGGATCAAAGTAAACAAATTATAAACAGAAAATTAGGGAAGAATAACAGTTAATCATGACTCATTAATCTCAAAGCCTGTATTCAAGTTAAGATTATTTGACGATCTCTTGATTTCAATAGCTTCTCTAATAAGTCTTCTCAACCAGTTATTTTCTCTTACTAGAATCCTTGTGTTTTCAAAATCAATACCATGTAATTCTTGAATGGCATGCTCAGCAACTGCAGATTTATCTGGTTGATTTAATCTAATATGTCGTTCGTGTTCTTAATCTTGTAGCAACAGTTCAAAATCTAAAATCAAAACCAACACACAAAACTGACAGCCAATTGATCCCTACCCTAATCTTGCAAAAGTCCCTAATTTTTCCGGTCTAGGCCTGAAACCAAGCACGATTTAAAGATGTGTAAAACTAGGGTTTTTGGACGAAGGCCCGAAAATAACTATTGCTAATATATTTCATTTGCAACTTTGTCCAAGTTAAGGGCTGTGTTTCTTGCTGATAGCAATTAAAATCGCACATTTCTATAACGAACAACATCAATACTTAACTTTTAAATTTATGGCAACACAGTATAATGGTAGTATTTATTATTTTTATGGTGCAAATGCGGGCAAATTACGCCAAGATCTAAAATATGTCCCATATGGGATTCATACAATATTTTACCTACTCGTAAGACTTAATTGTGACTTGTCTAGCGGTCCTGTATAAATTTACATTCAACGATAATGATATTCATGAATAATTTTACTAATAGATGAAGTGTTAATTGACTTTTTAATAGGAGGTAACTCATTTCCTGAATCGTATCACACACCATGTAATTCTGTTTTTTATTTATGGCTCTGTATTGGGATCTCGGCAACTATAGAGTTACTGCTTAGGTTAAAATAGATAAAAGTTGCCACACTGGTAGGCCAATTTAATAATGCTTTTGTTTTCCCGAAAAATGTATAGGTCACTAGATATGGAAAATCAAACTATTTCCGTTGATTTTACCTGCCGCCTACCTCTAGGTAAGGTAGGTATTGTTTTTGGACAAAACATTGGGTAGTGATTTTCAATGAATAAGCTCCTTTTAGGATCACTACAATACGATTTTACTATTTTCGCCTTGATCTCTGATTTATGTTTATTAAATATAAAACTGCCTTCATTCATATTTATAATTATTTAAACAGTAAAACAACAATTAACATTATCTTATTCACTCCATCAAAAATTCTTCAACTTGTGGGCGTCGAAATAACCGGTAGATGTTAAAAAATTCCATCAGAATTTTACAGTTTATTTGAATTTATTATGATAGTTTTATGGCTGTTCCTAGCCGGCTCTCCCGCAGAGCTAAGGTGGATTTCTACGGTGTAAACCTGGCTTTACACTACGGTTAATCTGACTTATTTATTGCGGCTGATTAAGAACAACATCCGGCATATTTTAAAATGATACTTCGAGAATTAACACCAGTAGCCGTTGGATAATTACTGTCCGTTTAGAAATACTAGCTTTTTCATTGTCAAATTGTGAACTGTTTACAATGGTTCTGCGCATGCTCCGTGTTGTTATAGTGTTGAAAGATGTATCCATTAATTTATTATATAATAGTATATTACAATACAACACTATTTTAAAATATAAACTATTTAAATAAGTAGATAAGTTTCGTTATCTATATTTTCTCCGTCGTGGGTTATTGAATATACGTACACACATCCATCCATCCACACAGGAATCATTGTTATAAGAGTTAAAGACGATGTTATAAGGCCACCTTTCTTTGTCTAACGCTTGTTTATAGAGTGGTTGCTATGTAAAATGTACAACAAAGACGCCCAACTATAGCTGTCTCTCTCGGCTCGCATTTTCAACGTACCATAGCGTTCCAGTATTATTATATTTCAGTGAACACAAAGCATAATTTATATAGGTACTTATTTTGAACTAGCTACACCTTTTAGGACCTCATTTACCTTTGTTGAACTATACACATTTAAATGTCTTAGTCTCAGTTCGAGTCCCACAGCCGGCACTGTCGCCACTTTAACTTGTAATTATCATCAGTTAGTTTTCCAGTATTACTAGAATTCAGTGAGCATAAAGCATAAACATCTTTGGGGCTATAATTCGACGGCTGGTAACCGCACTTCATAAGCAAAAATATATCCACTTACCGAGTTCTGCGTAAGCAGAGTGCCACACCCATAATGGGCAAAAAGCGTGATGACATATTTATTTATTTATTTTATTTATAAATAATAATTTATATAATTTTATTTAAAACTCGTTTCACTATACAAAGCTTTGTAGACCCATACAAATTAAATGGATCATGTGACCTTCAGTTCGAATCCTTTAGGTTTAGATCTTGTAAAAATATTTCCCAAAACCCAGGATTCCTCAAATATTTCCTCAAACAATTCCATTAATTCTCTCGCACGTTTCTTTAAATCCAATGTATAAACATATTCGAAATCACGCATCCGGACAGTCGGCCAGACACTTTCTCCCCTTCTCCCCCGCTTAGAATCACCCACAATTCTTCTGGTCGACTTTAGCCACATGGCGAACAATTTCTACGATTCTAGACCTTATGACACTTCTAAATGTCCTAGGACTCCTAGTAAATATAGGAACCGGGATCTGGTTGTGGTCTGCGTTGATGATGATAGATGAATGGTCAAATGAAATTCTACTGTATGAAGAAAACGACGAAGAGGACTAGAAGAGGCTGCGGACAGTTTTATTCGTTCAACATTTGCCGAGACGTATGATCAAGTTTTATAGCTCGGTGGAATGTCTTTAAGTTTTGGTGATTGTATGAGTTGTTGATGGATGAATGAGGTTTTCAAGATGGATTTTTCAAATGAAAGATTGGAATTTAATTAAAATACTTTCTTTAAAACAATAGTTATTTAAGTATCAAGGCACTGAAGTTCAATTTTTTATCACGAATATGGAATTTAGTTGCCGAGGCCCGTAGGGCCGAGGAAAATAAACCATGTGAGTGATAAAAAGGAACTTCAACGCCGAGGTACATATTAAGTTTTATTTGAAATCTAAAATTCGAAAAAACTGTAAAAAAATTACAATATAGGTTAAGTTTATACATCTGTCAGTTGTCAATTGAAACTGACAGTCAGTGTTGCACATAACTTCCCGCCCAATACAATTCTTAAACGGTACAAAATAGTATTTGATGATACAGAAAAATACTTTCTTATTTTATTTGAAAAATTTTATTTTCTTATATTTATTTAGTTTTTTGACACATTTCACTAACAAAACAGCTTCACAATCAGAGTGACAAGTGTCACATTTCGTAAAAAATTGAAAATTTTGCGTGTACATGGAATGTAAGTTTTATAAAATTTTATTTCTTTTTATTTTATTAGGTATCTCTAATCTCTAATGAAAATATATAAAATTAGTGTAATCAAAACAGATGTAAAATTGAATATTCTAACATTTTCAAAATAACATAAATTGTTGAAAAATTAAATTGAACACGGAAAACTGTTAAAAGCTTCTAGTGAACTGCTACTTCCGGTTGACCAAATTATACAAATAAAAAGCAAAAATACATAAAATTATATTTTTGGTATTATAGTATTTGAGTCATACAGACATCATTGCGAAAATAGTAAAATCGTATTGTAGGGACCCTAAAACATGCTTATTCATTTGAAAACTCACTACCCAATTTTTTGAACAAAAACAGAAGTAGGCAGGAGGTAAAAAACCTGACAGGTCTTCAAGTAAACTACCACTTCCGGTTGATTGTCTATGTCTATATGTTAAACATGTCTCGAGTATAATTATTAAACACTGAAATTCAACTTTGAATTCAGGCCAAATTTATGTATTAAAAATGCCCTTCAACTTGTTGCAGTCAATTAATATTATCTGAAGTTTTATTTAAAACATTTTGTTATTAAATCAAATAAGTGAGGAATCTGAGACAAACCAAAATGTAACTATCCAGCTGTAGACCTCAGTCAACCTTTCATAAATTATTTTAGAGAGAATGGCTGGTATACCACGAGCTCTATTTTTGGGTGTTTTAAGAGTAGTGTTTTAAGCTCTGTTTTATTGCTGTACTATGTTCTAAAATTATTTTATAAGAAAATACTTCAAATAAAAGTGGTAGATAATACATTTCTCTGTAACTTCTATTTGAAGCATTTTTTTATAAAACAATTTTATAACATTGTACAGAGCTAAAACCGAGCTTAAAACACTGCTCTTAAAACACCCAAAAACAGAGCTCGTGGTACCAGCCATACTGCTCAAATAAATGAGATGAAAAATTCAGTTCTACTTGAAGCATTTCCCTTGCAAACAAATCAGGAACCTGATCCAAACTATATTTTATTTACCGAAAATTTCTTCACATACATATTGGCATAACTAGTGTCCATATAACTATAGAATTTCTAAAGGAATATGTACGTTTCAAGCTAGAGGGAAACCTAAAAAAATCAGCGTAATACCTCCTAACAAGATTCCGCTGTAGATTTGCGGATATTCCTTACGCGTCGCAAGTCTCTTCTACACATCTGTTTACTCGCAGACGTCTAACGTTCGAATGTAGAATCTACGACTCTACGAGCGTAGCCCCGAAGTGTCCTAATTATAGTCACAGTTGCTGCTTCCCTTTGAAGTCGGTAATTATCGCTTTCTTGAGCGTTCAACGCAGTCGTTGACCAGCGAATTCAGAACTGCTGGCTGGTTTACATATTTAAATACGCGCCATGCTGCATAATTGTTACTTGTGGTATCGCTTGCTAAAATATTTAAAGTCAACAAGACGTACTACGTTCGTTCATTGCTACGGGACAAAATTTAGAATGAAATTTGGGTCCCTACAATACGATTTTACTATTTTCACGACGATGTCTGTGTATGAAGATTTTTTTTCGTCCACAACTCAAAACTAATGAAAGTGATATTATAAAATTACATTTTTTCACGACATGGTAGGAAACCCCACCGTTTGTGTTGTCCCACTCTAGAGAGGAAAATATAGAAGTGTTTCCATTATGAATGTTATTTACAAAAAATATATTTTAAAAATTGTAAATAAATTCCTAATTTTATTAAAAATTCTTATTTTAGTGATATACATACTTTAAATTATCCTACAATTATGGCATATTTTTCTTTTTCTTATTAAATCACAATTTGACAACTTATTAAAGATATTTAAGACTGGTTCATTGGCAACACTGCTACACCGCCTTGTGTCTGATAACCTAACTTTTAACGTGTCAGTCTAGCAGTTGTGTTGTCAAAGTGTATTTAGGTCCGAGCAAATCGTTTTTAGAAACATGTCGTGAAAAAAATGTTGTGTCGAACACGAGAGCAAAGCTTTTCTTCCACTCTCGTTCGAAATGCCTCACTCGCAGCGCTCATGAGGCAAACTTCGAACTCGAGGGGGAAAAAAAAGCGCTTTCCTCTCTAATTTGACAAATAACTATTTTCTACGATTGTAAAAAAATCGGGACATTTTTTGATTAATTTCAATGCGCGAAATGTAACATTCTTAGCAGCATCATTTTTTAGTTATGCTATCATGGTATTCAGTTTTTTCGCACGAATTAGGAAAACGTTTTCGTACGAGAATAGTATTTTCTACAACAAATAATGGAATGGCACAAGAGCAAAAAGATTGTAGTCAGAGCCGAAGGCGAGGACTACGGTTTGCGAGCGTGGGATCGGCCATTCCGTTACATGTTGTAGACTATACTTTCTATAACAAGATTTTGGAAATTATTCAAAAAATACATATATAAAACTAAGGCACTAGAATATATGAGTATTCTCATCCGCCATTTTGGGTCCAAGTGTCATAAATAAAACAAATTATTGGAATCCAGTTACTTTAATTCTTTTCTGTCAAATTTGAAGTTGATGAATAATAATTGTGATACATCATTCTCTTAATTATTATATTTCATATCTAACAGGTAAGTGTACAGAATACTTTCTAATATATTACCGTATGATTTGTGTAGTTGGATTTTACAGAATTTCAAGAAATATGTTTTCAAATTTGACAGATACAAATTTTAAATGTTTTTTTTTTTAAGTAACTGGATTCCAATAACTTGTTTTATTTATGACATCTGGACCCAAAATGGCGGACGAGAATACCTACATTCTTCTAGTGCTCTAATAAAACTGTTGAAAACGTCAAACTCAATTTAATAAAATTAAAACAACATGTAACCATAGTAACTTAATCAAGATACTTTATATATCGCGGTAATATGAGGCTCTGATTCGTCGAATTTATTCCATATGGGGTATGGAATAATTATTCCAATACAATTTTTAGTAGAAGAATGTATAGTTTCCAAAACAGTGTTATAGAAAATATTTTTTGCTCGGAAAACAAAATTGTCAAATGTCACTCTTAGTTACCAAAATATGACAAGTTACGGTGTACTAATATTGTTTATAAACGTTTGTTATTAATACGTAATTATACAGCAAACTGATTTTGTTTGGACAGTATTCAAAGATAAATTAAAAAAATAATAAAACGAACAATATCCTGGATCCTTTAATATTCTAACAATAAGGAAGACGAAATCCGGTACCCACTAAACAAATACACACACACGACATATCTTATCTAAGTTGAATAACCTTGTAACTTCGAATCATTTCTAAAGGAAATACTATTACATTCACACCTAATCTAAACGACTACTAATCAAGCAGACAAATTTTCCATTTTACCAAATGGAAGACATCTGCTACGAACTGAAATAAAATGGAACTAAAGTCCCCAACACATACTCGTTCAATTTTAAAATAAATATATCAGAGCTTTTCGGTACAAAATAAAGCCAAAAAATTTTTACGAAGATGGGAAACAGATTCACATAACATTGCTGTCAAAAATTTGATTGTCATTTGGATTACGTTTTTATAATACCGGGCATTTAAATCAATTTATTTCCTGTGCAAAAACCTCATCAGCAATTTTTTTCGTGATTCCAATACTTCCTTATATTTTGTATAAGAAAGTAAAAATAAAGTTGAGTTATTTTAAAAAACAGTGTGATATACCGCTGTGAATTAATCAGCTTCAAAATATTCCAATCCCATCAAATTCGTAGTAACAGCGATAATGTTAGCTGACGTATCATTTCATCAACTTAGCCATAGAGAGCGGCGCCAATCGATCGTGTATTTATAGCGTAAACATTGATAATCAACTACACAAAAACAAAAACGCGAGCATCATTAAAACAGAGACGCATCAGCTTCAACCCAACATTGCGAAATTGAAAAACGGCTGGCGACACCACTAGTGTTTGGGATAAGCAGGCCCGAGCATCTTTACAGACACGCTCATTTGTTCGCCAGTGGCGGAGGGAACTACACTAGAAAGGGGCACGAAAAAAATTAATTTTTAAACGGTACAAAATGTAGAAAAAAGTTTCAAATAAAAATTGTAGCCAATATTATTCTACATCTTTTTGAATATATTAATTATTTACTGAGATCTACCCAAAAAAATCTAATAAGGCTACAGTAAACTACCACTTCCGGTGGATGGATTGGTACCAAAACCTAATTAGTTCATAACTTAAACATCCCATATTTTGTAGAGTTATTTAAAATAAATAATTCTTCCAAATGGTTTGACAAGTTTGATGAAATTTCTTTTTTATACTTACGATACTTCGATGGTCAAATACATAAGTCATGAATATAAGTCAGGAAAACTAAGAAAAAAAAAAAATATGGAAGAATTACCAACACACACATAAAGGTGTTATTTAAAAAAAAAAACTGATGTGTCAAACACAACTTTCAAACGGTACAAAATAGAGAAAAAAAAGTTCAAAATAATAATTGTAGACAATATTATTAAATATCGTTTTAAAAATAACAAAATTTACTCTAAATCAATTATTTACTGAGATATATAAAAAAAAAACACTTGATAGGCCTTCAAGTAAATTACCACTTCCAGTTGATGGATGGATACCAAAATCTAATCAGCTTGTAACTTGGCCATCTTCGATTCCAAATATGTAATTTGAAAGTGATATGATCCCTCAAAACATGCTTAACCATAAATTTTTCAAAATACTACCCTTACAAATCAACATACAATTGTCTAATGGGGTCTTTCACCATTTTTTTTTATTTATTTTTTTTTTTTATGAAACTTTATCTATTGTAATAATAATAATAAAATAAGAAATAAATATATGACTACAATTATTTACAATCTGTACTGTTTAAGATCCAGCAACACCTCTATAATGACGTCACAACATTTAAAAAAAATCATTGTGGCTTAATGAATAACAATTAAGACTTTTTAAAAGTATAGATAGTCTTCAAGTTAGATAAAGTTTCATACAATTTTTTTTTTTTAATGGTGAAAGACCCCATTGGTTCTTCCAGTTTCAAGAAACTTATTAGCTCTAAAATTTGTAGAAATCTTGTTAATTTTTAATACAATAAACTTACAGCACAAGTGAATAAAGCGACGATGCCAACCTGTAACCATAAAAGTCTCTACTTTTTCGGGCCTAGGGCGTGAACAAACTGCTTCATTTTAATGTATACAAATCTAGTGAATTTGTATTTGAAGACTGAACTTATGAATAAACTATATTAATCTAGATTTAATCCAAAATTATTAGAACAAGGTTTGTGATATTTTTAAGGGAACGAGATAGGATTAGACTTTAACGAGGTGGACAGTCCACTAACTAATAATTAAAACAACGATAATTATAATTTATCAGTATATTGATTGATAAAACTAATAAATCATTTTCAGTTTCAATGACCCATAGAAAACTAATTGACCAGTGATTATTTACTTATGAAAAATGTACTAAGCAACAACTTTTCTTAAAAATATTTTTATTAAACACAGCTTTCAGTGTCACCAGTCAGTTGTACACAGTAACTTTACTGCAAGTAACTGGAGACGACATATCCACAGGGGAACACTTTTTTCACATTCTACTTTTAAATTCCGTTTATTGCCAACATATGTCCCAACACTTTTTTGCACTGCACAAGTGGAAATAAAAAGCATGATTTTTTACCACTAATATTTTTCTTCTCTTTTAAGTACCTCTTGCAAAATAAAATAATAAACTTTACCACTTTAAGAACTAAGCGAAAAAAAATTATTTATAGGAATCATTTTATGTATATGGGAGGTATTGTAACGGGTCAAAATTTTCGATAATAGTTTTCAATGGACAAGCACGTTTTGGGACCCCTAATCATTGTTCTAAAATTACATATTTGAAATTTACATATTCAAGATATGAGCTGATTAGATTTTGGTAGCAATCCGTCAACCGGAAGTGGTAGTTTACTTGAAAACCTATCAGATTCAACCATTTCATCTCTTAACATAAACATAATCATAATCACTCTTCAGATAATACAACTGCTGCAGCAATTTTTCTTTTCTTTAAAACTGAAGATATAATCTATATTTTTCTATTTTCCATATGAACAGATGACAGTTCTAAACATGAACACGGAATTTACAAAATACTAAAGCATTAAAAAAGAAATAGTGATACCACTTCTATCTGTCTTTACAAAACAACGAGTCTGCCTATTACAAAGTTTGGAGTTTGCAAACTATATATTTATACGCCATGACAAAAACTATGACTATGTTTGATTGAAACAAAAGATGGAAACATCTCAACGATCCTTATATTCTCAAAAATTTTGTCTTTAAATTAAAACCGTGATTAAATGATTAAGAGGAAATGTAGCTTTATTGAAATCTACACTAAAGAACTCCAAAATTATCATTCAAAATTCTGAAATCGACATTGAAGTAATCCATTATACAAAGCGATTTTGAGAAATGCAGTATTGGCAACCGTGCAATAATAATTATTGTACAAGTAGGATAAATAAACTAGTATATTTGTACGTAAAATGAAACAATATGAGCTAGAAAACGAACTAATTAATGCTGATTAATAAGTTGGGAATAAAACACATAATTTTAGTGCTTTTTACGATAGCTTCACTGAGCAAGGTTGGCAACACTGAGTGCAAGTTTAATGTTTGACTTAACTGAGAACTGACAGATATGTAAACTTAACCTATAAAATATTTTTTAAATTTGGTTCTGATTTCATAATTCGAATAAAATTTAGTATGTACTTCGACACTGAAGTTTGTTTGTTTTCGTGATTATTTTTTGACGTTTCTTAAAACCAATGAAATGCTTCGTTGTATGTCACGTGTCTGCGTTTTAACCAATCCTGTTAATATTATACTGAGAATAAAGCTCTAGTGATTATTCCCGGGAATATTCACAATAGCTTTTTTGTTTTTGTTGACAGATGTCAGATAGTTATCATCAACACAAGTAAAAATGAGCAAAAAAGATAGATATAATGGCGTGCCTGATGATGAAATAAAAAATAATATAATTAAATATAACTCGAGAGTTCGATAAATTAGAAAATAATTCTCCAGTATATTTCTCAAACTTGTCGCCATTTGGCAATAGCCATTCAAGCCCTACAAGCTTTCGTGGCTATTTCCTGACAACAAGTTTTCGAAAGATCTGTCAAATTATTTTCAATTTTTTCTCACTCTCTTGTTATATGATTACTGATTATTTTTTGGCGATTCTTAAAACCAATGTAATGCTTCATTGTATGTCACGTGTCTGTGTTTTATCCAATCATGTCATTATTATACTGAGAATAATGCTCTTGTGATTATTGCCGGGAATATTATCTGCAGCTTTTTTTGTTTTTGTTGACAGATGTCAGATAGTTATCATCAACACAAGTAAAAATGAGCAACAAAGATAGATTTAGTGACGTGCCTGATGATGAAATCAAATAATAAACTAATTAAACACAACTCGAGAGTTCCATAAATTAGAAAATAATTCTCCAGTATCTTTCTCAAACTTGTCGTCATTTGGCAATAGCCACTCAAGCCCTATAAGCTTTCGTGGCTATTTCTTGGCAACAAGTTTTCGAAAGATCTGTCAAATTATTTTCAATTTAATCTTACTCTCTTGTTATATTATTACTGATAAAACGTCAGCGCTTAAATAACTATTGTAGTCCATATTATTTTATATTTCATATCACATTGTCAAACGAAATCAAATCCAGATTAAGAGATGTCCATTAATACAACACTCTACAACACCTACCCATATTGGTTAAATATACCCGGCGCCGCTGGCTTCCGAAATTAATTTTCCACAACCAGTTCTCTTTGTTTTATCCTCTACCTACTTTGCCTTCGCTTAACCCGCCAGAGCCACATCCACAGCGAACCATACACCCATACCATTACACAGCGAGGCACCATGAGCCAAGCAAGCAGCAAGCCCTCATTTACCAGCGCTGTGTGTGTGAGTGAGTGTGTTTGTGTTGGTGCTGGTCCCTTGTTTAAAACGGGCCCTTGTTTATTATTCTCAACAAGGAACAGGTCCGGCTTGTGCTGACAGCGGTACTCAAACGGCGGGCCACGTTAAGTGTGGGAAGAAGAAATGCATAAACTATTTTCATATTGTCGCTTTTACTTTCTTATACAAAGTATATCATGAATCATGAAAAATAATCGCTGTCGGGATTTTTGCAGAAATATGTAATTTGACGTCCACTAATTTCTCAATTATGTCTGTGTGTGACTGTGAGGATGGATGGATGGATGTCCGTGTGCGCAATATCTCATGAACGAGACAAGATATGTAAACGAAACTTGAAATTTATAAGTTTCATGTAAATATGAAGAACTGAATTGATTTTAAAAGAAATTGACAAACCGGAAGAGGAAGTTTACTGGCCACACAATAAATTCCATTTTTTTTTCAAAAATAGAAACAGCTGTGGAAAATGTTTCAAATCTAAGAAGTTAGCAAATATATTTGGAATATAAAATGTTATTTACAATTTTCTTGTACATGCTTCAAATTTTGAGAAAATAGTTATTTTCTTTACAAGTGGGCAAAGTAAGGAATTATCCACGAGAGAAATTGTAGCACACGAAGCCGAAGGCTGAGTGTGATAATTTTATCGAGTGGGTAATTCCACTTTGCCCACGTGTGAAGTATAACGTTTTATCCAACACCTCTTAATAGATGAAAAAATTATTAAAGAAATATTATTTGACAATGACATATGTTTTAAATTTTCTAAATTTAAATGTCAATCGAAGTAGTTACCAAGGCGTTGTGTGTTATTATTATTGTTATAAATAAAAAAATACTCAATAGTGACTTTCCTCATAATTATACCCACTAGTGGGTAATCTGTTACTTTGCTTGTTTAAAATCGTAATAGTTATAGAGCATTTATTGAAAGGTGTTGGATAAACTTAATTATATATTTAATAATATATTTTAATAATCTTAGTTACAATGAGAACACAAACATTTTGAACATATATATACGTCAAATAATTGTGAAGTTTCAAAAATATGTGTCATTTGAAATACATAATATAAAACCAATATTTGTATTATTAGTTAGAAAATTTTAAGGACTAGATACTGATACACCGCAATATTTAACCGTATTTTTTTCATGTTGTATATACTAATATTTTCAAAACTCTTCCAAATAATAAAAGTTTTCAAACCACTGTCATCTCCCCTCTCTGTCGCACGCATCGTTATCTCCGTCGTCGAATTGGTTTCCTCGCATGTTATTTCACTCCCACTCATGGAGCTCCCGATAGCTCGTTCTCCTTCGCGCCTAAATTCTGGTCCGTGATATATTCCGACCGAAACAAGAACTTGTATGGTTAGCACCGCTGTTGCCATATCTCCGAGTTGTTTGACAGAACAGGAGGAAGAAAGAAGAGGAGATTGTTTAGATATTCCAAAAACTAAAAATGTTTGAATGCTTAATAATGATAATATTTTTTTAGTATTTATTTCAAGTCGCGTCATAGAAGTGACGTCTAAACTATGTCACGTATCCATCCTCCAAATTTTTATTAATTACTTGCACGTAAACTATGAATAATTCAAGAATTTAAACAATATGAATATTTCGTCTGCTAGTTTACAATCATACATAAAATAAAATTTGGTCACAGACTTCAACAACTCTTGTGTGTCCAACAACTTCTACATTAACATTCAAAGTAAGTTTCAAGAATTATCAGAATCACCATCCATCATCTAACCGTCACAAACTCACAATTCCTCTTGAGTTAACAAGAAGAAGACAACCATAAACTACAAACGGTTCAACGAAAATATCATAAATTACTCGAGCCAAGTTGGTTTCTTTCATAAAGTTCTGTAAACTGGATTTGTTCTTGCGTATGATTGCAGATGCCATAACAACGATTGTTGATCGTAAGTTACTTTTTAATTGATTGACATTGCTTTTGAAGAAGTCACATTGGGTAGTAACATTGTGAGAACGAATGAGAAGAAAAGAAAGAGTAACTTCATTATTATAGGATTGATGACAATAGCGCAGAGCTGATTTGATTTTGGTGGAAGTTATAGTTATTTGTTTAACTAGGCACCAAAATACCTGATTTGCAGCAGAGACACCACCGAGGTAATGAATGCTGCCGAAACTGTAAATCAGTGTTTGGTGCCGAGTTAATCACAGACTCATCTTTAATGTCAATCGACAAAAATTTAATTAATCAGTTGTAACAAAATACTCAGTTACGTCTTCTGTTCAGAAAATAATCGAACTAAATTATTGATTTTTCCCTACATTTGTTCTCCCAAAATAGTGAGGAAATAGTTATTTACATACCAAATTCGGGAACGCTTGGTTCCCGGATGAGTGTTTGGCGGCGCGAGCTTGCGAGCGCTGCCATAGAAGGAATCCGGGAACCGAGTTCACGCAAGAGGTTTGTATAATATTTTTTGTACGAAAAGTATAAAACTAATAACAGTCCATACCAAGAAATGAAGTTCTTCAAGGAGTTATTTTGATAATTGTCAAAGTTGCACTATAAATATAAACATGCAAATTAATTTGTCTAATATATTAGAAAACAATTAAAATAATTATAATATTTACCGTATTCACTTGCAA
Source organism: Poecilus cupreus (assembly GCA_963942605.1). NCBI lineage: Eukaryota > Metazoa > Arthropoda > Insecta > Coleoptera > Carabidae > Poecilus > Poecilus cupreus. The sequence continues at coordinate 10,008,281 of OZ012722.1, forward strand.
ATTTATTATATTTCTTATTTGTATTGAGATAACTAACAGTACATTTGTAGGTTATGCATTTTACAGCTGTCATATCGGGCAGATTTTATTGCCAACATTAGTAACCAAATGCGCTAAATTTGTTATTTTTAAATTCAATTTCATTCTTTATATTAGTATTATGTAAAGGAATATTTGAAATACTATATATTTTATTATAAATATAATTTATTTATAAACGCTTTAGAAATAGGAATGTTTTCAGTAATAATATAACAAGAGGATGAGAATAAATTGAAAATAATTTGACAGATCTTTCGAAAACTTGCCACGGGCTTTCGTGGCTATTGCCATATGGCGACAAGTTTGAGAAAGATACTGGAGAATTATTTTCTAATTTATCGAACTCTCGAGTTATATTTAATTAGATTATTTTTTGATTTCATCATCAGACACGCCACTAAATCTATCTTTTTTGCTCATTTTTACTTGTGTTGATGATAACTATCTGACATCTGACATCTGTCAACAAAAACAAAAAAGCTACAGAAAAAATTGCCGGGAATAATCACAAGAGCATTATTCTCAGTATAATAATGACAGGATTGGTTAAAACGCAGACACGTGACAAACAATAAAGCATTTGATTGGTTTAAAGAAACGTCAAAAAATAATCGTGGAAATTTCCTGGTTGTCTATTTGGTGGAGACCTGGGAAATTGACATTTCGAACGTTGCTGAGGCAATGTTAAACAACACATTTCAATGTATGAGTACAAAAATGTGTTTTTCCTCTCTGGAGAGTAAAATATAGAAGTGTTACAAATAATATCACGAAAACCAAAAGAGATATCAACAATTCAAGAACACGTGGCTACACTACAATGAGGTTATGTGTACCGCAATGCTGCCAACCGCACATCAATAAATATCTCATGTTGGCGCGTAATTCAAAATGTTCAATACTATTCGAGAGATTTCTATAAATATGACTATTATTCTCTTCGGCTATGAGAACTGATTGTCCCTCCAATGGTGTTCAGCAATGAAAGGCCATATTAATTATGGAGAATTAGCGTTAACGCAGCAATTAACGTAGAGATGAGACTCCGCTCTTACGTGCTGTTACGCTACGATAACGTGATAGCTAATATATGCTTGTGTGCTAGTAGTGTAATTGGCAGCCGTATGAGCAAGTATAAATAGACTCCCATTGGCAGCAAGAATTGTTACTTTAAGAAAAATTACTCAGGAACTGAACTTGAATAGATAGTAGACGTAGGTTGTTTCACATTTATTTGAAACTAAAAACTATGACACCAATTTGAATGTTTAATGTATTTGACACAATTGACAAATACAAGAACATTTTTATTCCCAATATTATTGCTAACATCTATTTACCTCCCGCCACATCCTGTAGGTAGGTACAGGAATCATGCTAAAAATTCGGTAGTGAGTTTTTAGTGGATGAGCACGTTTTAGGGTCCCTAGAATACGATTTTAATAGATTCGCGATGATGTCTCTGTGTGTGTCTGTCTATCTGCCTGCATGTCTGTCTATCTGTCAGTCAGTCTGTGTGGATAATATTTACAATCTTTATTGAATCTTTTTACCTCCCGCCACATACTGTAGTGTAGTTTCAGTGGATGAGCACGTTTTGGGGTCCCTACAATACGATTTTAATAGTTTCGCGATGATGTCTGTGTGTGTGAGTACGTCTGTCTGTCTGTTTGTGTGGATCTTTGGAGTTACGGTTTCTACAAAAACTACTAAACTGAAAATTTTGATATTTTGTATATATCAACTGTATCCCCTTTGGAAGAGCTGATTAGTTTTTGGTGATAATCCAATAACCGGAAGTGGTAGTTTACTTGAAGCCCTATGAAGTTATTTTGAAATATCTCAGTAAATAATGGTTAAGCGACAATTTTTGTTATTAGAATAATATTTCAAATATTATTATCTACAATTATTGTTTGAAACATTTTTTTACTGTCTCCATTAACGAATTACTACACGTTAAAGAAAAATTATATTTTCACATTTTCGTTTAAATCTGCAAACCTATGCTTTTTGATAAAAACCAAACAACGGTTGAAGAATGTCATTTTTTGACATGAGTCAAAATTGAAGAGTAATTTTTTTTTTTTTTTTTGAAGGGATGAGTCTTTCTTGATAGTGGTGGTACGGGTTTTTAAATTGTTTGATATGAAATCTATGGCGGGAGGTATTGTGTTGTCCACAACAGATTTTTTTTGTAACTGATTCCATATTTGAAATTAATTAAGGTTTCTAATCAGTTCTTTATCTTTTCTTGTTCATGAGATGTTGTACGGACATTGAGGACCTTAATACTTCCTTATACTCGTATAAGAAAGTAAAAATAAGTTCAAATGATCGAAATTGCATTCGCAAGGAAGCCACACAATCATTTTCAATTATAATTGCATCATGTATATCTATTTTTGTAGAATGCTTTTATTATTCTCTTAGATTTCGACAGATGTAACAATGCTCTTTATAAATTATCTATTGACAATTAGAACGACTATCTTAATATCTATAAAATATAGACACTATCCATTATGACAAGGTCTCAAGGGCTCTGTGCCTAATTTATAAATGAAGACTAGATTGGAAGGGACTTAAAGATAGACAGCATTCCAAAGGGTTATTGTCGTTTCTTGTTGGTTGGAATGACTAAGCGTATTTGGTAGACACATCGCATACCAAGACGATGCAGTTAGCGTCTAAAAGCTTCTTTTCTATTTAGGAAACTATTCCAGTTTAAAGTTTAGGATAAATATTAAATATTAACACCTTTAACAGCTGAATTTATATTTGAAATAAACCGTTTCTTACCATTTTAACAATTGTCAACCAGAAGTGAACGTTACGAAAATGTTACAGACAAAATTTGAAGAATATTTTCCATAAATATCATCTCAGTATACTTTGCTTCACATCTAAAATTACAAAAAATTTGTGTGAAAAAGGCACGGACTAGAAACTATTTACTCGTGTGGAATATGTGTCATTCCATTATTTGTTTTAGAATATACTATTCTATAACACTGTTTTGGAAACTACGCATTCCACAACTAAAAATTGTATTGGAACAACTATCATTGGATGCGGCGTATGGATAAATTCGACGAATCAGAGCCACATATTAGCGCGATATATGTAGTATCTTGGTTCTGTTGGGTTACGTCTCTTCGTTTTAATTTTATTTATTTGAGTTTGACGTTTTGAACAGTTTTGTATTTTACAGTTTTTGTATAATTTCCAAAATCTTGTTATAGAAAATAGTATATTGTACAACGAGCATGGAATGGTACTCATTTCCTACTAGTATGAAAGTTTGTAGCATGAGCCGAATGCGAATGCTGCAAATCATACGATTCCATGCGAGTTATACACTATACTTTTTCTACGACCACCATATTATTTCCTAATTAATATAATATTATTAAAAAAATTGTCTCGCTATCACCATTCCAATATTTGACAATTCTAAATAAGTATCCTAGCAATGGCACCTGTACTTAAATAAGCTGAACTGTACTGAAATACTCACAAAACAAATTCATTTCGCACGATGCTTGCAATGTACCTCATATCCCTAGCAACAACAAACATACAATGAGTAGATTTCTAAGTGGTCGTAGAAAAAGTATATCCTACAACAGGTAACGGAATGGCATATCCCACACTCACAAACCATAGCCCTCGCCTTCGGCACGGACTACAAACTTTTTGCTCGTGTGGAATATGTGCCATTCCATTACTTGTTGTAGAATATACTATTTCCTAGAGTCCAAGACAATCAGTGAGCTCTGTTGTATTACCTATCTATAATAATAAGAAGCCAGGTTAGAAGATTTTTTCAATTTTCAACGATGAATCTTCCTCCATTACCAAATTGAATCCTACACTCTAGAGCCATCCACCATATCATCTCCTCAGTCCTCACCCACTCCTCATCTCATCTCGGGTGCTTCAACACCGCATCGCTTCCACATGTGCACATATCATCATCTTGAACACTCCACTCATACTCACATGATGGGATAGGAGATCAGTGATAGAGGCGAGCCGTCGAGGCCGTGAACAGCTTGCAATGCTTGCATATGCAAATCCGCTAGTATCGCGCGTTTGTATCAATTAAAACCCGGGACCCAGCGCCAGCTGCTGGGCCGTTCACCTCTCTGCTACTTTAACTCTGACCCCGCGTCCCGCCGAGGACACCCACGTACGGGGGGACTCCTCCGAAAGAAACAGAAACTGGGGAATTGTAGGATATCGCTTACTTGATTGCGCTATTATAGACAAAAATCTGTTGCTTCTAGCACATTGCAATGTTCGGAAAAGTAGTAAGAATCTTCAGGTTGAACGATTCTTTGATTAATGGGCCCATAAACCAATTTTTTATGAAACTTTATTCGAATATATGACGATCAGTGAAAACCTGATGTGAAAATTTCATATATTACCCGAGATATGATTTTTTGAAGAAGAGTGGTTAAATGAAACTATTCATTAATAAAATTTTTCATGTATTATTTAAAGAAAAATACTGCATTATACAGTACCTAAGTCTAAGCTTAAATATAAAAATCGAATCTGGTTTATCGATCGTCCGGATTATTGAGGCTCTACTGTATTTAATAAGATGTAGAATAACATTGACTGCTATTTGTATTTTAAACTTTTTTCTATATTTTGTATATAGTTTTTCAAACCTTTCCACAATTCTGCTTACATTTTCACTAATACATTTTTTATACTAGAATAACAAATGAAAGGTTAAAGTTCTGCTGTTCATCATGGCAAATGTTTTGAGGGCACAGCAAACAAATTCCTCCGACGCACAATTCAGACATTGATATATTTCAGGCCTGAAAACAAGGTCCGAGATAAAAAATCTCGCATATTAATCGCGATGGCAGGTGTTAAAATTTAATTTTTCTCTTGTAGTCCAACACTTCTGGAAGGCGTTGCATGGTTTGTTTAACTCCAAATCCTATATCAATCAAACAATAGGTGCCCGAGTACCTACACGCTATATGCGGTTACCTACCAGTGCTTCTCAAACAATCACAATGAGAAAATCTGCACATAACCTCTCGCAGATTTTAATGGTCGCATAAACCATGAACGAAATATGACAAATTTATATCAAAATCGTGTAACACTTATGGAATAATTAGTAGTAAAGTATTTTTTTCTTTTAAATATTTTACAGTAAAGCGATATAACGAATTGAGCATATTTTGACGTCACAAGTACTTGCATTGTGCTATTGGCCAGAAATATGAAAATTGCAAATCGCGCGTCTGCCGCTGCGCCAACGCCTGTTGTGGGCTAAAATAGAACTACGAAATGTCATTTCATATTTTAGTTTGTTGGTATTTAGGATTATAATTGTTGGGCTTCTATTACTTGTTTCATAATTTCACTGTTTTATTGTGCTGTGTTGAAAATCTATTGATTAAAATTGATTGTTGAGGTTAGGTTACATCACTACTAGCGCCACTGTCCTCAAACTTTTGTATTTTATTTACTCGAATATCAAGTAAAATACTCTTAAAGTTGTCAAAGGAATTTTATCTTAGTTTATATTAAGTTTAATTGTTGTAAATTAAGACTTATAATATGAAAATATTATTTTTCTATTAAAAAATACATAATATCTACTATCATGCAAAATCGTTGTTTTAGGGCCACTGGAGTAGTACCAGTGACGTCACACAAACTTTGAAAAATCATATCTCGGGTAATATATGAAATTTTCACATCGGATTTTAACTGATCGTCATATATTCTAATAAAGTTTCATAAAAACAAATAAAAAAAAATTGGCTTATGGGCCCATTTAGTCTTGCAGTGCTTCGTCCCATTTTGTGAAAAGTTTGAGGCAGCCTGCACCGCGAGACTGTGAACTTGAATCGCAGGTTCCACGGCACACTTGAATATCCAGCATTTCTCTGGTCGTGACTACGTAATTACTATAATAAGCACACTCAGACACCATTAAATATATATTAGATTATGGAATAATTGAATATGGAAGGTCGTGGTTAAAATCATAGTGTTCGGGTTACGTTAATAGACGCCTGAGCTCGACTGATCCCAGTGATCTCTGTTCTCAGCATCTCGCGCGGTCTCACCGGATCCATTGTCATTCATCACTCGGGATGCACGGAGCCTTTTAAACTGGACTAACTTTAATTATGCCAATTTTAGTTGCCTTCAAGTCAATAGATACTTGTTTTACTGCAAAGAAACCTATTTTAAAAGTTTCAAAAGTTAAGACTGTTTGTTGAAATATTAGCTGTATTCTTTTTGGTCAAAATCTCAGTCTCAGCTCACTTCAGATAAACTCAGTAAAGTGTTGTTCTTTTTGTTACAACTGAACTGAAACAAACTGAGAAAACTCACTTCCCTCCTTACCGATGCTGCACCACCCGCGAAATAAACTCAAAATGATCTACGCAACTCAGTTCGATGGAAGGGGTAATGTTTGGTTTGTGTTGTCTGGAGAACTGTCATATTTATTAGGTTATGTGCACTAAATTGCTACAATAACAAAATATGTCGATCTATTGCATTGATATATTAAATGTGTAAACTTATAGTAAAATATTTTCAGTGTCATCAATTTAATAGCATAAGTGTATATATTCTTGTTCAAACCCACCTTTCTATACATAAAATGCTGTTCTTTTTGGATGCCTTTCAGCTCAGTTCATCTCAACTCACTTGTCAACTGAGTTGGGCTAAAACTTTCCAAAAAGAATACAGCTATTGTGTATCTAGTAGGAAAAGTGATACAGGTTGTTCATTTTAAGTGATACACTATTGCTATTTCGAGAACTATAAGAGCTACGAGGTCGGTTAAATTAGTAAACAATTTCTATATTATAAGACAATTAAAATGAGCGAAACAAGAATTTTTTTTAGACCAGTGGTTCACAAAATGCAAGGTGCAACTTTCTTATTTTAAATGACAACCTACTTTTTTATTTGCTTATTCGATTCAGTATTCTTTTCTGAATTCAACAATATTCACATGTAATGACCAAATAATACAAAATATTTGAGAAAAATGCAAAATTAAAAATGTATAATTTTTATTTAAATATGCATATACAAAGTTTACCATGGAAGAAAGCAAATAAATCAAATACAGAAATAATTGAAAAAACTGTAATTAGGTATAGGAATAATTATTAATTTTGTTGTTACAATACAGAAATACAGAAGTACACTTCAAAAAACTAATATTAAAAAAATGTTTAAATATAAAATTTTTTTGAGTACTTTTGCAAAGTCACCATTAAAAAGTGTCATAAGAAAGTGCAAACCAAAATCTCGTATTATGTTATACGGCGAAGTTATCAGCAAAAAAAGAAAATCGCATAATTTCATTTTAGCCAATATCTAGTGACCTATGCATTCAATTGGAAAAACAAATTCATGTTCAGACTACCCTACGAATGAGACAACTTTCGTCTAATTTAACCCTTCAATTTACATTTACCCCTGTGATTCCTCCTCTACTAACATATTTGGGGGCTATGATTTGACAGCTGGTAACCGCACTTCATACGAAAAAATATATCACCTACCGAGATCTGCGAAAGCAGAGTACCACACCCATAATGGGTAAAAGGCGTGATGATATATTATTATTATTAATAATTAGGTATTATTTATATTTAATTTTACATCTTGTATAAAATAACAATATTTTGACAAAAAATGTATTATTACTGTTTTATATCGTTGTTAAGCAAAAATATCTCTATTCAAAACTGTCATGGCTTACTATGACCTCTATATGAAAAATAAAAGTTGATACCAGTAACTTGTAAATGTTTAGACATAAAAATTTTTTGATTACTTATGCAAATTCACCATTAAAAAGTGTCATAAGAAAGTGCAAATCAAAATCTCGTATTATGTTATACGACGAAGTTATCAGCAAAAAAAAATAAAATCGCAAAATTTACATTTTAGCCAATATCTAGTGACCTATGCATTCAATTCATAGTCAAACTACCCTACTAATGAGGCAACTTTTGTCTAATTTAACCAACTTCGTATCTCTTACGTTTCTCGAGATCCCAATGCATTCGTACCTTAAATGGGACACCCTGTATACAAAATATCAAAATTTTCAATATAGTAGTTTTTGAGAAACCGTAACTCCAGAGATCCACACAGACCAACAGACATACAGATATCATCGCGAAACTATTAAAATCGTATTCTAGGGACCCTAAAACGTGCTCATCCACTGAAAACTCACTACCTAATTTGTAGCATGATTCCTATACCTTCCTTACAGAATGTGGGGGCAATCTAACATTTCTAAATTTCACAATCCAACTCTGTTCAATTCAATGAGGGCCCTATTAAAAATCACCCAACATCTCAACTAAATCCAGTTAAGCAGAGTAAACACTCCCAGTGGCTGACAATCACAGTCTACTTAGCCTTATTTATTGGTGACTCAGAGTCAATGGATCAAGTGGGTGCAGACAAGTGAACATCGCCGGACAAACAACAGACAAATGCCTGCGATTATCTCCAAGACAATCGCGCATCGCTGTGAATTTGCCTTTATATTCTCACTTAAACATCGATAAAATGTTTATACGCAGCCTGCTTGATGCCCGCGGAGATTTACTGCTGATGTCACAGAATTACGAACTGTCATAAGGAGAGTTAATGTTTGGTATAAATTAAAATTAATTTACTTGTCATATTTGATTAGATGCCACTGATTGATGATTTTTTTTATTGCGGTAAAGATATTTGGATAAATGAGTCTTTATTTAATTAAATAAATTCAAATAATGTTTAGAATTGAAATTAAATTTTTAATTACAGGACGATCTCTGTTGCTGTTTGAAATTTAAATGTTTTGTAATAAAATTGATGGTATTGCATTTATTTCAATTAATGTATATTTAAAAAGCCTCACTATTATTTACATTCATATATTTATTTAAAACTAAATACCATTTATTTTTAAATTTTTAATAATTTGATGTGCTAGGCACAGGACGTAAATAACTGTTAAGCGATGCAAAATAGGAAAAATGTTTTCTATAACACTACACATTCTAAAAACTATTGGAACAACTATCATTCCATACGCTGTGTATGGAATAATTTCGACGAATCAGAGCCGCATATTAGCGCGATATATGAAGTATCTTAATTCAGTTACTATGGTTACGTCTGTTTTATTTATTTAAGTTTGACGTTTTCAACAGTTTCATATTTGTATTTTTTTGTATAATTTCTAAAATCTTACAACATAATGGACTGACATATGCCACACTCGCAAACCGTAGCCCTCGCCTTCGGCTCGGACTACAAACTTTTTGCTCGCGTGGAATATACAATATATGCAATTAATAATTAGCATTAATTAACTCTAACCAATGTAATTCATCCAGAAAATTGATTTTATTTAAAGATATGCTAAAATCCGCTCTCTACTAATTGAATGTATAATTGTGAATTTATGTAAACAACAAAAATGATCATGCTCTTCAGTAGTATTCGAACCCACGACCTCTCGTATGCTATGCTAGTGAATTATCTATTGCCTGTGTTTGTTTGAGTATTTTTGTGTAATAATTCAGGTGCGTTAGATAATGCGATCACAAACATAATTAATTATTCAACTTCTTCGGTCATGTGCAATAATCAACAACCATCATTTAATGTCTAATTTCTCGCCTTGCATTTCACACTTCGCGGGGTTCGAACCACCCACAACGATCTCGTCGGCCAACACGTCAACGAACACCAAATCGCGTGTTGATAATTACGTGTTATTACCAGCTGCAGTATATGTGTAACTGTATTCGTTTCGGTATGTTTGTACATATATTGAACTTGACGCTGTACTCGTGTCTGTGGCTGTGGATAACTGAACTGAAGGTAGCTGCGATTGCACGCTGGTTGAACACAATGCTAAGTATTTAACTTCATGTCTATTACTGGGTACTGAGATTGTAAATCTAATTATTGTAATAGGTACTCTTAGATATGGTGACAGATTTAGACATGCCGCGAAATATGCTTAAAACGAAACATTTATGCTGGCATAGAAAGGTACTGAATGTGGAATTTAGTTGGCGAGGCCCGTAGGGCCGAGGAAAACAAAAACCATGTGAGTGATAAAAAGGAACTTCAGTGCCGAGGTACATATTAAGTTTTATTTGAACTCTAAAATAAGAAAAAACTATAAAAAATTATTATAGGTATAGATTAAGTTTATACATCTGTCAGTTGTCAATTGGAACTGACACTCAGTGTTGCCAACCTCGAACATTGAAGTTATCCTAAATAACACTCAAATTTTTTTGTCCTCAATTTCTTCATCGTAATTAATTAATTAATTCTTCTTGTACATATTGTTTCATTTTACGTTATACAATAATTATTTAACGGTTGCCAACAATGGGTTGCTCAAAACCGTCGTATAATGGGTAACTTTAGTGACGATTTCCGAGCTTTTAATGACGATTTTTGAGCACTTTAGTGCCGATTTCAAATAAAATATATTATCACACCATTCATGCATTTCTGGGTGTGGCACTCTTGTCAAAGCAGATCTTGGTATTATGAAATATTTTTGCTTGTGAAGTGCGGTTACCAGCCGTCAAATCACGACCCCCAAGGATGGTAGTTGTGGAGGAACCACAAGGGTAAGTATATAAAATGAAAATTCGAAATTTAATTTCGAAGATTTGACGGCTGAGGCTCGAACCGTGGATCTTATGAGCCACAGTCCGATGCGTTACCAAGGAGCTATTTTGAAATATATGCATATTCAGTTACATGTTAATAAACTAATTAGATCAATCGGAAGTGATATTTTTAGGGCATATTGGCAACAATAATTCCCAAATATTGGAGGAGGCCGCAATGAATAGAAGAATGCCACGGAAAAAGCAATAAACAATACAATAAGCAAATACACAAAGCAATAAACTCTAATATTTCTAGGGAAATCCCTGTAACGGTAACGGTAGGTATTCATTGTAAACAAGAATGCTGGAACAAACCTAATAAGTGCATATGAAACATATGAAAATGGTTTCGTGAAAATATAAAGTTTGAGATTATGGAATTCGAGGTCGATTCTCATTTTCGCAATTCGTTGAGGGTAAACAACAATAAATCAAATATTTGTACCGGTAACATAAATATTCTACATTCGTTTCACTTATTTATGAAAAGCACCACAACGCAAAACCTACAAAAAATATTTTACGGCCAGAAATAAAATGCAGCACACATAAAAATTCACTCGGCGCATAAAATTCACTCTTCCATTTAGTGCCGTTATTACGCACATTCATTTAAAGTGCGTGGAGCCTCTCGCGCTCTCCTCTCGAGCGAGGAGAGTCACTCGCAGAGAGCGGGTTTTTCTCGCGCTGTGTGGAGAGCGCGCCTAATTATTGTCGAGCGAGAGTGCATCAAGCAATGCATGGCATTGCATTCTGCAGCGATACTTCAATCTGCGTGCTGTGCTGTACTCCTATCCCGCAGGATACATGGCCCTCATCCCCCTGGAACGGCCCTGACAAGCTCTTGTGACGTTGTCACCGAACCGACAAGCAGGGTAGCATTCACGATTTTCTATAACACTGTTTTGGAAACTACACATTGTACAACTAAAAATTGTACTGGAATAACTATCATTCCATACACAGCGTTTGGAATAAATTCGACAAATCAGAGCTGTATGTTATCGCTGTTGGAAGAACAATCGCATACAGCAAGTTTAGATCGTAGCCATTCTGTTAGATATAAATGATGTTGTCATGTTGAAGTAGTTATTATTAATTATTGTGACATATTGACGTTAAATATATTTGTTAAAACTATATAAAAAAAACCTAATTTTATCTGCGTTATTTAAATCAAAACCTTCATAACTTAAACCATCGCGATACATGAAGTATCTTAATTCAGTTACTATGGTTGCGTCTGTTTGTTTTAATTTTATTTATTTGAGTTTGACGTTTTCATCAGTTTTGTATTTGTGTTGTTTGTATAATTTCCAAAATCTTGTTATAGAAAGTGTAGTCTACAACAAGTAATGGAATGGCACATATTCCACACGAGCAAAAAGTTTGTAAGCTACGGTTTGCGAGTGTGGAATATGCCATTCCGTTACATGTAGTAGACTATACTTTCTATAACGAGATTTTGGAAATATACAAAAAATTCAAATATAAAATTGTTGTAAACGTCAAACTCAAATAAATCAAATTAAAACAAACAGACGTAACCATAGTAACTGAATCAAAATACTTCATTTATCGCGATAATATGCGGCTCTGATTCGTCGAAATTATTCCATATGCGGCGTATGGAATGATAGTTGTTCCAATACAGTATTTAGTTGTAGAATGTGTAGTTTCCAAATAGAATAGTAAATTCTACAACAAGTAATGGAATGGCACATATTTCACGCGAGCAAAAAGTTTGTAGTCCGAACCGAAGGCAAGGGCTACGGTTTGCGAGCGTGGGATAGGCCATTCCATTACATGTTGTAGATTATACTTTCTCAGGGTTGGCAAATATCATGATATTTATATAAATATCAAAATATCATAATATCGGATATATATCCGATATATATCAGGAATTTCGTTCTTAGGATATATGCAAAAAACGTAAAATACCTTTATTTTGGTAAACAACAAAAATAAAACTTTAGTTTAAAATAACAAAACACAAGACAAAAATTATTATTATTTAAGTAACAAGAAATAACATTTTTCCTAAATATATTATATAAATAAAATATATATATATATATATATATATATATATATATATATATATATATATATATATATATATATATATATATACGCAGATGTCGGTAAATGATATATTTTTGCGTATGAAGTGCGGTTACCAGCCGTCAAATCATAGCCCCCAAAGATGTTAGTAAATACCTAAATGAGTAAATACTATTGTAGTTTGACATATGATATAAAATATTCATATTTTTATTTAAGTAACAAAAAAAAAACATTTTCCTAAATATTTATATTACATAAATATCAAAATAACTTGCCGTTTGACATGTTTTTAAGTTTCGCACAACCGGGCCAAAGGAATATCATCATCATCATCATTATCTTCACGTAACACGACTTCATCACTTTTTGAGAAGACCTAGTCCAAGCTTTTGGCTTTTTTATCGGTATTTTCATTTAAAATATCAAGAATTTTTCACTCTGGGTATTTATTTTGTAAAAAATTAATAAGTGATATATATCAATCAATAAATATCGGATATATATCAAGATATATCACTTGATATATATCTGCCAACCCTGTACTTTCTATAACAAGATTTTGGAAATTATACAAAAATACAAATATAAAACAGTTAAAATAGCTCCGTGGTAACGTGTCGGACTGTGGATCGTGAGATCCTCAGTTCGAATCCCACTGCTGGCAGTTACAAATTTCAATTTACCCCTGTGGTTCCCCCTCCACTAACAACTTGACGGCTGGTAACCGCATTTCATACGGTAAAATATATCACCTACCGAGATCTGCGCAAGCAGAGTGCCACACCCTTAATGGGTAAAAGGCGTGATGATATATTTTATTTATTTATAAAAACATCAAACTCAAATAAATAAAATTAAAACAAACAGACATAACCATAGTAACTGAATCAAGATACTTCATACATCGCGCTAATATGCGGCTCTGATTCATCGAAATTATTCCATACGCGGCGTATGGAATGATAGTTGTTCCAATACAGTATTTAGTTGTAGAATATGTAGTTTCCAAAACAGTGTTATATAAAGAAAACGTTTTACTTATTTTGCATCGCATTGCTCGTGTGGAATATGAGCCATTTCATTACAAGATTAAAACCATAACAACATTGACAACTCATATTGCATTTAATCTGGAATTAATGTTACTGTAATAAATATTGCATCTTAGGCTGAAGCTTCCGATATCTAGGGCCATATTATTTTATGATTTAGTGTAAAATTGCGCACCTCCTAAGTGCGGCCCTGCAGGATTTCCACTAGGCTCACTATGGAAAGTGTATTTAAAAAGCAGAGGAAATCTCCGTGGAGAATATAATTACAATCGACGCCGCATTGCACTGCGCGGCGCTGTAATAGCGTCGTGTGACGTCACCACTGTTTCAAAGACAATACACGTCCCTCTCTGTCCCACCTCCACCCTCCAGGATCACTCTATCTCTGTCCCTCACGGCTCTATCGCTGATAGCTCGATGTGTGTTCACACTTTTATTCTAATGACGTTTCGTGTTGCTTTTTTACTTTACTTACTTTCATGACGTGTGAGAGGGAAGGAGGGTTGATGCTTTTTTGTTTGACAAGACTTGCTTGATGCTTTGTGTTGAGTTTTCAGCATGAGAGGGTTTCAGATAATTGTTACGCGATTTTAGCAGAGATGGGTTTAGTATTTGTATTGGATTTATTTAATAAAAATAAGCAACTATTACAATTGTAAGTTAGAGTAGGAGGTCGACAAACAGACATGCGCCTCCAGCAGGAATGACCCTCAACATCTACTTATTAAAATATAAATTTTAGGACAAAAATTTATTTCGACGACTCATAAAAAATAATTATTGATGTTGCAACTATTTTTATAGTATGTTTCAGAAATTTTATGATAGAGAAAACTATATATAATCTTATAATTTTATAGTATTTCAATTTTAGTCAAATTTATTGCAATTCGCGCCATTGCTCTAACGTCAATTAGGTGCAGCATAAATTGAGGTAGACTTGAAACTTATATTTATCAGATATCGACTGATATAACATATATTTTACATTTCATATGCCTTCAATTCATATTTCAAATAAAGCTGTAGTCTCCAGGATTAAAAATTAGTTATAAAATTATAGAAAAGCCATAAACTTATCTACATGTACTATATTTCCAAATATTTTCCAAATAAAATGCAACATGGGTTGTCAATGTTGTATCGGTTTTTAAAATTGTTCTGTTTATGATTCTTATTTAAATTTCTATCTCTTTTAAATTTGTAAATATTCTCGAAACTGAGGAAGGATAGTCTAGGACGTCCAGGAATTAAATTAGCAAACATATCATAAATATACCAAGTAATCATCCAAATGTTTTTTCATTAGTCAACATTTTTAAAATATTAAAATAAAAGATTCTTCAGAATACAGCCAAATTTTGTATCCTACACCTCTCAATAAATACTCTATAACTATGACGATTTTAAACAAGGAAAGTAACAGATTACCCTCTAGTGGGTATAATTTTGAGAAAAGTCACTAGTGAGCAATTTTTTATTTATAACAATAATAATAACACATAACACCTTGGTAACTACTTTGATAGACATTTTAATTTAGAAAATTTAAAGCATGTGTCACTGTCAAATAATATTTCTTTAATAAATTTTGCATTTATTTAGAGATGTTGGATACAACGTTATACTTCACACGTGGGCAAAGTGGAATTACCCACTCAGTAAAATGATCACACTCAGCCTTCGGCTTTGTGTGCTAAAATTTCTCTCGTGGGTAATTCCTTACTTTGCCCACCTTTAAAGTAAATAACTATTATTTATATACTAAAAATTTTGACTGCATTCCGAAGAATCTTTTTTTTAAATATTTAGTTACCATAGTTGATCATTATTTCTATTAAATAATTTTCAAAGTATGAATTAAAATTGACACCCTATTGCCATTTTATCTGGAACAATAAAACATTAGTGCAATTTTTCTGAAACTCACGGTAAACAATTACAACAGATGACATTGTATCTACTCTTTGACTTCAAATATGTCTATCTTCTTTGTACCTAAACTACTTTACGTATCCCGTCTTCTAATTTTTACTTTACTTACTCATAAACAATAGATAATTTCTATATTGACATTAAATGAATTCATCATTCCTGTAGTGAACAATAAGTAGGTAACGTTGATTTAATTTTATATTTTAATAGTTGCATCAAGTCAAAGGTGTAAACGTACAACGCAACAGCACAAATTATTTTGTCTGCATCTGCGCAGTGATTGTAATTCAAGGCACGGTATGTTTTGCAAACAATAGTTCAGGTGTTGCATATTGCGGAAACAGACTCATCTATGATCCATACCTGACTATAATTATTACAGAGGTAGAACCTATTAAGGCTTCAAGAATTACTATACCGTCTAGAAATATGCCTGACAGTTTTCAACCAATTTGTTTTATAATTAAGTAAATTGTAACAGGGCCATAGAAATTTAGACGTAAACAAAAAATATATGACATTTCTTGAAACAGATTTAGATATATTATTACAGTGTAGCATTGTTTTCTGTAGAATAGGCCTTATTCAGTTATTCTTAACAACTTTTGTATTTACATTTTTATTGTGAAGTAAATTGGTAAAATTTTACAGCAATATCACAAGAACACTGAAATCCCTACACTTTTCAATTATAAACCCTAGGTATATATGGTCCGTAGAATGATATTACAGTGTCCTTGAATGGCTCCACCAAAACTACGTCACGTCAAAGCACGACTGGCATTATTCAAAAATGTTTTAAATGAAAGATGTTAGCAATAATATTGGGAATAATAGTTATTTATGATATAAGTGTGTTAAAAGAGGCATTTTATGAATTGAGTGGTGAAGTTTGAGGAGCGAGGCGAAGCCGAGTGAAGCACCCCCACGAATGAAATAAAATCACCTTTAATACGTATATCATACACTATTTTTTCTAAAAACACCGTTTTACATTTTAATTTAACAAATGATTTAATTACATTTGATAGTTCAGTAAAGTAACAAAAGATATATTTATATATTAACTTAAGGAAATAAGTAATCTATGAATTCAATAAAAATTGAAAGTTTTTTATTAGTTACATTAAATACGTGAAAATTTTTGACAGTAAACATTAAAAATATGAATATTAAAAAATGTGAATTACTTCCCAAAGCTATTAAAGAAGCTGCTAAAAGGGCAACTTTAGACTTACTTTCTACTAAATCTAAAAAGCAGTATTAATTATCATATAAGCGCTTCAAGGAATGGTGCAACACGAAGAATTCAAAAGCAGGTGCTCTAGACTCTAGAGAAAATTTACTTCTAACATGCGTTAAAAGTGATTGGCAGTTTACTTTCAACGCACATTAAAAATGATTGACAGTTCACTTTTAACACGGCGTTTTATAATATTGCATTTTTAACAGAAGTAGGTCGTGTGAAAAGTTAAATATTTAATAGTGTTTTTAGAAAATAGTATATTGTACAACGAGCGTGGACTGGTACTCATTTCCTATAAGTATGAAAGTTTGTAGCATGAGCCGAAGACGAATGCTGCAAATCATACGAGTATGAAATGGTCATTCCATGAGAGTTGTACAGAATAGTTTTTCACGCTTTTAACATTCCAATATTGTACAATTCTAAATAAGTATCCTAGCAATGGCACCTGTACTGAAACGAGCTGACTTGTATTGAAATACTCTTAAAACAAATTCATTTCGCACGATGTTTGCAATACCTCATAACCCTAGCTACAACAAACCTACAATGACCAGATTTCTAAGAGTTTATACCTGCTTTCAATTTGGAAAAAAACTAAATTATATGTTGCAATATAAACATTCAAACAAAGATTAATATCCAACATAATTTTAAGTAGATTACATTCCGCTATAAACCTCAATTTCCTCCACTGATAGCAGTTAAATACACCCACCCCATCGCCATTAAAAAACACAAAAAACAAAACAACCACCGATCGGAAAACATTACCATTTCCTTATAAATTATCAATCACCTTCGCATGTCATCTCGACTCCTCCATGAATGAGTAAAGGCCTCCCCCCTCCACTACATTGGGCGCGCTGCCCGGACTAGTCCGGAAGCTCCGGTCGGTGTTTACCGGAACATCGCCACGCCACCGTACTTAGTGATACTTTTGAACGAAGCGATCATCACGCGAAGTTGTTGAGTTGTTTGGCGATGTAATTTGGTTAGGGATGTTTGGGAGGGGAGAACAAATGATATGTTTATTGAGGGGCAGTGCTTGATCACGTGACAATTTGACGATACTTTGGTGGTTATGCCATAATACAATTTTCAGTAATAATATAAGAAGAGTGTGAGATTAAATTGAAAATAATTTGACAGATCTTTCGAAAACTTGTTGCCAGGCAATAGCCACGAAAGCCCGTAGGGCTTGAGTGGCTATTGCTAAATGGCGACAAGTTTGAGAAAGATACTGGAGAATTATTTTCTAATTTATCGAACTCTCGAGTTATATTTAATTAGATTATTTTTTGATTTCATCATCAGGCACGTCACTAAATCTTTTTTGCTCATTTTTACTTGTGTTGATGATAACTATCGGACATCTGTCAACAAAAACAAAAAAGACTACAGAGAATATTGCCGGGAATAATCACAAGAGCATTATCCTCAGTATAATAATGACAGGATTGGTTAAAACGCAAACACGTGACATACAATAAAGCATTTCATTGGTTTAAAGAAACGTCAAAAAATAATCGATTAGATAAGTACGTTTTGGTGTCCCTAGAATAAGACATCAATATTTTCACGACAACAATTGTTTTCGTCTATGATACTAAAAAATCTATCTATCTATCTTGAAATTTGATATGTGAGAGACGATTTTTTCATCCACGAAACCTCAAAATTACAATATCAATTTCTAGATTTATATTTAAACGCAAATGTTTAAGTTACAGGATGATTAAATTTTGGTAACAATTTGCAATCTATCAACCGAAAGTGGTAGTTTACTTGAAGGCCTATTAGGTTTTCTGGGTATATCCCAGGAAATAATTGATTAAGATTATTTTTTGATGTTTCTTAAAACAATGAAATGCTTTATTGTATGTCACGTGTTTGCGTTTTAACCAATCCTGTCATGTAGCTTTTTTGTTTTTGTTGACAGATGTCAAATGTCAGATAGGTATCATCAACACAAGTAAAAATGAGCAAAAAAGATAGATTTAGTGGCGTGCCTGATGATGAAATCAAAAAATAATCTAATTAAATATAACTCGAGAGTTCGATAAATTAGAAAATAATTCTCCAGTATCTTTCTCAAACTTGTCGCCATTTGGCAATAGCCACTCAAGCCCTACGGGCTTTCGTGGCTATTGCCTGGCAACAAGTTTTCGAAAGATCTGTCAAATTACTTTCATTTTATTCTCACTCTCTTCTAATATTATTACTGATTACATTTTGTTATATTCTAAATGATGCAGAATATTAGCTACTTTATTCGTTTACTCTAATCCCAAAGTTTTGTATGTATCTATGAAAATTATTTAGCCCAATGAATTATCGGATACTGTATGTATTGGTGGACGTATAGTGCCTGCGTTAACTTATGCGGATTATGTTGTTGTGTTGGGTGAAACTGAGGAGCAATTGAGAAGAATGATTGTAAGCATAAATGAAGTAGGAAAAGTTTTCAATATGTTATTGGATGTTGATAAATGTAAAGTGTTGGTGTTTGACAAGAATGATTTGGTAATTGATTGTAATGTGAGATTGGAACAAGTGAATGAATTTGTATATTTGTGCAGTATGTTTTCGAGGGATGGACGTATTAACCGGGAGATTGAAAGGCGAGTGTCTGCAGGGTGCAAGGTATTGGGTGCTCTGGGTACATTTGCTCGAAACGTAAACGTATCTAGAGATGCTCGATTGAGTGTTTATAATGTGTTAGTGCCTACATTGATATATGGTTCTGAATGTTCGGTGTGGATGAAGAAGCATGAACGACATATAACTGCTGTGGAAATGAAGTAATTGACAGGAGAGTGATTGCGTCCAGAATACGTTGGTGTACGGTGAATGTGAGATTGAGAAGAATGTTGTTAAGAAAGTGGGGATTGCGTAGGCGTCCGAGGAATATGTGTATGTATGAATCGCATTATGAATATGAACGAGACGAAAATGTTGGAATATTTTTATGAGGTTGATTGTTGGTTGATTATGTTTTAGCGTTCCTGCTACCCCACTGAGTGGGATATAGCATAATGCTATCGTTTTATAAAACCGATTATTAAATAAATAACTAGAATAATTTGTGCAATGCATAATAGGTATCATTATTGCAACAATGTTTCAAATTATGGTCGAATTCTCTTTAAATCTTCAGCGTATGCTTCGGCTAGAATGTCTCGTTTGCAACTATTGTACGTAATAGAAAAGTTCGACTTACCATAGAGACAGGAATGGGGCCCCCCGCTCCATTGGCGTAGCTGTAGGGTGACACCAAATACCCCATGTTGAATGATGATGTGTGAGGTGTTGGTTCAACTTTTCCTGCAACAATAAACAAACAGATATTAATATATTCGCGAGAGAAAAATACAATTTAAATATATCCAGTAATTTCTTTCTGGTTGCTGTATTTTAAGGGCTAGTTGTTTTGTTAATACTGTAGTTCATTTACTGATATCTTCTTAATAATTTAGAATAATGTAAAACAGTTCAAACGTTCAAAGATTATAGTTCCTTCCAGTATTTCCAAGAACATAATTAACAGGGAAATTATTCCAAGTCATTTCCAGCGTTATACTAATTAAATTTACATTCCTCAGGCAGGAGATATGCAATTATCCTATAGGTTGTAAACAAGAAGACATGATTGTCGTATAAAACGTTTTTCATCAGTGTTGAGAAGAATTTATCGCTGATTCTAATGGTCAAAACGAATCGTAAAATGGCAATTTCAACTTTAAACAGCCGTAGAGAAATATAAATTATTTATTTCATAGATGCCTTAATAGATGAAGAAACATTCATTGTTTATAGACTTGTTAATTATTAAAAATTATAGTAAATAATTATAAGTTTAAGATTATAAACATCTTCATGAACAAGACAGTATAACAGCCGGGGTAAATTCTAGTTTATTTATTTAATACAACACTCATATTTTAATAGCTCCTTCAAATACAGAGTGCAGAATTAAAATGTAGAATATAGGGGTTTTAATGCTATTTTTACTTTCTTATACAAAGTATCAGGAAGTATTGCAATCATGAAAAAAAATTTTGACGTGATTCTTGCGGAAATGAAGTAGGGAAAGGTTTAAATCTGCTATTGAATGTCGATAAATGTAAAGTGTTGGTGTTTGAGAAGAATGATTTGCTGATTGATTGTAATGTTTCAGTGAATGGTGTGAGACTGGAACAAGCGAATGAATTTGTATATTTGGGAAGTATTGACTGGGAGATTGAAAGGCGAGTGTCTGCAGGGTGCAAGGTATTGGGTGCTCTGGGTACATTTGCTCGAAACGTGAATATATCTAGAGATGCTCGACTGAGTGTTTATAATGGTGTGTTAGTGCCTACATTGATGTATGGTTCTGAATGTTGGGTGTGGATGAAGAAGCATGAACGACGTATAACAGCTGTAGAAATAAGATATTTGAGAGGAGTGTGTGGGTATACGAGACGTGATCGTATACGGAATACATTGGTGTATGGTGAGTGTGAGATTGAGAAGAATGTTGTTAAGAAAGTGGGAGTGAGTCAGTTGAGGTGGTTTGGACATGTTGAGCGAATGTCGAATGAAAGGTTGGTGAAACTAATATATGCGGGTGAGATTGAAGGTAAGCGATTGCGTGGGCGTCCGAGGAATAACTGGTTGGGTATGATTGATGGTTTGTTGCGTGAACGAATGATTCCGAGTGTGAAGAATAAACGAGCATGTATGAATTGCACTATGAATGTGGACGAGGCGAAAGTGGTGGAATGTTTGGAGGAGATTGATTGTTGGTTGACTGTGTTTCTGGGTTCGTGCTACCCCACTAATTTATGAATGTATGTCTGTGTGTGAGGATTAATGAATGATTATTAATAAACAGAAATTTTCATTTGATTGATATATCGTTAATTATAATATTTAGAAAACGAAATGGGCCTTATTGCATGCCTAATTCGAAACAAGTTTTGTATTTCCTTTCCTGTAAAGTGAATAGATAAAAATTCACTACAATATAAAAAATAACATTAAAATTCCTATACTACATTCCATGTACTATAAATTAGAAAATAAAAAAGTTAATTTAAAGCACGTTAATACAACATTTCTCCGGTAAATGCACAGCCAGAAGAAAATATTTTAAATCCCTAAATTGTTCAAAACAATAAGAATCTTCGCTGCGAACAATAAAACACAATTTCATTCTTCAAGCACGAAGAAAAAACAAAAAAAGCGCAGTGTAATAAGGAACGTGCTCAGAAATATCTTCCACGAATTAACGCACAAAAATAAGCTGGTCCACAAGTTTTCAACGTAGTTGTTGTAAATTGAATATGAAAAAGAAAAAATAAGAAAATTGACGTGACTTAAAAGTGGTCGGACTCTGCAACTTCTCTTGGGGTTTCACCCTACCTATGTTATTAACTCTTTCTTGTGCGCTAGCACAAAGTGAAAAGCGATTTTAACAAGTTTTGTTATTTAGCAGATTTGCTACACAGCATGATGGAACATTGTGAGCGGAGAAAATATTTAGAGTTTTCGTATTTAATAGTTGGCGAATATAATTCAATGGAGGGTTATACAGAAGCTAATTTTCGTGCTACCATCTATTGATGTTTTCATTGAACTGTGATGAAATTCACGTGGACGAAAACAAACAAAACGCTGTCAAAATGACAGTTCTTAAAATGATGCTAAATATGAAAAATAAAGTGTGTGTATGGTTTGTGCAATAGTGACTCCCTTTATTACTATAAAGAATATATGGCCAGTGTTAAATTTATTAAGTTTCCTAAATAATAAACTTCAAAAATAAAAACATAACCTTGTTAAAACACCATCTCAAACGTCAAAACATGGATGTTTGTGTTATGAACTTCCATCTCAACTTTTACCTCATCTTTCTTTTTCTTGCCTGTGACGTCAAAATCATAACCCTCCATTAATTTATGTTTCGAACAAGTTGTCTGCTATTCTTAATTTTACAGTACAAAAACGAAATAAGTTCGAGGTAGTGTCCAGGAATCAAACCCGGAACATTTAGCTCCGCATCTCCATTTAACTATTTTGGGTGCAATGTTCTAATATCACAGAACATTTGTGCGTTACTAGCTGTCAATCAGGGCCACCAAAATATGTCAATGGCAAGAATATAATAAAAATAGATATTCAAGTTATTTTGGCAATTGTAGCAATCAGTATGTGTTAATGAATTTATTCGTTCGTTGACACGTTTATTGCTTAATTTTTTACACATTTTTATGTAAAACTAGGAATGTTATGAATTTTTAAAGAAAACAGAAGTTATAAAAGTTACAATTGGCTCAAAACGTTTCCATTTTTCGTAATTCTCAATAAAAGTTTATAGAATATAACAATAAACCTTCACTTTTATATCTTTTACATTCATATAAGTAATATAAGCAAGTACAGCAATCACGAAAAAAAAAAGATAGTTAGATTTTCACGAAAATACATGTTTTGTGTAGACCTCTGAATTGGTTTTGACCATTTTTTTGATTATTAAACTACATAATTATAAGGTTTATGACAATTACAAAAAATTGAATTGATTTTGGAAACAATTGCAAAACCAGAAGTGGAAGTTTGCCTGGGGTCTCAGGAAGAAGACTTGAACTCAAATGTCAAAAATTAATTATGAAGGATCGTCAATTGTTTTTATATCAGTTAATTGAATCCTACTCAGTTTGATATCAAATTAAAGTACTCCGGGAGGAAAGTTAAACTGTAATATTAAAATAAATTTTTAACGATCGTCAATTATTTTTTTTACAATAATTAATTGAATCTTGTCCAAATTGGTAACAAATTAAAGGTTTCACAGAAGAAACCCGCACTAAAATAGATATCCAAAATAACTTTTCAGCGATCGTCAATTGTTTTTGTAATAGTTATTCGAATTTGTATCAAATTCAAGTTTTCTGAAGATAGATAGAATTCATATAATTACCAGATCATTTTGGATTTTACAATATATAATTTTTTTCAAACGTCATAAAAGTACACTGTTATGTATTTGTATTCAACAAGTAGTTCAATATTGTCACCGCTGGTGTAAAAGTGTCTCCTTGGCAACACAACTGCAACACTTCTACTCCGGCGGCGGACAAAGTAAAATAGTTAAGTTGTAATTCAATAATTTGACAGGTAAAAATGAAACAAATAATCAAAAATAACAGAATAGCATATTCTATGGCAATTAGAAATGCTAAATAAGACATAATATTTTTTGAGTTTGGGCATTTTTAAAGATTTATATTACTTATGAGAACAAACATATATCTGAAACATCTATTCTATAAAAATAAATGAATACATACATAACATCACGCCATATCCCACTCAGTGGGGTAGCACGAACCCAGAAACACAGTCAACCAACAATCCTATCCTGACGCCATATCCCAATTTTGGTATGGCACTTTGCTTTCGCAGATCTTGGTAAGTGAAATGTTTTAGCACGCTAAGTGCGGTTACCAGCCGTTAAAACACAACCCCCAAAGATATCACTGGAAGGTAAACCACAGGGGCAACTGTTGGCAGTGGGATTCGAACTGAGGATCTTAAGCTATTTACGCTATTTACCCCATATATCTATCCTATATTTATTTTATTTATATCAGATGTAATTTTTTAGTTTTAGTTATTGAAGGAATATCTTGATAATTAAAAATAAATACAAACTTCAGTGAATATAGTGCTATCAAAAAACATAATATATTTAGACTGCAAATTTGAAAATAAATTCCAGTTTGGATTCAATATTTTTTATATCTTCTACATAAAATCAAATCATTCCTCTCTTTGGCGCCATCTTCATTCGTAGGTGTCCAACGTCCTCCACTTCTTCTGTTTCTCATTGTGGTAGTGCGCCGTAACTCAAGGCACCACGAGCCAATTAGCGCAATGACTCTAAATTACAGTGACAGTTGAATTGGTAATTAATTAATATTTATTGTGGTCCCAAGACGTTAAGCGTTTGATTTATCATTGTGCGAGTGCGTGCTTCATAATATTTATTTTGTGAAGCTAGGTCTGGTTGCATTCTAGTGGAGAAAAGAAATAACTAGTTTTTAGGGCTGTTAGTTTTTTGCTGGAAGAATTCTAGAAACATTTTTAATAAAAATCCTAGTAACTTTGATACACAGTTGGCAGTAACAGCTGTCAAACTGCTAAAAGTTGGCAGTTCTTAAACATGTCATCAGTTGGTTGTAAGTTCTGTGTGTTTATGTTGAGTTTTATTCAAGCAAGATTGATCAGAAAAATCAAATAGTTGTGAGACAAATAAGTGAATAATAAGGTAAATATATGATTAACTGTAATTATATATCAATGTTCATGATGTCATAAAATAGATTCTTAAATAATTACATATTTTCTCAACATCAAGAAACAAGTAATACATTATAATAATTATACCTATACCACATAATTATAATATAAACTTATTTACTGTTCAACACTTAATTATATTCTATTAAAAAGCATGAAATCATTAAATATTATTATTATCGTTGCAAATTTTATAACACAAATTTCAATATAGATGACAGAAAACAATTATGCAAATAAATTAAAAGTTTATACCGTGTGTTTCAACTAAATTCAACACTTACTTTTATGTTATTAATATATTTAATTATTTTTTTTTTTTTTTTTTTTTTTTTATTTAAATTTATGGGCATTCAACTACATGGTCATTTATGCCCCGGTACAGTAATTTGTAGTACATTTGATTCAGATTAAGTACATAGTTTTATTTACATGTGAAAAATTGAGGTTAGAGTCTATATTTTATTATACATTTTGATAGATTTAAAATATGATATTATATTTTTTTCTGCTCTGGCATTATTTTCGAGTGCTGCGCTGATTGATGGTGGGATGCTATTGGATATTCTATCTGCTGTGTAGATGGGGCATTCTTCTATTATGTGTTTGATGGTTAGTCTTGTATTGCATTGGGAGCATGCAGGGGGCTCGGTCCTTGTAAATAGGTGGTTGTGTGTCACTTGGGTATGACCTATCCTTAGTCGAGTAAGTATTATTTGTTCTCTTCTACTTCCGTGTGGTTCCCATTTTCTTTCGTCTTGTTGTACTTCTCGTAGTTTGTTGTTCACTGTTTGGGTCCATTTTTCTTTCCATACTTTTTTTATTTTTGCCTTCATTGCGGAGATTATATCGTATGATTGCAGTGGTATGTCTTTTACTGGTTGTGAGATAGATGATTTGGCTGCATTATCTGCTTTCTCATTTCCCGGTATTCCGACGTGCGATGGAACCCAAATAAAGGCTATATTTACGTTTTTATGTGTTAGTCTTGCTACGAGATTTTTTATATTTATAATTATGTTGTTTTTTGGATATAGTTTATTTATGCTCTTAATGACACTATTTGAATCTGAACATATCGCAATGCTTTTGTTTGTGTAGTCCTTTTGAAGGATTATTTGTAGGCTTGATCTTATAGCTTCTGCTTCTGCCGTGTATATGCTTGTTATATTAGGAAGGTGGTAATAAAAAGTTTCAGTTTCTGTAACTACTGCTGCTCCTATTTGGTTTTCTTGTTTTGTGCCGTCGGTATAAATAAACTCATAGTTCTTCAATTTTGACTGGAGTTTGTAAAATGTTTTTTTGTAGTATTCGTGGTTAGTTTCATCTTTTCGGGATGGGGATGTGAGTTCTAGGATATGTGTTATGTGTATTGTCCAAGGGGGGATGTCGTCTTGGTTATCGTTTTGGATTTTTAAGGTTTCCAGTCCTAGGCTGTTTAGGGTATTTCTTATGTCAGTGAGAAAGGCAGTATTTTGTTTTAATTTTATTGCGTTACGAGTTGCTAGGAAGAATTTATTGAAGTTAGGGTGATCTGGATTGCTTGCTACTTTTAGGATGTAGGAGAGTGTGAGATGTTGTCTTCTTACTTGTAGCGGATATTGGTTTGCTTCTACTAGGATGGAGTAGATGGGGCTAGACCTAAGCGCACCTGTGATTATTCTAATAGCGGCATTGTGGACTGGTTCTATTATTTTCAGATGTTGGTGTTTCGCTTGGGAGTATATTATGCATCCATAGTCCATTTTAGAGAGTACCATAGCCTTATAAGTTTTTAATAGAGTAATTCTATCTGCACCCCAGTGATGGTTTGCTAGTACTTTTAATAAATTTAGCCTTTTGTTGGCTTCATATTTTAACTGTTTTAAGTACGGCATCCAAGTAAGTTTTTTATCTATAAGTAGTCCTAGGAATTTGATGGTGTCTGTGTATGTTATTTGTGTATTATTGTAGGTTAGTACCGGTGGTATATTAAGTCGTCGTTTCTTTGAGAAGTGCATGGCTTTTGTTTTTATGATTGATATTTTGAACCCTGTTTTCGCTGCCCATTTTTCGATGTTTTTCAGTGCCAATTCTAGGTGTTCTTTAATTGTTGTCATGTTTACGCCTTTACAATATATACATAGGTCATCGGCGAAGAGGAGAGATTTAACGGGTTTTGGTATTTGTTCTGTTACTTTATTCATTGCTATTAGGAATAAAGTCACGCTTATGGTGGAGCCCTGCGGTATACCATTTTCTTGTATTTTCGTTCTTGATAGGTACCCGTTGAATTTTACTCTAAAGGTTCTTTGTGAGAGGAACCCTTTTATAAAGTGCAGCATATGTCCGTTTACTTTATATTCTTCTAGATTTTTAAGTATGTTGTACCGCCAGGTAGTGTCGTAAGCTTTTTCCATGTCGAAAAATATACTAATTACATCTTGTTTGTTTTTAAAAGCTTCTTTAATATCTGTTGTAAGTGCTAGTAATTGGTCTGTTGTTGATCTACCTTGTCGAAAGCCGCACTGTATATTGTTTAAGATTTTATTTTTTTCCAAGTACCACATTAGTCTTCTATTTATTATTTTTTCCATGGTTTTACAGAGTGTGTTTGTCAAAGTGATAGGTCTATAGCTTTGTGGATTGGTTTTTTCTTTGTTGGGTTTCAGTATTGGTACAACAATACTTTCTCTCCATTGTGTGGGGAAAGAGTTCGTTTGCCATATAAGGTTATAAATTTTTAGAAGTTGTTCTAGGGCTTCATTTGGTAGCTGTTTTAGAAACTCGAAGAGTATGTTATCTGGTCCAGGAGAGCTATTGGTTTTGGTTTCATTAATTGCTAGAGTAAGTTCGTCCATTGAGATAGGGATATTTAGTGGATCATTAGGGTCGTCTAGTATATTTATTGGTTCTTTTTCTTGTACGTCTTTATATTGTACAAATTCGTTACTATAGTTTTTATTGCTGGAATTCGTTTCTATAGTTTTTGCTAAGACATTTGCTATTTCATGTGGGTCTGTTATTTTGGTATTGTTTTCTATTAAGACGTTTGTAGGGTGGGAATATGATTGGTTTTTTATTCTTCTTATTTTGTTCCATACTTCACTAGTTGGTGTTTCAGTTGTGAGAGTAGATACATATTCTCTCCATGACTTCTTTTTACTGTTCTTAATTATTAGACGTGCATTTGCTCTAGCTCTTTTGTAATTTATTAAGTTGTCTGTTGTCTTCTTTTTTTGGTATTTTCTTTGTGTTCTTTTAACTTCTCTTATTGCGTTTCCACAATTTTCGTTCCACCAAGGCACACATTTTTTATTTTTCTGTTTTATGTATCCTATTTCTTCTTCTGCAACTTTTTGAATATTATTTGTTAATTCTTGTATTAAGTAGCTCACGTCAGTTGTATTCGTTAGTGATATCGTTCTCATTTTTTCTTTGAATTTGTCCCAATTCGCTCTTCTTATATTCCATTTAGGATTTAATTTGGGAGGATTGTTTTGTATGGAGGGTTGTGATATTTTGAGTGGGTAGTGGTCGCTGCCGTATGAGCTAGTTAGGACTTCAAATATTGTGTTTGTTGATAAGGAAGGGTGGGCGAATATTAAATCTATGATGGAGAATGTATTGGATCTAGTACAGAAATGTGTCGGTGTTTCATTATTGAGCAGAATATGATTCTCGAAGGCTTTTTCTATAGTTTTTCCGCGCTGATTGATTGTAGTCGAACCCCATGATGCATTGTGAGCGTTAAAGTCTCCCAAGAAATAATGTGGGGTGGGAATTTGGTTTATTAGTGCATTTATTTCGATTATGCTGGGATTAACGTCAGGTGGGATATATATGTTGCATATATTCATTTCTGAGGGATAAGTGATTTTAACAGCTACAGCTTCTAAATTAGTTTGTATCTGTATTTCTTTTGTAGGTATAGAGTTTTTTACTAATATGGCCACACCTCCACTTGCGTGGGTTGCTTGGGTTCTGTCCTTTCTATATACGTCATATCCTTTCTCACTTATGGTTATATTTTCCTTTAGTTTGGTTTCTTGTATACATAGAATATCGGGTATGTGTTCTGCCAGTAGTATTTTTACTTCTTCGTAATGGCTCCGAATGCCATTACAGTTCCATGAAATTATGTTGGTCATTGTATTATATTTTCCGGATTTAGGGTTTTGATTAGCTTTGTGAAACGGTATTTTATTGTTCTGCCTTTTAGGAATGGATGAATAGAGGTTAACATCTGTGCTAAAGCTTGTGGATCTGATGTATATTCCTTAGCAAGTTCCACTGGATCGCTGGTTTTTTGTGCGTTTTCTAGAAAATCCTTCAATAGACTGTAGGATATTATATAATTTTCAGGATTTTTTTCTATTAGTTCTTTTGCGGGTTGTAACATGCGTTCTGTTAGGTCTTGCGAGCTTAAACTTCTGTTCATTCGTTTTAGTTTTTTATTCTTTTTTGTGTTATCGATATTTGTGTTGTCCCACGTTTCGGGTGTAGAATCTGTATAACTTATTTGTGAGAGAGTGTCTTCGGTGGCGGAGCTTTCATTTTCTGCTTCTATGGTACCTGCTGGTCTTTTACCTTTTGTTTGAATATTTTTTGTTGTATTTAGTAGTGTAGCTTGTGGTGTTATTTCTTGCTGACTTTGTGTATTGTTTGCTGGTGGTGGTTGTGCGTTTTTTACTTGTTGTGTTTGTTTATTATTTAACTGTTGTGATTCACATTTGTGTGCTACATGTCCTTTCTGCTTACATATAGAGCATGTGGGGTCTTCGTTTGAAAGAAAAATTCTATATGATGTTTCCTCAAAGTCTATAACAACCGATGATGGGATTTCTCTATTTTCTTCTGATTTGATGTATACTACTCTTCTAAAACTAAGTATGTGTGCGTATTCGCTATCGTGGATTATTCCTTGTTTTAAAAATGTAATGGGCGATAATGTCAAAATATTATTATCTTTTAATATCTTTTCAATAAGTTCATTTGGTATAGTGGGGCATACGTTCGAGATAACAAGTCTTTGAGCTGGCGTAATTAATCGTCGTATTTCTACTTCGTGGCCGTTTATTATTATTTTTGGGTGGTTTAGTATAATTTGATCTACTATTTGTTTAGAAGTAAGGTAGATACATAACCTATTGTTAGAAATTCTGGAAGCAAATTGGATGTTTTTTGGGCCTATTTTATTTCCTACGGCTTTGATATAATCTGCCAGTTGTATACCATCGATGATATGCATTAGAATTGCCTGGTCTTTTTTCGGATAGATAATATTTTGAGAGGTTTTTGAGGCATAAGATTGGGTTGTGCTTTGATTTTTAAATGTTGTTTGCGTGTTGTTTGCGGCGGAATGCACATCGCTGCTTGTTGATGGTTTGTTTAATGGTGGGTATTCTTTTTCGAGGTTCATGTTTATGCTAAATCTTCTTCTTTCTGCCGGTAGATGTCAGCATTGTCAGTGTTATGGCAGTAGCACTACTTGCCGACAGGTGGCGTATGTGGTGTTATAATATAAGGAGAAAGTAAAAGGTGTGGAATTTGGAGGTTGGAATTTTGTGATAAGGGATATTTCGATTATAGGGGGACGAAAGGACGGTAAATTATGTTTAAAAGATGAACTAACCTTTTATTTTGTAGGATGTCTTCTCTGAAGAATAAGACAGTCACTATTAAAAAACGGGTTTAATTTTAACTGTAAGGCTCGATAAAGCACGTGTGGCTTGTGCCAAACATCGAGTTGGAGACATATTTAATTATTAACTGAGAATAAGAGATATACTTCTATACAGAGTGCTATTTTTGAAATCTTCAATTGTTGGCTTTTCTAATTATTTTACATCAAAAAAGTATAAACAGTTTAATGCAGAGGAATAATTTCTGCATTTTTTGGCACTTATATTTATAATTTTACTTTATCTAAAACCGGGAAAATGACGGTAATTATCAATAACAACAAATGTACTAATTGTATTCTTTTAAGAAAGCGAAAACGAGCCTGAGATAGATAGATGTTTTGGGTTACTCGTGTTTGTCTAATACTTATTTGTAGAACGGTTGCTATATAAAAACATTATACAATAAAGACAGATAGCCCGTCAATTAGCTGTTTCTCTCGGCTTGCATTTTCAACGTTAGTGCGCGTTCCAGTATTATTATATTTCTGTGTTTGAAAGTTATTGGTTTTGTCTATCATTTGCTGTCACCAGTGTTTGATTTCAAGTGTCTTGATTAAAAGATGTATAATTTAGAAGAAAAATTGTTATACTGAAATGGTTTTGTCGTAAAAATAGTGCTAGACAAAAATGTATTAAATAAAATAAACTCTTCATTAATATCACATTTATTGTGTAGTATAACGTTTTATCCAACATCTCTTAATAAATACAAAATTTATTACAGAAATATTATTTGACAGTAACATATGCTTTAAATTTTCTAAATTAAAATGTCAATCGAAGTAGTTACCAAGGTGTTGCGTGTTATTATTATTGTTATAAATAGAAAATTACTCAGTTACATTGACTTTTTTCAAAATTATACCCCACTAGTGGGTAATTTGTTACTTTCTTTGTTTAAAATCGCCATAATTATAGAGCACTTATTAAGAGATGTTGCATAAGTTACTTACTTTACAAGTGGGCAAAGTAAGGAATTACCCACGTGTGAAGTACAACGTTTTATCCAACATCTCTTAATATAAATAAAATAAATATACCATCACGCCTTTTACCCATTATAATTTATAGGTGTGGCACTCTGCTTTCGCAGATCTCGGTAAGTGATATATTTGTGCATATAAAGTGCGGTTACTAGCCGTTAAATCATAGCCCCCAAAGATATTAGTGGAGGGGGAACCACAGGGATAAATGTAAATTGGCAACTGAGAAAAAAACTGAAATGAAAAATTTATTAAAGAAATATTATTTGACAGTGACATATGCTTTTTTTTTTAATTAAAATGTCAATCGAAGTGTTCACCAAGGTGTATGTTATTATTATTGTTATAAATAAAAAAATACTCACTATTGGCTTTCCTAAAAATTATACCCACTAGTGGGTAATCTGTTACTTTCCTTGTTTAAAATGGCCATAGTTATAGAGCATTTATTGAGAGGTGTTGGATAAAATATTTGATACAATTCTGGCTATAATTTCTTAAATGTTTATTATATGTTTTCTAATTTATTTATTATTACAAGTTCACTTATGATTGATAAATTATGTAGCATCTTAGCTGAAACTCACGGTATATCATCAAAGATATTTGATGTGTAAAATACAAACATTTTAAGATTATATCTAAAAAAACCTTTCAAACTATTCTTGCATAACTAAAGCGTTTCTTGAATTATTGTATGCGTATTTCAATAATTCTAAGACACCTTTTCCTATTTCATGGTTATATCCATATAATCAAATTATAAAATTATTCTTGTATACCTAATAAATAAATTACATGCTACTGTATTAAAGCATATAATTCCAAGCATCTAATGGTGTAATAAAAGTAGCAACATCCTGTATAAATGAATAGCGGCGTTGAATACCCTGATCTACCTGTAACTTTGAATGACAGGTGTTAAACTTAATTAGTTGTTAATTATGGTTTTATGTATAGTTGAATTAATTTCACTGGCAATGTTATATCAATTCTGTAACAAGGAAACTTACAGCTTTTTTACTTTCGAGGTTGGAATAAAAAGTATGTGATATTTGGAACCAACTGAATTAAATACTGATCGATAAAATAAATGTGATACTTTTTACCTCCCGCATATTATAAAAGGTATTTCCAATAGTGAGTTTTTAACACATAAGCATGCTTTTTAACAGATGAAAAATGGAGGAGGTTTTTTAGTCGACGCGTATAGTTCTTTTATATTTTGTGTATGACAACGTATAACTTTTTACATAGTAACCCAATTTTGATTTAAAGATAATAAAATATAAAGAAATTAGATTTCACAAATCTTGCATTCCTAGTACACCATGGAAACATTTAAATATTTTAATATTTTTATGAAATGTGACATATGTCATTGTTTTTTTAGTCAAATATATGCCAAAAAATTAAATAAATATACGAAAGAAAATTAAAATTCTCAAATATAAATAGAAAATAAACAAATAAGAAGGTATGTTTCTGCATCATCAAATACTATTTTGTACCGTGTAAGAGTAGTATTGGGCGGGAGGTTATGTGCTGGACACATCAGATTGTTTTTCTATGAAGAATGATTTGATTTTATGTGGTGGATATAAAAGTATTGAATCTAAACTGGAATATATTTTTACCTCCTGCCTACCTCTAGGTAAGGGAGGTATTGTTTTTGGTCAAAAAATTGGGTAGTGAGTTTTCAATGAATAAGCACGTTTTAGGGTCCCGCATAATTCAAATACTATAATATCAAAAAATACAATTTTGTGAATTTTTGCTTCTTATATTTAAATAAAGAGCTGATTAGATTTTGGATAAAATTGGTCAACCGGAAGTAGCAGTTTACTTGAAGCTCTTAACAGTTTGTCGTGAAAAAACATGGTTAAATTTCCTTTTTCAACAATTTATGTTAATTTGAAAGAATATTTCATTTTACATATGTTTTGATTACACTAATTTTATTAATTTGCATTAGATTTAAAGATAATAAAATATAAAGAAATTAGATTTCATAAATCTTGTACATCATGGAAACACTTAAAAATTTTCAATTTTTTACGAAATGTGACACATGTCATTTTGATTGTGAAGCTGTTTACTTTGTGAAATATATGTCAAAAAAATTAAATAAATATACGAAATAAAATAAAATTTCTTAAATATAAATAGAAAATAAACAAATAAGAAGGTATGTTTCAGTATCATCAAATACTATTTTGTATCGTTTAAGTGTAGTATTGGGCGGGAGGTTATGTGCTGGCAACATCAGATTTTTTTATTGGATAGGGTATACCTCGAAGTTGATTCCAGTTAAATTACACCCCTAAATTCCACCCCTAAGGATAGGAGAATAGAGTATGAATTTTTACCTGTTAACTGATTCCACAACGTATAACTTTGTACTGGGTTATCCAATTAAAAAATTTCTCAAGGTCACACATCCATCCATCCATTTATTTATTCACACTGATATCAATGAAATGGTTGCAATTTGTACAACGATGAAAATAATAAAACATTCGTTTGAATTCTTTGTAGAATTCATGTAAAATTTTCTCAGTCTCTCCACGTTCTGTGGTCGCTGATCTTCCATGCGATAGACTTTTTTCGTCCTTGTTGAACATTACTCTGCATTGGACATGCGCAGTAGGCACTGACGCCACTATCCACAGGCGACTTGATTAACTGTATTTGTTTAGTATTCACCGCGTTTTTGAATTTCTTATTTCTTCTGTGAGAATTTCTTTACAATGGATCGTGTTTCTTATGTTTTTTGCTACGGTAGCTCGATGTGTGATCGCTTAATTATAATTTATGCTGCTGTAAGTGAATTAGATGTTTTATTTATCGTGATTGTGTACAGTTCGTTCTGACTGGCAGCGGTTTTTATTCTTTGGTGGGAAAGGTAGTTTGACGGGAATTAATTTGTGATAGCACTTCTCATAATTACAGAAATTTTATACCAGTTTTGTTGGGTTGGGTTTTTATAATAATATGACACCAATACCAGACGTCAAGTTGCGGCTCCCAAAACGTTACTGAGTTAATATGACGGGTGCTACAGGCTGACAACTAGTTCATCTTAAATGTAGAACTTTTCTGTTGGCAAACAGGACGAGTTGGTCGCGAATCAAATACCACGGTACTTTAGGCCCTATATCCCACTTAGGGCCGGTATTTCCAATCTCAGTTACCTAGAGAATAAATTTATCAATAGAATAAACAAAAATATCATAGCTTAAATGATGATTATTGTTCTAGCTGTCATCTTCTGATGCAATATTTTTTGTTTATTCCATTGATAATTTATTCTATAGTTTATCTGAGGTTGGAAATACCGGCGCTTAGTGGGGTTGCACCACTGAAATATAGTAATATTGGAATGATAACTTGTAAGCTTTTATTAAAGCGAAAAACTAGCCTGAAACAGATAGATGTTGTAAGGCTAGCCTTATCTGTCTAACACTTGTTTGCAGAGCAGTTGCTATGTAAAAACATTTTACAACAAAGACAGATAGCCCAACAACTAGTTGTTTTACTTTCCTGTCAAATACCTCATTTCCACAGCAATTAAACGTCTTTCATGCTTTTTCATTCACACCCAACATTAAGGCACTAACACACCATTATAAACACTTAATGGAGCATCTCTAGATATAATTACGTTTCGAGCAAATGTACACAGTAAAAAATTTATAGTTAAAATTGATAAATTTTTGACAAAATTTTTATTGCTAGACGATCCCCCGTAAATATTTGTTAATTTAAAAAGATTCATATTTGTTAGCAAGTAACAAATTATTTTTGTTTATTTCATTACTAAATATATTTGTTATTATATATAGTTATTATTAACATTTATTTTTATTTGCTATTGACTAAATATTTTAGTAATGATATTGAAGCATAACAATAAATCATAGTTATTATAACAAATTAAGTTATTACAAAGGATACAAACTTCCTTTGACAATTTCAAATTTATAAGTTAGCTAAATTAGCTTGTTATTATTGACGAGTCTATTTGTTAAATTTTATAAATGTAGCAAATAAATAAATCAACAATTTTTCTTGTTAAAAATTCAGAATTGACTAAATTTAATTTAACAAATTGTCATATTTATTCAAATTGTTAATTTAACACAATATATTTATCAACATTAACTAAAAATACTTAACAAATTGCAAATCAAATTTTTTAATGTGTACCCAGAGCACCCAATACCTTGCACCCTGCAGACACCCGCCTTTCAATCTCCTGGTCAATACATCAATCCCTCGAAAACATACTACCCAAATATACAAATTCATTTCCTTGTTCCAATCTCACATTACAAATCACAACAAATAATTATTCTCAAAAGAACAATTTAAATTTCTTTTGGTATATTAGCACGTGTTAATTAAATGTAGAATTGTTTTATTGGTCGGTCTACCACGTATGACGCACAAATAATTTACAATTTTCCATTTGGAATTTCTAAAAGAGCGTTTAAAAGAAACAAAGATTGTCACAAGTCAGAAGTATTTTAATATCGATAAATATAGCACCGCAAAACACAAAATTCCTGCGTTGAAAATAAAACCATATCTCGGCGTACCACTCCATGTGTGAGACAAGGACAGGCGCTCCAGAATACCACCACAAAAACAATAAATTACGCGCGCAATGGTGTATCTAATACGTGGTAGGCGTCGCTATAATTCACGCAGGATTGAGGATTTGTTTGGTCCGCTGCTTTCCTGTCTACAATTTGATTCGCCCTATTACATACAAGATCGTTTTTATCATCTCGGAGAATATGACACGTCAAAATGCACGATTTATCACTTTTTTGTTAGAGTCATTTGCCTCGACTGAAATCTGTAATTATTTTTTTATCGGCGATTGGAAATACTAGCTGTCTTCTGACTTATTCGTCTCTTAGTTTTGTTGGTCTTGGTCGATTATACAAATTGGAAATGACATAACATCACGCTATTCCACATAGTGGGGTAGCACGAGCCCTGAAACACATTCAATCTCCTCCAAATATTTACAACTTTCGCCTCGTCTGCATTTTAGTTGGATTATCATATACTTTTATTTAATGTTTGAGGGAAAATGTAAGGGAAAATGCAAACGCAATATTCCAGTCTTGATTCACACTGTTCTGAACATTTATTCAATTAAATTTATTTAATGTTCTAATATAGATTATGGATCATGAGTTATGGTTCCCCTTCAACTAACACCTTTAGAGGCCGGGATTTGACGTCTGGTAACTTCACTTCATTCGTAAAATATATAAATTACTTAAATCTGTCCTAACAAAAATGCGATACCTAAAATGGAAAAATGGCTTATTAATGTATTAATTTAGGAACATATGACAGCAAATTTTAAAATATCTAATTGAAAACAAAACCTAAAAAAGGCTACAGAAAACGAAAAAATCTGTTCTGGGCAGCACAATACCTCCCGCCATAGATTTCTTATCAAACAATGCAGGAACACGGACCACAACTATAAAGAAACGCTCATCCCTTCAAAAAATTGTGATACATGTCAAAAAAAGACATTTTTCAAAAAGCAGAGGTTAGCAGATTGAAACGAAAATGTCAAAATATAATTTTCTTCAACCTGTTGTAATTCGTAAATGGATACTGTAAGAGAAAAATGTTTCGAACAATGATTGTAGATAATAATATTTGAATTATTATTAGTAACAAAAATTGTCATTCAACAATAATTTACTGAGATATTTCAAAACAACTTGATAGGTTTTCAATTAAACTCCCACTTCAAGTCATTAGATTATCATCAAAAACTAATCAGCTCTTCCCAAGTTCATACAATTAATATAGAAAATTTCAAAATTTTCTGTTCAGTAGTTTTTGAGAAACCGTAACTCCAGAGATCCACACAGCCTGACAGACAAACTGACACACACACACAGACACAGACATAAGCAGAGTGCCACACCCATAATAGATAATAATAAATAAACCATATGAGTAATAAAAAATACTTTTGTGCCGAGGTATACATTACATTTTTTCCGAAATCGTTAAATTATTACTTAAAAACATAAATAAATAGCTTGACGTATTTGTAAAACGTCAGCTAGCTGTTGCGACGGGGATGGCTGTGATCACAAAAGTACTGTCAAAATGTCAAATTTATGTATAATTTTTATTATTATTTACATGTTCTTAGACGTGATCTGCATTAAATCCGATAAATTATTATCAAAGGTAAATAGTAAATAAATTCACCAATAGTATTATAGAATAATTTGTTTGTTATTGTAGATTTGTAATTGACGATACAATTGACTAAAGTTAAAAATGAAACAAAATTTTTTTTTGTCTAGCATCGAATTATTACAAATTTGTAAATAGCGCGAAACAAAATTTATTGAATATACTTCAATAAACTTTTTCTATTATAATTGAGAAAACTGTAACAGATCAATTAACCCATGTATTGAAACACGCAATTAACCTTTAATCAATAAAAATCAGATTTACATATCTCAAGACATAATTTGCTTAATAATTAATTAATACATAATACAGATAGTTTATCCATCATATGCGACGTAAAAACATAAATTAATCACTAACATATGTAACTTTCACTTACGACTTGATTATAATAACTTAGAAAAGGGTGGGGTGAATGGTGCTCTGTCCAATATAGGGTAATTTTATATTAATTAGTCGAGCACAGCAGCGCGGCGAGCGGCATGTAGTGTAAACCTTCAAATAATGCACTAATCATTTTATCACTCGCGGTGAGTGAAAGTGGTGGTTGAAAGTATGATGGTCATTATACTGACTAACTTTAATCGAATTAAATGCGAATTAATCAATTATTTACACTTGCATATATCAAATATAACATGCATAATTTTATGTATCAAGTGAAGTGGATAACATAGATAATTGTAGTAATTGTAAATAAGTAAAAAATAAGTTTATTTAGAAATAAATTTTTGTATTGCGATTGTGCAATCGGATCCTCTTCGTGACAGTAAAATGACCGCATTAGTTTACTGGAAGCCCTACCAAATTATTTTGAAATATCTCAGTAATTTGTGGTTTAATTAGAATTTGTTATTCGAATAATGTTTCAAATATCATTATCCACAATTGTTGTTTGAAACATTTTCCTCTTAGTGTCACCCCATTTAACACATGTTAAAGAAAAATTATATTTTGATATTTTCGTTTAAATCTGCTAACCTGTGTTTTTTGAAAAAACCAAAATCCGGTTGAAAAATGTCGTTTTTTGACATGTCATAATTTTTAAGGGATGAGCGTTTCTTGATAGTGGTTGTCCGTGTTCCTGTATTGTTCGATACGAAATCAATGGCGGGAGGTATTGTGGTGCCCACAACAGATTTTTTGTTATTGAGTTCAAGGAAAAACAT
Source organism: Poecilus cupreus (assembly GCA_963942605.1). Classification (NCBI taxonomy): domain Eukaryota; kingdom Metazoa; phylum Arthropoda; class Insecta; order Coleoptera; family Carabidae; genus Poecilus; species Poecilus cupreus. Next base: position 10,047,760 of record OZ012722.1, read on the forward strand.
TATTATGGGCACCCGTAGCAACACTTTCAATATTTTCCGCATGTTACAAATCGCCAATAATTTACAACTTCTCTAGTTAAAATATGCAAGAAAACAATTAGTTCATTCATAATTCAAACAATTTTTACACTTTTCAAATCATCGCGCGCCCGGAGCAAAACACATAATTCCGCTAAAAACACGGGAGTCGTTTTGTTCATTTCAGGAGCGGTTAGGCGTGCAACAGATAATTTCCAATTCTCAAACCATTATTTCGGCCCGTTGTCTTTTTGCGGTGTTTACAGAATTTACATATTGAAAATTACAGAGTTCATAGGCGTGCAAAATTCAAACGAGAACTTGGAACGAGAGCCATTAACTTGTTGCTACTCTTTCTATTCAGAATTCTAACCCATTGTATTAAATTACGGATAAATTATATGTAGCAAGCGATAATGAAATCCAAATAATACGTTGTCCGACAGATGTTATTATTAGAACTTTGTTAGCTTGTGTGTTTTCTTCATTTCTAAGATACTATTAGGTTTATGTTATAGATTTTGATACAAGCGGAAAATTGCTATGATAAAGGAGACTTGAAAAGAGCGATTTCCTCAAAAAAGGCGTACGATAAAAAAAAAGCGCGCTTTATAGGTTGGCATAGGAAAATAACATGTAAAATCAGTTTTTTGTCCGGCAAAAAATTATGCATCCAAATTTTATATCACAATACTGTCAATATCCCTACATCTTATTTAATACAGATCACTTTATTTTGATACCGCAATTTAATGAAATTAATAATAATAAGTCCTAATTTTTCGCCTACTCTTGTTATTGCTACTGACGTATAGTGCTTGCAATTTGTTTTAAATATTTTAATCTGTCACTGTCATCAAGAATACATTAAATGTCGAGAACCGTGTAAATATTATTAGAATGTATTATGGGGGCGCAGTGCAAGACAATATCTGAATACTTCACAGGAATGAACGCTGAATGGTTTCCATCGCCAGAAATTGACAGTGACAGATAAAAATATTTAAAACAAATTGCTGGCACTATACGTCAGTAGCAATAATAAGGCGAAAATTAGGAATTATTATTATTAATTTCATTAAATTGCCTTATCAAAATTAAGTAATCTGTATTAAATAAGATGTAGGGATATTGGCAGTATTGTGATATAAAATTTGGATGCATACTTTTTTGCCGGATACTTTTTATTTACAAAAAACTGATTTTACATGTTATTTGCCTATGCCAACCTTTACGTGGATACCGTGTGTCTGTCTTAAAGGTGTACATAGGAGATTAACATGGGAAATCAGTTTTTTGCGTGCTGTTGCTCGGTGTTCTACCGGACAACAATGATTGTAGTACCAACCGAAAGATAACATTTTTCTGAATCAAACGATGGGACAAACATTACAATTTAGTAGAAATTTGGCTCAGTATATTAATTTTAAAGTTTTGAAAATTCTCCGATTTATTCATTTTTCATCGAAAATAAATGTAATCACCTATGACTTTTTTGTTTTGATTTATGTCAAGCTATTTATTTGACGTTTAATAATTAATTTACGGAACCAAATTACAACTAAATTGTAATTTATTTTACATCGTTTGATTCAGAAAAATGATTTCTTTCGATTGGTATTACAATCATTGTTGTCCTGTAGAACACCGAGCAACAGCACACAAAAAACTGATTTCTCATGTTAATCTCCTATGTACACCTTTAAGACAGACACACGGTATACCGAGTGTAGTATTGAAATGAGGAATATAGGGAAACCAGTGCAATTTTTTGATATTGCTGAAAATTTTTACCTATTCACTTTACAGCAAATGAGTAAACACAAAAGTTGTTCTTAATTTAAAAATGCATGCAATAAGGCCCATTTAGTTACCTAAATATCAGTATTTCATGATATATTAATCAAATTAATTATTATTAATATTAGAAAAATTGTAATATGGTCATGGAAAATTAAACTAAAACGAAAAATACATGAAATTTCAGAAAACAAATTCAGATTTATTACAGGGTTGTATTATTTTCCGTAACAACTTATTATTTCGATTTTCATGTACTATTTTATACTACGTATAAGAATAAATAACAGATTTAGATTTGGTTTTAAATTAATGGTCTCAAGTAAACTAAACTGTCAAAAATATAATTAAAACAAGAGTCAATTGCTTTTTTTTTACAATACTTAATTGAAAATTGCAGAGTTTAGTGACAAATGAGAACTGTACTAAATTACCATAAATTACATTGAGCGATAGTCTATTGTTTTTGTAATAGTATTTAGAATTGTATGGAGTTTGGTATCAAATTAAAGGTCTCACGAATAAGAATTAAAACTTAAATACAAAAAATTATTTCAAACAATCGTCATTTTTTTGTTAATAAAAGTAATTAGTTTGGTTGCTGAAGCCTCCTGAAGGCTGAAATAGTCATTTCGTATCAAGGCACTGAAGATTAATTTTTTATTATAAATATGGATTAAATATACCATGTGAGTGATAAAAAGGAACTTCAGTGCCGAGGTACATATTAAGTTTTATTTGAAATCTAAAATTCGAAATACTGTAAAAAATTACAATATAGGTTAAATTTATACATCTGTCAGTTGTCAATTGAAACTGACAGTCAGTGTTGCCAACCTAGAGAAGTAAAGTTATCGTAAATAACACTCAAAATTATGTGTTTTGTCCTCAATTTTGTCATCGGAATTAATTAGTTAATTCTTCTTGCAAATTTTGTTTCATGTTACATCCAAATTAACTATAGTACGTCAATATATCTGCCAGATTTATCCTAATTGTACAATAATTATTTAACGGTTGCCAACACAGGGTTGCTCAAAATCGTCGTGTAATGGGTTACTTTAGTGAAGATTTCTGGGTTTTTATTGACGATTTTTGAGCACTTTAGTGCCGATTTCAAATAAAATATTTTTCGAACTACATTTCGATTTATCAATCTCATGTGTAATGTGCAACACTTCCCCTGGGTCGCACTGTATATCAGCTATTCGTAAAATATTGTGGTTATACTTAATTTATGAATTATTAGTAATATTTTTTGCTCCACAAGTTAAAATTTGAAAGGCAATAATTATTCTTAGTCAAATATTTAAATTTCAAATGATGTGTAGATTTGAAAATAATTTATATTTTGCTTCCATTTGAATATGTAAATAATTTTTTATTTGTTAGTATTTGAAATTGAAATAAATGTAAATATGAAAACAAAAAGATGAATTGCGTGTATATAATGGGGTGTTAATGGTAAAATGGTAAATGTATAAAAAATGTAGGTAGTTCTGATTGCAGTTGAAATAAGATTTCTTGGAAGTCTCTTTAAGTGTTTAAGAAATGACAGTTTAACAAGGCAGGTGTAATCATGTGAGAAAACACCAAATTACTATCGTACACAATAATTATTACAGTTCTTTTCAAATAAGGGCGGAGTTATTTTACCACAAAACGTACCCCTACAGTTTCAGAAAAATCTTAAAATTTAGACCTGAATTTCGTTCATATAGAATAGATGTATCAGCTATTTGTTTGTTCTTATAGCAGCAACCATATTTATTTTAATATTAATATAGACAACATTGAAAATATACCCTGAGTTTCAGCAATATTTAATTTCTTCCAGAAATAAATGAAATTCATGTATATTTTAATTGTTTACCATGAAAAGTTATTTTATCCAACACCTCTCAATAAATGCTCTATAACTATGGCTATTTTAAACAAGCAAAGTAACAGATTACCCACTAGTGGGTATAATTTTGAGGAAAGTCACTAGTGAGTATTTTTTTATTTATAACAATAATAATAACACACAACACCTCGGTAACTACTTCGATTGACATTTAAATTAAAAAATTTAAAGCATATGTCACAGTCAAATAATATTTCTTTAATAAATTTTTCATTTATTAAGAGGTGTTGGATAAAACGTTATACTTCACACGTGGGCAAAGTGGAATTACCCATTCGATAAAATTATCACACTCAGCCTTCGGCTTGGTGTGTTAAAATTTCTCTCGTGGGTAATTCCTTGCTTTGCCCTTTTGTAAAGTAAATAACTATTAATTCCATTTAAATAATTTTTCAAACAATAAATTAGAACATTCTTGTGACTACAATTATTTACAATCTTTACTGTTTGAGATCCACACACAACTCTACAATGACGTCACATTTAAAAAAAAACTTTGTGGCTTAATGAATAACAATTAAGACTTTTTAAAAGTGCAGATAGTCTTAAATTTAGATATAGTTTCAAAAATGATTTTTTTAAATGGTGATAGACACCATTGCAACACGAATTGAAAGCGTAAAAGCCATCATTACATGCTCATTGTATAATATAATGTTGACTTGTATTTTTTTCGATTTCTCAAACCAATGTACATTTCGTGAGATATTTGAAGGATACAGATAATCTAAAACACCCAGTATATGTTCAAACTGTTTACTACATAATACCATAATTTTTAATCTTATATATGGTTAATCAATTAATATTGTTGACAATTCATCAGTTTTCCTTTGAAAATCCCGCGTTTCTCGTGACTCCTGCCAGGAACAATTCGGTGAGAAAACAAGCTTGGCGTATGTTAATCATAGTGAGCCGAGAGAAAACAAAACACGGCGCTGGGTGCCGTGACCACGTGACCAAATATTCAACGCTGGTCCAGGCACCGAACAAACGCCTAAATCTGAAATTACAGCCTCAAAAATGACCAGTTATACGAGGTGTTCCGCTCATCTCGCGTCCGCAGCTCACCCTGTAACTTATAATTATGTTAATCACTCGACAAACGAACGCATGTAGCGCGACCAGTGCCGCCGACGACGCGGTTTCTCCACGGGGGCACGCTTTGTACATCAACAGCATTTTTTGTAAACTTCAAACTTAATTTGTTTTGTAGTAATCAATATTTATTATAACAAATATTGAACAGTTCAGATATAGAAGTGAAGCACGACAATTAATATTGGTTACTGGGAGATGAAAGACTATGCAGATTATGCGGAAGAGAAATGACAAAATGATGAACCAGAACTAAGAACAGGAAATAACCTATTAAACTAACAATTAAAAAAAAATTTTTCTCACTAGTTCAGAAACTATATTTCTGCAAGTACGAGTAAATTACGAGCACTCCCAAAACAGTTTGTGGACGTGCAAAACATATTATTTTACGTGACGATTTTGTGATAAATTTATTAATAATATATTGTATAACTAGTGCTGAAAGTTGGATATTTCACACGAGAGTGAAATACCCTTTCAGCACGTGTTGTACACGATACTGTTCTGACGACCACAATTAAGTAAAAAAAATAAAATAATATCAAATATATAATAAAAGAATTAAAACATAATTGCTATCATAATTCACCAAAAATTATGTTAAAACTGATAAATCAAGGTCTAACTTTCTTAATCCGTGCAAATTCAGCAAATAATCTGCAACTGTCAAACTTTAAAATGCAAATTTTTAGGTTAGTTCGCTCAGTTATATCAGCGTGTGATAAAATCATATCACATAGTTGCAGACGTATCTGATTGGCTAACGAGCTTTCATATCACACAGCATTGCTAGTGATATACAATGACCAACTTTCAGTAATAGTTTAGCGTGTGAATTTATGTACTTTTCGTAGTAGTCGTTAGAAAATGAAATTACTGATTTATTTGTTAAATATGAAATACTAAGAATTTTTATGTTGGTAACACCAGATCATTCGTAAACAAGGATACGAACGATTTATAAATATAAGTAATTCATTTGTTTTGTTTATTTATTAAGTTGATATTTATTTATTAGTTACTACAACTGAAACTTTAATTATAATTACTTACATTTGAGCTTACAATTAACAATTTAGCTCTAAAATTATTAGAAATCTCTAACCACCAAGTACTTAAACATTGAACAAAACCAACGCACAAATATGACAGCCAGTTGATGCCACCCCTAACCTTATAAAAGTGTTTAGTTTTTGCCGAAACTAAGTAGTTTCTAAACGGTTTTAAGATGTGTAAAACTAGTGTTTTAGAACAGAGACATGAAAAATTAATTAAGATTGTTACACAATTATATAAAATAATTTAGCATGACCAAATTTTGGCTGTGTTAGGAGCCTTTTTGGTCTGGGCTGCAGCCCACCCTTCAATCCGACCCTGGGGTTCTAGAAAACGATTTCAATATTTTACGATGTTTCCTCTATATTAGTGTGTATGGTTTGTGCAATAATGACTCCCGTTATTATTATAAAGAATATATGGTCAGTGTTTAATTTATTTAGTTTCCTACATAATAAACTTCAAAAATAAAAACAAAACCTTGTTAAAACAGCACCTTAATGGTCGAAACATGGATGTTTGTATTATGAACTTCCATCTCAACTTTACCTCATCTTTCTCTTTTTTGCCTGTGACGTCAAAATCATAACCCTCCATTCGTCAACTGGAAGTAGTAGTTTACTTAAAGACCTATCTGGTATTTTGGGTATATATAAGTAAATAAATAAGTAATTTTAAGTTATGTTATAATGAGAAAGATGTAAAATATTATTGGCTACAATCATTATTGAAATTTAGAAGTTATATAGTCAAGTTGTATAGTCAAGAGGTTAAGTGTTGAATGTATCTATAGTCCATTCCCAACAGCTCTCCTCTGCTCCGTCAACGCAGTCTACCTCTGTGGCTAGTCCGAGACAAGCGCGCAGCGCTGAGCCGTTCAAAGCAGTCGTGAACGATTCCAGTGCGTCCCGACCTTCAACCGCGGGCCTTGGCTCTCGCCGGCCGACACTTCCAGTGGACCAGCCACACAGAGCGACCGACAATCGTACGGATACATCGAGATTGAGAACATGTTGTGTCAGCGGCCGCACACCCACTATTCCAGAGGTGATAGAAAATGCTGTTCTGATCGACGCGATGAAATTGAAAGCAGGTACTGACACACGAAACTAAGCTAAGTAGTATAAGTCGCCTGAATCTTCTGGGTTCATAATGTTATTAGAAACATGGTATAAATATACTGCAGTACTAGAAATAAACAAATCATTTTTATTTCATAAAATTGTCACATTTTTGTTGCTGTATTACGAATGGGTATTAAGCTTGATTTTCAATAACTCAAGTGCGCAACGTGACTGATATTTTCAATAGTAATGCAGCCCCAACTTTTGCTGTTAAATAAATAAAGTACAAGAAAACCTACAGCAATATTAAAAAAAAAAAAATTCATTCGTTTTGAGCGGCAGGTAAAAATGTGTATATGGCGTTATTATTTATTAATTATATCAATTTCGTAACTCTCTTAACAGCTATAAAATCTCTCTAGACTATTGTTAATTCGAAATAATTGTATCACAGTTACCTCAAGAACGTTGCTTGGTAACCGCCCGACGCCGTAGGCGGAGGGCTATTACCTTCAAGCAACGTTCTTGAGGCAGTTGTGATCAAATTATAAGTACTTATCAATGGTCGAGGGATATTCGGTGAGAAAATTTTTTGCGATTGTTATTATTATTTTCATTTACAAACCGAGAAAATGACATTTGAAAATAAACAAATAAAATATTGAATTAACTGTCAACCGACTGTCAACAATTGTTACTTAGCAACAAGTGATAATTTCCTGGGGAAATTATCAGTATTATTGTGACCTGATTGGTTACTTTTGCACAGGTGATCAGCAATACAGGAATTCGATTGGATATTTTTTAAACCAAAAAATTTTCTCAGTTATAATATAACAAGAGAGTGAGAATAAATTGAATATAATTTGACAGATATATCGAAAACTTGTTGCCAGGCTATTGCCAAATGGCGACAAGTTTGAGAAAGATACTGGAGAATTATTTTCTAATTAATCGAACTCTAAGTTATATTTAATTAGATTATTTTTTGATTTCATCAGGCACGTCACTAAATCTATCTTTTTTGCTCTTTTTTACTTGTGTTGATGATAACTATCTGACATCTGTCAACAAAAACAAAAAAGCTACAGAGAATATTGCCGGGAATAATCACAAGAGCATTATTCTCAGTATAATAATGACAGGTTTGGTTAAAACGCAGAACCGTGACATATAATAAAGCATTTCATTGGTTTAAAGAAACGTCAAAAAATAATCCTAAAAATTCATGAACCTCAAAACAAGTATTTTTGTAAATTTCACAATTATATTAATTTACAGAGATCTGAGAAAGCAGGGTGTCGCACCCAAGATATTAGAGGTCCGAAAACCACAGGGTTAAAGTTAAAAGTAGCGGACATTATCGAAATCTAAAAATCCAATGCGATACCAATGAATTATTTACCAAATAAAACTTAAAAATAGTTAACTCAAGTAACCACCTACCTAATGTAGTATATGCAGTATAATTAAATGTCCGTACTACTATGCTATATTGAAACTAGTACCGCTCAAATATTGAAACACCCCCGTATATCCACATTTAAAAATTATTTCAAAATTTCAATCCACACTTGCAATGTAAGCTGATTTGTGTCCATTACCAAAGTGTTAAAAGTACCTGTAACGCATTAGCGTTATTTACATTATAGTTAAATTTATTGAATTAGTTAAATTTGATTTACGCGCTGTCCGCTCTGGTTAAATTTAAAATTCACTTTCAAAATGTGTATCAGTAGATTGTAAAATGACTAAAATGGTATTAGTTAAAATTAGAACTAATTAAATATTCATTAATAACGAGTTTATCAATTCACTTTCGCGTTCTATCCAATGTCAACGTGGAGCAGATATGTTGATGCAGTTTCTGAGAATTCTACGCGGTCACATAATTTATTTATAAGGTTTTTTAAACTAATTTTGTTGAGACACATTTTTTTAAAAAAGTGTTTTAAATTAATTTTTCATGTATTAGATAATTAGGACTATTAATAATATTAGTATTATATATAAGGTGAAAACTGTCTTGTTTTCAGATTACTTGTCATATATGCATAGCATGACTTCTTAATATCTTAATTAAATAAAATATTTTATTTGAAATCGGCACTAAAGTGTTCAAAAATCGTCATTAAAAGCTCAGAAATCGTCACTAAAGTAACCCATTATACGACGATTTTGAGCAACCCAGTGTTGGCAACCGTTAAATAATTATTGTACAATTAGGATAATTTTGGCAGATATATTGATGTACTATAGTAAATTTGGACGTAATATGAAACAAAATTTGCAAGAAGAATTAACCAATTAATTCCGATGACGAAATTGAAGACAAAACACATAATTTTGAGTGTTATTTACGATAACTTCACTTCTCGAGGTTGGCAACACTGACTGTCAGTTTCAATTGACAACTGACAGATGTATAAACTTAACCTGCATTGTTATTTTGTTTACAGTATTTTCAAATTTTAGATTTCTAATAATACTTATTATGTACCTGGGCACTGAAGTTCCTTTTTATCACTCACATGGTTTATTTACCTCGGCCCTACGGGCCTCAGCAACTAAATTCCATATTCGTGATAAAAAAAATTAACTTCAGTGCCTTGATACATAAATAACTATTTGTTCTCTGAAATGGCAAATATATTTCATTTTTACTTGAATTTTTCATGGGCGTATTACAGTTTTTCTAATAAATATTAATTTTAATTTGATAGATATATCATGAAATACTAATATTTAGGTAACCAAGTGAGTATTAGTGCATGCATTTTTAAATTCTGCACAACTTTTTTTTGCACTTTTGCTATAAAGTGATAAGCGAATAGGTAAAAATTTACAGCAATATTTTAAAAATAGCAATCCACATTTTAATTCTACACACGGTATATTTCTTTAAATTCCACGGTTCGAGTTATTGAACATATTTTTTATCAGGAAACAAAAGAATAAGATAAACAAATAAATCTTTTTGATAAAAAATTATGTTCAATAATTCGAATGTTGAGTTTAAATAAATATATATTTACAGTACTACATCCAAGTCTTTTTAATTAAAAAATCTTTGGTTTAAATGAGTAAATAAATAATTGTGCCTTTGATAAACAAATGACCATCCAGAATTGGCTAAAAGGCGTGACGATATATTTATTAATTTAATACCCCATGAAAGAATACAAATTCACACTACGTTGGCACTTGCAATAAAAATGAATCATCGATGGTTCATATTCCCAGAGGTTTAGTGGCATACTGTTCACGTTATTAAGGACCAATAGTTCAAAAAACATTGACCCATGAAAGCACTTCTTTGTGTTTGCATAGCTAGCAGACTAGCCGTCAGATATAAACGAAAAGATATGGCCAATCGCCCAGTCAAATACTCACAACTTTTCTCTTTTATTGTTCTGGTTATCTCGTGGAAGTTAACCACAACCCAGTGCCGAAACGAAACGAGATAACGCTTTCTTATGCAATATTTAATGTATTACTTTGCCTGGAATCTGCAGTTGCAGATCGCTTGTTGTAAATAGTAAATTTTAAAAGATGTCAAATTTCATATTTAGATTTTGGATGTCCATCAAACGGAAGTAGTAGTTTACTTGAAGGCCTATCAGGTTAATAAATAATTGAGTTAGAGACGGCAACGGCCATGGCAGAGTGCGTTGATGCCAGTTCACTTGATAACGCAAGTTAAGCAATGCTACCCACGGTTAATAGTTGGATGGGTGACCCATACCAGCGAATACTGCGTGCTGTTGTCACTCCACCGAAAACGAGTTACCGAGGCGGCATATAACCTCAGTTGAGTTAAAGCAGCTTTAAAACAAAAATTTATCGAGTAAAGTTTGTTATAATTTTTTTTTTAGAATAGGAAAGAGACTGTCAAAGACATTTCAGTGGCGCGTCAATATGTGTTTGCTCAAGGATAGTAGAATTTTAGTCAAGAAAAATTGTTGTTTTTATTTATTTGCTAGATTCATAAAATTTAACAGAGACTCGTCAATAATAACAAGTAAATTTAGCTAACTTATCAATTTTAAATTGTTAAAGAAAACGTTGTATCTTTTGTAACAACTTAATTTGTTATAATAACAATGATTATTGTTCTGCTTCAATATAATTACTAAAATATTTAGTCAAAAGCACATAAAAATAAATGTTAATAATTACTATATTCACAAATATATTAAGTTACGAAACATACAAAAATAATTTGTTACTTGCTAACAAATTTTAAACTTGTTAAATTAACAAAAAATAACGGTGGATCGTCTGGGACTAAAAATTGTTAAAATTTTGTCAATTTTTACTATCAATTTTTTACTATGTTTTTCTGGAGGATTTATTTGCTACGTAGCTGACAAAAATCCAATACAATTCATGAAAATTTTGATTTATTGCTATCTCTCATTCTTAAATGTAGTATAGCTGTAATTTCTATTCGATTATTTTTTATTATTTTGTTTTAGTGCTAGCCAAACAAATGACGATCGCTTCTTAAAACTATTACGGTTAAATATTGAAAAACATGAGTGATTTATCTGTTCTATTTTTACTATAAACGAAATGAAAATATGAACAGTTGAATAATTAAATAGTTGAAATGCGTGGATGATTGATGTTCAACTTTTTTATTCTGAACATATTAATCAGTTGGTAATGGTAACATATATTATATCATTTCATATTCCAAGCGTATATCGTGTTATGTTTTGTTATCACTGTTATCAGTGTTTAGTTAAAAATACGGAACTGTACTGTTAGACAAATATTGATATGACAAAATATTAAAAATATTTTGTAGGCGCATAACCTCAAAATCTTTTTCAGTTGTCTGAATTGTTGTCACAGATGTTTTTTTTTTTACGAAATATAGGTTATAGTTGTATTTAGGTATAGGTTATGAATATGTAAGTCATTACAAAAAAGATTCTTGCCGTTCAATTTTTTATTTAAGGCAATGTCCTATTTTCCATTATTTTCTATCATCATTCCAAAACACTGAAACTTATTGACTTATTCTATTTAATTATTGTTTTGTTCCTTTAAAAATACCCACTAAAATCAATCACTATAATCTTAGAACTTATAAAGAAAATATAATCTAGTAAACTCAAAACAACGCGTCTTTTATTAACAAAACCAAACCAAGAGATAATTTTTTCCACCGGCTTTCTTGGTATATGAATGCCAGCTAACGTCGATACAGTTGCTGGCATCAGTTTAGCGATGAAGCCGGTCTTCATACTTCATTATAAGCGGCCGAAGGCCTCCGGGCATAGCTAAAGCACTATCAACACTTGCAATTACTGTGTGTTTGGATCTAGGCGACTGTAAATTGGACTAAATGAATGTCTAGGAAATTGTTTGACGCGAGGGATTGGCGCTCAATTTAATAAGGGTGAAAAGAGAATTTTATATTTTATTATTGTTTTTATAATTGACCAAAAGCAGCTTACGGTATATAAAAATATGGTACAAATATATTTTTTTAAATTAATAAGACAGTTGGCAATGCTGCGCGCGCCTGTCAAGTGTAGCCCAAACGTCAAACAGTTTGAGACGCCATTCTCGTCTACGATTATTTAACAGTGTTTTGTGTCGTATTTTATTAAACAAAATGGTGTATGATAAGTGATGATAAGTAATAATATACGTGAAACACAACAATGTAGATAGAATGTGATCGACTCGTCTTCAAATATTTGGTATGTTAAAAATGAATTATCGTAAATTGTGCATCTCCATTCTCGATAGTGTAATAGGTCATTGATTGCAAAGTTTACACATTTGAAGGAATATATAGTAAATAAAATGTGTGAAAATGGTTGAAACCAGTATTCAACGATAAAAAATACAAAGTTACATATGTAAATAAGTTCAGATATACGAGTATTTCTATAAATCCGGGTTTATCGTTTATGGTATTACGAGAAAAATAATAACGGACTTGTTTCATTTATGGATAAAATCTCACATTTATTTGTGAATAAATTACGCCATATCTACATTCCTACACTCATACCAACTGTTTATAGCTAGATTATAAAATGAAATTTCACGAAGTGTTTAGCGAAATAGCTACACACTCTAACATTTAAAAATAAATAAAATAAATGACTAAATGCATTTGTAAAACTCTATACATGATACACGTTATTCAGGTTATCAACCTTATTTTACTAAATAAATTATTTCATATTAAAGCAGCAAAAAATTATTATTAAGAAAAACAAACAAAACAAATTGATTCTTTTTCATATTTAAATAACAATTATATTAATTATAATAGCATCTATAATTACTACTCATTAAAAATTTTAATTAAATATTCTGTAACTATAAGCATGCATAAATTTGAAGAAACGAGCATATTGTAGAATTTTTTAATTTAAATTATAAAAATTTACAATTTCGTTAATTGTTATTTGTAAAAAATCAACAAAAATTGTATACCTGCTGAAATTATGTGGACACTCATCCATAGTCATCATTTTAAATTTATAGTTATTTACATTACAAGTAAGGTAAAACAGTTTTTACTGGTGAATAGAGAAAATGACCGGCGAGCTTGTCACCTCCTTGAAGCAGTAAAACAATTACCTTGCGTGTATTGTACAACATTTTACTTGTTACTCATTTGTAAATCAAATTAAAATTATAACCAAGTCCTGTCAGTTATACACAAACTGTTCTGTCAAAAATTATTTTAAATGATTTCGCATAAGCCTTGTAAGCATTACTGTGGCAATGTGCATTGTTTACCTTGTTTATTAACTTGTAAAAATTTTACAATGTAGCTGTCAATTAGTAACTTGTAAAGATTCATTTTCAAAAACAATAGAGGGCTTGTGTAAATGGTGTTTACAAGTGAGTAACAAGTAAAAAGTTTAACTTTTAATTTACTATAAGCAGTCTCATACTCAATTATATAGATCTACAGACCGAAATGCGTACATATATTTATAAATGTAAGAAGCAAGATAATATTTGAGTGTATTAATGATAAGGTAATTTTTTTTCACATGGTTGGAAACCTCACCTCTTCTCCCGAAAGAGTGAGGAAAATGTGTTGTTCCTCTCTAGAGAGGAAAATATAGAAGTGTTACCAATATGAATGTTAATTACAAAAAATTTATTATAAAAATTATAAATAAATTCCTAATTTTATTGAAAATCCTTATTTTAGTGATATACATACTTCAAATTATCTTATAATTTTCTTTTTCTTATTAAATCACAATTTGACAAGTTATTAAAGATATTTAAGATTGGTATTTGGTAACACTGCTACACCGCCTTGTGTCTGATATCCTAAGTTTTAACGTGTCAGTCTGTCAGTTGTATTTTCAAAGTGTATTTTAGGTCCGAGCAAATCGTTTTTAGAAACATGTCGTGAAATAAATGTTGTGTCTAACACGAGAAGAAAGCTCTTCTTCCACTCTGGTTCGAAATGCCTCATTCGAACTCGAGGGGGAAAAAGAAGCGCTTTCCTCTCTAGTTTGACAAATAACTATTTCACAATCGGGACAGAAACTCGGTTTCTATGATACCAAAATCATGACTGAAACAGCCAATTTCTTATCTACGGGAGATTTGTGCACTTTCTTTCCCGTAAAAAATGAACAAAATTAAATAAATCAAAAGTAACTATTATAAATTATATTACAATGCAAATAATTATGTAATACATAAATATTGGCGGTCGTAAATAAATAGTATATACACCGCAGGAGAGAACTGCATTTTTTCCTTTATCGTATTGTAGCCCTCGCCTACGGCTCGTGCTTCAATTTACTCCACGGGAAAACTCACACTCTTCCTTCCTTAATTTATAATATACCCTCAATTCACTAAACCTAAAACCGACTAGACAAATCTGCAAAATCGTGCCACACCCAAAATAGTTAAACGACATAACAATATAATTAAAATAAAATCCGCGAACTCCCAAAACCAACATCGCGGTTTCTAAACAAACATCAAACCATTCTCCCACGCATCTCCGCCAGAATATCCTCCATGGAGGCGTTTCTTGAAGGTGTTGGTCACCCTTAACAATTGGATTCCGTGAACGCTGTGAACAGGCCAGCCCGGGGTCTGCGGCTTGGTCCACTAGTTAGTTTTAAATCTGACAAGCGGTCTGAAGTCAGGTAGAAAGTTCTAATCACTATATTCACAAAGTGGCAACAGCTAACAAGAGGCGGCTTGTTAACTTCAATATTTGTTTAGTTGGTATTTGTTTATTGAGGTTGGATTGGCCGAGAATTATTAATTAGGACAAACAGATTAGGTTGGAAATTATTTATTTACTAAATAATGATACTACATTTTATTGACGAGTTTTGAGGTACTGAATACGTTTTGACCATTTTGGTTAAGTGTTGGTATGCTCAATAAAACACAATCAAACGAAAAAAAATTCTTCAAAACTAAAAATAGAAGTTTACTAGACACACAAAATACCTAGTAGATAAATACAATTTATTTCGAATACGAAAAAGATAGATAATAGAAATAGATATTTTGTGTGTCCATGCAATAAGTTACATGATTAGATTTTGATGAAAGTTTATTGGACATAACAATAAATTCAATTTGTTTAAAATATAGCAATAACTACAAAAAGTTTTTGGTAATACCTTTAGAATAATAGTATAGTGTTCTTAGCAGTAAATGTGGATAATTTGGGTGCTGGGCATGTAAGTTGGAACGAAGAGCGCAGCGAGTCAGGAAATTAAATGCGAAGCACACAAAGTCCACATTTACTCCTAAAAACACGTGCTCTTCTTTCTTCTAATATAGAAAATAGAAATACAAATTTCAACTAATATTCCAGCATTTCGAGTTGCCTTAGAATATGTTGTTTAGTAATTTGTTTATTTGTTTCATTGTTAGCTGTCAAATTATTAAATTACTACCTTACTATTTTTCGGCCGCCGGAGTAAAAGTGTTGCCAAATGTTACGCTGGTAGTGAAAAACTTCTGCTTAACATAACAACGTACTTTAATGACGTTATAAATAGTTATTTATGTATCAAGGCACTGATGCTCAATTTTTTTATCACGAATATGGAATTTAGTTGGCGAGACCCGTAGGGCCGAGGAAAATAAACCATGTGAGTGATAGAAAGGAAGTTCAGTGCCGAGGTACATATTAAGTTTTATTTGAAATCCAATATTCGAAAAAACTGTAAAAATTTACAATATAGGTTAAGTTTATACATCTGTTAGTTGACAATTGCAACTGACAGTCAGTGTTGCCAACCTCGAGAAGTGAAGTTATCGTTAACACTCAAAATTATGAGTTTTGTACTCAATTTCGTCATCGGAATTAATTAGTTAATTCTTCTTGCAAATTTTGTTTCATTTTACGTCCAAATTTACTATAATACGTCAATATATCTGCAAAAATTATCCTAATTGTACAATAATTATTTAACGGTTGCCAACACTGGGTTGCTCAAAATCGTCGTATAATGGTTGATTTCTGAGCATTTAATGACGATTTTTGAGCACTTTAGTGCCGATTTCAAATAAAAGTGTTTGTTCAAAAAATACTTAAATAACCCTAGTTTTGCCTTGACGAAGTTTATTAAAACAAACTTGTCAAAAACAAATTTTTTAATAAATGAACCTAAAAATTCTTATATGATGTACAGCTGTCAAAGTACAACAAATCGTATCATTAGGCATTATTTATTGTATAATCTGTCAATCAATAGATAGTCAATTGTTTAACTATACATCAAAATATCAGACGTAAATCTATATTGGGTCGTGTGCTGAAACACTATGGCTGATACCATGAGCCCTGTTTTTGATATAAGTATAAGAGGATTATTTTGTAAACAAATACTTTAAATAGAAATGGAATATAATTCTTCTTCTCTGTTACTTCCAAAAAATGTTACTGGAGTAGAAGTCACAGAAAGTACATTTAATAATGTGTTATTATAAATATATTTTCATTCAATTGTATTAGTTTGATATATGTTATATTATTTTGTAAGAAGGGAGTTCGAATCACGACAAATTGAGATATAGTGCCTTGTACACTTTAAAATTTTGTGTTAAAAATTGACAAATTACTTAAATCACCACAAACCGTTAAAATATAAATATGGTCTTTCACCATTTTTTTAATTTTTTTTTTATGAAACTAAATTGTAGACTATCTACACTTTTAAAAAGAATTAATTGTTGTTCATTAAGCCACAATGATTTTTTTTAAATGTTGTGACGTCATTGTAGAAGTGTTGCTGGATTTGAAACAGTACGGATTGTAAATAATTGTAGTCATATATTTTTTATTATTATAAATAAAACATTTATGTGACAATTTTTTTTAAATCTCTACTGTTTAAGATCCAACAACACCTCTAAAATGACGTCACAACATTTAAAAAAAATCATTGTGGCTTAATGAATAACAATTAAGACTTTTTAAAAGTGTAGATAGTCTACAATTTAGTTTCATAAAAAAAATTTAAAAAAATTGTGAAAGACTCCATGGCACTGCATTATTAGAACACTCGAATGACATATTTACGAACTGTTTTGGGTGTTGTAATAGCTTTGTTATAGCCGTAAAATTTAATTGCATTATGACACCATCGAAACATATGTTATATCGTCAACTTACATAAACAGCAAACCGAAGTCAAATTCTATTGATACACACTAGTTTTTAATAAACTGTTGTAAATGTATTAATTTTTAAATAAACATTTTGCAGGGCTGTAAATATATACATAAGAATAGGTAATACAGTCGATCTCGGTAGTGTAGTGGTTATGTCACCTGGACTAGCACACCAGAAGCCGTGAGTTCGATTCCCACTGAAATGTTAGATCGTGTCTTGTTCATAAAATTCACAAACATCCACTCATGAGGTGACATATGCCGAAAGAAGTTAGTCCGTTTCCCATCATCCCATCTTCATAAAAATAAAAAATAATAATAAATATAAAAAGCTTTCAAAATTTTTGAACAAAATAAATTTTGAAGCAACAAAAATTAGAGCAAGATCGAAATGTGCTAATGTGCCAATGGCAGACTTATAAGAGAAGCTAAACGAATCTATCAGTGAGTCAGAATGAAGGCTACGAGTTGAACAATACATGCCTTCTTATGTTTTATAAATCGTCATTTGTTATTACTTAATTACTGTTTATATTTACTTGTGCAAGTTGATCACGTGCTTTCTGTTTAGTTTAGTTTTTGTCTAAACGTTGATTTTTAATTTAAAATTGTACAGAACTTGCACCAAAAATCTTTTATTTAAGAATAAAATTACAAATTGCTTGCAAATGAATGCATTAAATGTCACTTGAACGAATAGTTTTGAAAAATATTTACCAATCTGTCCAAAGCAAATTACTGATAATCGAATTGCAAATAAAAATAATTCAATAAACTCGTGATGTCACCAAAGATAAACTTTATATAATTTGCTTATCTTATAAACAAACACAAACAATACTATCTATAATTGTCAAAGTTTCTCAAAAATTACCCGATTATTTTCTTTAGTCAAAATCAGGTATTCGTTAAAATCAATCCTCTTATGTGCCGCCTCTCAATGCACTGAACCCAACTAAGGGCTAACAATACGCCGAGAGAGACACCCCCCGCTCCCCAATGCCCCAGACGAGGACAGAGCATCATCAGGCACCCAGTTACACCTGTCTACGCTCCTCTCTTGAGCTCGTCTCTCGGAGAGGAGACGCAGGGGAGAGCGGGAGACGAGAGAGGCACTACCAACCTAACAGCTTATACATCAAATCATGTAACAAGTGTATAGTGGACCAGATGGATAGAGGAGGAATTCCAACGGTGTATTGTCTGAGAAATATTTTTGGATTTTGACCCGGGTTGCAGCTAATAAGACAAGCTGGGATGATGAAAATTTGTTGGTTTAGTTGAATCTAAATAGTGTTTTTGTACTCGTACATTGAAATGTGTTGTTTAGCGTTGCCTAAGCAACGTCCGAAATGTCCATTTTCCAGGTTTCCACCAGATAGACAAACGTGAAATTTCGACGAAAACATTTCTTTTTCTAAAGCGTTTATTAATAAATTATATTTATAATAAAAAAATATAGTATTTCAAACATACCTTTACTTAATATTAATATAAACAATGATGAAATAAGAATGAAATTGAATTTAAAAATAACAAATTTAGTGCATTTGGTTACCAATGTTGGCTATAAAAACTGCCTAATATAACAGCTGTAAAATACATAACCTACAAATGTAATGTTAGTTATCTCAATATAAATACGAAATATAATAAATTTACAAGTGAATACAGTAAATATTATAAATATTTTAATTGTTTTCTAATATATTAGACAAATTAATTTGTGTGTTTATATTTATGGTGCAACTTTGACAATTATCAAAATAACTACTTGAAGAACTTCATTTCTTTGTATGGACTGTTATTAGTTCTATACTTTTCGTACAAAAAATATTGTACAAACCTCTTGCGTGAACTCGATTCCCGGATTTGTTCTAAACAACTCTTTATGTACTTTTGCTGTAATGTGAATAGGTAAAAATTTACAATCATATAAAAAATAACATTTATCCGAAATCGATACTAAAGTATATGATATTACTACGCGGAGCCAAAATAGTACTTTTACTTCACAGACTCCTATGTCAAACTTGAATTACAAACATAAAATAACAAACAAATTATTCTATAATACACTTGGAGAATTTATTTATTATTTACCTTTGATAATAATTTATTAGAATATGCAAATAAAAAAATTTTAAATTATAACCAAATTTTTGTCATTTTGACAGTCTTTTTGTTATCACAGTCATCCCCGTCGCAACAGCTAACTGACGTTTTACAAATACATAATGCTATTTATTTATGTTTTTAATTAATAATTTACGATTTCGGAAAAAATATAATGTATTTTTTATTACTTATGTTTCGGCTATCGTCTCGGATAATAAATTCCATATTCGTAATAAGAAATTATACTTTAGTCCTTTGATATACAAATAACTATTAAATCCTACATTTCAATTCTACACCCTGCATATGAATTACAGATATCTGCGAAAGCAGAGTGCCACACTTTAATATTTATTAATTAATTATTTAGAATAACAATTACAAAGATATACGTGTCGAGCAAATCGCTGGAGTATTTTCTATACAGGTATTGGACACGAATTTGGAACAAGATAATTTATGTTTCTCAGAAAGTATTTTGACAATATTCGTAACGGTATTTTAAGATTAAGCGTGGGTGGAATTCTGCGAAAAGTCATAAAATTTCTTATTGGCTATGAAGTTAGCAGCGGTTGTCCCAAAATTTCTTGAAACGGAATATCGTTATAAGGACTGAAACTTATTTTGTCTCCAGTTTCAAAACTTTTGACAATTTGCGATGGTTCTCAGAATGGGGTCGTTCACCATTTTTTTTATTTTTTGTTTATGAAACTTTATCTAAATTGAAGACTATCTACACTTTTAAAAAGTTTTAATTGCTATTCATTAAGCCACAATAATTTTTTTTAAATATTGTGACGTCATTATAGAGGCGTTGGTGGATCTCAAACAGTAGAGATTTAAATAATTTTTGTCACATAAATGCTCTATTTTATTTTAATAAGAATAATAAAATAAGTAAAAAAATATATGACTACAATTATTTACAATCTGTACTGTTTTAGATCCAGCAACACCTCTACAATGACGTCACATTTAAAAAAAATCATTGTGGCTTCATGAATAACAATTAAGAATTTTTAAAAGTGTAGATAGTCTTCAATTTAAATAAAGTTTAATAAAAAAAAAAAAATGGTGAAAGACCCCATTGGACAATTAATTTTTAGTATCGAGAAAAATATTTATATTTAAGTTGAAAAGTCTTCCCTTTTCTGTATACGTTTTACAAGTAGTCGTAAACAAGTTGTTTCTATTTTAATTTTAAACTTAATAATAATAATGTAAAAAGCAGGAACCCTGAAACACATCAACAAACAATCAATGTCACTGAACATTCCTATCCTGGCACACAACTTTCGCCTCGTCCACAATTATACATGCTCGTCTTATTCATTCATGCAACAAACCATCAATCATACCTAACCACTTATTCCACGGTCACCCACGCAATCGTTCACCCTCTATTTTACCTACGTATATTAGTTTCACCAATCTAGCCAAACCACCTCAATTGACTCACTCCCAATTTCTTAACAACATTCTCCTCAGTCTCACATTTACCATATACCAACATATTTCGTACACGATCACTCTCCTCTCTCAATTACCTCATTTTCACAGCAGTCATACTCCTTAATTCACACCCAATATTCAGAAACATACATCAAAGTAGGCACTAACACACCATTATAAACACTCAATCGAGCATCTCTAGATACATTCACGTTTCGAGCAAATGTACCCAATTATCCAATACCTTGCACCCTACAGACACCCGCCTTTCAATTTCTTGGTCAATACGTCCATCTCTTGAACACACATGTTCTTTGGTTTATACATAACTTCTTTAACAGCTGAGAAATATTTACTAGTATTATCTGAATCTATCAATTTTATAGTTAATTATGGCGTCAATATGTAATTAAGTCACGCTGATATACATATCTAATTCCGAGAATTAATGTATATCAACATTTCGTAAGTCTGGCATAATTTATAATTTACAGTTTCTCTAAATCTTTTCTTTCAAATAGTCTTGTCTAAAATAATTTTGGATCGTTTGACCACACACACTGCGCAATCAAATTTTAAACTGTGCAACAGGCTAATTTACAAATACTCTAGCCAGAGATCTGTATGGATGACACTATTTTCTACCTAAATCTAAACATTAAAATAGTGTAGACTTACCGAAGACAGGGCTGTGATCAGGCCTCGTTGCATTCTTCGTATTTGAGTAGGTTCCACCGCTTTTTTCCTACAAAAAACACAATAATTATAAACTTTAATGTTTTATGTTTATAAGTTTAATATGCTTCGCAAACTTTCAACGATTTATGTACGAAATATTTATTATATTTGTTGGAAATAAAACTAACTAATTTAAACTTGAAATAAGTTTAAACGGTACAAAATACAGAAAAAAAGTTTCAAATAACAATTTTAATTTAGCATAAATCAATTATTTACTGACATGCCCAAAAAAACTTGATAGGCCCTTAAATAAAGTACAGCTTCCGATGGAAGGGTTGCTACCAAAATCTAATCAACTCGTAACTTGACCCTCCAAATTCTAAACAAAAAATATGAAAATGATATCGTAAAACCAAATTTGTATTCCGTTACATTATTTTATTTTGTTTAAATTATAAACACAATAGGTTTGTTCCAACTGGTCATTTCTGACAAGTTTGTGACAATTTCACTGCGCCTGCGAAAAATGTAAACAAGATAACTTTGAAACATAAGCTTCATTTCTTTTTTTGTAGCGAAAAATGTATAAATTTCTTTATTTATATTTAAGGTTATCTGTCAAAACAAAAAATGAGTATGCACATGCGCTTCATTCCATTCGCCGTTCCAGTCTATATTGCAAACTTAATTTGTCTACATTTTTCACAGGCGCAGTGAAATTGTCACAAACATGTCACAAACTTGTCAGAAATGACCACTTGGAACAAACCTATTTTGAATCATATGCAGGAAATTTACGGAAAGCAAAGTTCCGAGCCCAAAATGGATAAATGGCATGATGATAAACCGGGTGGTTTGCTATTATATTAAATATTACCAAAAAATTTTACGAATAAAATTAATTTCAATCTTGAATGCTCCCTCTACGGGGTGTTCCATTTTCGCGCAATGATGTCTAAGGTGGTTACTAACAAATATGTTCAAAAAATGTTTTAGCGCTAACTCCATTTTTATTATTACTTATAACTTCATTTTCCATTCGCGGAACATATTTATTTTAATTAAGGTAATGGGGTAAATAGCTCCGTGGTAACGTGTCGGACTGTGGATTGTGAGATCCTCAGTTCGAATCCCACTGCCGACAGTTACAAATTTAGATTTACCCCTGTGGTTCCCCCTCCACTAACATCCTTGGGGGCTATGATTTGACGGCTGGTAACCGCACTTCATACGAAAAAATATATCACTTACCGAGATCTGCGTAAGCAGAGTGCCACACCCATAATGGGTAAAAGGCGTGATGATATATTTATTTATTTTATTTATAACTTAATATTTTTAATGGAATATCCTACATATGTATTTTTACAAATTTGTGAAGATCTTTAATTGTTTTGTTTAAAACAGTTCTTATTCCTTTAGTAATAAAGAATCATACATAGAAAGTATGCCATGAAATTAGGAACAATAAATAAATTTATAAAAATGTTTGAATATTTGCCCTTCAACATCAATACAAAATACAACAATAGTTATTTGTATCACAATGTTGGAAACTGCTATTTTGAGAGTGCGAGTTTATTTTGATAGGAGCCGTAGGCGAGTCCTACAAATACGAGCACTCGCAAAATAGTTTCCAACCGAGGGATACACAAGATTTTTCGCGCCAACATTTATGTAAATTTAATAAATAAATTTATTACTCATTTTCTTAATGACAGGGAATTTTTTTATGTTGCTAACTTCACAATATTTGAATGTCAATTATGTTTATTTTCTAATATTATAACCAAAAATATCTACATATTTTTATTTGGATTTTACACTGCAAATTTAATTATAATTACTTACAAATATGTTTAAAATCCACAAATATTCTGTTTGCTTGTATTGCAAATACTCAATTGTAGATATATTGCCATAATATTTTTATGTCAATGTAATACTTTGACATTTCTAGCGTCAGAAGTTAGCTAAAATTAGTGAAGTGATGCCAACATATAACCATAAAAAGTTAGCACTTTTTCTCGAACTTGTACGACAAAAACATGATTTCCGACCGCTTTAGAGATATGTAATTGTGTCAATATCGGACGGCGGCGCGAAAAATAAATAAAATATAACGAAAAGTTGATAAACTAAGTGAAACAACAATAAGTTTTAAGGATCTAACAGCAAGTAATCTATAATTGTTGAACATTAACACACAATTAATGGTATACTTGCTATATGTGATTCTGTATTAGTAATAAAAACATGAATCGTTTCAGTACTGATCATTTTAGAACTATTATAAATTAAAACCGTTTTCAAGAAAATCGAAATAAAATTTTGCAAAAACATACAAGTGTTCCATTAAAAAATATAAAGTTGAATATCATTGCACAAAAATAGAACATCCCATAGAAAAACTTATACTGCAGATATGTAAACATTTTAATTTAAAATAAACTTTGTTTGAAAAAGTTTTCAGTAATACTTTATAACATCGTATAAAATGAAAAACAGACCAATAGACAATCCAGTATTATAATTTTTTCTTCTTTAGCTGTCTCAACTGTTGAGGTTATATGCCACCTCGTTACCTCGATTTCGGTGGTGTGACAACGGCACGCAGCATGGTATGAGTTTATTTGTAAATTCGAAGATGCAATCATAAAATCCTAAGTATCTCCGAAATAAATCAAACACTAAAAAATCTATTTTTTGCAATACCTGTACTGTAAGTAACCCATTAATAACAAAATTTAAACATAGTAAGTGGAACTTTTATTGCACAATTGGTTTCCATGGTTACATCATTTACTTACCGTCCACGGTGGATGGTAAGTGAAACTAACCGTTCATGGTGGATGGTAAGTAAATATATATCATTCAAATTTTATTTTTAACCTCAATGTGACAGCTGTTAATTTTGATACCTATTTTTCCTTTTCTTATATTTACGCAGGTATTGCAAAAAATAACTTACTAACCTCGAACTATAAGTGATCTTTTAGGTCTCGAATGTTTAGGAAATCTCGACCCTATGGGTCTCGGCATCCCAAACTACATTCTCGACCTAAAAACTATCACTTACAGTTCACGGTACGTAATATATATTACACATAGTGCCGCGTCCAGAAAACGGCATGTTGATATATTTATTTATTGATAACACAATTTTAAAGTCTTAAGTGTACAATTCGCATTTATTAGAAAGCATAATGTAAGCATCATCGAAGAAGAAATCAGTTCAGTATCCTCCCATTACAAAAAACTGTTGATTCATTTTTGGCTGGTTGTCAAAATTGTCCACCTGCACAGTCCGTTCCCAGTCACAAACAACGCTACAATAACATCACCAACGAATTTCTATCAATGCCAAGTTATTTTTCATTTTAATGAAATCATCAACGTGACAATTAAAAGTGAATGTTGTTTATGGTGAGAGACTGTCGCACAGAATTAATAAAACGGTGGATTATTGTGGAAATAAAAGCGGCCGACTCTTTTATTTTGATTGGCACGGGAATGTTACAATTTTTAAAGTCAGAAATTGTTACAATAAACACAATAGTTGATGGTTTACTAACTAAAATATAATATAAGGAAGTGTTGGAGACACGTTTTGAGAATATTTGAATCCTTGCTTACAATAAATTTTTTATTATTCCTGCATCATAATCCGTGTTTAAAACACGCTACAGCGTTCATAAACGTAAGATTAAAACACGCCGTGCTTTAAAGGTTGCCAAGCTACAACAAAAATAATTACTATAAATATCTGTCAAAACTGTAAATGTAAACAATAAATGCTAACCAATCTCCATGTAAACGATATACGTCAAACGTCACACGCGCAAAATTATGAATTGAATCAAAATCAAAATGTCGATTTCCTGTTTTTTCCAGAGTATGATGCAGGTATAATAAAAAATAGCGTATGACATACGTGTATAAGTGCTTTTAAAGCACTAGCGACGTTAAAAGCACTCCGCTTCGCGTCGTGCTCTTAAACTCGTACGTGTTTTAAAAGCTTACTTATACACTTATATCATAATATACTATTAAAAAATCTGGAAAAATACTATAATTATAAGTGTGATGGACACCCCAGTTATTTATTTTACAAGTGCGCAAAGTAAGGAATTACCCACGAGAGAAATTTTAGCACACGAGTGTGATAATTTTATCGAGTGGGCAATTCCACTTTGCCCACGTGTAAAGTATAACGTTTTATCCAACATCTCTTAATAAATGCAAAATTTATTACAGAAATATTATTTGACAGTGACATATGCTTTAAATTTTTTAAATTAAAATGTCAATCGAAGTGGTTACCAAGGTGTTGTGTGTTATTATTATTGTTATAAATTAAAAATTACTCACTAGTGACTTTTTTCAAAATTATACCCACTAGTGGGAAATCTGTTACTAGCCGTCAAAGTTATAGAGCATTTATTGAGAGATGTTGGATAAAACAATTATTAATTCATTTCAATTCTTGAATCGGCCGCAAAAATAAAAATAAGCCCAACACTAAATTATATGTTCAAAACTATTTATTTCAATAATCCAACCAATCAACATCTATTCTATACTGCTAACGTGTGTCAATTATAATTCTCAAATAATTAAAAATATTCATATTGGGTGTAATATCAGTTTTTCCTTGCGTCTTTGCATCTAAGTCAATCATTATATTTTATTTTACAGGTTTTGTAATCGAAATAATCAGATTTAAAATTGTATAAAAATTGTTTTTTATAGTGATAGCCAACTAAACAAATATCACGTTTTAACTGTCAAAAAGGGGTTTGGTTTTCACTATTCACATAAATAAATACATAAAATAATTGGGTGAGAGTTCTATTATTTATTAAATATTACAAATTTACAAAATGAATTTTCATTTAATTATTTGTCAGATTTCTTCATCGATACTAAAGTACACAATATCACTCCGCGTTACCAAAAATAGTAGCTAAAATAATACTTTACAGATTCTTAACTTTACCTACGGACTTTATCTGTCAAACTTGAATTACAAACCTTAAAATAAGAAACATTATTCTATAATACTATTGGTGATAATATTTATTATTTACCTTTGATAATAATTTATCAGATTTAATGCAGATCTCATGCAGACCACGTTTAAGAACATATAAATAATAACGAATATTATAACAAAATATTTGATATTTGACGTCCGAATAATTATGAAATATAGAAATTATAAATCAAACGCTTTGAAAATATGAAAAGTAAAATGTAAGTTATCACAATCGTGGTTTTAATATTACATCATTTATCGTTCAAATTCTTAGAACAGCTCTTTCATTAATAATTGCATATCATCAATTCGCTTACTTGTTTCTTTCTAAATAAAAATATTGTAATTGTTTCACAACATATTTATTTTGTTATTTAAATGCAACTGTTTATTCTATACATTTCTCCCGCCAAGCAAAGCCAACTGAGTTTTATTACTTCCGACGCTAAAATACCAAACTTCTTTTCCATTTTAAATGTAAACCAAAATATACATATTACAATTTCTTGCAATACTACAAAACAAAATTTTTTTCTCGCAGTCGTACCAAAAGAAAAACAGTTTTATTTATGTATAAATACAGGGTGTGAAGTTGAAATGCCGTATAAGGATTTCAATGCTATTTTTATATTGCTGTAAATTTTTAGCTATTCACTTTACAGTAAAAGTGTATACACAAAAGATGTCCAAAATTTAAAAATTCATACATTAAGGCCCTTTTGGTTACCTAAATGTTTCACGATATACAATCAAATCGAAATTAATATTTATTAGAAAAATTTGACATTTCATAAAAGTGGTACAGTATACAGTCATTTTTACTGCCTAGACAATAAATATTATTTACATAGCAACCGCACAACAAACACATGGCAAACGTAATTTGGTGGCGATAACTTTCACAAAATACGTATTAAAATTAATCACTAAATTAATGTTATTTCTAAAATCGACAAAAAATATTTTGTTCTACACGGCACCAAACTATCAAACACAAATTTACAGTTTTGGTAACGTAACGACAGCCTGTAAATCTTGTATTTTAGTGCTTATTATTTTTAACAGAATGAATTGAACTCTCAAATTATTACAACCTATTATGAAATATCCAAAAATAATAATACAACACTGTAATAAATAAATCTAAATGTTTTCTGAAATCTTAAATATTTTTCGTTTTTGTTAAATTTTCCATTGACGTATTACAATTTTTCTTATAAACTTGATTGATACATCGTGAAATACTAATATATAGGTAACCAAATGGGCCTCATTGTATGTATTTTAAATTCTGAACAACTTTTGTATTTTCACTTTTGCTGTAAAGTGAATAGGTAATAAAATACAGCAA
The DNA here is from genome assembly GCA_963942605.1 of Poecilus cupreus. Taxonomy (NCBI): domain Eukaryota; kingdom Metazoa; phylum Arthropoda; class Insecta; order Coleoptera; family Carabidae; genus Poecilus; species Poecilus cupreus. Next base: position 10,075,998 of record OZ012722.1, read on the forward strand.
TATCAAAATCCTAAAACGCCACATTTCAATTCTACACCTGGTATATATTTTGTTATTTTTCTGTATTCCATAAATTTCTCCCGCCAACCAAATAAAACTCTTTCAGTTACTCCAAATTATTATCACAATTTCATCCAATAGGACAAAACAAAAAAGATTTGATCGTAGTCGAACTAATACCAAAACAGTTATCGAACAAGATATATACAACAATATTTTGAAAATGAATCGAGCTTGGTCCGACGCATCGAACTACCACGCGGTAGATTTTTGCAGACACTTGTTTACGGTCACTTTTACAACCTCATGGACGAAGTGCGTCAGAAAATACCAACAAACACAAATCTTAAAAAGTATTTTGTTGAACATGCACACGATAGAACACAAAATAATTTTGGCGCGTATGGAGAGTAGTACCTCAGACTCGGTGAGGTCAATGAGACTGCTCTTCTCCTCCGTGAGGTTCTCGGAGGACCTCTTCTCGTCCTCACCATCGCCCTCATCCTTGAAGACTTTAACCTCATCGGTGCTACCCAAATCATCACCACCGCCGCTAGATGAGACGTGCGGCATTGTTACACACCCAGTCACCTCACTACCACATTACACAGAGAACCTTCACATCCCGGCATCGGCAATCCATCACAATGATGCTATAACCTCACTTAGTCAACTGTAACTTCACAAACAGCAAGTAACGACCGTGCAACTTCATCACCCTGTCGCATACACGTCTCTACTGGCGGTGCTAGTGTTCCGTACAAAGCAACGTGATACAACGTCGGCGCAAGGCACAGGCTAGACCAATCACCGCTTGCTTTGATCTACCGAGGCGGCACGCAGCAATGGCAGCCGACACGAGCGTGCACGAGGCACGGCGAGCGAGGCCGAAGTTGCTAGACCGCCCCACTGTGGTACGTGGGACTGCCGCGATAAGACTGGCGCTATGTGTTTGCGCATGCTGTAAGGATGTTGCTGAAGGGGGATAAATACTGAAATTCTGTAACTGTAAGGGTGTACGTCATCGGTTCGCTGATACACTAATCGGTCTAGCAGGCTATTTTTGCTGTTATTGGGATAGAAAATGTGTTGATTACTGTTAAATTTTAATAATATGATTGATGATAGTCTATGAAAAGTTAAAAGACAATAAAATGAAAGTATAATAATTCAAGAACAACATAATTTAAACAAAATGTTCCCTGTTTTTCCCAGCGGTATATTTTTATATTTACAATATTACTGGATGTAGAATTGAAATGTAGCGTATAGGGGTTTCAATGCTATTTTTGATATTGCAGTAAATTTTTGCCTATTTACTTTACAGCAAAAGTGTAAATAAAAAAGTTGATCAAAATTTAAAAATGCATGCAATACCTACTTAAAGGACAGTATTTCACGATATGCCAATCAAATTAATAGGGTGTTAGAACAAGTGGTGATAAGCATCAGGTAGAATAATTCCTTCAATAATTCTGAGTCGAAAATTCTAATGCAAAAAAATTGTACGATCCTTAATGAAACTACACGAGCTACCTTAAAGAAATGTAAATTTGATAACACCTAATCAAACAATTATTATAGCAGAAATCAGATAACTAGGGAAATCAGTACAAATGTAAAATGTCACAATTTGACAAATTGAAGATAATTTAACCCCAATGTAAAGTATATTATGAAGAAAATTAGTTATTAACTTTACAAGAGGGCAAAGTAAGAAATTACCCACGAGAGAAATTTTAGCGCACGAAGCCGAAAACTGAGTGTGATAATTTTATCGATTTTTATCCAACACCTTTTAATAAATTCAAAATATATTAAAGAAATATTATTTGACAGCGACATATTTAACAGTAACATATGCTTTAATTTTTTTTATTTAAAATGTCAATCGAAGTGGTCACCAAGGTGTTATGAGTAATTATTATTGTTATAAATAAAAAAATACTCACTAGGACTTTTCTCAAAATTATACCCACTAGTGGGTAATCTGTTACTTTCCTTGTTTAAAATCGCCATAGTTATAAAGCATTTATTGAGAGATGTTGGTAAACAATTTTTTATTATACCTGCATCATAATCCGTGTTTAAAACACGCTACAGCGTTCGTAAACGTAAGATTAAAATACGCTGTGCTTTAAAGGTTGCTAAGCAACAATAAAAATTACTATTAATATCTGTCAAAACTGTAAACGTAAAGAACAAATGCTAAACAGTCTCCATGTAAACGATATACGTCAAACGTCACAAATTATGTAATGAATCAAAATCAAAATGTTGCTTTCCAGTTTTTTCCAGAGTATAATGCAGGTATAATAAAAAATAGCGTATGACGTGTATAAGTGCTTTTATAGCACTAGCGACGTTAAAAACTTACTTATACACTTGTATCATAATATACTATTGTCGTTTTGACAGCGGATAAATAGGAAGGTAACTTTTTGTAAGTGATAGAACGTTATTTACCTTTTTCCTAGCAACTATATTAAAATACTAACAACATTAATGTCATTTGTATTATATGTCAAAAATATGATATTATAAAAATTGTATTTTCACCAATTGCACTTTTAAATAAACCTTTTTATAAATAATGCCGTTAAATTATCTCCCCGAATTACACTCTAGCATTTTATTTTCTTCGAATAAATTTCAGTTTGACAACTCAAACTTGTCACCTGACAGCAATTTGACTCGAAAACTATTTAAAAAATAAAATCACTCCACCTACGGTGTCGTGATTTTATTAATACAGTTTTCTTGTCAAATTGCTAGGTAACAAGGTTTTGTTACAAACATAAATTTATCCGGCAAAATAAAAAGCTCTTGTGTAATTACACTTGAAAAACCTTTTTTGGAAAGGTTGCCACAAGTAGTAAAATTAAATTGCATTTAAAAGGTAAATAGATGCTTCTTTGTCTACTGTTTGATAAGAAATCTATATGATGATGATGCGAGTTACTTACATATAATTTTCATTAAAAATGAGTACTGTGGTTCGAATTTGTCGAGCGTGAGTTGTGTAGGTTTAAGGTTTGTTTGTTAAAAGTGAACGCGAAGAAAAAAATTGTCAGTGGAAAAATATCCAGTGGCTTCCTTTATAGTACGAAATTTTTATACTTAGGACGAAATTTTAGTGCTATTTATTTGCGATTTCTAGAAGATCATCGCCATCAATATAGATCCAAGAAGGAGCCATGTGTTGAAAAAAAATAATCAATTTTAAAATTACTCTCTTAGCCGCTGAACGCTGATAACAATTATCTTTCAATTGTTCCGCAAAATGAATTATGTTTAATATTAAAATACAGTAATTAAAGTTACTTTATTTACTTTACAAGTATAAAGGAGCTACTAAAATATGATTTAACGATACTTGTTTCATATTAATTTAAACATTTTTTCAATGTATTCAAAATATTCTTTTCTTAAAGTTATACGATAGGTCATAAACGGGCTAATAACAATTTTACAATAACAATAAATTTCTTAGGACAAAAAATCTGTATATACAAAAGGTATATGGTAATAAAGGTTTACTACCAAAGAAACAGGTATACTTGTAACAGTAAAACTTTAAAGTGATTTGCTAAAGAAAATTACCACCGCTAAATATAAAATTAGAAGGAAACTTAGGACAGAACTATAGTCATAATTCAAAACAAACAATAACTGAAACATCTGGTCTACGGGATGTTCAATTTATGTGTACTATACCGTTGTTACTTCGAGTATTATAAAAGCTAGGAGCTTGGCAAAATTAACAATTAGTTTCTGTTTTACAAAACTTATTACAATGAACAAAAAAATATTTGTTTTATTCCGGTATGGTATTTTAAATACGGGATACAACTTTCTTATTTTAAATGAGAACCTATTTTTTATTCAGTTATTCAGTTAGTAGATTCAGTATTCTTAGAATACAACGATATAAACGTATCACATCATAATATAATAAAAATAACTGAGAAAAATGCAAGTTACAAATGTATACTCGGTGAAAAATTGAAATGTGGAATATAAAGCTATTTTGTATGTTGCTGTAAATTTTTACCTATTCACTTTTCAGTAAAAGTGTAAATACAAAAGTTGTTCAGAATTTAAAAATGCATGTAATAAGACCCATTTGGTTACCTAATTGTCACGATATATATTTATTGAAAAAATTGTACCATGGCCATGGAAAATGAAACAAAAATGAAAAATATTGGACATTTCAGACAGACAACAGATTTTTTCTACGACCACTTAGAAATCTGCTCATTGTATGTTTGTTGTTGCTATGGATATGAGGTACATTGCAAGCATCGTGCGAAATGAATTTGTTTTGTGAGTATTTCAATACAGGTCAGCTCATTGAAGTACAGGTGCCATTGCTAGAATACTTATTTAGAATTGTCAAATATTGGAATGATGAAATCGAGACAACTTTTTAATTAATATTAAATTATTTAGGAAATAATATCGTGATCGTAGAAAATGTATAGTGTACAACTCGCAAGGAATGTCCATTTCCAACTCGTATGATTTGTAGCATTCGCCTTCGGCTTATGCTACAAACTTTCATACTCGTAGGAAATGAGTACCATTCCATGCTCGTTGTACAATATACTATAGATTTATACATTACAGTGTTGTGTTATGTTCTGTGGAAATATTGTTATAATATAATGGCAAATTTTTTATTTCAAATCTTTTTGTTTAAATGTCACTATTCCATTCATTTTGCGTGAGTTAAGAGCACTTGTTTTCACTGATGTACTATTTATATAAATGTTGAACATACAATATTTACAATTTTTAAAATTAATTAATTAATAATTTCTGAAGCTTTTTCTTCTTCTATATCCGACGAAATACTTTCTAAATCACTTATTTTCACGAAATGCTTCAAAAAATTATGAAAAACAACTACATAATTGTTTAATATCAAATTCTTGTCGTCGTGGATTAAAAACATTTTTACAGTAGCTACTTGGATTAATTTTCTACTTGTCAAAAAAATAAAGTCAATTATTTTAATTTTTACCTCCCGCCTACCTCTAGGTAAGGGAGGTATTGTTTTTGGTCAAAAAATTAGGTAGTGAGTTTTCAATGAATAAGCACGTTTTAGGGTCCCTACAATACGATTTTACTATTTTCGCGATGATTTCTGTATGTATGTATGTATGTATGTATGTATGTATGTATGTATGTAGTCTGTGGCAATTTTTTCGTCTCACATAACTCAAATACTATAATACCAAAAAATACAATTTTGTGAATTATTGCTTCTTATATTTAAATGAAGAGCTGATTAGATTTTGGATAAAATTGGTCAACCGGAAGTAGCAGTTTGCTTGAAGCCCTTAACAGTTTTTCGTGAAAAACACGGTTAAATTTCCTTTTTCAACAATTTATGTTATTTTGAAAGTTGAAGAATATTTAATTTTACATGTGTTTTGATTACACTAATTTTATTAATTTTCATTAGATTTAGAGATAATAAAATATAAAGAAATTAGATTTTACAAATTTTGCATTCCTAGTACACCATGAAGACATTTAAAAATTTTTTACGAAATGTGACACATGTCATTGTGATTGTGAAGCTGTTTTCTTAGTGAAAAATATGTCATAAAATTAAATAAATATACAAAAGAAAATGAAAAATCTCAAATATAAAAATAATAAACAAATAAGAAGGTATGTTTCTCTAACATTAAATACCGTTTAAGAGTAGTATTGGGCGGGAGGTTATGTGCTGGCCACATCAGATTTTTTAACTTTAGGAGGGCGTAGATTATAGTTTACTCAAAATACAGGATATAACTTTCTTATTTTAAAGGGAAACTAATTTTTTTAGTCCTAATACAACCAAATTACTGAGAAAATATTAAATTTATTGGTATTTTATTTATATTTACATGAAATAAGAATGCGTTGGATAGAAACGATACAATATACAGAAAAAATGTGTCAAATAAAATGTTATTCTACATCTTTTTTAATTATAACAAAATTTATCATAAATCAATTATTTACTGAGATATTTCCAAATAAACCTGATGGGCCTTCAAGTAAACTTCCTCTTCCGGTGGATGTATTGCTCACCATTTTCATCAAATTTTAAATATGTAGTTTCACAATAACAAGCTACTTTATCGTAATGTTACACCCGTCTCAATACCTACCCCCTCTATATTTCTGTACACTATTATAAAATTACTTCCTCCAAACTGTTCACCCTGTGCAAACAACCCAACAACCGCAAAATTAAAATTTTACTACAATTCTTAAAACCACTTATCTAAACAATTTCTTAAAAATGTGGAACATTTCAAACTAAACCAAACCCGGCTTAAAGTCGAAACAAACGTCAGATTATCTCAGTAATGGTGTTGTCATTTGTCCAGAATTCACTTCTGTCGCCAAACTCTAAGCCACCTAAGACTGCTGCCTGCCAGTGGCGCACGACACTTTTTTCTTTATTGGAGAAATTGAAAGTTTATTTTGTTTTATATATTTATTTTGGAATATTTCGAGATGCTAGAATATTATTTACACAGGATGGTTAGTAACATAAGTTGAAAAAATTGGTTTAGGATTGTACGAGTGCTCTGTTTTTGGGTGTTTTAGCCTCTGATTTGACGCTGTACCATCCATAAACAGAAGCTTGTGGTTCCAGGCAATAAAGTGTAATATCACATTGAAATTTTATGTCTAAAATTTGAATCTTTAATGCCCAGTTGCACCATTCTCACTTAAACGTTAAGAGTTCCTAAAAATTCTAAGTAATCCTTAAATATAAAAATTTCGTTGCAGCAACCATATTTCAACACTTAAATTAAATTAAGGAATCCTTAAATTAAGAGTCCGACATTGGCCACTTAACGTCTACTTAACAAAGGAACTGTCAAGTATTTATATTTGTGGCGAGGAAGAATGTTAAATTATTAAGATATTTATTACGACGATGATGATATGGAAGATATATTATAAAAAATCGCCCGAGAATAATATATGAACGAGCTAATCATTTTTATAATTTGTTGGATGGACAATTTTTTGAACGATTTCGTTTAAGCAAAAAATACTAGAATACTAGAATCGTGTTTCTGTGATTGGTAATATCACTAAATAATATTATTACAAATTTATTAACAAACTTGGTAATCCTTTTCGATACATTAATGAATTTCCCGAATGTTTGAAATGTTACAAACAATAAATAAATTTTCTTGACAGTTCATATTAAACTTACTAGATTCTAACATTAGAAAATGAAAATTTCGTTAATATTAGAATGCCCGGACAGGTCAAAATGATCGTTTATAAAATTTAAAATGTTCTTAGTCAGAGACATTCTGAGCTTTCTAATGTTAAGTTACCAAAGATTTTTCTTCGTTTTTGAAATTCAGTTTTAAATCTCTAGTCTTAAATATAGAATGTAGAACTAAGCAATGCCTAAATTCAAAGTGAGCAACAAAATTAAGATATAAGAATACCTTAGTAATAAGTAATGCTTAGTAAAGTTTAATTTGTTGTATATTAAAATACTGTAACTATTGTATAAAATTGCACTAAGCTATGTATATTGATAAAAATACTGCAGTTAAATTAGTTCTTATCAAAATTTTATGCAGATACCAGAAAATTGTAAATAACATATTTTATCCAACACCTCTCAATAAATCCTCTATAACTAAGGCGATTTTAAACAAGGAAAGTAACAGATTTCTCACTAGTGGGTATAATTTTCAGAAAATCCAGTAGTGAGTATTTTTTTATTTATAACAATAATAATAAAACGCAACACCTTGGTAACTACTTCGATTGACATTTTAATTCAGAAAATTTAAAGCATATATCACTGCCAAATAATATTTCTTTAATAAATTTTTCAATTATTAAGAGTTGTTGGATAAAACGTTATACTTCACACGTGGGCAAAGTGGAATTACCCTTCGGCTTCGTGTGCTAAAATTTCTCTCGTGGGTAATTCCTTACTTTGTCCACTTGTAAAGTAAATAACTATTATTCCAAATATTATTTTTATGTATGTTACTATTTTAGAAATATATTGAATATTGTTTAGTGTCTCGAGTAAAATTCCTCCAAAATCTAATCAGCTCTACGTCTTGTCATAATACTTATAATTATGAAGATTCGTGACTCTATCTTCAAAACATATATTTTTTATTCTTTTTACGAAAATAATTATTTTCCGTGCACGCCACTGTCTTCTACCTACCTCCCCCGACAAACCACTCACCCTGCAGCCTACCTAATCTGTATTTACAACCAAGACACTTTCCAAGAATTCAATCCTAGGTCGCATCCTCTACAGCCAACGAGTCAGCCCACCCCCATTTACACGCTATTATATGTTTGCACTGGGGTGTCTTCATCCCTCTGCACCCTTGTGCGCCCCCCTGCCACCCGAGGACCCCTGAGGAGTGACCGTAAGGTCCAGGAGGCCATGTGACCAGAGCAGCGATTGTAGAAATGTTGAATAGAGAAATTTGTAGGCGTTCGGAATGGTATAATGGGAAGATTAAATATTTGGTTTGGGAGTACATTGGAATTTTTAGAATTCTTTACTGTTAATACTTCAACCCTTGGACCTTAATTTAGGTACAATTAAATTTTTTTTTAATGCGTGAAATTAACTATGTATTCTAGTGTAGCTACATAGTTTTGTAGCCAAAGAATTAAGATTCCGTAATAAGAAATATATTTTCATAATACTATACTTGATTTGCAGGATATAATTGCCAAAAATATAAAATTTGAGGGATGATTTTCACAATATTTAGTTATTTATTTGTATTAAAAATATTGACTAAAGAGGTGTTTTAAGAGAAGTATTTTAGCTTCGGTTTTAGCTCTGTACAATGTCTCAAAATTATTTAATAACAAAATGCTTCTAATATAAATTATTGAGAAATATATTATGCACCACTTTTATTTGACATACTTTTATAAAATAATTCTACAACATTGTACAGCGCCAAAACCAAGACTAAAACACTTTTTTCTTCAAACGTCATAAAAGTACGTTGTTATGTATTTGTATTCAGCAAGCAGAAGTTCAATATTGTCGCCGCCGGCGTAAAAGTGTATCCTTGGCAACACATTTACGCCGGCGGCGGACAAAGTAAAATATTATGAAAAATAGTTAGGTTGTAATTCAATAATTTGACAGTAAAAAATGAAACAAATAAACAAAAATAACAAAACAGCATATTCTACGGCAACTTGAAATGCTAGATAAGACAGAATATTTTTTGAAGTTTTGAGCATTTTATAATATTTATAATTTTATTTTCTATGTTTGAAGAAAAAATAGCATGTGTTATTCGGAGTAAATGTGTCTTTGGGTGCTTCGCATGTAATTGTTCGACTCGCTTCGCTCGTCGTTCAAACTTACATGCTCAACACCCAAAGTATCACATTTACTCCTAATGACACAATATACTATTCTTAAAACACTCAAAAACAGAGCTAGTGGTATCAGCCAATATGTGTAATTAATACAGATGACCAATTTTGAGCTAATTTTAATGTAATACTTAAGAAATCTGGTGTGGTCAGCACATAACCTCCCGCCCAATACTACTCTTAAACGGTACAAAATAGTGTTTAATGATACAGAAACATACCTTCTTATTTGTTTATTTTCTATTTATATTTGAGAAATTTAATTTTATTTCGTATATTTATTTAATTTTTTGACATATATTTCACTAAGAAAACAGCTTCATAATAAAAATGACAAGTGTCATATTTAGTAAAAAATTTAAAATTTTTAAGTGTTTCCATGGTGTACAAGGAATGCAAGATTTATGAAACCTAATTTCTTTATATTTTATTATGTCTAAATCTAATGAAAATTAATAAAATTAGTGTTATCAAAACACAAGTAAAATTAATTATTCTACAACTTTCAAAATAACATAAATTGTTGAAAAAGGTAATTTAACCGTGTTTTTCAAGAAAAACTGTTAAGGGCTTCAAGTAAACTGCTACTTCCGGTTGACCAATTTTATCCAAAATCTAATCAGCTCTTCATTTAAATATAAGAAGCAAAAATGCACAAAATTGTATTTTTTGGTATTATAGTATTTGAGAAAAAAAAAAAAAACACCCGGTATATATATTTAGGTTTGGAGTGCAGCTGTCAAATTGTAAAAAAAGGAAGAAAATTTCAAGTGTTCTGTTTATCTTTTCACTGCATTTCACATCACAGTACTTTTTCTAAAGTTTTGTTTGCGTTCATTGTTTCAGAGCCACTGGAGGGATGGTCAAGGTTTGACTCTACAGGTCTTCAGGCCCACCCCTATGGATTTGAGAACTGCTGAGAGAAATATGACCCCTACAATACGGTAAGTGTAGTTTTTATGCTGAAATATGTTGATTTTATACATAACATTTTGGGACAGGATTCTGTATCATAAAACAGATTTCGATGTAAAATTTAAACATAATTTTTTTTTAAATCTGGTATGGTTGCTACAGAACTTTCTTATACATATAAAAATCTAAATTTGGTTTATTAATAATTACATTTGACACATGTAGGTCATATACGGGATGTTATTTTCAAATGGATCCATCAAAAATTTAGCTTATTTATCAACTTAACAATTTATTTCACATAAAATAATTTAAACAACACCATATAAGTTAATTGGTAGCGTATGTACATTCATGATTTCATTCTCAGTTTACTAGTAATTAATATCAACCTTGAAATTAAAAATGAAACATACTGTATTTTTTTACAAACTTGAATAGTACGTCAAATTTGCTTCAAAATCATTTAAATTAATTCCTATGTTATATTATTAAAAAATAAAATGTCGAGCATTATAATTATTCTTTTCTAACGGCCGCTATTTCTAACCTTAGATAAACTAGAGAATAAATTTATAAGTGGAATAAACAAAAGATGACAACTAGAATAATAATCATCATTTAAGCTATGATTTTGATGCGATATTTTTTATTTATTCCACTGCTAAATTTATTCTCTAGTTTATTTCAGGTTGTAAATACCGGTCCTAAAAGAGATAAATAAATTTTTATAATTAGTTAAGTACTACACTCAAACTGGCTTAAAGAAAGGTAATAATAATTTTACTGATTGTGGACTAATGACATTTACCGTGTTACCATTGTTTTAGTCAATTGTTTTAGTTATAGTTATTTACATTACAAGCAAGGTAAAACAGTTTTTACTGCTGAATGGAGGAAATGACCGGCGAGCCTGTCACCTCCTTGAAGCAGTAAAAACAGTTTCCTTGCGTGTATTGTACTACATTTTACTTGTTACTCGTAAATCAAATTAAAATTATAACCAAGTCCTGTCAGTTACACAACTGTTCTGTCAAAAATTATTTGAAATGATTTCGCATAAGCCTTGTAAGCATTACTGTGGCAACGTGCATTGTTTACCTTGTTTACTAACTTGGAAAATATTTACAATGTAGCTGTCAATTAGTAACTTGTAAAGATTCATTTGCAAATGCATTAGAGGGCTTGGGTAAATGTTGTTTATAAGTGAATAACAAGTAAAATTAAATACTTTATTATTTCAAGCAAGCGTCATGGCTTATTATTCTTTTTCCAATTAAGAATAATTAATGTGCTCGCCATTTTATTTTTTAATAATGTAACATTATTTTACATGACTATAAAGCAAATTACACGTACTTTTCAAATTTGTAAAAATATAGTATGTTCCAAATAATATCATGAATGTACATCCGCTATCAATTTATTTATATGTTGTTGTATAAATCATGATATTTAAAGTAAGTTGCTATGTGGATAAATAAGGGAGATATTTGATGAATCCATTTGAAAATAACACCCTGTAGAATAAATATTTCCGTTATTTGTTTGTTCTCATAAGCAACTATGATTATTCAAAAACAAATATACACACAGACGATATTTAGAAAATACAGGAGACCTCAAAAAACAAAAGAGGATCAACTCTCCTTTGTGGGACCTTTTATTGAACTTCACTCGACAGAATGAATTAATTGTGAAATATTTTGTTTCTTCAAAATTTGTTTAATGGCATGACTAATTCTTAATGTTATGGTTTTAAAACTAAAAATCTTTTCATTTAAAGTTAACAAATTTCAAAGAGAAAAATAGAAAATCTGATTAAAATTGTGCGAATTGAATGAGCGGGCGAATAAGGCTATACCTGCAAATAGTGAAAAATGATACTTAAGTTTTACTGGGCAATAACTTAGAACTTTACGAGGTCCTGTTTTACATTACTCAGAAATTCGTAATAAAAGTTTTACAGCTCCAGAAAAAATATGTTTTGGTACATTAATTTCTGTTAGCTTTAATGCTAGCCATAAAATCCTAACACACAAATAAATTAGATAATGAAGACGGCTGTTTGCTTATCATAAGAAAATAAATAAAATGGTCATTTCGTCATAATATACCATGTTATTGCGCGATTGCTTAAAACAAATACAAACACTGAACTATTGTAAGGCGACGGAGATATACAATGTACACACAGTGCGAATAAAGATAAAGATACATGCTAATGGGGAAGTAGTGTAAACGAGCTTTCATTGCTCTTAAAGTTAATTGTCAGTATGGAAATAATAAAATCAATGCTGCACACAAATTAAAACTATGTTGCATAAATTTATACATAAACTAATTATTACATAATGCACTAAAAAAATATTATACCGGGTGTATAATTGAAATGTGGCGAATAATAGGCTACTTTATTGATATTACTGTAAGTTTTTACCTATTCACTTTACAGCAAAATTATAAACATTTGGTTATCTAAATGTTATTATTTCATTTAAACTAAAATTAATATTTATAAGCAAAGTTGTAACTTGTCATGTAATAGTATATTCTACAACAAGTAATGGAATGGCACATATTCCACGCGAGCCCGAGCCAAAGGCGAGGGCTACGGTTTGCGAGCGTGAGATAGGCCATTCCGTTACATGTTGTAGACTATACTTTCTATAAAAAGGTTTTGGAAATTATACAAAAATACAAATATAAAACTGTTAAAAACGTCAAACTCAAATAAATCAAATTAAAACATACAGACGTAACCATAGTAACTAAATCAAGATACTTCATATATGTCGCGCTAATAACTGGTTCTGATTCGTCGAAAATATTCCATACGCCGCGTATGGAATGTTAGTGATTCCATAACAATTTTTAGTAGTGGAATGCCCAGTTTCCAAAAGTGTTATAGAAAATTATTTCTGATTTTTAATACCATTTTTCTTTAAATAATTGTTATAAAACCTCATAGCATATTTATATCGTTGAAATTAGAAATAAATTCTCTATTTAATGGACTAAAAATTTATATAGGTTACTATTTAAAAATATATAATTTTAAACTTTTATTTGAGAACCACTGGATTTATTTTCTGTTTGTTATTTCTATTAAATAGGGCTCTTTTTCGTGGTCATTTTTTGTACATAACATTTTTTTCTAAAGAGTTCGCCTAAAAAAAGCGCTGGTTGTTTTAAAGAAAACACTCTGTATAAGAAAGTAGTGTGGTGTCCACACCAGATTTTATTATATTGATAACATCAAAATAATGTACATTTCGAATGTAATTATAAGAAATTCATTGATTAAATTATTTTATTTTAAATCGGCACTAAAGTGCTCAAAAATTGTCATTAAAAGCTCAGAAATTGTCATTAAAGTTTCCCATTATAGGACGATTTTGAGCAACCCAGTGTTGGCAACCGTTAAATAATTATTGTAGAATTAGGATAATTTTGGCAGATATATTGACGTACTAAAGTAAATTTGGACGTAACATGAAACAAAATTTGCAAGAAGAATTAACTAATTAATTCCGATGACGAAATTGAGGACAAAACACATAATTTTGAGTGTTATTTACGATAACTTCACTTCTCGAGGTTGGCAACACTGAGTGTCAGTTTCAATTGACAACTGACAGATGTATAAACTTAACCTATATTATAATTTTTTACAGTTTTTTCGAATTTTATATTTCAAATAAAACTTAATATGTACCTCGGCACTGAAGTTCATTTTTATCACTCACATGGTTTATGTTCCTCGGCCCTACGGGCCTCGGCAACTAAATTCCATATTCGTGATAAATAATTGAACTTCAGTGCCTTGATACATAAATAACTATTAAAACAATTATTGGAAGTGATATCTATTGAAATACTATTGCAGTAATCACTAACCACTTCAATAATTTAATTATACAGCGATAAGTAAAGTACCGCATAAAACTACATAATTTATGCGTAAAACTTTTCATGTCCGGCAATTTTCAATTTCGTTAAAAGTACAGTTAGGTGCAATACTACACCAAATATAAATTCCGAAAGTATAACTTGGTGCTTGGGCCCATCAGGTAAAAAGCTTTCGAAAGCCGATTCTCTCCTACAGGTACCTCACCCCTCTTCCTCTTTCTGCCTCGTTCCGTATAAGTCTTGCTCTCTTTCGCTTTCGTTTTTGATGAACGTTAACTGGATTCTCCATGTCTGTTTCAATATTTACATACGTGCTACTGGACAAGTTTTTTTCTTCTTTCTTGACTTTGTTTTTGAAATGCGTGGAAAATTGTTGGAATAATTTAAGGCAGGTATGGAATCGTGATAGTGGTAGTGTAGACATGTGTTGAAACGCACGTAATTCTAGTTTTTTCTTTTCTGGTTATTCATATTTTAATCATCTGCAAATGTATGCTGCTTCTGTGTTTGTTTAGTTTTTCTAAGTTCATTTTATTTCAAAATATTTAACTGTGTATTATTTTTGAGGATCAGCATTGGGATCTCGAGTACTAGGAGCTATGACTTCAGTTAAATTAGACAAAATTGTCAAACTAGTAGATCAATTAATTGATGATTTTGTTTCTAGAAAGAATGCATAGCATACTAGATATAGAAAAGAAAACCTATTTTCGTTGATTTTTTCATTTTTAGATAATTTCTAAACTACCGCATATTGAGAAAAATGTTTCAAATAAAAACGTTACATATTTTTACTGGCTTACTCTAACCAGTGGCGTAGAAAAATATATTTTTTTCTGTGGCTTCTATTCGAGATATGACACAAACTTATAATTTTTAAATTGAACCAATAGTAAAAATTTTTAGTGTAATATCAATTGTTTTAAATTTTATTTGTTTATTCAAATGTTACATTGCTGATTTCTGGAAAAATAAATAATTCATAAATTCATCGTCAGAGGAACAAAAATAGTACTTAATATCCTCGTAAAATATTATTAGAAGTGTACAAAATTATACATTAAAATAAAAAATAAAAAATCTGGTGTGGGCACCACACTACTTTCTTATACAATGAAAACCAGCTGAATACGTATGACTTGTTGCTTGCGTATAACTTGTTGCTTGCGTATGACTTTATTTTGATAATTATTGGATATATAGATGTTAAACCTGTTTAATATTTCACACGACACATATTTTTAACACTTCACAATGATTTGACACGTGTGACACATATTAAAAATATTTTAATTTTTGTTCCCATTGTAACTAAGATTATAGAAATATATTCTTAAACATATTATTTAGTTTTACCTCAAAATTAGAAACATGCAAAAGAAAAGTGGAAATAACATTTTATATTCCAAATATTTTTGCTAACATCTTTCATTTGAAACTATTTCTCATAACTGATTCCATTTTGGAAATAAATAGAATTTATTGTTTTGTGTGTCCAGTAAACTTCCTCTTCCGGTTTTTAAATTTCATTCAAAATCAACTCAGCTCTTCATTTTTTCATAAAACTTATAAATTCCAAGTTTCGTTTACATATCTTGTCTCGTTCATGAGTTATTGCGCACACGGACATCCATCCATCCATCCATCCATCCTCACACACAGACATCATTGAGAAATTGGTCTTAACGGATTCAGTGGACGTCAAAATATATATTTCCGCAAAAATCTCATCAACGATTTTTTTCATGATACCAATACTTCCTTATACTTTGTATAAGAAAGTAGAAATAAGCTTATTTTCTGAGTTTTTTTTTATTCCATTTTAAAAAGTATAAATTTGTGACATATTTCAAACATGAGCCACAGAAAATAGTTATAAATAGAACTAAAGATGAAAGCGCTTCTTTTTCCTATTCGATTGAGAGTGGAAGAAACGATTTCCTCTCATTATTTTTTTCTCTACATGTTTCTAAAAATGACTTGCTCAGATCTTAAATACACTTTGACACATCAAAAGTTAAATTATCAGATGTAAAAAAAAATAAAAATATAAGACATTTGTAAGATAATTTAAAGTATGTATATTACTAATATAAGGATTTTTCTTTTTATAAAATTAGGAATATATTTATAATTTTTACAAAGTATTTTTTGTAAATAATATACATATTCTATATTTTCTAGTGAGGAATAACACATTTTCCTCATTATTTCGGGAGAAAAACGGTAGCATTTCTTGGCATGCCGTGAAAAAAAACCATTTTTGTCAGTTTACATTAAAA
Organism: Poecilus cupreus; assembly: GCA_963942605.1. NCBI lineage: Eukaryota > Metazoa > Arthropoda > Insecta > Coleoptera > Carabidae > Poecilus > Poecilus cupreus. Next base: position 10,092,530 of record OZ012722.1, read on the forward strand.
GTTCGAAATATCACTTTTACTGCATAATCACAATCAGTAAATAGTATAAATTGTATTATGTTATTAGGAGTTGAAACCGGACAAAACGAATGACATATCTACTATTTTTACTTTCTTATACAGAGTATAATAATTTTATTTGTATAAGAAAGCAGTGTGGTGCCCACACCAGATATTTTTTTCAAGCATTCCCAAGTAGAGTATATAAAAAATACAAGTACCTAAGTAATTTTTTCTGCTATTTTAAACAATAAAATATAACAGAACCATGCAATACAACTTTCACTCGTCAGAGCTGCCGTTTTAGATGCTGCCACCAGTGGTATATGAAACAACTAACATATTATTGTACGCCGTAATATAATATCTATATTATTATTAGCAATATGAATTAAAAAATTGATATGCCTGCATTAAATACCAAAATATCTAGATAACAAACAAAATTGATTCTAAAACCCGTCTGACACGATACAAAATTTAATACTAAATTTAGTATTAAATTTTAATATAAAATATTATGGACCGTGTATGTACGAAAATGTATGAAAACATGTACGAAGTCTCCTTATAATAACTTTTTGTACAAAGTGTTCTAATTTCTTGTATGTAATCTGCGCAGGAACGGTTGGAACTGTCAGGTGAGATTTTAACTTGCTTGTAGCGTTTCTTCCTACTTCTAAATAATACAATTGTAGGTAAAATAAGTTAGATTGAAATGTCGTGGACTCAACAACAAGTAGAAATTTTGATTGAAGGCTATCGAAATCATGAATGCACTTTTGCTGTCAAATTGAAAATGTATAAAAATAAATATACTTCAATACTTTCTCGCATATAGGTGTCTTCTTTTTAAATATATTATTATTATCAACATGGTAAGCAAACTAACTACTATTGGTCATATGCCGCTTAATGAGTAGATGATAGTAACTTTATGTACACAACACAAACGATCCTGCTCTTCAATGAGATTCGAACCCACCACCTATGGCGTGCTAGGCCAGTGACATAGCCGCTACGCCACCGAGATCGGTTTTTAATATATGGTTCTATCTTCAATTTTCAGTTCTTCGTTTAGCAAATTCAATATCCCAAATTCCTCGGTTTTTCTCAGTAACCATTTTCGGGGTAAATTTTTCTATTCTTCTTTGAGTTCTGCTTTTTAATGACAATATTTTGAATTATTGTTACTAAAAACAGCAGCTGTTGCAAGTAATAATCGCCTTCGTGTACCACTATTCATTATTATTACAGTTCAAAATTATTTTCAGGTTAGAAAACTGTCACCAAACTGTCACTATAACGAAATTCCTTTGAATGAATACGCATTGCGCAAGTGCAAAAACAAAAAATTTATATACAAACTTAGTACCATGGCAGACAGAAATTTTAATCTTATATAAATTGTAATATTAAATTTTAATACAATATTTTATATAAAATTTAATACTAAATTTTGTATCGTGTCAGACGGGCTTAATGCCACATATTTTTACATAAAATAATAAATTTAACCCTTAGATTTATTTATTGTGTGTAACATATGACCGTCTTGTATGTAGCAGCTACTTTTAAAATTAATATGACTCGTGTACATTCGGCAATCTTCGTGTCCGGTTCGGCTGTTTTGAATCCGAATGGGTAGCCGTAGGTAGACAGAGGTGCGATAATAAGATCGAGAGAGACACTCATATTGTGTTTGTGGGTTGAACAAGGAGAGCTAACCGAAGGAATTTCATCTTAACAAGATGTTAAGTCATCTCTTGACATGGAGTTGGGTTCGTGCGGTGTTCACGCTGAACTGTGGCACTTCTGCCAAAATATTTAATATTTTGAGCGGGTTTTGGAAGGTGGGCGGTGTTGATTTTGTTCTGGAATTTTTCAATTAATATTTATTTAAATCATACTTGTATAATTAATTAATTTCTGTATTGTATTTCATACACAATTTTACTTATTCTGGGAGAGGAAACGGTGGGGCTCTGAAGCAGCAGATCTCGATGGATAAACAAACATATGACAATAAGGTGTTTATACAGGGTGTGATAGAAGACACACTATAGTGATTTCAATTCCCCTAATGGTTTTTCAGCAAAACAACTAAATAGTTTTTTGTGGAGAAATAAATTCTGACTCTAATGGTATTCTAATTAATATTTTTTCTGGAACAGGAAAAATTAATTAAATAAATGTAAATTTTAATCAAATCACTAGTGGCATAGAAATAACAAAAAACGATTACTTGCACAGAAAAATAATAGCATCGTTCAGTCAATTTAACAGAGTTAATTAATCAGTTAATTTGCACGCAACTGAAGAATTCAGTTACAAAATGCTGAATGTTTCCGTAATTTTTAATGATAATTTAACTCCAATATAAAGTAAGCCATAAAGAAAAAGAGTTAACTGTTTAACTAGGCACCAAGATACCAGATTTACAGCAGAGGTTGCCGTTTTACTGACGAGGCGAAGCCGAGACAATGAATGCAGCTGAGAATTTTTTTGGCGATTTAAAATTAATATTAATTTATTGATTATTTTTAATACATATTTTGAAGGTTATCGCTGTCAAATTACGTTGTCGTGTATTTGTTGAATGGTTGCTATGTATTTGTTGACGGTTACTATGCGTTTGTACAACGGTTGCTATGTAAAATAATTTTACAGCCTAGGCATAAAAACAATTTTATCTACGACCGTTGTTAAAAGTGGCCCTTTTAACAGTTGCTTAGCAAGTTAAAAGTGTCACTTTCTGACACTAGTGTTAAAAGTAATATAGCATCGTTTTAAAGTGATTTTATTGTTACTTTTAACACGTTGCTAAGGATTTGTATAAATAAACAAATATAACCCTACCTGTCAAAATATCATTATAATTTTTTTAGTATTTACTTATACACTAGGAAGATTGTAGATAATAGTATATTATGATACAAGTGTATAAGTAAGCTTTTAAAGCACGTACGACGAGTTCAAGAGCACGACGCAAAGCGGAGTGCATTTAACGTCGCTAGTGCTTTAAAAGCACTTATACACGTGTGTCATACGCTATTTATACCTGCATCATACTCTGGAAAAAACTGGAAAGCAACATTTTGATTTTCATTCAATTCATAATTTTGCGCGTGTGACGTTTGACGTATATCGTTTACATGGAGACTGGTTTGCATTTGTTGTTTACGTTTACAGTTTTGATAGATATTAATAGTAAATATTTGTGTTGTTGCTTAGTATCCTTTAAAACACGGCGTGTTTTAATCTTGCGTTTATGAACGCTGTAGCGTGTTTTAAACACGGATTATGATGCAGGTATAATAAAAAATATTGTATGATGTACGTGTTCTGTTAAAAGACTTAAAAGTGATTCATTTCGTTCGTGACTTTGTTTCACTCGGCTACAACTCGTTTCACAAACTTCCCCGCATACTCATAAAATGTCACTTTTAATACTTATATCATAACGGACACCCAGACGTCATTGAGAATTCAAGCGACCACAAACATATTCCCGTGAAAATCTCGCCATCGCTTTCTTTTACGATTCCAGTGTTTAAGAAAGTAGTTATTCAGATTGCAAGAACGACCAAGACCAAGAGAGTGACGAAGTATCTTCCTCATACGCAACAAGTAATAAACTTTGGGTCTCAGAGTCTGTTCGTCTAGTCTGCAGTTCTTGCATCCAGTAATACAGTGTGTACAAGTCAGGGTGATCTTCAAGTAAGCTTGTATTTTTTGCGCTTGAAGCTCGGCGGTCCGCTTTGTCGGGCCTATCAGCCGATGTTGATAGCGACACGTGACATTTTAAGCATGTACGTGGCCTGAATGGACAGAAGCGGGGATCGACCAGGAGGCTTGTAAGTTGCGCGAGCTGACGAGGTGCATATCGAAATTGAAATCGTTATTTTTGTTTGTGGACTTTATTAATATCACTCAGTGAAATATTTTATTGCATTTATGAGTTTTTCAGTTCGATTAAATTGTAGACAATGTTATACAGGGTTCGGAAATACAAAACGGTAAATTCAATCTAATTCATATATGCAATTAGTTGCGAAGAAAAGTTTAAAATGAAATATGTTAGCAATTTTGATATATACTGAATTATGCGATCACAAATATTTCAGTTTAAAGAGCGACCATCAAATAGGCGTACGATAAAAAAAACGCGCAATACAGTATATTTCGAATTCGAGGTTTACCAATGGGATCTCGAGGACGATAAAAGCTACTAGGTTTGTTCCGAGTGGTCATTTCTGACAAGTTTGTGACATGTTTGTGAAACCTATTATTTCGGTTAAATTGTCACTAGTAGGACAATTTTAAAGATTTGTTTTCCCAAAAAAAAAAAAAAATCTGTTGTGGGCACTACTATACCTCCCGCCACAGATTTCTTATCAAACAATGCAGGAACATGTACCACCACTATTTAAATAAACGCTCATCCCTTAAAAAATACTTTTCAATTGTGAAACGTCAAAAAATGACGTTTTTCAAACTTTGTTTGGTTTTTTTCAAAATGCACAGGTTAGCAGATTTAAAGGAAAATTTTTAAATGAATTACTTTCTGTAACATCTTGTAATTCGTAAATGGTGACAGTAAGAGAAAAATGTTTCAAATAGCAATTGTAGATAATAATATTTAAAACATTATTCTTGTAACAAACACCGTAATTTACTGAGATATTTCAAAATTACTTGATAGGGCTTCAAGTAAACTACCACTTCCGATTATTGAGTAATCACCAAAAACTAATCAGCTCTTACAAAGGGGATGAAATTGATATATACAAAATATCAAAATTTTCAGTTTAGTAGTTTTTGAAAAACCATAACTCTATAGATCCACACAGACTGGCAGACAGACAAACAGACACACACATACATTATCGCGAAACTATTAAAATCATATTCTAGGGACCCTAAAACGTGCTAATCCACTAAAAACTCACTACCCAATTTTTAGCATGATTCTTATACCTCCCTTACAGGATGTGGCGGGAGGTAAAAATTGTTATTAAACCATAATTTATTGAGATACTTCAAAAGGGTTTCAAGTAAACTACCACTTCCGGTTATTGGATTATCACCAAAAACTAATCAGCTCTTCCCAATGGGATTCAGTTGATATATACAAAATATGAAAATATTCTGTTCAATGGTTTTTGAGAAACTGTGGCTTCAGAGATCCACACAGACCGACAGACAGACAGACAGATACAGACATACACACACACAGACATAATCGAGAAATTAGTAAAATCATATTCTAGGGACTCTAAAACGTGCTCATCCATTGAAAAATCACTACTGAATTTTTGCATGATTTCTATTGGGCTTCCAAACTATCAAGAGATGGCGCTGATCACAAATCTCTAGCGGTACATGTCAGATTCATTTTGTATGGTCTTCTATGGCGAATGCGTGCTCTAGTTGTGGTAATTTATGTTTTATTAGTGTATTTGGTAGATTTATTTAGATTTTATTATTATTAATTATTGACTATAGTTATATTTACATTAGCCATTAGTTGTTTTGTAGTTTTTTATTGTAGGTAAGTAGTTATTAACTGTAGCATTATTTTGTTTAAGATAGGTTATCATTTTTCTTTGTTGATATTAGTTTGTAGTTGTATATATTTTCTAGTAGTATTTAATATTAATATTTTTGTAGTTATTTGTTGTTGTTTTCAGTAGTTTTATTTTACTTTTAGTTTAAATAGTAGCATGGATTCATTTATTTGCTTAGATTTAGATAGTATATGTAAGTTCGCACGTTGCTCTTTATCTTCTAGAAGCATGGTAGAAGGCCAGCAAATAATAAATAGTGGCCACATAATATTATGTGGAAGTACATCAACAATATCATCGCAATTTTCAATGCTCTTTTCCATACCTTTAATTTGTCACACTGTCACACATCGTTCTTCACACAAACTAGTCTTTCACCTTTTTTTGAGTATAAATGAAATCGAACTTTTCGACTTTTATTAGCAGAAGAACTGCAGCCATAAACAATGCAAATTTTTCTGTTTTTAACAGGTTATTTTAGAGAAAACTCCATCTTAACCTCTAATCTACAAATTAAATGTAGTACTTATTTAAATAATACGTCATAGATAAATGTAATACTTCCATTGAAATTCTTCTATAGTCACTACTGTTGATATAAATTTAGAAAAAATAACAAATAAGTTCAAATTCTTTAAATAAATAAAAACTCAGAATAAACGTCAAAAACACAATGTACCGCGAGACGTAGTTCAGAATTCTGCCGCTAGTTAGCGTATTTTAATATTGGAAGCCCAATACCTTCCTTACAGGATGTGGCGGGATGTATAAAGTATAGTTCACTAGATATGAACAAAAACCTATTTTCGTTGATTTAGAAAAGTGTTTCAAATAAGATGAACTTATTTCTATTGTTGTATTATTTAATTTTAATTTATTTAGAAATCATTGAATCTTAATTTCTTTATTCTTATCAATTTTCTGCGTGGACTCTAGAACTAAGACAGTTGGTCCAACGACTGGCTGTCTCTTTTAGCTCGCACTATTATTATTATTAAATTATTATATTTCAGTGCATTGGATAGACTAGCACAACGATAACAAGAATTACGAATTAGATAACATAGTCTGCAAGAAATCTGCATTGTCTAATCAAGCCATTCACCTACTTCCTACTAATTATTTTAAAATAAAATTTCGCGTTCTGTGGTCAACTAGGTGTTGTAAACACACATCCAGGCTCTGGTTATTTGCTGGGTGGCATAATCTGCACTCCAGAAAGTAATGAATAAAGTAAACACTAAGCAACTGTTCACATCACATTACTACCGCTACCAAACTCCAGGCCTGCTAGTTTTTATCTGTAATTTTAGATCAGCCCATTTGACTTTCAATAAAATAGTGGAATCTCCTTGTTGGGTGATGACCAGTATTTGTTGAACCATTTGCATGTGAAGAACTAGCAGATTGAATTACATTTATTCTGGAATCGTAGATGCTGCAATTAATTGAGAATTAATAAGTGTTTCAGCTTGATTTATATTGACTTGAAGTTGTTGTTCTGATGAATTGTTCAACGAGTTGACAAACTTAAAATCTGTGTGATGCATTTCTCAATATTTTTAATTTTTAAAACGTTTTAGGACATTTTTCTTTTTTACTTTCTAATACATAATGTTGTGGGTACCACAATACCTCGCGCCACAAATTTCTCATAAAACAATACAACATTCGCTACAATTATTAAGAACGCTCATAACTTCAAAAAATTAGTTTTAAATTAGGACACATGTCAAATAATTACATTTTGCAAGCGTTGTTTTTTTTAAATACACAAGCCTAAATGTCAAAATCTAACTTTTCTTTAATGTGTTCTAATATGTATAAATTGTAACAGTAAGAGAAAAGTGTTTCAAACAACAATTGTAGATCATAATATTTGAAACATTATTCTAATAACAAAAAGTGTTATTTAACTATAATTTACTGAGATATTTCAAAATAACTTGATAGGGATTCAAGTAAACTACCACTTCCGGTTATCGGATTATCACCAAAACTAATCAGCTCTTCCCAAAGGGGAGGAGGGGGAATTTTCAATTAAGTAGTTTTTTAGCAACCATTTATCCAGAGATCCACACACATAAACAGACAAACACACAGATAAACTGACAGCAGAAACAAATATCTAAAGACAGACAGACCTTAAAACGTGCTTATCCACTGAAAACTCACTACCGAATGTGGTGGAAGGTATAAATCGATTGCGAAATTTTCAAAGAAATGCAAATTTTTTAATCCATCAATGATTTATGTGAGGATGGAAGGATGGATGTGTGTCCGTATGTTCTATAACCCACGAATTAGAAAAGATAATTATTATTACAATTCGAAAATATGAGATTATTTTGTTAACAAGTGAAAACTCGGAAGTGGAAGTTTACTTTTTGAAAAATATTCTTGTATGAAAATTAATTTAGTTTTGAAGCAAAATATCAAAGTATTCAACTGATTATGGGAACGAAGTAATTTGATTGGGAGTAGTTTTAATTCAAAATGATATCTTTTTAAATAAAAACGTTTTGTTTAAAATTAAAACGACTTCTTTTTCATTGTTTCAATACAGTAAAAAGAAGATAAATGAAATTTATAGTCAAAATTAATTTTTTTGAATTGACCCTGATCATTTTGTAAGAAATAAAATTTTCCTCAACGAGTGCATACAAAAGGAAAATTGATTATATTCTTGAAACACGAAGTTACTCCTTATTTTTATGAGTGTGGCTAGCTCTAATCGCTGCAGGTTTGGATTTCACTGTTGAGAACTCCTGGTGTAAATCTAGAAGCCATCAGAGTCCACGTTCGTTTTTTGATGAATGACGAAGCGAGGAATCGCTGGACTTATTTGGAAGGAACTGGCTGGGAACTGACAGTCTTCTTCTGTCTTGATTCTTCTTCTTCTTCTTCTTGAATCTCGTTTTGTAATTAGACCATGATGCGTTAATAACACTGCTTCGTTCATGTCCATGGCTCTCTTCGATGTGTATAGTTTTTTTTTCTTTGATTAGGAATTGAAGCTAGTTAAGGATTGATGCTGATGAAGACCATTTTTACAAGACATAACTTAAGTTAACTGAGCTGATAAGTAAAGATAGAGTAACGAAACCTCATAAGTATAAGTTGCATGACAAGACGCAGAGCTGATTAGATTTTTGAGGAAGTATATAACAATTTGAACAACCGTAAAAAATATAGATATAATCTGATGTATCCAAAACATAATCTAAACTAAATAGTATATTCTACAACAAGTAATGGAATGGCACATATTCCACGCGAGCAAAAAGTTTGTAGTCCGAGCCGAAGGCGAGGGCTACGGTTTGCGAGTGTGGGATATGCAATTCCGTTACACGTTGTAGACTATACTTTCTATAACAAGATTTTGGAAATTATACAAAAAATACAAATATAAAATTGTTGAAAACATCAAACTCAAATAAATAAAATTAAAACAAACAGACGTAACTATAGTAACTGAATCAAGATATTTCATATATCGCGCTAATATGCGGCTCTGATTCGTCGAAATTATTCCATATGGAATGATAATTGTTCCAATACAGTTTTTAGTTGTAGAATGTGTAGTTTCCAAAACAGTGTTATAGAAACAAGTATTCATCTATTCTATATGTCAAACATGTATCAAGAATAATTATTAAACAATAAAATACAGATTTATACTTTTAAGAAAGGCGTAACCACAACAGATTTTATACTAATTTAAACTATTATCCTTCTTCGTTACATATCCGACTGTAATATGTCATTTTGTGCGCGTAAATTTAAGCCCATAAACCGCAAAAATGACGGCGTATTTCCAATGCGAGTAGGTATGCTTGCTATGTGATTCACATCATAATTTATTATAATAACTCTAAAGGGGAAAATTATAAATTAAAGTGCGTTAAGAAATCTTTAATCTGATTCTACGTCGAGCGGGCTGGGATTCTTAAGAAATATGAACATACCGATATCAGCCACGGACAGGAATGTTCTTTTTATAATTTAATGCCGAGTGTTTGAGTATCTGAAATATTTTTAATCATGTTTCAGAGGCTAATAAGTGCGGTAAACGATTTTCTTTGATCATTAGGTCTTTCATAAAATTTCGTAGCGTATGACAAGTAGACAAGATTATTTTTTGTAAAATACTCCTATTTATTTTTCCAATTTAACTTCAGATATACCTACGTAAAATATATGATGTGCCCAACACATAACCCCCCGCCTAAACAACTTATAAACGGTAAAAAATCTGGTGTGGGCACCACACTACTTTCTTATACATATAAAACCAACTGAACACGTATGACTTGTTCCTTGCGTATGAGTTTATTTTGACAATTATTTATACCTATTTCCAAATGACACATATTTTTGATAACATCTTTCATTTCAAACTATTCGTCACAGCTGATTTTAGAAAAATTAATGTTTTGGGTGTCCAGTAAATTTACTCTTCCAGGTTTTTCAATTTCATTGAAAATCAACTCAGTTCTTCATATTTTCATGAAACTTATAAATTCCAAGTTTTGTTTACATATCTTGTCTCGTTCAAGATATATTGTGCACACGGACATCCATCCATCCATCCTCACACACAGACATAATTGAGAAATGGGTCTTAGAGGATTCAGTGGACGTGAAAATATGTATTTTCATGATTCCAATAATTTCTTATACTTTTTATAAGAAAGTAAGAAAAGTTTAAAATAAAATTTGTAACCAACACTATTTTACTTCTTTTGGAATATAACAAAATTTATTCTAACTCAATGTTTTACTGAGATATGCCAAAAATGTCTAATAAGTCTTCAAGTAAACTTTAACTTCCGGTGGATGTATTGCTACCAAAAACTAATAATCTCATAATTTGACCATTCGAATTCTAAATGTGTAATTTCAAAATGATATCTTCATTAGATTTTGTGTTATCGTGGACGAAATAGTTGATTAGAATTTTATTTGAACCACAGTATAATAATTCACACAGTAGCGACACTTCAAATATTTTCATTATTCCAATATTTCAGTGGTGCGCAGCTTAATGTTTGCTGATAGGCTCTTAGTAACTATAGTATAAAATATATATAATATGTCAGTGGTATCTGTCAAATATCAAGCTACAGTATTTCTGTCATGTTTAGTTCATAAAATGAGTGAAAAATAGAGAGGTAATAGTTATTTGTCAAATTAGAGAGGAAAGCGCTTCTTTTTCCCCCTCGAGTTCGAAGTTTGCCTCACTCGTTGCGCTCATGAGGCATTTCGAACGAGAGTGGATGAAGAGCTTTCCTCTCGAGTTAGACACAACATTTTTTTCACGGCATGTTTCTAAAAACGATTTGCTGGAACCTAAAATATACTTTGAGAACACAACTGACAGACTGACACGTTAAAAGTTAGGTTATCAGACACAAGGCGGTGTAGCAGTATTGCCAATAAACTAATCTTAAATATGCTGTCAAATTGTGATTTAATAAGAAAAAGAAAAATATAAGACATAATTGTAAGACAATTTGAAGTATGTATATCACTAAAATAAGGATTTTTAATAAAATTAGGAATTTATTTATAATTTTTATAATATATTTTTTGTAATTAACATTCATATTGGTAACACTTCTATATTTTCCTCTCTAGAGAGGAACAACACATTTTTCTCACTATTTCGGGAGAAGAACGGCGGGGTTTCCTACCACGTCATGGATAAACTTTTTTGTACCATGGAAAATTGTAGGAACTTTTATAGTGCAGGTGAAATAATATTTCTAGATTTATCCCGTTTGGAACTGATAGTTATTCAAATTTGCCGCCGTATGCGGCAGCAACAATTTTCCTGTAAAGTGAATAGATAAAAAGATAGAGCAATATCACAAAAATAGCATTGAAATCCCTAGATTCCACATTTCAATTCTACATATTATTAAATAATAACATTTAGATTTTGTTAGTATACGTCCTTATACGAAAGTAAAGTAAATAAGATTAACAGTAAAAATAACTCTTTGTCTTATTTGAAGCATTAAACTGGAAGTAAACAAATCCGTCAAATGAAACTCATTCCGTGAAACGAATCAAAAAAGAATTTTAAAAATGAGCCAGCTGAAAAACCGTTCATTCATTACGTTTTATATTCTTGTAAATTCCTCCACAATTAATTAGGTTATTTATGGAAACCTGTTGTCTGCGTAATTACAGAACCAGCGCATGGCTTGAACGCTGTTTATAGAGCAATGTTTTCAATTCCAGAACAGGGCAGAGGAATCTGAATACGGCATATGTTAAATAACTGTTAAACGAAGTTGCAGGCTTCATTTCACAGAGTCGCACACATACGAGCATGTTTCATTTAATAGCATTGTTTTTACAATTAAATCTTACACATTTCGTTTTAGGAACCAAGATTGTATCATATTTTATTTATGGTACTCTTTGATAATGACGAATTATTAAAGTATTAGTTGAGTTTGGTGTTTGGAGTGATTTGAATTTAAGTGAACGTATATCAGAAGTGGAATGACAAATAAAACAATTTACTTTGGCGACAATGAGGGATTATGATAGTTATTATTATGATAGTTATTATTTACGAAGATGCAAATCATCCGAGTGAATAATGACCATAATCCCAAATATAATACTCTACTTTTGTTTAATATCGGCACTAAAGTGTTCAAAAATCGTCATTAAAAGCTCATAAATCGTCACCAAAGTAACCCATTATACGACGATTTAGAGCAACCCAGTATTGGCAACCGTTAAATAATTATTGTACAATTAGGATAATTTTGACAGATATGTTGACGTACTATAGTAAATTTGAACGTAACATGAAACAAAATTTGCAAGAAGAATAAACTAATTAATTCCGATGACGAAATTGAGGACAAAACAATTTTGAGTGTTATTTACGATAACTTCACTGTTCGAGGTTGGCAACACTGACTGTCAGTTTCAATTGACAACTGACAGATGTATAAACTTAACCTATATTGTAATTTTTTTTACTGTTTTTTCCAATTTTTGATTTCAAATAAAACTTAAATGTGTACCACGGCATTGAAGTTCCTTTTTATTACTCACATGGTTTATTTACGGGCCTCGGCAACTAAATTCCATATTCGTGATAAAAAATTGAACTTCAGTGCCTTGATACATAAATAACTATTTCTACTACTGGTAAATTTTTTTGAAAATGATCAACATTTTTGGAAAACACACATTGAAAAACGTCAACATATAAATACACAATGACAACTGACTACATGTCAACTGTCAGACGGCCGTTGCTTTAAAATAACCGTGAATTATAGATTTCTAGCTCTGTGATTGGTTGAGAAGAGTGAATTATGAATTATAAATCATAATTCACTATCGGGAATTGTGGGTACTATAGTTATAGTTCATAAAAAATTTAAATAAAGGGGATGTATTTATAGAGGAGTAAAAAAAATAGTATATTCACCGCAGGAGAGAAGGGCTTTTTTCCCCTTGTAGTATTGTAGCCCTCGCCAACGGCTCGTGCTTCAATTTACTCCGCGCGAAAAAATCATATACTTTTCTCCCTTAGTGTATAATATACTATTATTTATATCTCGTTAAGTATTACATGTGAAAGCCGTCAAATAATAGCACCCAAAGATGGTAGCAGGGAGTGATAACCAGATGGTTAATAGTTATTTGTCAAACTAGAGTGGAAAGCGCTTCTTTTTCCCACTTGAGCTCGCTCATAAGACAATTCGTACGAGAGTGGAAAAAGGGCTTTCCTCTTGTGATAGACACAACTTTTTTTTTTTCACGACATGGTAGGAAACCCCACCGTTCTCCCGAAATAGTGAGGAAAATGTGCTGTTCCTCTCTAGTGAGCAAAATATAGAAGTGTTACCAATATGAATGTTATTTACAAAAAAAACATAAAAAAAATTATAAATTCCTTATTTTAGTGATATACATACTTTAAATTATCTTACAATTATGTCTTATATTTTTATTTTTCCTATTAAATCACAATTTGACAACTTATTAAAGATATTTAATATTGGTTCATTGGCAACACTGCTACACCGCCTTGTGTCCGGTAACCTAACTTTTAACGTGTCAGTCTGTCAGTTGTGTTATCAAACTGTATTTTAGGTGCGAATAAATTGTTTTAAGAAACATGTCGTGAAAAAATGTTCTAACACGAGAGGAAAGCTCTCGTTCGAAATGCCTCACTCGCTGCGCTCATGAGGCAAACTTCGAACTAGAGGCGGAAAAAGAAGCGCTTTCCTCTCTAGTTTGACAAATAACTGTTTCAGGACATGTTTCTAAAAACGATTTGCTCGGACCTAAAATACACGTTGACAACTGACACGTTAAAAGTTAGGTTATCAGAAGCAAGGCGGTGTAGCAATGTTGCCAATGAAACAATCTACAATTTAAATTAAAGTTGTCAAATTGTGATTTAATCTAGAAAAATAATTGTAAGGCAATTTAAAGTATGTATATCACTAAAATAAGGATTTTCAATAAAACTAGGCATTTATTTATAATTTTACAAAATATTTTTGTAAATAACTTTCATATTAGTAACACTTCTATATTTTCCTCACTAGAGAGGAAAAACACATTTTCCTTACTATTTCGGGTTTCGGGAGATGAACTGTGGAGTTTCCTATAGCATGTCGTAAAAAAAAGTAGTTACCACGGGCTATTATTTAAGTAAATGAGTACAGAAAAGGTAACTTTCTGCACGGTCGTAAGAAAATGCACCAATTATACCACCAACAACTCGACTTCCACAAACTCTACCCCCATATTCGCATTTAATTACCGCAAAATATTCCAATTTACCATAAGATCCAGTACACACTGCTCGTCACGTAAACAAAAGACAATCTTGGGTACTTTAAAAACAAATTGTCTCACAAATAGGCCACAGCCGCCTTGTTAAGCCACCAGAACCCACTTGGCTGTATAAGGCGATGGGCAGCGCACGTCCACATCGGCCGTTTCAATCAAAAGAATGTCAAAGAGAATCGAAACGATGGATAAGTACCCGACTACCCCATTTGAAATGCAATCAACGACGGGATAATTCTGAGAGCAGGAATCTAGAATCTAGATGACTTGGAGGAGACAGACAACACAATAAGTCAGACAGAGGCGCACGTCATACAATAGTTTACCCATTGATCATAATTTATTTGAAGGGAATGACACTACTATGTTTTGAACATTTTTTTGCAATTTTATTAAAAATATAACTAGTTTAGAGGAAAGCATTTTCTGTAACACTGTTTTGGAAACTACGCATTCTACAACTAAAAACTGTATTGGAACAACTATCATTCTATACGCCCACACTCGCAAACCCTAGCCCTCGCCTTCGGCACGGACTACAAAATTTTTGCTCGCGTGGAATATGTGCCATTCCATTACTTGTTGTGGAATATACTATTCTATAACACTATTTTGGAAACTAGGCATTCCAACTAAAAATTGTTATGGATTCACTAACATTCCATACGCCGCGCATGGAATATTTTCGACGAATCCGAGCCGCTTATTACCGCGATATATGAAGTATCTTGATTCAGTTACTATGGTTACATCTGTTTTAATTTGATTGATTTGAGTATGACGTTTACAACAGTTTTATATTTGTATTTTTTTTATATTTCCAAAATCTTGTTATAGAAAGTATAGACTACAACGTGTAACGGAATGGCTCGGACTACAAACTTTTTGCTCGCGTGGAATATGTGCTATTCCATTACTTGTTGTAGAATATACTATTCTATAACACTGTTTAGGAAACTGCACATTCCACAACTAAAAATTGTATCGGAATAACTATCATTCCATATGCGTTTGGAATAAATTCGACGAATCAGAGCCGCATATTAGTGCGATACATGAAGTATATTAGTTCAGTTGCTATGGTTACGTTTCTTTGTTTTAATTTTATTTATTTGAGTTTGACGTTTACAACTGTTTTGTATTTGTATTTTTGTATTATTTCCAAAATCTTGTTATAGAATAGTATATTCTGCAACAAGTAATGGAAATGCACATATTCCACACGAGCAAAAAGTTCGCGATTGGGGATATGCCATTCCATTGCCAGTTGTAGATTATACTTTCTATATCAAGATTTTGGAAATTACACAATAGTATATTGAACAACTAGTGTTACAATGACCTTTGTTGTAATACGAGTTGCACAAAATTCAATTTTGTAGCATTGTTTTTGAGAAAAACAGTGTCACAAAATTGACTTTGTGTTCGTGAAATAGGAAAAAAATTTTGCTATCTAACGGATAACTGTTGAAAACGTCAAACTTAAATAAATAAAATTAAAACAAACAGACGTAACCATAGCAACCGAACCAAGATACTTCATATATCGAGTTAATATGCGGCTCTGATTCGTAGAATTTATTTATTCTTCACACTCGGAATCATTCGTTCACGCAACAAACCATCAATCATACCCAACCAGTTATTCCTCGGACGCCCACGCAATCGTTCACCTTCAATCTCACCCACATATATTAGTTTCACCAACCTTTCATTCGACATTCGCTCAACATGTCCAAACCACCTCAACTGACTTGGTCACTCCCACTTTTTTAACAACATTCTTTTCAATCTCACACTCACTATACACCGATGTATTCCGTATACGAGCACGTCTCGTATACCCACTCACTCCTCTCAAATATCTCATTTCTACAGCAGTTATACGTCGTTCATGTTTCTTCATCCACACCCAACATTCAGAACCATACATCAATGTAGGTACTAACACACCATTATAAACACTCAATCAAGCATCTCTAGGTACATTCACGTTTCGAGCAAATTTATCCAGAGCACCCAATACCTTGCACCCTGCAGACACCCGCCTTTCAATCTCCCGGTCAATACATACTATCCAAATATACAAATTTACCCTAACTCAATTATTTAATGATATGCTCAAATAACTTATAAGCTTTCAAGTAAACTGTTACTACCGGTTGCTGGATTGCTACCAAAATCTAACCAGTTCGTAATAAAAACATCCAAGTAATAAATATAAAAATTGGAAATGTGGCCACTACATATTTTCTCAAAAATTTTAATTTCTAAACGGTACAAATTGCTTATTACAAATGTGCAAAATGAACCTATTTTTTTGTGAAAATGACTTTTTGTGTTAAACAAGTTATGGTCGAAGGAGTGTAATATACCTACAATCATTACCCTAAAAATTATATGCTTTTTAGTCACCTAGCTCTACTAAAAAACAACAGTAAATTACTGTTAAATATATAACAAAAAAAAAAAATCAATCACTACCCACTTATAATATAGGACCCAACTGGATAGGATGGACCCATAGCCAAAGCCAACTACTTGTACAATTCTAAGAAAGAGGCGCGTTATTAGAAAAGTGATTAACTCAAACTATCAACGAAGTGAAGTGCGGTGATAGCCACAGATACCTATTTCAGTGGCGCCGAACTAAATTGTTACTGATGACCGACAAAATCACCTGTCAAGCACGCCAGGGCCGTACGAGAACATTTTACCTGCTCAAATGTGTTTAAATTGTATTTTGTTTGCACCTAGAAATCAAAATAAGTTACTAATACTGAACTGTTTCTAAAAATATACATATTTTTATGTAAGGTATATAAAAGGTGATTCATAACATACAGAAAAGATTTAAAGTGTAGCTAGGGGTGTCCAAAATAATGTCATTTCCTGAATAAACTTTTGGTGAAAACTCAATAACAAAAAAATTACAGAAAATTAAAGTTGAACAATTAATAAACAGGCGTTAAACGTGGATTACTCGATGATGATTTTCTTTTTAAGTGCTTTTAAAATGACATTTGATAGCTAATTCGCCTCCTAAAAACAAATGGTTATATGGTAATGCATCAAAGCAACAATATGCAAGTGTACGGCCAATTTTTTAAAGGAAATTTCAAGAAAAAGTACCTCATTTTCTTTTTTTCGATTCATCTATCTCCCTTACACTTGCGTAATTGTGCGAGAGAGATAAAATTTTAATGCCAATTGATAAGAAAACTTCATTGTGTATTGCACGCTTTACAAACTACAGCGGGTTTTAAATAGAAATTGTGAATACTTTTAAGTTAGTTGAACATAGTTCAATTAGAAAAAAATAGTTGTAATATATTATCATAAAACTTACGGCTATTTATATTTTTATTTCATACCATTTACTTATGTTTCATTTTTCGGACTATATATAGTATGAAAAGTGAACTTTAAAGTCCTAGGACTTTAAAGTAAAATTTGACTCTGAATTTTTTCATTATTTATAAACAAATACTTGTTCCTATAGAAATTGTTATTTGGCCTACTTGTATAAACTCATATTTCTACGAATATTTGATAATTTCTGTTAAAAAATACTATAATTTAACAACTTTAGTAACCAGTATGAAATAAAATTTTGTATGTACCTCGAACGAAAAGTGACTTTAAGGTCCTCGCAAGTAATTTCGTAGTACCTTAAAGTTTTACTTTTCGTTCTAGATACATAAATAACTATTTTTTTATTATACAAAAAATGCTGTCTACATGGGTAAGAGCGACTTAAAAACAAAAACACAATTGGAAAACAAGTTGCTATTGAAGTTCATTTAAATGTCAATTCATGAATCGTCAAAGTATGTTAAGTGTAAAATGATTAATACTTTCAGTAATGAAGATAATGTAGTAATATGAAATAAGATTCAATAATAAAAAAAAATCTACAATTCACAGCTTTTTCAATATTTTTGTGCATAATTTAAAATTAAATAACCACAAATTGTCAGATTTAAAAGAAATACATTTCTATGAAAATGTTAATATTAAATTAAAATTAATTTTACAGCAATTCAATTTTATTAATACTTTTGTTTTATTAATTGTTTTTATTTAATCCTTCATCTAATTCTTTGTTTTTTATGTTTATAGGGACGACAACGTTACCAGAGACTTCATCATCTCATCCGGATCATCTGGACTTCATCCGCGCCTAGCTCCACATTATGTGAAGCAGGTCAATGGTATCCAGCTGTGCGGAGGTAGTGTAAAATAATGCGGAAATAAATAACGTCACCTAAGCTTACATCATCTTGGACATCGTCAACGAAGTCTGCAAAATCGTAGACCACTTTGTCAACATCAATATCTGCACCTGGAGAGCTAAAAAATCCTCCGGCAACAAACTCATCAGGACCGACGCTCGCTGCCAGTAACTAAGATGTAAGAAAATTAATTTCTGCTTATTTTTAAAGAAAACATAGTTTCAACTATTCAGTATATTTGTTTTGATTATTTCTAATTTTCTTTTGAGTGTTTATAAATACAGTTGCAGCAGCGATGAAGCCGCACCCCTACTCCAGGTTTTGCTGATAGTTTTCCGGGGGTGAGGTCAGCCTTCTCTCTCTAATTAATGCAGGAGACTGGTCCAGGCTTTTCATTTCAAATAGAAATGTTGTATAAACAAATAAATAAATTGTATATACTTCTACTACTACGTCAACGCAATGAAACAAACTACCAACAGGTATCCATCGTCAACAAAATACAACAAACTAACAACCAATAAATATTTATTTTAATTTAAAATAATCCTTTTTTATCCAGAAATATATTTGCATTCCAAAATAGAGAAATAATTTTTTAATAACAATTTGTTATAAAAATAATTAAATTATCTTTTATTTTTCATTTATAATCTCTATCTTTAATTCATTTTTAATAAACATACATTACGAATTTTAAATATATCTTTTGATGTAGAAAATAAGTGGTTTCTAATACACAAAACAATTTAAACTAATTATTATATTTAACACTTGCCCTCAAATAGATTCATCCTGATATATTTAAAGTAAATCCTTAACTATATGCGAGTAGAAATATCCGTAGTATTTTGAGTCCGCACATTTCGACTGCCGAATGTCAGCGACCTACGCGCGACTCTCTGGTATTTCTACCTGAACTTTTGCGCTAAAAAAATCTCTTTCTCTAATCATAAAATGGTTCAAGCAAAAGTTATTGGAAATTAAATATTGTACAATTAACTTCAACACCTTTTGAGTTTCTATCAATATATTTACCATTGAATTTACTGAAATATGTTTTATTTTATCAATAAATGTTTCAAACAGTTATAAACAGTTTCAGATAATATATTTACAGCATTTAGAACAAAAATTTAATTATTTAATGCATGCTATCACAAATGAAACAAAAATACATTGTAGAAAGAAATGCTTCAAATAATACCGATAGAGAATAAATTAATGAGTATTTTCTTTCCTTACGACTTTTCTGTAAAATTAACCGTTTGTCTAAAAATCGCCAGAAATACTTGTGTCAATCTCAGGACCAGATACCTTCTGCCAAATTTTTAAACTATAATTTGTGCTCTACTACCGCATATTTCAAAATCCAAAGCAGTTTTGTAGCGCATGCGCATTGACGATCACTCGATTAAAAAATCAATAATTTCGATTCGTCGCAGATGATTCTTAATTTGAAATATGAATCGAATGATTTGAAATCATTTATTTCATGTAGAACTGAGAACATATTTTTGAGATTGGTTTAATTCAGCATGAGGCTGTCAAAACGTTATATTTAATTTAAATAAATAAATATATATTTAAATACTTCTTTAAATTAGGTATTAATAAAATTTTTGTTGGTGGTCAACCTTTTAAATACATTACAAAACAAAAGATACAATGGACAAAATAGGATTCGTAATGCTTTATTTATTTGTTGAATTATGTTTAATTTACTCTCCAAAATCCTCAATATTTATTTATAAATATCTAAAACTGTTTGAAACATAGCTTGTGGTAAATGTGCAACTGCACATCTCTGAAGATGTTGAAATATAGCGTAAGCACTTTGACCAGGCGATGCAATTTCAGGAAAGTAGAGCAGAGTTTCAGGGTGAATTAATTTGTAAAATTATGTTTTTGTTGAGTGTATTGTACCAAATATGCTACAATAAATGACTTGACATTTTGTTTTAAATACCCTAGCGACATCTGTTGGATTATTAATTTACTATTACACTGAATGACATTCATTCGAAAATGGCTGCGTTTGTTTATTCATTTCGTTTCAACTTGATTACATTTCAAGTGTTTTAGTTGTATTTCTATATGTTTAGCATAGAAAATGTGCTTCTGTGTTGTACAGAGATCTTCAGCAGTACTTGTAAAATAGAGCAGATATCCTAATATTTCCATATACGGTGAGATTGTTTATGATTGTTATTGTTTTGTACGACCACTTAGAAATCTACTCATTGTATGTTTGTTGTTGCTAGGGATATGAGGTACATTGCAAGCATCGTGCGAAATGAATTTGTTTTGTGAGTATTTAAATACAGGTCATTTCATTTCAGTACAGGTGTCATTACTTATTTACAATTGTCAAATATTGGAATGGTGACAGCGGAACAAATTTATGATTAAAATATTATTTAATTAGGAAATAATATCGTGGTCGTAAGAAAAGTATAGTGTACAACTCGCATGAATTGTCCATTTCATACTAGTAGGCAATGAGTACCATTCCATGCTTGTTGTACAATATACTATTCTAGTTTACTTTATGTACAGCTGCAGTATAAAAATTCTTATGTTTTTAGGCCTATTTTAGCACAGTATTTATGCTAATAAATAAATATATCACCAAGCCATTCACTCATATGTTGATGTTGCAAGTTAGCAACTAAAGATCTGGATCAATAACATTTTCTAGCGTGATATTTAGGTACCAGCTGTCAAATTAGAGTCTTTGGAATGAAGTGTAAGGAGGATTTCATAACTGGTATTGAATCCAGAATATCTAAATAGTCAAAACATTGCTTGACTGTCAAATACCAAACGGACGTAGGTAAATAAAAGAAAATAAACTTTTAAACTATTTATTTATTGATATTAACAAACTGTTTTTTCTGTTCTATGTAGTAAATTACAATTACAATTACTTCTGTGAAATGGAACCATCTGGCAGACCTTTTATGACCGTAATTATAGTTTTAGAGCAGTCTGAAATGGTCTGCAGCATACTATCAAATTTGAAGATTGTTCTAAAGCTTTTTCGTACTTCAAAATGTTGTAACTTATTACAATACTTATTAATAATAAATAATTTATTTAAATATTGTTTCAAATCTAAATCTTTATATGTCAAGTTGTTTATTTATATTTGATTTATACTTTTCAAGGTGGAATGAAAACAACATTGCACGCTGGGTTCCTCAGAATTTTGCTGAGTTCTAGTGCTACGACGAACCATCTTGTTCTGTTCGCTTCTATTTCCCTCGCTACATATTGACGACATCTGCGGGCCCGAGATAAACACCTTCATCATCTTCGCAAGGATCAGCGTCTGCACACCTTGAAGAATGTCCTCAACTGTTACTGTTATCATTTCAATCATTGAAATAACAAATTCCATGATAAATTAGCATTAAGAATTGATAGATTTATTAATATTTTTTAAGAAATATTTTTAAGTATGACGTCATTTTGAAATTTTTATTTCGTCAATAACTTGAAAACTTTTAGCGCTAAAATATTGTAGTCAAAAATCAACAACTCTGGATTAATTAAAGAGTTAGAAAATATCTCATTTATTAATTTGTTAATGTTAATTAAGAAGATACAAGGGATATAAAAATGTTCATCTATCTGTTATGGCGGACATTTTTCTCTTGTTGTTTATTCTTAAACTACCGGAGCTAAAATAATGTGGTTTAAAATTTTTCATCTCTAGATTAATTGTAGAGTTTGGAAATATTTCATTTGTTAATTTATTATTGTTAATTAAGAAGAATGAATCGATATAAAAATGTTCATCTGTTAATCATGTCGGACATTTTTATATTGTTGTTTATTCTTAAAGTATTTGAGATATAATTTTGTAGTATTACAGTTTTATCACTAGAATAAGTGTACAGTTAGAAAATATCACATATGTTTATAAATTATTGTTAATAAGATATTGGGAAATTTTAAATGTTCATGGCAGACATTTTGTATTGTTTAATGATATTTACTGTATATGTATACCTAATATTTAATTTATTTCAATAAAATATTTAAAACTTATCCTTTGTTTTGCTGAAATGACTCGACTAATTAGCGATTTTGGGTTAGTATTTCTTGCGTAACTCGCATTTGAAATCTGTCAGAAGACCCTGAAGAAATTAAGTAGAGCACGGGATAGCTGATGTAATCATAGTTCTTAAATTTGATAAGAGATGGCTGAACTGCTGCATGTGAATGCTTCACACTAACACATGGAACAGGGCTGTATCTCGGACCATTTTTTTCAGATCTGCAATATCACTTACCGTTTCAAAGATACAACCCTTTGACAATTAAATAGAGCAGTGACAGATTTCAAATGCGCTCTTTGAATACATTCCTTCATAATAGTTCACAAATTTACCAAGAGATGGCAGCACTATCAGATGTGAATGCGACAATTAGTCGATTTGTTCACATTTGAAAAACAAATCACTAATTGACCAGCAAATAAATATTACAGAAAAACATTTATATATTATGAACCAACAAATAAATATTACAGAAAAATATTTATAATATGGACCAGCAAATAAATATTACAGAAAAACATTTATATATTATGAACCAACAAATAAATATTACAGAAAAATATTTATAATATGGACCAGGAAATAAATATTACAGAAAAACATTTATATATTATGAACCAACAAATAAATATTACAGAAAAATATTTATAATATGGACCAGCAAATAAATATTACAGAAAAAACATTTATATATTATGAACCAACAAATAAATATTACAGAAAAATATTTATAATATGGACCAGCAAATAAATATTACAGAAAAACATTTATATATTATGAACTAACAAATAAATATTACAGAAAAACATATATATTATGAACTAACAAATAAATAAAAATCTCCCCTATCTTCAACTTTTTTGCGGTTTTTTCTCCCTCGTACTATAGAGTGGGGCTATGTCTCGGGACGTTTTTCTCAGATCCGCGATATGTCTTACCATTTCAGAGGTATAGCCTTTTGAAAAAGTATGTGAGAAGAAGACCCTTTGATGGCGATAGCCTTTCACGAAAATTAGATTTCGTACCAGGGCAGCAAAGATTGGAAGAGCACTCTTTTGGAGAAGTTGTTCATTTCTGCTATAGTTGGCAACACTGAAAAAATCAATGTTGCCAACGATAGCAAAAATGGACAATTTCTTCTTCTTATCCGAGGGCTCTGCCAGTCTTTGCTGCCCGGATACAAAGTTAAAATTCAATGGTTTTCTGTCAAACATGAGGACTTTTTCTCAGCACGGCAAGCCATTACCTGTCAATCTAAAGGGTAATTAAACAAAACAAGGAAAGAGGAGGATAAATATAGTAAACACAAGTATAATTTTAATTATTTATTGCAATAATTAAATTTTTTTTACACAAAATATACAAATAAACAGTTATTATTATCACAAACAATGTAAATTGTTCGTCATGAACAGTTTTAATTTGCTAATACCATATTAAATAACAATAATATATTATTAACATATGTGAGATTTCCTATCTCTGCTATTAATCTAGAGATGGAAATTAAAGACTAGAAAATTTTAGCTCTAATATTATAAGAATAAATAACAAAAGAAAAATATCAGCCATGATAAATAGATGAACAGTTTTATATCGCTTGTATTTTCTTAGTTAACAATAATCAATTAACATATGTGATATTTCTTGATATTACAATTAATTTACATATGAAAATTTGAGACTAGAAAATTTTAGCACAAATTTTATAAGAATAAACTGCAACAGACAAATGTCCGCCATGTTTGACAGATGAATGTTTTTACTTTATCTATATCTTTTTAATTAAGAATAATAAATTGACAAATGTTATATCTTCTAACTCTACAATTAATCTAGAGTTCAGAATTTGACTTGAACATTCTAACTCAGTTTTCAAGCAATTAACAAAATGTAAATTTCATTATGGCGTCATACCCATCAACCTTATTTCGTTAATAAATCAATCATTTCTTAATAAATAATAATAAATCAATCATTTCTTATAAAATTCTAGTATATCTAACTAGGCGCCGTATTTCATCCATATTTGTCACAACTGACGACATAGCTTTATTACTATTTGTAATATTAACGAAATAAAAAAATCAGTGTGACGTCATGTCGTACATTTTTATTTCGCCAATATCTCCATCAATCTTTACAAAATATTAATAAATTTATTATTTCTTAATGCTACAGTTAACAAACCTATAATTCAAGTCATTGAAAAGATATCTTAAATAGTTCATAAGAAATTAAACAAATAAAAAAACTATTGATGCAACAGTTGAAGACATTCTTCCAGGTGCTCAGACTCTACAGAAGTGCTGATCCTTCAGTTGGATATCTCGGGCGTGCGGATAAGTCGCAGTCGTCAGCTGGTCGTCTGTCTGCAGAAGAGCAGCCAAGAAGTTCGTTGTAGAATCTTGAGGAACCCAGCGTGCAAGTCATCATTGCACCCTGAAAAATATAAATCAAATGTTATTAAATAATTATAAGCGATTAGAAATGTGTTGAAAAATTTAAAAACAATATTCAAATTGATGTTCACTTACATTACATTTTGTAGAGCAAAGTAGCTTCAGAACACTCTTCAAATTTGACAGCTGCTACTGGTGACGATTCCAAGTTGTTCTAGAAAGATCTACCAGATGATTCCATTTTCTAGAAGTTGTAATCGTGAATAAGGCAGCAGAGTATATAACGTTATTAGCAATCTATAAAATAAAACAAAAAATTAGTGTTTACGATTTGTTTAAATTTTTAATTTATTGTATTGTATTTATCTACGTCCTTTTGACATTTGATGACAGTTATGTAGGCGTAATCTCTGGATTTAATTCCAGTTATAAAATCATCATGATTAATACTGTAATTTGTCAATATTTATTTGTATACACATATTTTGATTTACAAGAAAGAAGAATATGTAAAATTAAACTAACTAAAACATTGCTTTTACAATAATTAAAATTAAATCTTTTTTCACTAGCCCGAAAAGTATTCCTAATAATCACATTTGGATTGGTTACCAATATCTCTGCTAGATGTTGCACATTGAAATCTGTAGTTGTTAACGTGCAACATTAATATTTGAGTGAATGCTGAGATGATATATTTATTTGACAGCTCAACTACTATATTCTTGACTATATTAAAAGAAACCTACAAACAAAATAATCGTTTTAAACATAAATATTTATAACCAAAACGACAAAACATTTGCTGTTATAAACAATGCTTACAGTATACAGGCATATTAAGATATCTGCTTTATTTTCTAAGTACTCCTGGAGGTCCTAGCACAACATAGAACGACAATTTTATTGTTAAACTTATAGAAATACACCCAAAACACAGAATGTTATCGAACTGTAACAAATTTGTTAAATGCCGCAGCCATTTTAAAACGAAGTGTCAGGTTTAATAATAATTAATTGCTATTATTCAACAGATGGCGCTAGACTGCTAGAGTATTCAATATAATATTACAAATCTGTTATTGGAATAAATTTTGCACAATAAATACAACAAAAAACATTATTTTAAAATTAAATTAGGCCTGAATCACTCTCTGTTCTACTTTTTGGAGACTTCAACATTTGGTTAGCCAACTCTCTTTTCTACGACGTTTCTTAATCCGTTACTGTAGATTTATCAAAGGTTGCGATTGTAAATGTGTAAACTGTATATTAAAATGTAATTAATGAAGTTTTCTGGAATTCAATTTTGTATATTGAATAGTTTGTAGTGTATTTAAATAAATATTTCGCAACTTTTCTCTATATTTAATTCAGTACAATGTTTTGGCAACTTCTGATATTTTAAACATATTTAATAAAGTTCTGCGCGAAATAAATTATTTTAAATGTTTCAAATAAAAAGCATTTGCGCCGAAAACAAAGTATTGATTTTCTGCCGCCTTCCGGAGTTTGCCGAGAGATGGCAGCACGCATATTAAAATTGGAAAAATTTATTAGATTATTTGAAGATTGTATACATGACAAGTTACTTTGACAATAATTATTAATTGTATCAATTATTATTATTTTTCATACATTTATTTATTGCTACGAATATTAATAATTTGTCCAGGAATGAAAACGTTTGACTTACGAAGACACTGGTGGAGAAACAGCAGCAGATTTCTTTAGGTACGCAGATGACTCTTCGGCTTCGGTCTACGAAAGATGCTAAGGAAGACCTTGGAACTTAAATAATCGATAATAAATATTACTCCTAATTAATCAGTACTCTCTAATTTGCATTTATAATAGATTTACAGTAATCTGAGTAATCTAAAATATGAAATGATATTACACGAGTGCTAAAAAGAAATCAAACCAAGTTAAATTCTATCAGAACAGATCTAAAAAATCTTCTTCCAATAAAATTTTGTATACAAATCCAATATAATTATGACAAAATTTTTACCTAGTTTACAATTGAACAAAAACCTCAATCATACTCCGTTGAACTTTCCGATGACGTCAACGCTAAATTACAGCATTTTCAGAGATCTGTAGTTGAAACTGTGGTAAAACCGTAGTTTACGGCCAATTGTGAAGTTAGCTACGGATCGCCAATGAAGTTTGGTAGATATGACAGTTTGTGGTGGTGCAAGTCAAACAACAAAAACCTAGTAAATTTGCATTCTAAAAATGCCATGGAACAAATTCGTGTTTATTCAACCTCAAAATTAAAATAAATCTTAGTTTCTAGCTTTTTAAATTGTTTTTCTGTAACTATGACCGGCTAAAGAAACTAGGACCTGCAGCTAACTTCTCTTGTGGTCGTGAACTACGGTTTAGCTCAAATTTGTGTTTATTTAACCTCAAAACTAAAACAAATCTGAGTTTTTAAAATTATTTTTCTACAACTATATCCGGCTAAAGAAACTAGGACCTGCAGCTAACTTTACAATTGGCCGTAAACTACGGTTTAGCCGAAACGGTGTTAACTTCCTTAAATTAGATTATTTACTGTTACAAATATATATGATACTACTATTGAAAGAAGTTTAGCATATGTTGCACTAAAATACAGAATCTTTAATTATCTTCAACATTATATTTATTACAGAGAACCAGAAAAGAACTTACCTTCAATGGACGGTTGAGAATCTACAAAACAAAATCAAGAAAAGGTTATAAGTTGTGAACAAAATAGATATTTCACAAGAAATAGTCATAATTCGCAGTCATTATTAACTTTTAACACATTATTAACTTAATAATTCAGCTAACAACATATTATGCTGTTGGTCCTAAACTTACAAATTACAAAGATGACAATTTATCATATAAATGTCGTATAAACCTAACCATGACACAAAGGAAATCATAAATATAATTTTTCTTCACACACACATATTTAATATTAAATAAACATTTTAATGAAACAGTTACAGAAAATATATTAATTATAGAGTAAATAACAAGATACCTGGAATGATTCTTTTAAATCAGGAATGTCAAATAAAAAATTACAAAAATACTGAAAAATCGAACTAATTTTACGTAAATAAACAGTTTATAACTATAAATAATAACTATATAGTTCGAGTTTACTTTTTGTACACGTAGCTTTCAGCGCCTCCTCGGCCGAAACCTGTAACACAAACAAAACACAATCTTAGCAAGCAACCAGTAACAAAACACTATCTATTTACAACACAACCCGCCGTACAGTTGGGTTAAAGAAGTTGTAGCTGTAATACATTTAATAATAGTAAATTGAAGCACGAGCCGTAGGCGAGAACTACAATAGGACAAAAAAAATACACTTCACTTATCTTTAAAACAACCAGCGCTTTTTTGGTCGAACTAATGACTTCAGAGAAAAATGTTATATACAAAAAATGACCAAGAAAAAGGGCCCTATTTAATGGAAATAACAAACAGAAATTTAAACCAGTGGTTCTCAAACGTTAGAATAAAATTATATTTTTACTTTCTTATACAAAGTATAAGGAAGTATTGGAATCATGAAAAAAATCGTTGACGAGATTTTTGCGCAAATACATATTTTGACGTCCACTGAATCCGTTAAGACTAATTTCTCAATGATGTCTGTGTGTGAGGATGGATGGATGGATGTCCGCGTGTGCAATATCTCATGAACGAGACAAGATATGTAAACGAAACTTGGAATTTATAAGTTTCATGAAAATATGAAGAGCTGATTTGATTTTGAATGAAATTGAAAAACCGGAAGAGGAAGTTTACTGAACACACAAGACAATAAATTCCATTTTTTTCCAAAATAGAATCAGCTGTGAAAAAAAGTTTCAAATGAAAGATGTTGGCAAGAATATTTAGAATATAAAATGTTATTTGCACTTTTCTTATACATGCTTCTAATTTTGAGAAAAACTAAATTATTTTTTAAATAATATATTTCAGTAATCTTAGTTACACTGGGAACAAAAGCTAAAATAATTTTTACATCTATTTGTCAAACGCGTCAAATAATTGTGAAGTGTCAAAAATATGTGTCGTTTTAAATATTATAAAAGCAATAATTGTATTATTAGTTAGAAAGTTTTAAGGACTAGATATTAATAAATATTTTAAATTAACATCATAGCTGAGAATACAAAATTAATGTTATAATTTCTATATGTCAAATAATTGTTACAATAGTTATACGCAAGGAACATGACATACATGTTCAGTTGGTTTTATTTGTATAAGAAAGTAGTGTGGTACCCACACCAGATTTTTTTAAATAGCTATATAAATTTTTAGTTCATTAGTTAGAGATTTTTTTACAACAAATTCTGTTTTAATATTTTCATTCAAGTAGATATTATTCTATTTTTTAATTATAAGTTTCTAATAAATTGAGGATCTCTACATTCCTATTTTGCCAAGGAGTGTTTTTACAAAGGTACAGATTTTCTGGCACCAAATTTTGAATATTTTTACTGTAAATATTTCTCACCTCCAGGACCAAACATGGCCGAATAACAGGGCTGGTGACAGTATGGTTTGCCCTCGTGTTCAGCATGTGACCCAGGGGTCAAAGTCTTGTTGCATTTTTCACATCGAAGACAACCAGCATGCCAATCTTTTCCCAAGGAAGTTTTTCGCTCAGCTGTAACAAAAAAAATTATAATTAGTATTTAGATCAACATTACCCGCTTAAATTTTTTTGCTTATTAACTATTTTGCAGCTGTGATACGTGTCTAAATTATTTTAAGGGAAAATGTTTTAAATAAAGATGAAGACAACAAAACATTTTTAAAATTTCTCAAAAATAATTTGGACACATTTGACGACGTATAACTGCTGTGGTAATTTCTGAAATGAGATATTTGAGAGGAGTGTGTAGTTATAGTGTCCGAAATACGTTGGTGTATGGTGAGTGTGAGATTGAGAAGAATGTTAGTAAGAAAGTGGGAGTGAGTCAATTGAGGTGGTTTGGACAAAAGGTTGGTGAAACTAATATATGCGGGTGAGATTGAGGGTGAACGATTGCGTGGGCGTCCGAGGAATAAGTGGTTAGTTATGATTGATGACAGAACTGGGAGTATCTTACATCAAAGGATATTCAACAGTATCTAAGATACTAAAAGTATCTAAGATACTTTATCTTAGATACATTCTATTTTATGTAAAATGTATCTTTTATTTAAATACTTTTTAAAAGTATCTGTATCTTTTATCTTAAAAATATCTTATATCTTAAAAAAGTATCTTTCATCTTATAAAGTATCTTTTATCTTAAAAAAAGTATCTTTTGTCTTAAAAAGTATGTTTTATCTTAAAAAGTATCTTTTAAAAAAAAAGTATCTTATTTGCAAATTTAAGGTATGTGCCAGTGAAATATTTTGAAATATGTGATATATTTTTTAAGGTTTAAGCTTACAGTTAGTATAAATATTTAAAATTTATTCAAATATTTCTTAAAAGTACCTAATTAAGATATTTTAAAGTATGTAAAACATCTCAAAGTATCTAAGATATTAAAAAGTATCTAAAATATATAAAAGTATCTTAAGTATTTATATTAGATACTTTTAGAAATATTTGTATCTTAAGATACTTAGAATAAAAAGTATCTAGATACTTAAGTATCTTTAACAAATTTATGTAAGTATCTTAGAAAAGTATCTAGATATTTATTAAAAGTATCTTTCCCAGCTCTGATTGATGATTTGTTGCGTAAACGAATGATTTTGGATGAGGCGAAAGTGGTGCAATATTTGGAGGAGACTGATTGTTTTTCAGGGTTTATTTTGTACGATTTAAGCGAGAGGTTATGTGTTTGATAATAATCTTTACAACTATACATTTTTATTTTGTTTTAGGATTACATTTATCGGATGTTTTTAAGTTTTATTTAGATAGGTAACTAAGGTTAAGCTGTCCAATAGATATTGAGTAATTAGAATCAATTAAAACACTTATTTATTTTAACTTAAGATAAAAAAAAAGTATTTTTTTTATCACCGATAAAACTGTTATTACAACTTGTATTTTGTTCATTTGAGATTAAAGTTATGAAACTACGTATTTATGTAATTAAACTTACAATAATTTTATAGAAAACTATTCCGTACAATATTAAACATTTAAAAAATTATGCATTAAAATATTTCTTGCAACTTTCTCGGTTTAAATTATATATTTTACGTTGTGGTTTAAAAGAAATAAAGAAAATGCTACTAGAAGAGTTTCTAACATTAACATAAAATTTTAATTACATGTACAACTAATAATAATTAATGATGTATCCTAATGACGTAAACAAATTGTTTTTATAGAAATTATAACGAAATATGTATAAATGAAATAAAATGTTGCACATTTTTAATTTGTAAAAGTATAGAACAAATATTACCTAAGAAAAATTATAATTCCTATAATAAAAAACAAATACAGATATACTAATAAAATCGTTTATCTTATCTTAGTGATCAATTATTTCAAAATACCTGTCCAAAATCAAACATTACATCACTAAGGTATTATTTTATTTGTACAAAGTGTTCCAAGTAAAAATTGTGGAATTATCGACGAAATTATACATTAGGTAATGTCATTGTCGTTTAAATTCAAATCACGAAATATGTAAAAATAGCGGTGAAGTCATCTGTTTAAACAGAGACTGTTCACAATGACTTAATCTGGTTAGAATGGATGAGTAACATTCTAACGTTTTTTAATATGAATGTACCGGTTGTTGCGGAATGTCCGGTGCATCTCTAGAGGAGAATATAGGCCATGGGGCCTGTGGCAAATTTTTATTTATACTATGTTATAAGTGTGGAAAGATACAAAAAAAATTTGATGTGTTCTGCACATAACCTTCCGCTCAATACAACTCTTAAACGGTACAAAATAGTATTTGATGATACAGAAAAATACCTTCTTATATTTCTTTATTTTTTTGACACATATTTCACTAAGAAAACAGCTTCACAATCACAATGACATGTCACATTTCGTAAAAAATTAAATTTTTTTAAGTGTTTCAATGGTGTACATGGAATGCAAGATTTATGAAATTAAATTTCTTTATATTTTATTATCTCCAAAACTAATGAAAATTAATAAAATTAGTGTAATCAAAACAGATGTAAAATTAAATATTCTACAACATTCAAAATAACAAATTGTTGAAAAATTAAATTTAAGCGTGATTTTTTCCGGAAAACTATTAAGGGTTTTCTAGTGAACTGCTACTTTCGGTTGACTAATTTTATCCAAAATCTAATCAGCTCTTCATATAAATATAAGAAGCAATAATTCACAAAATTATATTTTTTGTCGATTGCCGTAAGAAGACAACTTACAGATCAACTTTACCGTCACGAGACGATTATTTTACGACATTCGTCTAACTTCACAATAATATTTTGGTTATCTGTAAGTGACATGTGACAGATAAAATAAAATATTTAATTATTTACACTTATACATCCATTTAAAATGAAGTAAGTTCTGAAAATACTTAAATAATATATTAACTTAAGTCGAAATTAAATTATTTATTGTTTGAATATATGGAATTAAAAATTCGGTACTGAAAACAAATATTAAAAAACGAAAACGGATGATCATTGTCAGTTCTGGAGGCGCTAAAATACTACTAATATTTTTTTAATACTTTACTCACAGACGACTGACTTAAGGTGAACCATACGGGCTGAAGATAGCGCAAGATGAACGTGACTTTTTTGAAACAATATATCATTATTATAATAAATGAAACATATAATGTTTTATACCTACGTTTGTAGATAAAAGTCCAAAGTTTTGTAATAAATTTTAAAATGCCAATTTTGTTTACATATTATACATGAACATAATTTTCAAAGTAGTCAAATATATGTCACACATTCCCATGAACGACTACAGTAATACAAATAATGTGTATATTTATAAATATGATCGTCTATAACATACTAAAATTATTTTACATTTGAATTTACAGTTTTTGAGAAACAAATAAAAATATATCAAAAAGTGTGTTTTTTGGTATATTCTTATTTGTTTCTCAAAAACTGTAAATTCAAATGTAAAATAATTTTAGTATGTTATAGACGATTATATTTATAAATATACGAATTATTTTCATTACTGTCGTCGTTCATGGGAATTAGAAATTCAGTATCAAAATTCTGAATTTTTGACCAACTAGACTTCAACGAATATATTTTTATAGTTGAATGTTTCAGTTATCCTTTTCATCCACATATATAAATACTAGAATGTTCAAAGACTTCAAAGTAATAATTATTTTGTTTTTCGATAAGAATAATTGTAAGAAATAATTTATTGAAATTTGAATTTGCAGAACAAAATTCATGGGAGTGAACGAACCCAACGGAAATATGTTCTTCATCTGACATTGCAATGTACAAGTCAATGTAAAAAATCCATGATATTTTGACGAATGGAGGGTGTTGGACCATAAAGAACATGAAAATAAATAAAGAATACAGAATTTGCTGTTTTTTTAAAAAATAAAGGGTTCGTTCTTTCGACGCGTATGTTTGACCTTAAACATATCCAACAGTTTGAACCAACTGGATTTTGAAAAGAACTACCACATACAAAATATAAAGTTACGAAAACCCTTAAAGTAAAATTGATATAAATTGGTAAGGAAAAATGTCTGTATCAAAATACTTCAAAAGGAATACGTGTTGATATCCAATCCAATATATCCAGTTGGATAATTATTGTTAAACTTCGCTAAGTAATACAATAAATAATATTACCTTTATTATTAAGTTTTAACTGATTTAATACTTAGAAGTCTCTAGAGGGAATAAATAATAGTAATGATAATATTATTCATAAAATAATGATGAATTTTCGCATTCTACAGTGACCGTAAAAGTTTACAGGCACCTCAAACTTCACCGTAACTTTTACAGATATCTGTAACATATTTACGATTTTCTGTAAGGAACAGATGCTGTCAGAATTGCCATTTGACCTGTAAGCATTTACAGATCTTACAGGTTCTCTTACAGACTTTACAGAATTGGTCAGAATTGGCCTATTAGGAAATAAATTATGGAACATTTATCAAACTATAACCAGATTTGTATCGACAGAAAAGTAAATATTGCATCTTAGCTGAAACGAATATATGAAATGAGATTTGCAACCAATTATTTTTCATCGTTGAATTATTTATAGTTTACAAGGTAAAAGTACTAAAAATATTTTTTTTTCACGACATGGTAGGAAACTCCACCGTTCTTCTCCCGAAATAGTGAGGAAAATGTGTTGTTCCTCTATAGAGAGGAAAGTGTAGAAGTGTTACCTATATGAATGTTATTTAAAAAAATATATTATAAAAATTGTAAATAAATTCCTAATTTTATTGAAAATCCTTACGTTAGTGAAATACATGCATTAAATTATCTTACAATTATGTCTTATATTTTTATTTTTCTTATTAAATCACAATTTGACAACTTATTAAAGATATTTAAGATTGGTCCATTGGCAACACTGCTACACCGCCTTGTGTCTGATAACCTAACTTTTAACGTGTCAGTCTGTCAGTTGTGTTCTGAAAGTGTATTTTAGGTCCGAGCAAATTGTTTTTAGAAACATGTCGTGAAAAAAATGTTGTGTCTAACACGAGAGGAAAGCTCTTCTTCCACTCTCGTTCGAAATGCCTCACTCACTGCGCTCATGAGGCAAACTCCGAACTCAAGGGGGAAAAAGAAGGGCTTTCCTCTCTAGTTTGACAAATAACTTTTTCTACGACCACTTAGAAATCTGCTCATTGTATGTTTGTTGTTGCTAGGGATATGAGGTACATTGCAAGCATCGTGCGAAATGAATTTGTTTTGTGTATATTTCAACACAGGTCAGCTTATTTAAGTACAGGTGCCACTGCTAGGATACTTATTTATAATTGTCAAATATTAGAATGGTGAAAGTAGGACAAATTTATTATTAAAATTAAATTAATTTTGAAATAATATCGTGGTCGTAGAAAAAGTATAGTGTACAACTCGCATGGAATATCATTTCGTACTCGTATGATTTGCAGCATTCGCCTTCGGCTCATCCTACAAACTTTCACACTCGTAGGAAATGAGTACCATTACATGCTCGTTGTACAATATACTATTGCCACATATCAAAGTTCGTGATGAAGGCAAGAGCTTCTTAAACTACTTAAAAATCTCTGTAGACACCATTGAATATTTTCCAACCTGGCAACGAAACTTGCACTACTAAGGCGAACATTAAACCCACCCATAATATAAAACTCACTCCTTCATAAAAAATGAAAATCGATAGTCCAACCTACCCCAACACCGCATATCACACTCGTCGTACATTTCAGCTTCTTGAGCACGCTTGCATGATGTACATGCACAGCCCGAGTAATTAGTTGGTAATTTTGCTAATGGCACTTCCTTGCAGCGCTACGCCCCCGCGCTCTGTGCTCGTTCATTTCAAGCCGTCGGTGTCATGGTTCGACATTGTCTCGCTTGTATATGTTGAAAAGGACAAAAGTGCGCAAATGCATATGAAGATTGTATGCGACTTATGCTAGTATGAGAATGTGGATGACATGGGATAAATTCTAATATGGTTGGAATAGAAATCTTATAAGTAAAAGTGCATTCTAAAATATAACCTCCTGACAATTTTAAACGGTATAATATATAGAAAAAAGATTCTATAACATTGTTTTGAAAACTACACATTCTACAACTAAAAATTGTATTGGAACGCAGCGTTTGGAATAAATTCGACGAATCGGAGCCACATATTAGCGCGATATATGAAGTATCTTGATTCAGTTACTATGGTTACGTCTGTGTGTTTTAATTTGATTTATTTGAGTTTGACGTTTTCAACAGTTTTATATTTGTATTTTTTGTATAATTTCCAAAATCTTATTATAGAAAGTATAGTCTGCAACATGTAACAGAAAGGCATATCCCACACTCGCAAACCATAGTCCTCGCCTTCGGCTCTGACTACAAACTTTCTGCTCGCGTGGAATATGTGCCATTCCATTACTTGTTGCAGAATATACTATTCTATAATACTGTTTTGAAAACTACACATTCTACAACTAAAAATTGTATTGGAACAACTATCATTCCATACGCAGCGTTTGGAATAAATTCGACAAATCAGAACCGCATATTAGCGCGATATATGAAGTATTTTAGTTCAGTTGCTATGGTTACTTCTCTGTTTTAATTTTATTTATTTGGATTTGACGTTTTCAACAATTTTGTATTTGTATTTTTTGTACTATTTCTAAAATCTTATAATAGAATGTATAGTCTACAACATGTAACGGAATGGCATATCCCACTCTCGCAAACCGTAGTATACTCAAAATGATTTTGGAGAAGACGCACGTCATCAACCTGAAAAAAAAACTTTATAAAGTGAAAAATAACTTGTAAAGTTTATTGAGGTATGCTGATGTTTTAAAAAAAACGACGTAAAAAATACTAGATTAAGAAAAGTAAATATTAATGCAAATTACAGTGATTTTATAGTTAATTTTATTCCTTTAATGGCATTTTAAATTATTAAAAATAATTCTAGTTCATTTTTGTTCGCTATGATGTTGCTATTGGTAAATGATCACGTTTACATAAAAAATTCATGTCGAACTGTCACTTTAATGTCAGATTTTACTGTGTTGTTAAAATTTGTGCTCCTCGTGATCCAGTGTTTTATAATATGTATGTATAAATATATTGTGTTTATTGCAACAAATGCAAAAAATGGCGAC
Organism: Poecilus cupreus; assembly: GCA_963942605.1. NCBI lineage: Eukaryota > Metazoa > Arthropoda > Insecta > Coleoptera > Carabidae > Poecilus > Poecilus cupreus. The sequence goes on from OZ012722.1 coordinate 10,129,474, forward strand.
ACGTGTGAGCCAACACGCATTGCATTTTCATTTCAACAAAAATTAGTATCCCATATAAACGTTGTTGCATAGTGACGTCATTATTTAGTAATATTTTTGATGACGTGCGTCTTCTCCAAAATCATTTTTAGTATAGTACAAATTTTTTGCGCGTGTGTAATATGTGCCAGTCCATTACTTGTTGTAGAATATACTACAACAAGTAATGAAATGGCACATATTCCACGCGAGCAAAAAGTTTGTATAGTCCGAGGGCTACGGTTTGCGGTTTGCGACTGTACTTTCAATAACAAGATATTGGAAATTATAATAAATAAAATAAATAAAATAAAATAAATATATCATCACGCGTTTTACCCATTATGGGTGTGGCACTCTGCTTACGCAGATCTCGGTAAGTGATATATTTTTACGTATGAAATGCGGTTACCAGCCGTCAAATCATAGCCCTCAAATATGTTAGTGGAGGGGGACCACAGGGGTAAATTTAAATTTGTAACTGTCGACAGTGGGATTCGAACTGAGGATCTCACGATCCACAGTTCGACACGTTACCACGGAAATTATACAAAGATAAAAATATAAAACTGTTGAAAACGTCAAACTCGAATAAATAAAATTAAAACAAATAGACGTAACCACAGTAACTGAATCAAGATACTTCATATATCGCGCTAATAAGCGGTTCTGATTCGTCGAAATTATTCCATACGCGACGTATCGAATGCTAGTTGTTCCAATACAGTTTTTAGTTGTAGAATGTATAGTTTCCAAAACAGTGTTATAAAAAAAAACAATGGGCGCGTTCAGCCGAACCTAGCAGCTAGATCGCTAACCTAGCGGTCACAGCTGAACGTATTGCTAAGTAACCGCTAGAATTCAGCAGCTAGACCAGAGACAAGACAAAGGAGACGTGTCAGCTACAGCAAAATCGAAAAGGATAGAAGTTCTGCGCCTCTACCTTCGGGACCACAAACTAATGGCGTATATAGGCGGGAAAGTATGAAATTTCAAATTTGAACAGGAATAAACATTAATTGAAAACAATAATTATGTATTAAGAAAAATGTTATATTTCAAATTAACGAAATACACATCAAATAATAGAAAATATATACATAATACATATGTAAAATACATGTTCTGCATCCATTCTTCATACAGACGGAATATTTGGTAGACGACAAAACGTCAAATGTTAGATCCTCCTCATTGAAACTCCTGCAGCCAGGAACAATACATTTGAAGCCACGCATGAAATGAAAATAATGTAATGACATTTATAATCATGTATAAAAACAAATTAGAAGAAATAAAGATGTAAAATGAGTTCCAAACTCTTTAAAGATTCAAATACAGTTTCATATAATGAAAATATGTGAAATCGGCTTACCTTTCAAATAAGATGCACTAGTCAGAATAATCACTCACACAAAATCAACTAAATCAGAGTATTATCGATCCAAACGAAACGAAATCAGAGAGAAGTGAATGTTTCAAATTTCAATTGTCACTTGGAAACTTCAAAATAATACGAGTGTACTGCCACGTAGCGTGAAGACCATGGAACTAATTTGACATTTCTATCACAAGTCGTGCATATAGCTGACAGGGCCCTGAGCTAGACTAGCGACCTAGCGAAATAAATTTGCGCTAGATGAGCTAGCGAACCTTCTAGAACTGTCAAATGTATAAAAATTCATTTGTAATGTCATCAATATTAACCATGTTTGCAAAAAAACTATCAAATTAACTTAAAATGTAGTGAAATATATGAAGTATTTGACATCTATTATTTACCAATTTTAAAATACTGTTCTGGATTTGTCTATTATCAGAATTTGAGGTTAATTCCACCTAACTTGACTGACACAAGATGACAGTACCAGCAAAATTCCGTTCATGTTCATACTACTTTTCATCTGCTAGAATCTAGCACTAGCAAACGCTAGCTAGCCGCTGGGTTCGGCTGAACGCACCCAATATATGTGCACGAGAAAAATATTAGTGGATTTTTGTGATACTTTTACTGAATATAAACATGACTTAATAAAAACAAAAAACTTTGAAATACCGCGAATGACGTAGTGTACTTTTTATAATATGATTCACCTGCATATAATGACAACATTTAAATATTTTATTATATGAATGAGTGTATAGCATTGACCGCAAAACTTATATAGTAATATTGTTGTGGTCTATTCCTTATTTAGAAATGCTAAACTAGATATTTTTAAGACTTGTTCACCTACTAATAATTTTTATTGCATCAAGTTGGTCGTTGAAAATCTGCGTGTACAAGGTGTCGTTTATATTATTATATTTTTATTACTTGCTGTACATATACAGGATGATTCATAATGTACGGAAAAGATTGAAAGTGTAGCCAAGGAGGCCTAAAATAATATACTTTTGGTAAAAACTCAATAACAAAAAAATTTACAACAAATTAAAGTTGAATCAATTAGTAAACAGTTGTTACAAACTACAGTGGTTAATTAGGTTTTAAATAGAAATTGGGAATACTTTTAAATTAGTTGAAAGTTGAATAATGTTTAGTTACAGAGCCCCTTATAAATAAAAACACAACTGGATAATAATATGACGTTTAAATTCATTTAAGTGTCAATTAATTAAATGTCAAAGTACTTTAGTGCAAAATGGTTAATGCCGAGTTAATGCTTTCAGTAATGAGGAATTTGTGGACATGGTTATAGTTTATAAAATAAGATTCATTAATTAAAAGTATTTTACAATCCTCCGCTTTCGCCATTACTTTTTGTTATGTGCATAATTTAAGGATGTTCTATTCGTTTTGTCTTTGTCTAATGTTGGGTTATGTTACATTTGTCAAAAACAACGAGTATTGCTATTAAAAGTGTAAATTGAAATACATATTTTGACTGAAACCCAATTTTTTAATCTGAAATCCTGTCCTCTAAATTTCAAGCAATTCTCATTATTTTCGAAATAGACGTGATCGTATTCGGAATACATTGGTGTATGATGATTGTGAGACTGAGAAGAATGTTGTTAAGAAAGTGGGAGTGAGTCAGTTGAGGTGGTTTGGACATGTTGAGCGAATGTCGAATGAAAGGTTGGTGAAACTAATATATGTGGGTGAACGATTGCGCGGGCGTCCGAGGAATAACTGCTTGGGTATGATTGATGGTTTGTTGCGTGAACGAATGATTCCGAGTGTGAAGAATAGACGAGCATGTATGAATCGCACTATAGATGTGGACGAGGTGAAAGTGGTGTGTCAGGATAGGAATGTTTGGAGGAGATTGATTGTTGGTTGACTGTGTTTCTGGGTTCATGCTACCCCACTAAGTGGGATATAGCGTGATGTTTGTATGTATGTATGTATGTATGTCAGATTTGAAAGAAACATATTTTCAAGGAACCGAAAAAATTATGATTTTAAACTTTTCCGTACGTTATGTATCATCCTGTATATGTACCAAGTTTTTGGATAATATCTTTGATTGCAGATAAAATTTGTTATAATCCAAAAGATGGCTACAATTCTTAATCGAAACTTTTTTCTTGTTCACCGCCTATTTCGTTTTTCTGCGCATACCTGTAGAAGTGTTAACTGTCACTTTATTGGCTCTGTCCATAAATTAAAAACAGAAATATCCAATGAATATTAATGCTTTTTCGACAGTTTGACATAACGGCTAGACGCTAGACAAATAACTATTCAAACAGTTACATATTTATAAATTCTAACTGTTCTTATAAAATCCATTCGCAATATTGTCACGTAGAGATATCTGATAAGACGATAGTTATTTTGTAAACATAACGCCTTTGTGATACCGGAAGTTCTAACGTTTGTGAAAAAATTTATTCAGCACAAGATTGCGTCGGCGATGAAAGCATCCGGTATTGTATTATATAAAATGTATCTGTTTCATAATTCATTTTATCATGTTTTCGATAATTTACAATTCATATTAAATAGTTTTAAGATGAATCATACGCTGGTGAAGTTAGCAACAACTCCACTGCGTTTATACATACTTTTCCAGATTTAAACAGCGTTTTGTATTTAAGAAATTAATTTTGAAAGTTTTTAAAAATAAATTAATAGCTTGATTATAGCAACACCAAATAAAATAATCAAAATATTTATGGTTTCATGGATGAGGCACATAAAAGGACAAGGAATTGAATAGTTAATTGTATCACTAGTCCAGAAACTGCACTTTAACGAGTGCGAGCATATTTTGACAGGCCGAGCAGAAGGCGAAGATTGCAAATTACGAGCACTCGCAAAACAGTTTCTGGACATTATTTTTCATGTCGATTTTGTCATAAATTTATTAAATGAAATTACTTGATTTATTTGTCAAATATGAAATATTAGGAATTTTTTTATGTTGGTAACATTAGATCATTCGTAAACAAGGATACGAGGGATTTATAAATATAAATAATTCATTTGTTTCTTTGAAGAATTCGTTGACATTTATTTAGTAGATATTTATTTATTTATTCACAACTATCAAATAATATACCAATAATTCAACCGTTGTTTATCAATTAATTACCATTGTTACTGTTGCATTAGCATATTGACAGTTCGATGAATGAATATTATTCATTCACATCTTTCCAGTCAAAAGTGTAAAATCAAAATGACTTTTCAGTAATTTTATCCACATAAAAAGCCAGACACAAATTTTCTCATTTTTCATACTTTTATTTTTTTTAAGCTTAAACTGTAACTGAATAATTGGTTTTAAGATTTTCTGCTAAATGTCAAATCATTTCAAAATTTTGTTATCACAGTACGTAGCCTAGTGATGGTTGCTACAATTTGGCTATGTCAAATTCAAAACAAATATTTGACGAAATGTTGTGGATAAAGTATAGTATTCTGCTCGCATGTAATGGCTTTTACGTATTACTCATTAGAATGATTTAACATCATATATTACATGCTCATTGAATAGTATACCATTGTTTTGTACTACAATTGAAAATTTAATTATAATTACTTACATTTGACTTTACAATTCTTTACAGTTCTAAAATTGATGGAAATATCTAACCTATAAATATGCACTCAAACACTGAACAAAACCAACGCACAAAATTGACAGCCAGTTAATGCCAACATTAATCTTACAAAAGTCCCTAGTTTTTGCTGGTCAAGGTCTGAAACCAAAAAGTTTCTGGACGACTTTGAGATGTGTAATACTAGTGTATTTAGCACGAAAACTCAATTATGAACGTGTTACCATACAATATTTTATGTTCGACTGTATTGCAGATTATTTTTCTACACTTAAAATGACAATAATATTTGACACATGATGTTGACGTGAAAACATTTCACACCTTTATTGAATGAAACCTGTTCTGTTAATGAACTTATTTTTGTAGCCAAGAGGTCAATATTTTCAATCATATGTTACCTTAACTTATAGATGCTCACTGTGATCAGCTCCATCTCTTACCGGTTAAAAATTCCGCTTTATGCTCAATTTTATTACCTTTATAAAAATATTGCAACATTACGTTACACAGTATTTTATATTTTTATATAGCAAGTATTTTACTAGGTACTATAAATAAACGACACATAAGATAAAAGTAAATTCGTGTACGTTCAAAATTAGTATTTAAGTATTTAAATGAAACATAACCTTCAAATGGATATCAATTACTCTTTTATCGGTTGCATGTGACCAAGAATTGCGTACTGGGCATAAATGCTTTACTCACTAATCGCTGTTGTTTGTTTACTAAACATTATGCTAATTTTTTCATACTTAAAAGTTTAAAACCAATTTTGACATTATGCAAAACATGAAAAGTCTACAGGTAAACTTCGACATATTGGAAGCATATTATATATTTTTTACTCCAATCCAAATTTTACTGATAACGTATTTCATTTGAAACTATTTTGTTGGTAACCCTATTTATTTTTTAAATAAATTGAATTACTGTTTTGTCTGTCCATTGCCATGAAACTTACTCCTTTGAGGATTTCTTACTTTATCTTTTCTTGGTCATGGCATGAATTATTGCAGACTCACAGACGTTATTGAAACATCTCAAAAATATTTTTGATAAATATACAACAAAACAACAACAAAAAAGTAATCTAAAGATAGTTAATCACCTTTAATCAGAGTACATTGTATTGGTTTAAATTAAATATTGGTGTTAATTATTTTCTTATCTTTAACAGTTTTGCCAATACTTTAATTTTGAATAATTTTTATTCATAAATTGAATTATTTATTGGTTCAAGAGTTATTGCCAGTATGTGACCTACAGAAATTTCAATGCTATTTTCTTTTTATTTCTGTAAATATGTATTTATTCATTTTATTACAGTATATAGTAAAAGTGTAAATACAAAAGTTATACAGAATTTTTAAATGCAAGCAATAAGTTCCATTTGGTTATCTAAATATAAATATTTCACGATATAATAATTTAATTAAAATTATTATTGTTTATTAGGATAATTGTAACGGCTATGGAAAATTAAACAAATACTAGTAATATTTGACATTTCATAAAAAAGCTTTAGATTTATTTATTTATTACAATCTTCTACGAAATTTCTACATAAAATAATACAACACTGTAATAATAGTATACTGTTATATGGGGGATTATGATAGTCATTATTCACGAAGATGAAGTTTGCGTCACGAGCCGTAGGCGAGTGATGCAAATCATTCGAGTGCATAATGACCATAATCCCGAATATAATGCTATACATTTTCTACTCCTGTAAATTCGGAAAACACTTTAAAAATTGATCGAAATTCATTGAAAATACACGTTGAAAAACGTCAACATAAAAATACTCAAAAACAACTGACTATATGTCAACTGTCAGACGGCCGTTGCTTGGTGATCCACATCACGTATTTAATTAAAATAACCATGAATTATGGATTTCTGGCTCTGAGATTGGTCGAGAAGAGTAAATTATGAATCAGAATTCACTGTTGTGAATTCCGGGTACTATAATTCATCGAAAAAATTGAAATATTGGGGATATATTTATACAAGAGTAGAAAAAAAAATTATTTATTAGGAAAATTGTAACAGCTATGGAAAATTAAACAAAAACGAGTAATATTTGACATTTCATAAAACATATTTAGATTTATTTATATAACAGAATTAATGGAAGGAATTCAACTCTCAAATTCGTCAATATATCATTACAATCTTCTACGAAATTTCTACTTAAAATAATACAACACTTTAATAAATAAATAAAATCTGTTTTCTGAAATGTCGAATATTTTTCGTTTTTAATTTTGCATGATTGTACAATTTTTCTAATAAATATTAATTTTAATTTGATTGATATATCGTGAAATACAAACATTTAGATATATTAATATTTAGGTTGCATGCATTTTTAAATTCTGAATAACTTTAGTATTTACACTTTTGCTGTAAAGTAAATAGCTAAAAATTTACATGAATATTAAAAAATAGCATTGAAATTCCTATACGTCACATTTCAATTTTACACCCGGTATACGAAATTGTCTATTCTATTCTATACCTTGACTACAGGGCCTGATTTCAGTGATTTCAATATTTTATACATACATTTATTCATTAAGATTAAACGCATCGGACTGCACATTAAGTTATCCTTAATTCGATTCCCAGAATCAACTTTTAACTTTACCCCTGTGGTTCGCCCTCCCCTAATATCTTTGGTGATCGTGACTTGACGGAACGCGTAAAAATATATCACGAGATTTTCAAAACACATCCCAAAATTAGTAAATGCTTTATGATACATTTATATAATCATTTGGATATTTATAATCCTATTATATCATAAAACCTTTCTCTTAATACTGCCCTTACAAATTGGTAACAAGATCCTCAAATAGGTATAATAGGTAAAACCTATCGATTATACCATGTAATAATTAATTAAGAATGATTCAATATCTGTTGAACGTTTCAAAATAAATGCTCCAATAATTACTCAAAATCGCTGTTCATGCAATTCTTATTCGCTCTTGAGTTTCACGTAAACACCAAGATACAAGAAAACAATAACTCGTTGAAAACAACGTCAAAAACAAAACAAGTGCTATCTACTCACCGAAATACACAGGCTTCTCACACTTAGGACAATTAGGCATCGTATCACAATTTCACCGCCAACTAAATTCAACAACAACTCAAAGTCGAATAAACGAATAATTCCAAGCCACCTTCTTATATTACAACAGATATCTCATGCTTATCGTTCGTTAACGGTATTTAACCATGTTAAGAAGAACAGCGTTCGGATGTGTTCGTATGTGATGGAGAAAACGAAGAAACTTGTTTGGACTCTAAATGGTTTCATTTTTTTGAAGAAGACTGAAGATGAGTTACAGGATGACCTAATTATGAACCGGTTGTGGGAGATGAACAAATTTTTTAATTCCCGCCGAAAGGGAGTTAAGGGATCGTGAAAAATCAATGTTGGGAGTTTAGTCAATCTTGTTTTAGTGCCCTCATTTTTTATATTTTCACGAGGATGTCTGTGTCTGTGTGTATGTGAGTGTGGATGGATGTAAGAGCAGTATTTAGTTCAGACGCATTTTCTCAAGTAATATTCATCAAAAAATTGTAACATTTTGTATTTTACATTTGTACACCCTAAGGAACAAGCCTAATTGATTATGGTGAAAATTTACTAACCGAAAATAGGACTTTACTTCAAGAACAGTAAGATTTTTCTTAAATATATCGACAAATTAAGTATTTATGACAATTTTTGATAGTAAAAATTAAAGAAATTATGAATATCTACAAATATTTCTTATCACATTTTACCGTATTTGGTATCATTTAAGTACTGTAGTATAGTTAATAATTTAGTGATTGAAATTCTACTATACTCAAAATGATTTTGGAGAAGACGCACGTCATCAAAAACATTACTAGATAATGACGTCACTATGCAACAACGTTTATATGGGACACTAATTTTTGTTATAATGAAAATGCAATGCGTGTTGCATCACACGTGCCGCCTGATTTGTTGCAATAAACGCAATATATTTATATATACATATTATAAAACACTGGATCACGAGGAACACAGTAAAGTCTGACAGTAAAGTGACAGTTCGATATGAATTTTGTATGTAAACGTAATCATTTACCAATAGCAACATCATAGCGAACAAAAAATGAACTAGAATTATTTTTAATAATTTAAAATTCCATTAAAGGAATCAAATTGAATATAAAATCACTGTAAATTGCATAAATATATTCTTTTCTTAATGCTAGTATTTTTATCGTCGTTTTTTCTTAAACATTAGCATACCTCAATATATTTTACAAGTTATTATTCACTTTATAATTTTTTTTCAGGCTGATGATGTGCGTCTTCCCTAAAATCATTTTGAGTATATCTTGTAGTCCATGATCATTTGACCATTGTTTCTAAATAAAATTTAAATTATTATGACAGAGACAGTGAGTAAGTTGACATCATTCATTGCATTCATCTTAGTTTAAATGTGGTTTACATAATAGTATATTATGATACAAGTGTATAAGTAAGCTTTTAAAGCACGTACGACGAGTTTAAGAGCACGATGCGAAGCGGAGTGCTTTTAACGTCGCTAGTGCTTTAAAAGCACTTATACACGTGTGTTATACGCTATTTTTTATTATACCTGCATCATACTCTGGAAAAAACTGGAAAGCAACACTTTGATTTTGATTCATTTCATAATTTTGCGCGTGTGACGTTTGACGTATATCGTTTACATGGAAACTGGTTAGCATTTGTTGTTTACATATATAATTTTGACAGATATTAATAGTAAATACTTTGGTTATAGCTTAGTAACCTTCAAAGCACGGCGTGTTTTAATATTGCGTTTACGAACGCTGTAGCGTGTTTTAAACACGGATTATGATGCAGGTATAAAAAAAACTTTTAAATTTATTTGTGAGTATTAGTATCCTATATACTAAAAGGCTTAAGTTCTATAGATTAGCCAATCTAACAACCATTATTATTCATCGCTACAGCCTAAACGGTACGATGAATTCGGGTGAAATTTTTTTTTAGACGTAAAGGGCCATAGGGACTATGTGCTTTTTATAAATTCATATTTTTCATACACATGATGTGCGAAATATTAAATAGGAAAGACATTAAATTTTTACATCAAGGGGGGCCTCGGGTTGCTACGAAAGTGTACTTTGTTGATTATAGTTGTAACTTTTCATAAATTTTTGTTCAGTTTGTCATATATGACAGATCTGTTTCAAATTTTGAGTAAAAATTACATTAATTCTAGACAAGTTGAAGACGTTTTGTAAATTTATCTGTGTTTAAAATAAATGATTGAACATGTGTACTATAATGTAAATATATTAAAAGTCAATATAAAAATTTAAAATTGCTGCTGTCACTTTTCACGAATTTGTGTTCATCCTGTCATTTTTGACATATCTGTTTGAAACTGTAAGTATAAATTGAATTAATTCTAGACCAAATGAAAAAGTTTTGTATATTTATCTGTGTTTAGAATAAATGAGGAAACATGTTTTCTATATTGTAGATTTTTTAAATGTGAATTTTTTTCTTATATTTTTTCTATTCAAAATAAATTTGACAGATGTCTCTGTTCGTCAACCTCGATTCATTTAAGGATTTTAGGCGGTAAAATTCAAATTGGTTAATTTCTTATCTAATACAAAAAAGTTAAAATTTATTTTTCACTTCATATATAGTTTCTTTTTCTTCTCAAAAAATAAAACATATGTCTCTGCTCGATAACCTCGATGCTTCTAAGTATTTCAGGCGGTAAAATTGAAATAAGTTCATTACTTTTCTAATATAAATAGTTCGTTTTAAATATTTATAATCAATTTCAGAATAATTTTTTTTATCATCAGTTTTTATATCTAATCCTGCCGTGTTTGGTACTAAATTAAAAGTTTCACGTTAGAGATTTAAAATAAAGTGTCATAAAGTGGACGATTGTCTATTGTTTTTTATAAATGTTATTTAATTCCTACCGTGTTTGGTATTGAATTAAAGGTCTCGCAGAGGAGATTTGAAATCAAGTATCATAAAGTTGTTTTGGGCGATTGTCAATTGTTTTTTTATAAATATGATTTAAATCCTACCGTGTTTGGTATCAAATTAAAGATCTCGCGGAGGAGATTTGAACTCAAGTGTCAAAAAGTTGTTTTGGACGATTGTCAATTGTTTTTTATAAATATTATTTAAATCCTACCGTGTTTGGTATCAAATTAAAGGTCTCGCGAAGGAGATTTGAACTCAAGTGTCAAAAAGTTGTTTTGGAGGATTGTCAATTGTTTTTTATAAATATTATTTAAATCCTACCTTGTTTGGTATCAAATTAAAGATCTCGCGGAGGAGATTTGAACTCAAGTGTCAAAAAGTTGTTTTGGACGATTGTCAATTTTTTTTTTATAAATATTATTTAAATCCTACCGTGTTTGGTATCAAATTAAAGGTCTCGCGAAGGAGATTTGAACTCATGTGTCAAAAAGTTGTTTTGGAAGATTGTCAATTGTTTTTTATAAATATTATTCAAATCCTACCGTGTTTGGTATCAAATTAAACATCTCGCGGAGGAGATTTGAACTCAAGTGTCATAAAATTGTTTTGGACGATTGTCAATTGTTTTTTGTAAATAGTATTTAAATTCTACCGTGTTTGGTATCAAATTAAAGGTATCACGGAGGTGATTTGAACTCATGTGTCAAGAAGTTGTTTTGAACGATTGTCAATTGTTTTTTATAAATATTATATAAATCCTACCGTGTTTGGTATCAAATTAAAAGTCTCATGGAAGCGAGAAACGTAGTGACAAGCTTGCTTCGCCGATGCACAGACATGAAAGCGAGGAACGAAGTGACGAGCTTTCTTCGTTAATGTACTCACACGGAAGCGAGGAACGTAGTGACGAGCTTGCTTCGCCTATTGTTTGGTATTAATTGGAAGTTATTTAAGACTATCAATTTATTTTCAGTTTCGCCGATGCACAGACATGAAAGCGAGGAACGGAGTGACGAGCTTTCTTCGTCAATGTACTGACACGGAAGCGAGGAACGTAGTGACGAGCTAGCTTTGCCAATTGTTTGGTATTAATTGGAAGTTACTTAAGATTATCAATTTATTTTCAGTTGTAATCTTCTTCAGTGACGCGGAGCCTAGGGGACAGACCTGCGAAGCAGGTCGGACCGCTATCCTATATACTAAAAGGCTTAAGTTCTATAGATTAGCCAATCTAACAACCATTATTATTCATCGCTACAGCCTAAACGGTACGATGAATTCGGGTGAAATTTTTTTTTAGACGTAAAGGGCCATAGGGACTATGTGCTTTTTATAAATTCATATTTTTCATACACATGATGTGCGAAATATTAAATAGGAAAGACATTAAATTTTTACATCAAGGGGGGCCTCGGGTTGCTACGAAAGTGTACTTTGTTGATTATAGTTGTAACTTTTCATAAATTTTTGTTCAGTTTGACATATATGACAGATCTGTTTCAAATTTTGAGTAAAAATTACATTAATTCTAGACAAGTTGAAGACGTTTTGTAAATTTATCTGTGTTTAAAATAAATGATTGAACATGTGTACTATAATGTAAATATATTAAAGTCAATATAAAAATTTAAAATTGTTGCTGTCACTTTTCACGAATTTGTGTTCATCCTGTCATTTTTGACATATCTGTTTGAAACTGTAAGTATAAATTGAATTAATTCTAGACCAAATGAAAAAGTTTTGTATATTTATCTGTGTTTAGAATAAATGAGGAAACATGTTTTCTATATTGTAGATTTTTTAAATGTGAATTTTTTTCTTATATTTTTTCTATTCAAAATAAATTTGACAGATGTCTCTGTTCGTCAACCTCGATTCATTTAAGGATTTTAGGCGGTAAAATTCAAATTGGTTAATTTCTTATCTAATACAAAAAAGTTAAAATTTATTTTTCACTTCATATATAGTTTCTTTTTCTTCTCAAAAAATAAAGCATATGTCTCTGCTCGACAACCTCGATGCTTCTAAGTATTTCAGGCGGTAAAATTGAAATAAGTTCATTACTTTTCTAACATAAATAGTTCGTTTTAAATATATATAATCAATTTCAGAATAATTTTTTTTATCATCAGTTTTTATATCTAATCCTGCCGTGTTTGGTACTAAATTAAAAGTTTCACGTTAGAGATTTAAAATAAAGTGTCATAAAGTGGACGATTGTCTATTGTTTTTTATAAATGTTATTTAATTCCTACCGTGTTTGGTATTGAATTAAAGGTCTCGCAGAGGAGATTTGAAATCAAGTATCATAAAGTTGTTTTGGGCGATTGTCAATTGTTTTTTTATAAATATGATTTAAATCCTACCGTGTTTGGTATCAAATTAAAGGTCTCGCGGAGCAGATTTGAACTCAGGTGTCAAAAAGTTGTTTTGAACGATTGTCAATTGTTTTTTATAAATATTATTTAAAACCTACCGTGTTTGGGATCAAATTAAAGGTCTCGCGCAGGAGTCAAGTGTCAAAAAGTTGTTTTGGAAGATTGTAAATTGTTTTTTATGAATATTATTTAAGTCTTAACGTGTTTGGTATTAAATTAAATATCTCACGGAAGAGAATTAAACTGAAGTGCCAAATAGTAGTAACATGAAAGCGAGAAACGAAGTAACGAACTTTCTTCGTCAATGTACTGACATGGAAACGAGGAACATAGTGACGAGCTTGCTTCGCCGATGAACTGACTTAAAAGCGAGGAACGAAGGCACAAGCTTGCTTCGCCAATGTACTGACATGGAAGCGAGGAACGAAGTGACGAGCTTGCTTCGCTGATGCACTGACTTGAAAGCGAGGAACGAAGTGACGAGCTTTCTTCGTCTAGTACTGACATGGAAGCGAGGAACGTAGTGACGAGCTTGCTTCGCCGATGCACTGACACGGAAGCGAGGAACGAAGTGACGAGCTTTCTTCGTCAATGTACTGACATGGAAGCGAGGAACGTAGTGACGAGCTTGCTTCGCCAATTGTTTTGTATAAATTGGGAGTTATTTAAGACTACTCAATTTATTTTTCTACATTTTCAGTTGTAATCTTCTTCAGTGACGCGGAGCCTAGGGGACAGACCTGCGAAGCAGGTCGGACCGCTAGTCCTATATACTAATCGGCTAGAGTATTTCTCTATACTTTAGCCAATCTAGCAACCAATTTGTACGCAGACCTACAGCCTAGACCGTTTGACGGATTCGAGTGAAACCTTCACTAGCATTTAGAGTTGGATTGGGATTACGTGCTTTTTATGAATTCACATTTTTCTTACACATGATGTGCGAGATATTAAATAAATAAGGCGGAAATCAGAGTGTGCGAGCGTTGCTATGAAAGTGAAATTTGTTGATTTTAAATGAAAAACTGTATTGTAGTCGTAACTTTTCACAAATTTGTGTTATCTTGTCATTTTTGACAGATCTCTTTGAAAAATTAAATATAAATTACATTAATTCTAGACAAGTTGCAGAAGTTTTGTAAATTTATCTGTGTTAAGAGAAAATGAATGAATATACTTGGTGTACTATTTTGTAAATATTTTAAAAGTCAGTCTAAAATATTAAAATTGTAGCTGTCACTTTTCACAAATTTGTGTGCAACTTGTCATTTTTGACAGTTCAATTTGAAATTTTAAGTAAAAGTATAACAGATGCCTCTGGCCGTACACATCGATGCTTTAAAGCATTTTTGGCGGTAAAATTTAAATAAGTTAATTATTTATCTAATACAAAAAGGATGAAAATTATTTTCAAGATCATTTTAAATATTCAAAATGAATTGCAGCATTTTCTTTTTAATCAAAATTCGTACACATAAAACTATTTTGAACGATTGTCAATTGTTTTTTTTTATATTTTTTTTTTAATCCAACCGTGTTTGTTATCACATTAATGGTTTCACGGAGGAGATTTATACACAAAAATATCAAAACATTATTTTGGGCGATTGTTAATTGTTTTTTATAAATGTTATTTAAATCCCAACGTGTTTGGTATCATATTAAAGGTTTCACGACAGAGATTTTAATTCAAGTGTCAAAAAGGTATTTTGGGATATCGTCAATTGTTTTTTTTTATAAATATTATTTAAATCATACGCTGTTTGGTATCAAATTAAAGGTTTCATGGAATAAATTTGAACTCAAGTGTCAAAGAGTTATTTTGAACGATCATCAATTGTTTGGAGATTTAAACTCAACTGTTAGAAAGTTATTTAGGATGATCGTCAATTTTTTTATATATAAATGTCATAAATCCTACTATGTTTGATATCAAATTAAAGGTCTTACGCAGGAGATTTGAACCCAAGTGTCAAAAAATTTTTTGGGATGATTGTCAATTGTTTTTTATTATAAATGTTTTAAATCCTACCGTGTTTGGTATCAAATTAAAGGTCTTCCGAAGGAGATTTGAACTCAAGTGTCAAAAAGTTATTGTGCACGATTGTCAATTGTTTTTTATAAATGTTATTTAAAACATACCGTGTTTGGATTTAAATTAAAGGTCTCAGGCGTGAGATTTAAACTCTAGTGTCAAAAGTTATTTTGCACGATTGTCGATTGTTTTTTATAAATGTTATTTAAAACATATCGTGTTTGGATTTAAATTAAAGGTCTCAGGCGTGAGATTTAAACTCAAGTGTCAAAATGTTATTTTGCACGACTGTCAATTGTTTTTTATAAATGTTATTTAAAACATACCGTGTTTGGATTTAAATTAAAGGTCTCAGGCGTGAAATTTAAACTCAAGTGTCAAAATGTTATTTTGCACGACTGTCAATTGTTTTTTATAAATGTTCTTTAAAACATACCGTGTTTGGATTTAAATTAAAGGTCTCAGACGTGAGATTTAAACTCAAGTGTTGTTTCGGAAGATCGTCAGTTGTTTTTTTTATAAATGTTATTTAAATTCTAACATGTTTGGTATCAAATGAAAGGTTGGGAGGAGATTTACACTCTAATGTCAAAAAGTGCTAACATGGAAGCGAGGAACGAAGTGACGAGCTTGCTTCGCCGATGTACTGACATGGATGCGAGGAACGAAGTGACGAGCATTCTTCGCCAAAGTACTGATTTGGAAGCGAGGAACGAAGAGACTACTCAATTTATTTCTCTACATTTTTAGATGTAATCTTCTTCAGGGTCGCGGAGCCTAGGGGTCAGACCTGCGAAGCAGGTCGGACCGCTAGTCCTATATACTAATCAGGCTGAGTATTTTACTATTCTTTCATCTGCTTAGCAACCAATTTATAAAATTTGTACGCAGCTCTAGAGCCTAGATTCTTTGAAATATTCGAGTGAAACCTTTAAAGGCATTTAGAGTTTGATTGGGAGTACGTGCTTTTTATGAATTCACATTTTTCTTACACATTATGTGCGAGATATTAAATAAATAAGGCCGAAAATTTGAACAATTTGTACGCAGCTCTAGAGCCTAGACGATTTGACGGATTCGACTGAAACCTATTTAGACAATTAGAGTTTGATTGGTAATACGTGCTTTTTATGAATTCACATTTTTCTTACTCATGATGTGCAAGATATTAAATAAATAAAGTCAAAATTTACAAAATCACACTATCCGTGGTACTTTTTGTTCAATTTTAAATAAAAAGAATTGCGCCCGTTGCTATGAATGTGACATTTATGGATTTCATTGAAAGTTCACTTGGAAATTTTAAATATAAATTACTTTAATTGTAAACAAGTTAGATAAGTTTAGTAATTTTATTTGTGTTTAGAATAAATGAACGTACATGTTTAATATTTGGTAAAATTTTAAAACGTTAATTTAAAAATAAGAAAATAATTTTCAATAAAAATTTTCGCTTTGACTATACTTTATAACAGATGCTCTTATTCGTCAACTTCGTTGCTTTTAAGTGTTTTAGGCGGTAACGTATAAGTAATAAAAATTACTTGTCTAATATGAAAAGGTTGAAAATTATTTTCAAGATGGCTTTAAATATTTATAATCAATTTCAGAATTTTCGTTTTAATCTAAATTCATAGAACTGACTATAAGTTATTTTGAACGATCATCAAATGTTTTTTATATATGTTATTTAAATACAATCGTGTTTGGTATCAAATTACAGGTTTCACGGTGGAGATTTAAACTAAAGTGTTAGAAAGTTATTTTGGATGATCGTCAACTGTTTTTTATAAATTTTATATAAATACTACCGTATTTGGTATCAAATTAAAGGTCTTATGCAGGAGATTTAAACTCAAGTGTCAAAAAGTTGTTTTGGATGATCGTCAATTGTTTTTCATAAATACTATGTAAATACTACCGTGTTTGGAATCAAATTAAAGGTCTCGCAGAGAACGTTTGTACTCAAGTATCAAAAAGAGGTTTCGGGCGATTGTCAGTTGTTTTGCACAAATGTTATTTAAATCCTATCTTGTTTGGTATCAAATTAAAGGCCTCGCGGAGGAGATTTGACCTCAAGTGTCAAAAAGTTGTTTTTGGCGATTGTCAATTGTTTTGTATAAATGTTATTTAATTCCTACCGTGTTTGGTATCAAATTAAAGGCCTCGTGGAAAAGATTTGAACTCAAGTGTCAAAAAGTTGTTTAGGACGATTGTCAATTGTTTTTTGTAAATATTATTTAAATCCTACCGTGTTTGGTATCAAATTAAAGGCCTCGCGGAGGAGATTTGAACTCAAGTGTCAAAAAGTAATTTTGGACGATTGTCAATTGTTTTGTACAAATGTTATTTAAATCCTACCGTGTTTGGTATGAAATTAAAGTTCTTATGGAAGATATTTAATCTCAAGTGTCACAAAGCAGTATCATGGAAGCGAGGAACGAAGTGACGAGCTTTCTTTGTCAATGCACAAACATGGAAGCGAGGAACGTGGTGACGAACTTGCTTCGCCAATTTTTTGGTATTAAATGGAAGTTATTTAAGACTACTCAATTTATTTTTTTACATTTTCAGTTGTAATCGTCTTCAGTGACGCAGAGCCTAGGGGTCAGACCTGCGAAGCAGGTCGGACCGCTAGTCGTATTACTAAAATGAGTTGAGCGGGAAGTCATGTGCTGTTACATCAAATTTTTTTGTTTTTGTACTGACAGAACCACTGAGTACATAATACTGACAGAACACAATATTGGTACACTTTTTACATCCCGTATACCTATAAGGAAGGTATAGGAATCATGCTAAAAATTTGGTAGTGAGTTTTCAATGGATTAGCACGTTTTAGGGTCCTTAGAATACAATTTTAATAGTTTCGCGATGTCTGGAGTTACGGTTTCTCAAAAACTACTAAACTGAAAACTGATATTTTGTATATATCAATTATATTCTATTGGGAAGAGCTGATAAGTTTTTGGTGATCATCCAATAACCGGAAGTGGTAGTTTACTTGAAGCCCTATCAAGTTATTTTGAAATATCGCAGTAAATTGTGGTTTAATGATAATTTTTATTATTAGAATAATGTTTCAAATATTATTATCTACAATTGTTGTTTGAAACTTTTTTCTCTCACTGTCACCATTTACGAATTACAACACGTTAAATAAAATATTTTTTGACATTTTTGTTTAAATCTGCTGATCTATCCTTTTTGAAAAAGCAAAGCAACTCTTGAAAAAGCCATTTCTTAACATGTGTCATAATTGAAAACTAAATTTTGTTAAGGGATGAGGTGGTTCGTGTTCCTGCATTGTTTGATAAGAAATCTATGGCGTGAAATATTGTGGTGCCCACAACAGATTTTTTTTTATGTTATATGAGTAATTAAGGAAATATTTGTAATGATTAAAATGATGTAATAAAATTGTTTAGGCAACTATATAAACATTGGAGTGTGCAATGTAGCGGAAGCGGAAGTTTACTGGACACACAAAACAATTAACTAATTTCAAATACAGAATCAGCTGCTAAAAATTTTCAAATGTGTTTGATATAATTATTGTTCTCTTCAATTTTGTAGACTTTATTTATCATATTAGGTATAAATTTTTATACATTATCACAATATAACGAATATTCTGAAATACAGTGTTCTAGTATAAGATAGTATACAATAAACATAATATTTTTCATCCATTAGTCCTTATTATATTTATTATTTATTTATTTAATACACATACAAAATAATATTTCTAATACCAATAAAAAAATTATGTTTGTTCTTTACTTTTCAGATTTTCTAAAGGAAACAGTTTTTGTCTTTTTAAAAATTTAACGTTTTAACAATTATTAAAAATATCTCGTTTACGTTTTCAACAAGCACAATACTAAAGAACTAAAGTGCGATAGAAAAATGCTAATTAGTGGTTGTTAATTAGTAACACCATTTAAATTTCAGTCCGTGCATTCGTGAATAAGAAAATTGGCACAAAGTTACTTTTACTTTGGTGTTGATTTCAAAATGTGTGTTTCTAATTTTACATGAGATCTTACAAAATTTGAAAAACCTCTACTTTATTTCTCCTCAGGAAGCAACAGATGGCACTGCGAGCGACATTAGTTACACCCAATACGGGAACACATACTTTCCGCATGAGCACTTATTTGAAACATGTCTTTCCACAAAAAAATTGTACAATGTTTTTTGTAAAAACAAAATTATTTCTAAACGAAATAAAATTTAATCAAAATACTCGTAAATTTACAAATACACAGCAACAAGTTCATATATTCCATATGAGTATGAGAGAGAGAGTAATAAATCAGTCTGTCAAAGACATTCCAGTGGCGCGTAAATAATTGTTTGCTCATGGATATACGAAAAGAATTAATTAGATAGAGATCTATCCAAAATCGATTTTAAAGTACACGAAGTTAGCCAAAATAGTAGCTAAAGTTAAACTGTACAGACTCATGGCAAAATTTTACTTCACAGACTTTTATGTCAAACTTGAATTACAAACCTAAAATAACAAACAAATTATTCTATAATACTATTGGTGAATTTATTTATTATTTACTTTTGGTAATAATTTATCGGATTTAATACAGATCACATGCAGAACACGTCTAAGAATATATAAAAAATAATGAAAATTATAACAAAATTTGACACTACTTTTGTAATTACAGCCATCCCCGTCGCAACAGCTAGCTGACGTTATACAACTACATAATGCTATTTATTTATGTTTGTAATAATTAATAATTTAACGATTTCGGAAAAAAATATAATGTATACCGCAGCACTAAACTATTTTTTATTACTCACATGGTTTATTTCATATTCGTAGTAAAAAATTATACTTTAGTGTCTTGATATACAAATAACTATTATTGGTTTATGATGAATTTACAAATTTAGAGATTTATAATTTCTATCTCTAAATTTGTAAATCCAACCAATCATCTTGACTATTAAACAAAAACCTACTATGACAACAATAAAATGTGTCAAGATTGTTAATTGAACTAATTTTTTTATGATCATAATAATAGTATATTGTGTCATTAGGAGTAAATGTGATACTTTGTGTGCTGAGCATGTAATTTTGAACGACGAGCGAAGCGAGTCGAACAATTACATGCGAAGCACCCAAAGACACATTTACTCCGAATAACACACGCTATTTTTTCTTCAAACATAGAAAATAAAATTATAAATATTATAAAATGCTCAAAACTTCAAAAAATATTCTGTCTTATCTAGCATTTCAAGTTGCCGTAGAATATGCTGTTTTGTTATTTTTGTTTATTTTTCATTTTTAACTGTCAAATTATTGAATTACAACCTAACTATTTTTCATAATATTTTACTTTGTCCGCCGCCGGCGTAAATGTGTTGCCAAGGATACACTTTTACGCCGGCGGCGACAATATTGAACTTCTGCTTGTTGAATACAAATACATAACAACGTACTTTTATGACGTTTGAAGAAAAAATATATTTTTACAACATGAATGCGGAGAGTGTTAAATATGACATTAATTGTATATCTTTGATTGAAGATTTTATGACAAGTTAAGATTATTGTTTTGTTGTTTAATACATATGTCAAAAATCTGAAGCTTAATCTTGATTAGCAGATTTCAAATATAATAAATTCTGTATGAACCAGAAGGCAAATTGCAAATTTAAAATCATAATCTCTAAATCTAAATTTGTAAATTAAATCTAGTATAAACCAGCCATTATATTTTATTTTTTTAGTGAATTTATTTGCATAAAAATACAATGTTTCTGTTGCAAATTTTGATTTATTACTCTCTCTTATTCTCAAATGGAGTATAGCAAATACCGGTTGCTTAGGAATTTAATGATATGACAGTTTAAATATAATTTATTTGTACCCATATTTTTCTTTAAATTATTGATGGTTTTTGCGAGTTTTGATAAATGAAAATCTGTATAAGTAACATTTTATGAATTAAATTGTTATTTTTAAGATGAATTTGCTGTAGAATTCCCGGGGTAAACCAGTATTTTACCGTATGTGTACGCGTGTGCGAATTGCAAGTTCCTAGTTGTCAATAGCGTGCGTCAAATGTTGTTTCCAAGTGAGTACAAAAAGAATATTTGAGACTATGTAAAAGATCCGATTGCAACTATAAAAAAATTGAGCAAGACCTCATATTATGCTACAATTTTAGGACAATAATTAATAATCTATTTTATTTTAGCCGTTCATAATTTGATACTTTTCTATACTATGACAATTATTTTGTATGATTTTTAGTTTGAACGACTAAAATAAATAATTTTGTTGATACATTTCAGGGCAGTGAAAAAATATTTAAAATAACACAACAACAAAATAACACACTAAACTAGTAGGCAACTAAAAATCCAATTAATCTTGGTAGATAATTTGATACAGTTTAGTTGATTGTAGTTTTAGTGGCATGCTAAAAAACTTAAGCTGTAGAAGAATAAAAATAAATTGTTATTAAATATGAATATTTGTTAATTTATTGGTATAAATGAAATAAAGGCTTGAAAATAATTGACATAATTGCACATATAAATAATTGATTCCATGACTATATATAAATAAATGATTTATAATTAAGAAAGTGATTATTTATCGATGACTCAATATTATAAATTTCATGTCAGTCATCAAACTCAGGCCGGTAAACCCAAAGAGAAAATGTTTAAATGTTTATTGTTGGTAAATAATCACTTTCTCAATACCTCATTAGCAGATTCATAAACACAATTTAATTTGGAACTAAAACTCGATTTATCTTCAAACAAAATATTTAAAAAATCAAAGCTATTTTTGTCGAGTAAAGTTTTGAAAAAGAAGTAGCGATAAAATCTTGTGTTTTAGGAATCTGCGTGGTAAAAATCAGTGAGCAAAATAATACAATAAATGATTATAAATACTAAGGAATAAAAGAAAATTAAAGCACAAATCAGTCAAATGAGCAAAAATACGACATAATTTAATTAAAATAAGCGTTTAAGCATCCTTAATAAAATATGATCAAAATATACAAATACATACTGTAATATTTAACGTGAAACTTAACAATTGCTATAGGATAGGTTAAGATGATCATTACTTTATTTAATTCATCAGTTCAACATAGTTGGCTGGGAACAGGCCGTAGGTGCCATCAGGGCCTAAGCCTTGCCACCATCCTTCGTCAACTTGGTCGATATTGGTGATTATGTCGCCGGGGTCAAAGGTTATTTCCGTGTCGTCCGCTGAAAGAGCCACAAGATTATTTACTTATTTTATATTCTGTACAAGGATCCCAGTTGAAGACAAAGGTTTTTTCGCGCCGCCGTCCGACATTGACACAATTATATATATCTCTAAAGCGGTCGGAAATCATGTTTTTGTCGAACTAGTTCGACAAAAATTGCTAACTTTTAATGGTTATATGTTGGCATCACTTCACAAATTTTAGCTAACTTCTGACGCTAGAAATGTCAAAATATTACATTGACATAAAAATATTATGGCAATATATCTACAATTGAGTATTTGCAATACAAGAAAAAAGAATATTTATGGATTTTAAACATATTTGTAAGTAATTATAACTGAATTTGCAGTGTAAAATCCAAATAAAAATATATAGATATTTTTGGTTATGATATTGGAAAATAAACATATTTGACATTCAAATATTGTGAAGTTAGTAACATATAAAAATTCCCTGTCATTAAGAAAATGAGTAATAAATTAAATTTATTTATTAAATTTACATAAATGTTGGCGCGAAAAATCTTGTGTATCCCTCGGTTGGAAACTATTTTGCGAGTGCTCGTATTTGTAGGACTCGCCTACGGCTCGTCCTATCAAAATAAACTCGCACTCTCAAAATAGGTGTTTCCAACCTTGTGATACAAATAGCTATTAATACATTCTTTTGTTTTTCTTTACTGCCTGTTTCATAATACTGAAAGACGTTAGTAAATAATGAATTATTATTGGCATGTAAAATGTCGCTTTTTATTATGAAGCATTTAGGAGTTTCAAAAATGCCAATAAAATTTTAAATGTGTAATTATCTTTTAATGAAATAATCTTCTAATCTTCTTATGATGTGCTTGCTTCTGGAAATTTACCAGGAGCACATTTTTTTTTGTTAGAAACCAGTCTTTAACACTTGTATACACTTTCATACACCAGGTGTAGAATTTAAAAGTGGCGTACAGAGATTTCAATGCTATTTTTCTTTTAAATTGCTGTTTTTTTTATCCAATTCACTACACAGCAAAAGTGTAAATACAAAAGATGTTCAGAATATAAAAATGCATACAATAAATCCTATGTGGATACCTAAATATTGGTATTTCAAGATATATCAAATTAAAATTAATATTTGTTAGAAAAATAAACAAAAGAGACATATTTGACATTTCATTTTCCAAGGCCGTATTACAATTTTTCTAATAAATATTAATTTTAATTAATTGATATATCGTGAAATACTAACATTTAGGTAATAAAATGGACCGTATTGCATGCATTTTAAAATTCTGAGCAGGTAAAAATTTACAGTAATATAAAAAAAATAGCACTGAAATCTCTGTACACCATATTTCAATTCTACACCCGGTATATATTAGATTGTATAGAAGAGCAAATTTGTGCTGTTTCTACAATTTCGGGAAAGTAAAATTTTCAAACATTGTTACCAGTTAACAAAATGAAATATTTGACAATAAAAACAATACTTCAAACAAAGAATTTTATCTCTACACACTTTTTGAGTATTCATATTAAAATACTTATGTTGTTATTAATATAAAATTTATTAATAGATATTTACGCAACAATTTAGGGTTTTAAGGACGAGACAGTTTAGGGCCGAGTCAATAAAACCTTATTATGTACTTGTTACATATAATATTTTGTTTGACTGTAATGCAAATTATTTCTGTTTAGAATAAAATTTATATTTGAAACATGACACTGGCATGAAAAAAAATTCAGAGTTTCGAAGTGTGTTTTTTTTCCTACTGTTCGATTATCGTTGATTATTATTAAAAAAAAAATGAGCAAGTTATTATTTCACATCTCAATCATTCTGATCTGTTATTATGGAAGAATTCAGTCGAGTAGTATCAAAATAATACTTTTAATTGTGCAATTAATATATCTATTATTAAAAATGATGATTGAATTTATTGTTATTCAATGTTATTGTTATTTTCAATTTTATTTCTTACCTATTTAATTATAATTGGCCATTTTACTTTATCATTATGGACTAGTCCATAAAGAGCCGTTTTAGGCCTCTAAGCAAAATCATTAACATGTAATTATAATACAGTTGAATATAAATAGTAGTAAAAAAATTATCACAGATGAAAAGATCATTGTTAACTTTGATGTATTCTGGTTTGTCACAATTTTTACATTTATTACATGCGTTTTTTTTTTTGTATTAGAATTCAACTGTTTTCGTAATTACCCCATCTTACAAGGCTTCCATGGCATTAATCTTTCGTAATCATAAATTCATTTGTATTAAAAAATAATTGGTACAAGTTTTATAAGTAAATAGTTCTCATAAATTTTAATCTCGAGCGCTAATGTCAAAATTTGATTGTGTTGTTCATACGTGCAAAATATACTTTGTTATTTACCTGCTTGGTAGTCGTAGAGTGCCCTAGCTTGCAATCCAGGCCCTTCCGAAAATTCCTGATAAATAACTTCATCAACCAACTGCTGTTCAGTAATAATATTATGTTTAACAGTTTCAGTCTCTTCTTCTTTTTTCAGTAGTTTTTCAGCAGCTGAGGTAACCTCAAACTCGTGCTGAATAGTTTCTATTTCTTTCGCTAGTGGGCTCTGTTCAACTTTTTGTACATCTTTAGGGGATCGTTTAATGGTAGAGAACTGATCGCTCTCTTCATCTGTTTGCGGATCGTCGTTTGTTGTTTCAACTGTATCTAGCTTCTCGATGTTGTTTTTGTTCAAAGAGTTCCTGATTGGTTTCTCAGGGGTGCGTTTCATTTGTCCTGCGACTGTGTTTTGTTCGAAGATTGATCTAGCGTTGATTGTTCTCTGAGAGATTAGTTCTTGTGCTTCTTGGTTGCGTTGTCTTCGAAGTTCTTCAGATTTGTTGACCACCGCCACTTCTTCTTCGAAGTATTCTTTTTCTTGTTTCTTCTGCGACTCAAAAGCGAGTTTTTCGGCTTCTTTTATCTTAAAGATGTTTTCGTTTCTTTGAGCGCTGTCTAATTCTCGTTTTTGAGTCTCTTTTAACTCTCTCTGTTTCTGTTCTTGTTCTAGTTTAAAACGTTCGGATTCTAGTCGTTTCTTTTCTTCCGCTACTCTTCGTTTTTCTTCTTCCTCTTCTTTCATCCAGAATTGGTCGCGTTCTTTGGAGTTTATTTCTTTTATAGGGTTGATACGTTTATAGTTTGATCCCACTGGGACGGTAGGTCCTGTATCGTCACTTCTAGGAGCTTTAAAGCTGTAAGCTGATCCAGCTTTTGCGACTTTGTCAATGATGAGTTGTGGTTCAACTTCTTCTTCGTTTCTTGCGTTTAAGGTTAGATGAGCGCCAGAGAAGAAGTTTGCTACATCTCGGACGTGATTTGCACAAATACCTTTGCGGACAATATTAGCTCCTTCACCTTGCCAATTGATTAAAACACATTTTGGGAGAGACGTTTTTGGATCGTTGATTTTTAGAAATACATACATAATTTTACCACTATTTAACTCTTCTGTCATCTCTTCTATGCCACCTGAACCTGTTTCTATAAGTTTTAAGTCATTGGTTTGTCCCTCATATCCAAATAACGCCCTAAATATTTGAACAAGTTGAATAATATAACCTAACTTTCGGATAGCAGAATATACTTACCAATCAGTTGCAGATTTATCATCCAGGACATCTTTCCAAGCTCGGGTTAAAGAATCACGGTGTTTATTTAAATTTATAGCCATTTTGAGACACGAAACATGAATTTACTGTTTTCTGACAGGTGAAAGAACTGTACCCCACCCCCTTCGCGATTGTAAGAACACTTGTCAGAGTAGCGCGATGTCAACGTCCTTATGGATGCTGCGCCAGAGACATCTTTACGAATATACGAATTTCAAAACAAAATAATAATTAAAAAACTAATAATCGCACTCTAAAAAGGGATTATCTTTCGGTTACTGTATAATAAAACAATATTTTAAAGTTTAAACTGATTCAAATAATAGAAAATGGCGTCGCAATATAGAATAATGCAAATCGTTCATTGTTATCAGGTTTCCGTTGTTGGTTGTTCTTATCTTATCTCTTCTGCTTTAAAAATAGGTCTATATTATTATAGCAATTTACAGAAACAATACATTTTGTAGTATTCTTAAATAAAATTAATTTAAGGACATATGCAACATGCACAACTACTATGTATCGAAAGTTAAATGAATTTGTACTAGTAAAAATAATTATAATACAAATTAACTAGCATATGTTAATTATCTGAATTATTTATTGTACTGAAAGATATTTGCATCAATTTTTCTTGTTATTATATATATTTTTCCTATTTCATGTTTACAAGTGTTTTTTCAAAAACAATGCTACAAAATTGAATTTTGTTCAACTGTTTTGGGGAATTTATTATTTGTAAAAATTATTAGTCTATCAAACTTAGAGCTGTCATTGCTCACATAATATTATTGCAATTGGTTTTTTATATTAGTAATAACACAAATAGTCAAATTGTAAAGGACTTTGTTTTATTAATATACAGCGAAAGGTACTTATTTATTTCAATTTTTAATTTAATTGACTAGTGAACGTGAAATAGGAAAAGAAGTATGAAAAACACTTGTTACAATGTCTAAACACTAGTTGTTCAATATACTATTGTACGCAATATGCACAGCAAATACGCAACAAAAGTTACATAATTTTAGGAGTTTTCCAGGTCAACTTAGTGTTTAAATTAATTAAAAATATAATTAAAAAAGTGTCATGGAGTCTTTTATATATTTATTGGAATAATTAGAGTATTATTGAGGGAATAAATGCTAGAAAGTATTGATTTAATCTTTTTAAGAGCGAATTCCCGCCAATATCGATTCCCGCGAAAATGTGCGCGCATCTGCGCATCAACATCAATAACTTGAAGTTGGTGACAAACAACAGGGCTTTCGACTAAATTAACCGTGAATTTCAAGGGCAAATTTGATATTTGTAGCAGAGACGTATGACAGATACATTTGGGTATTTTACAAAAATTCATCCGCTACAAATATGGAACTTCTGACACCGCATTTGAAGAATTTAAAAGTACCAAGACCTACCGATAAAGTCTACAAGGACGAGTGTATGTTTTCGTTCGACAATCCGGTAAGTTTTTTCTTTTATTTTCATAGTGAGGTTATGAAATTAATAGCCGCTTTGTCATTCTAATCTCTGTTTATTTTAAGGAAACCGAAACTGGATTATATGTGAGCTTATCGAGCTTCTATGGTTTCGGACGCGATTTTGTCGAACTGTACCAACGAAAGACTGCGCATTCAGTATTTTTGCACATTCGCCGCGAACGACACGAGGTATTTTTAAACTATTTCGAGGTTTTTGAAGTATTTTATGTAATAAATATTATAGGTTTCTTCTCCACCTCAGGGCGATGGGCCAGAGAAAAAAATCACCCGTTTAGCTATAGGTGTTGAAGGTGGTTTCGATCCGGAATCGGGTCAAAAAAAATACGAGTTTGTTGATAAATACAGCATAGTTGTTCTTCCTCAGTTTGCTTCTATTTCTTGGCCAGATGCAAACCTCCCTCAAGAGGTACAAGCTTCAGTCACCGGAATTTTAGAAGCACAATCAGCCAGTAAAATCGCCGAATTAGAAGCGTTGACTGGTACTTGGGATGGCGAACAAAGAATTATATCAGTGCATGCAAATAACCTTCAGCAGCTTGAAAACGGTAAAAAGATTCCTCCAAGTGGCTGGAAGTGTGAACAGTGCGACAAAACAGAAAACTTATGGTTGAATCTCACTGATGGATCAATCTTATGTGGCAGAAGATTCCACGATGGTTCAGGAGGGAACAACCACGCAGTGGAACACTACAACAAAACTAAATACCCTCTAGCAGTCAAACTAGGAACAATCACAAAAGAAGGCAAAGCAGATGTCTTCAGCTACAATGAAGACGACATGGTGGAAGATCCGAAACTCGGCGAGCATTTAGCGCATTGGGGAATAAATATTGCAACTATGGAAAAGACTGAAAAGTCGATGGTTGAGCTTGAACTGGATCTAAATCAGAAAGTTGGGGAGTGGGCAGCTTTGCAAGAAAGTGGAGGAAAACTGCAGCCGATTTTCGGGCCGGGGTACACCGGGATGGTTAATTTGGGGAATTCTTGTTATTTAAATAGCGCAATGCAAATGTTATTTATTGTGCCTGATTTTATTAGAAGATTTTATGAAAATGCGCCCGGGATTTTTGAACAAAATCCGGCTGACCCCGCCAATGACTTCAATCTTCAAATGTAAGTAAACTAAAAATATCTATCGTTTAAACAACTTTTAGCTAATAATATTTTACATCTTTTCTAATGTAATAAAATTTACTCTAACTCAATTATTTATTGAGATATGCTCAAAAAAACTTATAGGCCTTCAGGTAAACTATCACTTCCGGTTGATAGATTTCAATCCAAATCAAATGCTCGTTATTTGAACATCCAAGTCCAAATATTTTTTTATTTTTTATTTGAAACTTTTTTCTCAATCTGCGATAGTTTAGAAATTATTTAAAAATTAAAAGTCAACGAAAAAAGGTTGTTTGCCTATATCTAGTCCCTATGCATTATTTAGCGAAAACAAAACCATAATTGAATCATCACAACCACACACATCATGAAAATAGTGAAATCGTATTCTAGGAACTCCAAAACGTGTTTCTCTGAATCGACATTTTTGACCCACCCAATACTTTCCTTAAATGTATGTGCGGGGGTTAATAACTATTAGCTGTTTTCCTTAACGTATGAATGAAATTTGTAACAAGTGTTGATCTAATAAGTGCGAAAATGATCTTGAAATAAGTGCATATTATGAACAGATAATTTTAAAATAAGTATGTTGACGATATACGTCATTTGTTTGTCACTATTATTCAACGACTATTAGTCATTTCTCAAGTCTGACACCTGCGCATTTAATACGGCGCATTTCCTGCCGCAAATATAAACATCCTTTGTTATTTTCTTGAATACTTCTCAGCAAAATAAATACGAGTTTAATAAATAAATAAATAGCCGATCTCAGAGGCGTACTGGCTATTTTACTAGCCTAGCACAACATAGATTGTGGATTCGAAACCCACTGAAGAGCTTGGTCGTTTGTGTTGTTGACATAAATTCATAATCATCACTCATTAAGCCAGCGGCATATGACCAATAGCAATTAGTCCACTTATCATAATAATAATAATAAATAAATAGTATATGTCGGTGGCGTACTGGCTATGTCACTAGTCTAGCACAACAGAGATCGTGGGTTCAAATCTCACTGAAGAAAATGGTCGTTTTTGATACATATATTCACACATGATCTTGGTTTTTAATGTTTATATTTATTTTTCCAAAAAACTCTAACACTTTGACTGGTACCACGAGCTCTGTTTTTGGATGTTTTAAGAGGAGTATTTTAGCGCTGTACAATGCTCTAAAATGATTTTATTTAAAAATACTTCAAATAAAAATAGTAGATAATATTTTTCTCTGTAACTTCTATTAGTTAGTGCCTACATTGATGTATGGTTCTGAATGTTGGGTGTGGATGAAGAAGCATGAACGACGTATAACTGCTGTAGAAATGAAATATTTGAGAGGAGTATGTGGGTATACGAGACGTAAACACGTTCAGAATAAATTGGTGTATGGTGAGTGTGAGATTCAGAAGAATGTTGTTAAGAAAGTGGGAGTGAGTCAAGAGGTGGTTTGGACATGTTGAGCGAATAACTAATATATGCGGGTGAACGATTGCGTGGGCGTCCAAGGAATAACTGGTTGGGTATGATTGATGGTTTATTGCGTGAACGAATGATTCCGAGTGTGAAGAATAAACGAGCATGTATGAATCGCACTATGAATGTGGACGAGGCGAAAGTGGTGTGTGAGGATAGGAATGTTTGGAGGAGATTGATTGTTGGTTGACTGTGTTTCTGGGCTCGTGCTACTCCACTTCGTGGGACATTGCGTGATGTTATGTATGTAACTTCTATTTGAAGCATTTTTTTATAAAATCATTTTGGAACATTGTACAGCGCTAAAACCGAGGCTAAAGCACTTCTTTTAAAATACCCAATAGCCATTGTTGTAATCAAATAAAATATATTATACATGGAGACTTGCTCATATTGTTGTCATTTGTTATAAATATTATTTTGTATTCCCAGTTTTTTTTGTCTCAGTTTAGCGCTGTACAATGTTTTAAAACCTAAATTATTGTATAAAAAAATACTTCAAATAAAAGTGGTAGATAATATATTTCTTTGTAACTTCTATTCGAAGTATTTTTTTTGTAAAATAATTTTGGAACATTGTACAGTGCTAAAACAGTTCTCTTAAAACACCCAAAAACAGAGTTCGTAGTATCAGCCATGATGTATTTATGTATGTAGTATGAATGTAAAGATAACAATGCATGTGATTATAATATTCCTCATGGTCTTGGAACACAAATGTCAAAAACCATGTAACAATTCTATTTAACTGACAATAAATAAATTCACAATCATCCATTCATGAAGCGGCATATGACCAAAGCAGTTAATCTGCTTCCCATTTTCACAAAAAAATAAAATAAATATGTCATATTATATCATGATTTGCGCTAGACAGAAAACCAATTCTAGAAATGAGTATATAGCGTTATGATATATTTCTTTTCAGGGCCAAACTGGGTACAGGCCTCCTCAGCGGCAAATACTCTGTCCCGCCTCCAAAGGGCTCTCCAGTAGACGCAGATTCTCCAGGAATCAGCCCCAACATGTTCAAGACCCTCATCGGTCGAGGTCACCCTGATTTCTCAACGAAACGTCAACAGGACGCGCAAGAATTTCTGTCTCATATTATAACTTTAGTTGAAAGGAATAGTCGTCATCAGCTGGATCCTTCCAACAGCTTCAAGTTCAAATTGGAGGAACGCGTCCAATGCAGCACTAGCAAGAAGGTCAGTTAGATGTTTTATAATTATTGTCTGTCTTATTCTAAGTGTTGTTGTGTATCCATAATATTTATAAGCGGTAGAAAAGAGAAAAAATATTTCTAATAACAATTATTGTCGATGTTATTCTAAATCTTTTTAAATATAACATAATTTGCTCTAGCTCAAATATTTACTGATATATGCCCAAAAAACTTGATAGGCTTCCAAAACAGCGTGATGATATTCCTAATTAATGTGTTTCTTCTAGGTAAAATATACTTATCGTAGCGATTGGATGCTTCCACTGAACATTCCGCTGGAAGCAGCCATCAACAAAGACGAAGTCACTGCCTACGAAACGAAAAAAGCCGAAGCAGAAGCTCAAGGAAAGAGATTACCGCCAGAAGACCTTGTCCGACCCAAGATCAAGCTGTTCTCATGTCTTGAAGCTTTTACACAGTCAGAGATTGTCGAGCAGTTTTACAGCACTGCTTTGAAGGAAAAAACAACAGCGAGAAAGTAAGCCACCAAGAATAGTTATTTGTATCACTAGTCCAGAAACTGCACTTTTACGAGCACGAGTATATTTTGACAGGACGAGCGGAAGGCGAGGCTTGCAAATTACGTGCACTCGCAAAATAGTTTCTGGACGTGTGATACATATTATTTTTCGTTTCGATTTTGTCATAAATTTATTAAATGAAATTATTGATTTATTTGTCAAACATGAAATAAATAGAAATAAGAGTTTTTTTATGTCGGTAACATCAGATTATTCGTAAACAAGGATACGAGGGATTTATAAATATAAACAATTAATTTGTTCTTTCAAAAATTCGGTGACATTTTAAAAAAATTTATTTGTATTTCCACCTTCTATGAAAATGACAATTTACAGGTAACTAAGTAAATGAGTAATTACAGCGCATAGACCTGTAAAGTTTTACAGCCTTCTAAAATTCTTAAAGAGACCTGTAAAGTTTTAAGTAGAAACTGCTAAAATTTTACGGGCTTATAGAAGGGACTTTTAATATTTATGTAATGTATATCTTAATGGGGTAAATAGCTCCGTGGAACGCGTCGGACTGTGGATTGTCAGATCCTCAGTTCGAATCTCATAGCTTACAGTTGCCAGTTTAAATTTACCCTTGTGGTTCCCCCTCTACTAACATCTTTGGGGGCTATGATTTGACGGCTGGTAACCGCACTTCATATGCAAAAATATATCACTTACCGAGATCTGCGTAAGCAGAGTGCCACACCCGCAATGGGTAAAAGGCGTGATGATATATTTATTTATATTTATTTATATCTTAATAAAAGTAATTAATAAAAAGTGGAAATAAAACTGTGTACGCGACACGCTCGCGATTAATCTTTACTGAACTCACTACTTCGTCGCTCGCCCTACAAACTTTCCAGATCGCCCATAAAAATTTATTTACTACGCTCGCTACATAAATAACTATAAATGATTTTTTATAAGCCTTAGAAATATTACTTTGGCAATGTGCATCGTTACTAACTTTTAAAAAATAATATTTTCTACTCCTAATGTTTCCCCATTATTTCAATTTTTTCGATGAATTATAGTATCCATAATTCACGACAGTTATGATTAATAATTCACTCTGCTCGACCAATCACAGAGCCAGAAATCCATAATTCACGGTTATTTTAAAGACGTGATGTGGATGTGGCTATCGGAAAGTTGACATGCAGTTAGTTGTCATTGTGTATTTTTATGTTTTTAACGTGTGTTTTCAACGAATTTCGATCATTTTAAAAAGTAATTTCCGAACATACAGGAGTAGAAAAAGTATAGTATTATATTCGAGATTATAGTCATTATTCACTCGGTTGATTTGCATCACTCGCCTACGGCTCGTAATGCAAACTTCATCTTCGTGAATAATGACTATCACAATCCCTCATATAATAATGTACTAATGCACAGCTAGTAACTAATAAAAGTTTTTATCCAACACCTCTCAATAAATGCTCTATAACTATGGCGATTTTAAACAAGCAAAGTAACAGATTATCCACTAGTGTATATAATTTTGAGGAAAGCCACTAGTGAGTATTTTTTTATTTATAACAATAATAATAACACACAACACCTTGGTAACTACTTCGATTGACATTTTAATTTAAAAATTTAAAGCATATGTCACTGTCAAATAATATTTCTTTAATAAATTTTTCAGTTATTAAGAAGTGTTGGATAAAACGTTATACTTCACACGTGGACAAAGTGGAATTACCCACTCGATAAAATTATCTCACTCAGCCTTCGGCTTCGTGAGCTATTATTTCTCTCGTGGGTAATTCCTTACTTTGCCCACTTGTAAAGTAAATAACTATTATCCAACACCTCTCAATAAATGTTCTATAACTATGGCGATTTTAAACAAGGAAAGTAACAGATTATCCACTAGTGGGTATAATTTTGAGAAAATCCACTAGTGAGTATTTTTTTTTTATAACAATAATAATAACACACAACACCTTGGTAACCACGTCGATTGACATTTTAATTTCAAAATGTTAAAGCATATGTCACTGTCAAATAATATTTCTTTAATAAATTTTGCATTTATTAAGAGTTGTTGGATAAAACGTTATATTTCACACGTGGACAAAGTGGAATTACGTTATAATTCTCTCGTGGGTAATTTCTTACTTTGCCCACTTGTAAAGTAAATAACTATTTTTATAATCTAGCTGTCAATTTTACAGGTTAGTAACTTGTAAAAATTCATTTTCAAAAGCAATAGAGGTCTTGCTTAAATAGCGTTTACAAGTGAGTAACAAGTAAATTATTTAACTTAATATTCTCCAGGACAACCCGGCTGGCAACCTTCCCCGACTACCTCGTCATCCAACTAAAAAAATTCACCCTCCGTGAAGACTGGGTCCCCGTGAAGCTAGACGTAGCCATGGAGATGCCAGACATCCTCGACATCGCCCCTCTACGAGGTTCCGGCCCTCAGCCTGAAGAAGAACCTCTTCCAGAGCTGGTGGGATCACCACCTCCTGCACCACAGATGGACGAGGGAGTGCTGGCGCAACTCCAGGACATGGGATTCCCGCCCGAGGCGTGCAAGAGGGCGGTGTTCTTCACCCACAACTCGGGGCTGGAGACGGCGACGCAGTGGATCATGGAGCATATAAGTGATGCAGATTTTGCGGATCCGTTTGTTCCTCCAGGTAGTGGGATAGGTAGTTATGTTTGATATTTATTTTGATGTTGTTGCTATTACTTTTTAACTCGTGCGGAGAGTACGAAATACAGAAAAAAGTTTCTTATAAAAATTGTAACAACTTTTTGAATGTAACGAAATTAATTTTAACTCATTTATTTATCGAGATATGTTCAAAAAACCTGAGAGTTATTCAAGTAAACTACCATTTCTGGTTGATGGATAGCTACCAAAATCTAACTAACTCGTAATTTTAATATCTATCTATAAAATCTAAATTTGAAATGTAACATTGTCACACACAGACGTCATCGCGAAAATAATAAAATCTTATTCTAGGAGACTCCAAAATTTGTTTATCTAATCGAATTTTTGGACACTTAATATATTGAATGGTTCATCGCTCCAATTTCAATTGAATAGACTACATGGAACATTAATTTAAGTTTAATATTTTTTTAACTCAATGTGCGTCAGGTACAGAAGCTCCGAGCTTCAACCCAGACGCAGACGCCCTCCAATTCATCATGAGCATGGGATTCACCCGCGAGCAAGCGATTAAAGCTTTGAAGGCAACAGATAACAACCCGGAACGAGCTGCTGATTGGATCTTTTCGCACCAGGACGAGCTGAACAGCAGCGACGAACCCGCTGCACCCGAGTTCCGCGACGGCGACAGCAGTAAGTCAAATATAAATCGTAAATTCTTATAATTGTTTTACACGACGTAATTTATTGGTCAATAATTGGCCAAGTTTTCTTGTCAATTTTTTGTTGTAAGGACAATTGCACAATTTATTGACGAATTACAACCTATTTTTGATAAATTTTTAGAGGATTTTAATCATTGTCAACTAGTCAAACTTGTTTATGTTTTGGTTAGTCATTTTTGTAGGTAACCAAATATATTAGTACCACAGGTGACAGCTGATATCGTATTGAAATTGATACAATAAATTGACGGAAAACTTGATGTGTGTAAAACGGGTGACAATATTTTTGTTCTTGATAATTTATTGACAAGAAAACTTGGCGAATTAATTGACCAATAAATTGCGTCGTGTAAAACAGGCGTTACATTTAAAAAATGTGAATTGAATAGTTCAATGTTTGAGAAAACAATTCGTAAGGTTTAATTATTTCAAACCAACTCTTTAGCTACCAAAATACAAGAAATATATAATAGTTTCTTTTGGTTGTACAGTGTAAATAAAGTATTTATTTCAAAGCATTTAATAATATTGCTCCTGCTGCAAAAGTAAAATATGTTTTTCATTACATTAAAACTGAAAGACAGAAGTAAATAATTTTATCCAACACCTCCCAATAAATGCTCTAAAACTATGGCGATTTTAAACAAGCAAAGTAACAGATTATCCACTAGTGGGTATAATTTTGAGGAAATCCACTAGTAAGTATTTTTTTATTTATAACAATAATAATAACACACAACACCTTGGTAACTACTTCGATTGACATTTTAATTTAAAAATTTAAAGCATATGTTACTGTCAAATAATATTTCTTTAATAAATTTTTCATTTATTAAGAAGTGTTGGATAAAACGTTATACTCCACTCGTGGGCAAAGTGGAATTACCCACTCGATAAAATTATCTCACTCAGCCTTCGGCTTCGTGAGCTAAAATTTCTCTCGTGGGTAATTCCTTACTTCGCCCACTTGTAAAGTAAATAACTATTGTTATTTCTCCCCCAGAGTATCGCCTGGTAGGATTCATCTCCCACATGGGTCAGTCAACAATGGTGGGCCACTACGTGTGCCATTTGCTGCGCGAAGGTCGCTGGGTCATCTACAATGACAGCAAAGTCGCGCTATCTGAGAACCCACCCAAAGAACTAGGATACATCTACTTGTACGAGAGGATATAATCAATTCAACTGGTCTTCGAGCGATGGAGTGAGCAAAAACGAATAACGAATGTTTTGTATTTTCTACCAACTATTGCCTTACATGTAGCCATGTAGGTGTGATTTTTTATTGTTTCTCAGCTATAATATGAGTAAATTTATATTTTGTATGATTTGTTGCATTTCTATTACTAATAAACATTTTGTGTGATATATAACGTGTTTTATTTTATTTATTATAATTATTGTATATTTATCTGGTTCATTTTTCAGCTGCAATTGGAACTGGCGAGATTAGTGCACAGACAGTATAAGTATTTTGATTCTGACTTGCTGTCAAATGAAGTTTTTAAATTTTGCTTTATTTCTTATGAGAGAAACAGCGTTTGGCTAAATTTTAATCAGGAAATAGTCCTTCGAATACCCCTCGTGCATGTAAATGTCGATAATTACACGCAAATTAATTTTTTTTAATTATTAACTATGTTAAAACAAAAAACGCGACTTTTAAATTTGTATTACAAAACTTCATGTAGTTGCATGTGATAATTGCATACATTGAAATATGTATAATATGTATATGCAGTTTTTTCAATCGGGCAATGATATAAAACAGTTTGATTTAAAATAAACATTATTGGAGTTAATTTACATCTGATGTTATTGATAAAAGATAAATACCTAAGTGATGATATTTAGTTGAAATATATAGATAAACTGATTATTTATTATGTAGATATTAATTTTCTACTGATAAATTTATAATGATGGAACTTAAGATTATAAAACAAAATTGTTTATAATCTTTCATTATCTTAGATAATTTTAATTTTCAATTCAAGAGAAATAGGTATTTAAATTTAAACAGAAATACTGGATAATATATCTTATAAACATTTTCTATTTTTGTACAGATCAATTTATCAAATTAAAAATGCAGATTAAGAATTGCACACTTTATATAATTTCATTTCTTTGTTCCACACATATATTTAATTTCAAGCGTAGATGAATATATTTAAAAATATCTCTTATAATCTCTCTAATGTATTCAAAATAATAAAATTGCAATTTTACAATATTTTGAAACAGTTATTTAACTAATTAATAATTAAATAATAAGTTATTATTTCAATCAACCATTATATAATTTAAACGCTACAGTGTACATACTTTAAACAGCAATATCTTTCAGAATAATTTATTAATGATATAAGTGACTCATAGTCATTTAATTGCCTATCTTTCTTAATTTATTTAAGATAATGACAGCCAATAATTTCGTAGTAAACAACAATTATTAGGCCTCCATTTTATATGAATATTTTATGGTTTCTCTCAGATCAATACATATATTCAGCAATTTTATTTCAACGAAAAAGACCGAACACAAAACTATAAACTGTCTTAATTTTTCACTGAAATAAGTTTAAATATTTCCTACGATACATTTATGACAGTTTTCTTAATGTTTTAAAGTATTTTACAAATTAAAACATTAAAAAATTATGTTAAATGTTTATTCGAGTCAACAGGAAATGTGCGTATTTGAGACAAGTATATTTGTAATACAATTATGCAAATGAATTTCTACCTTTATTGACGAATATTTTTATTTGTGTTTTGAAGATATTTGTACCGTTTAGGTGGAAGGTCAGCCCATGGTTGATTATCGACATTGATGTGAATCAATAAAGCTATATAATTATTATTATATTTCGGTGTTTACATGACCGACTTGGATAATATATTCTTTGCCCGATTGCTGTAGATACTATTCAGTTTTACATATATAATATAAATAAATATATCATCACGCAATTTATCCGTTTCTATGTGTGGCACTCTACTCAAAGCAGATTTCTGTATTATGATATATTTTTGCGCGTGAAGTGCGATTACCAGCCGTTAAATCACAGCCTCCAAGGATGGTAATGGTGGAGGAGCCACAGGAATAATTTTGTGGTGTTAATATTCGGAATTAAATGGTCGCCTGTGGGGATCGAACCGATGATCTTATGATCTACAGTCCGATACGTTACCACGATGCTATTTATATACACAAATACACTCGATGAAACTTGAAAATGCACAAAAATGGTTAAATTTCAGAGTGCCATACCTCGGTTGCATTTAGTTGAAATTGGATGTTTCTTTGAGTTTTAGAAAATTTGAAATGTTCTTTTCAATGTGATGCTAGTCAATATGATATCAAATCCATTACACCCCCTCCCACTCCCATATAAAAAAAAGTTCCTCATCTCAAAAAATTTCCAACTTTGACAGCTCGTACGCAGTGCCAAAAAAATCGTAGACTCAATTGGCAAACTGAGCAATAAAGTTCAAACATTTTCCTTTAAGTTTCTCAAGTTTCGAGTATCTACGACAATTTGGCGCGAAATTGTAAATTTTTCAACTTTTCAGTTGCCCTGTTTGCCAATTGAGTCTACGATTTATTTGGCACTGCGTACGAGTTGTCAAAGTTGCACATTTTTTAACATCAGGAACATTTTTTTTTATATGGGGGCGAGAGGGGTGATATGGAATTGATATCATATTGACTAGCATCACATTGAAGAGAATATTTCAGTTTCTAAAATTCAAGGATTCATCCAATTTATTTTGTAACAAGTTTACCGATGTGAAATGTTTTCTGTCCTATTTTCCTTGTAACAATTAAAAACAATAATAGAATGTTTGACAACAAACTGAGTCAGCAGATTGTAAATTGCCCTCAATTAGCATTCATACTAATGGTCATTGCTTTTTACTTTATCTTTTGAATGAATTACTACATTTGAAAAAATTAGTATCTGACGAAGCATAAATAAAGATAAGATAACTAAGATAATGATTGGTTTGGTAAAGCATGCGTATTATTTAAATATTAATCTAAATAATGATAATTAACCTGATGACGCATAACCTCTCGTCTAAATAAATTTTGAACGGAACCAAATAGAAAAAGATTCAAATAAAAATTTTGAGCAAATATTGTTATACATCAGTTTTATTCTAACTCCATTATTTATTGAGATATGCTCAAAATACCTTTTAGACCTTCAAGTAAACTACCACTTCCGGTTAATGGATTGCTACCAAAATCTAATCAGCTCGTAATTTAATCAGTTATCAGCCAAGTTCTAAATATAATTCCACCATATAACTTCCTGAAAAATATAGAAAAAAGTTTCAAATAAAAATTGTAGTGTATATTATTTTATATTTTATTCTAACTCATTATTTACTGAGATAATTTAGCTCCAATATAAAGTAATTCATAAATAAAAAACAATTTTATCGTTTTGACAGCGGATAAATTGGAAGGCATCTTTTTGCAAGTGATAAACAGAAATTTATCCGGTTAAATAAATAGCTCTTGTGTAATTACAGTTGATAATATGCTCAAAATACTTTATAGGCCTTCAAGCAAACTGCACGTTTAAAAATTGTAAAAAAATAAATAATATTCGAGGGTATTATTGACGTTGAACATATTTTTTGTTGTATTTTTTAAGCATTTTATGAAATATAAATAAATTTGTTTCCTTTCCCGATAGAAATAATTTATGCAAAATTTTATAATGGGCCTATAAACCATAAACGAAATATGACAAATTTATATCAAAATCGCGTAACACTTACGGAATAATTAGTAGTAAAGTATGTTTTTTCTTTTAAATATTTTGCAGTAAAGCGATATAACGAATTGAACATATTGTGACGTCACGGGTACTCGCATTGATTCTATTGGCTAGAAATATGAAACGTGCAAGTCGCGAATCTGCCGTTGCGACCAACGCCTATTGTGGGCTGAAATAAAACTACGAAATGTCATTTAATTTGTTTTGTTTGTTGGTATTTAAGATTATATTTGTTGGGCTTCTATGATTTGTTTCATAATTTCACTGTTTTATTGTGCTGCGTTGAAAATCTATTGAATAAAATTTTGTGTTGAGGTTAGATTACATCACTACTAGCGCCACTGTTCTCAAACTTTCATATGATGTTTACTCAAATAACAAGTAAAATACTCTAATGTTGCCACAGGAATTTTATCTTTATTTATATTAAGTTTAATTGTTGTAAATTAAGACTTATAATATGTAAATATAATTTTTATATAAAAAATATATATATTATAATGAAAAATCGTTGTTTTAGTGCCACTGGAGTAATACCAGTGACGCCACACACACTTTGAAAAATCATATTTAGGGTAATATTATATGAAATTTTCACATCGGGTTTTCACTGATCGTCATATATTCTAATAAAGTTTCATAAAAAAATTGTTTATGAGACCATTGTTGAGGGTAAAAAAAATCGCGAAAAAAGTATATTCTGGTATTAGGAGTAAATGTGATACTTTAGTTGCTGAAACTGTAAGTTTGAACGACGAGCGAAGCGAGTCGGGCAATTACATGCGAAACACACAAATTCACATTTATTCCGCATAACACATGCTATTTTTTCTTCAAACATAGAAAATAGAATAATTAATTATTAAAAAATTATCAAAACTTCAAAAAATATTATCTTATCCAGCATTTCTAGTTGTCATAGAATATGCTGTTTTGTTATTTTTGTTTCATTTTTAACTGTCAAATTATTGAATAACAACCTTCTAATTTTCATAATATTTTACTTTGTCCGCCACGGGAGTAAAAATGGCACCAAGGAGACACTTTTATGTCGACGACGAAAAAATCGAACTTTTTTTTGTTGAATACAAATACATAACAACGATCTTTTTACTTCAAGTAGAACACACAAATAATTAAAGATTCTATCACTATTATTTGAAACATTTTTTCTAAAACCATTTACAAATGATTGACAAGTGTAAATACATTTCAGAGCTCTTAAACGTTCGTAATAGATATCAACAATCGTCTGGTTCTAGAAAAATAATTAGGAGATAGATAATGACCGGAATGAGGCACTCACATTAATGATAAAATTAATATACACAATTTTATTCC
The DNA here is from genome assembly GCA_963942605.1 of Poecilus cupreus. Taxonomy (NCBI): domain Eukaryota; kingdom Metazoa; phylum Arthropoda; class Insecta; order Coleoptera; family Carabidae; genus Poecilus; species Poecilus cupreus. The sequence continues at coordinate 10,171,207 of OZ012722.1, forward strand.
ACACTTCCAACAAAATTAAAATTGAAAGTGGTGTTTCGTTGCCTTCGTATGGGGCACCAAGAATTATTCTAATTATTCAGATAGCAAGTAATTGCTCATTTTATCACAAATACTTAGGATAGCAGGTGCAGACTTTACGAAAAATAGTATCAATGAAAAATTGCGTTTATATTATTCGTTACGTGGACTTAGATTATTTTCCACATGTCATTGTTCCAAAGATAATAGATTATCAAGTGATATAAATATCATACTCTGAAAATTTATTATTTAGTGGTGATAGTGTCTTAAGTAGTAATATAAATTGATATAGTTGTGCAACAGGGGAATGGAATATTGTAATCGAGAAAAAAATTGTACATAAAGGTGAGTTTCTATATTTATATTTTCTTCGAATTGTAATAATTAATATATACAATATTTATTTCTTACCTGCACATTTTGAGAATGTCTATTATTATATGACTGCAAGTTCACAATCACATAAATCTTCTGTTTTCGTTTTTACATATAAACTTTTTAAATGATTCGTTTTGATATTTATGTTATAAATATTACTTGAATAAATTTTTTATCCAACACCTCTCAATAAATGCTCTATAACTATGGCGATTTTAAACAAGCAAAGTAACAGATTATCCACTAGTGGGTATAATTTTGAGGAAATCCACTAGTGAGTATTTTTTTATTTATAACAATAATAATAACACACAACACCTTGGTAACTACTTCGATTGACATTTTAATTTAAAAATTTAAAGCATATGTCACTGTCAAATAATATTTCTTTAATAAATTTTTCATTTATTAAGAAGTGTTGGATAAAACGTTATACTTCACACGTGGGCAAAGTGAAATTACCCACTCGATAAAATTATCTCAGTCAGCCTTCGGCTTCGCGAGCTAAAATTTCTCTCGTGGGTAATTCCTTGCTTTGCCCACTTGTAAAGTAAATAACTATTGTTTGTAATATTTGCTGCATTATTTTTTTGTTTATGCATAAAACATTTTATATTGTTCAACTTCTCTGTCAAATACTGTGTTTGACGTTTTGGGTGGCAATAAAATGCATTCTTTCATTTTGACAAACATTCATAATATTGTTTTTAAAAAAAATTATGTAACCTATAATTATTAATGGAGCCATTTTGGAATATGAAAAAGACTGTAATCAATATTCCAATTATTTGTATAATGTTGAAATATTAGTTGAAGGCTATCTGTCTTTGTTGTACAATATTTTTACATAGTAACCGTACAACAAATGCATAGCAACCGATGTTTTTACATAGCAACTTATCAACAAAACCAATCATTCTACAAACAACTGTTAGACAAAGAAGAATGACCCACGACATTTTTCTGTATCAGGCTCGTTTTAGCTCTCGTAAAAGACTTAAAAGGTCGCGCACCAGAATTACTATATTTTAGTAACAGCAAAACCAAATACACTGTGTGATTATAATAGTAATTTAATTGCATTGTAAGACCGTTACTAAGAACTTTACTGGCGAGCATGTAAAGTTAAAGTTACGCTCGAAGCTTGTACGATCTTTCATGATATTGAAACATAAATAATACATTAAACAATTCGATCGAAATCTTTAATTCATACCGTATCACATTTGCTTGTTTACCGGACAGATTTCAGTCCGGTAAATGAGACTTGACAGTATTGTTAAATTTTACGATACTTTTTTTATTAAGAATAAGACGACCTCATTGGCTGGTACCACGAGCTCTGTTTTTGGTTTTTACGAGAAGTGTTTTAGCCTCGGTTTTAGCGCTGTACAATGTTTTAAAATTATCTTATAAAAAAATGCTTCCAATAGATGTTACAGAGAAATATATAATCTACCACTTTTATTTAAAGTATTTTCTTATAAAATAATTTTATAATATTGTACAGCGCTGAAACCGAGATTTAAAACATCTAAAAACAGAGCTCGTAGTACAAGCCATTGTTTTAAAGAAATAATAAAGCAAACTTTCCTTCAAAAATGCAACACAGGTATGAAATAAATCGTACACAGTAAAAAATTTAGTCAAAATTAACAAAATTTTAGTCCCAGACGATCCACCGTTAGCAAGTAACAAATTATTTTTGTGTACTTCGTAACTAAATATATTTGTGAATATAGTAATTATTAACATTTATTTTTATATGCTTTTGACTAAATATTTTAGTAATTATATTATAGGACAACAATAAATCATAGTTAGTATAACAAATGAAGTTACAAAGGATATAAACTTTCTTTAACAATTTCAAAGGTAGTTAAATTTAATTGTTATTATTGACGAGTCTATTTGAAAATTTTATAAATCCAGCAAATAAATAAAAAAGAACCATTTTCATTGTTAAAAATTTAGAATTGACAAAATTTTAATTCAACAAATTATCATATTTGTTCTAATTGTTAATTTAACACAATATATCTGTCAATATTAACTAAAAATAGTTAACAACCAGAAAATTAGCAATTCGCAAATTAAATTTTTACTGTGTAGATGTCATACATCCGTTATTAATTTTCCTGGTACTCATTTTGAAATAACATTTTATTCGTACCATAAAAACTCATTTACCGGCCTTATATGTAATGCCGAATTCATGCAGCCATTTTCATTTTCATTTAATTTAATTTTAAATTTTAATTTAATTTTAATTTATCTTTTTTAAATGTATCATTCATGGAACACTACAATATTAAATTAAATGAAAATGAATGCACGTCATGTGTCACATTTAAGTCTGGTAATATTGGGCTAACAAATACATAAATAGTTACGCGATTCATATTTTACAAGCATGAATTTTTTTAAATAGTGATTATAATCATATACAAGTGATTATGTGTTCTATCATATCATTTTGTTATTTAAAAATGAAGAAACGGAGACCCACTTAAGTCGTTTGTTCAACAAACAGATTCCGCAGGGAAAAAGATTTCTTCATTAATCTTTTGAAATCTATGTTATGATTATAAGAGCTTCTTTATTTTTGAATAAAATTTCTATTTATCGGACAGAAAATTATATTTTCTCATTTCTGTTCAGTTCTACTTAGTCGAATCATCAAAATTATTCATATTTAAGTAAGGAATTTAAATTCTCAATGACTTAAAACATAACCTTTTCAATCACAAACGTCAAAATTTTTTCATTTTCATTTAAAAGATAAAAGTTGGTTATCTTATAAATTAAATTAAATGAAAATGAAAATGAGAACATAAATTAAATGATTGCATGAATGCTTACATTTGATAATACGTATTTATTTTTTAAATTAAAATAAATTTAAATTAAATGAAAATGAAAATGGCTGCATGAATTCGGCATAAATAACTATTATGGGCTCAACCGGGTTTTACCACTAGTGATACAGCTCAATAATAATAGGTTTACTGTGTTCGCTTGTTTTTGTTTTTGCAATGTAAATTACTATTAATTGTATTTGGACATTTGTAGAAAAAACAGCATATTTTATATAGAGCTAAAGTATTTTTTGTAGCTAATTTGTAATTGTATCAAACGCCTACTCATAAAACAATACGTGATGCATTTTATCTCTTGATTTTTCTGCTTTAGTTGATATTGTGATTAGATGAAATACCTATACGATAAAAAGATTATTTAGCAAGCAAAACTGAACGTTTTTATAAGCGAACAGAAACACACCAAAAAACACTGTAGTGTAAGACTTAAAACGTCTGTTATTTATTAGTAGATACTTGACTGACACTCGAGAATTAAAAGCTTAAAATATTTCACTAACAACATTCATATTATTACTATTGATTCGCAGTTAATTTTTCAAGTTATGTAGTAAAAATGGAAGCCACAAAACTTTAAAATGTCACTCTATTTATTTGTTTCTGAACGATATAACGAGTAATTTTAAAACTAGAAAATGATAAAATAATACTGAGACATGAAGCATGCAGTACAATATATCAAATTATTTCAAAATGTATTGGCTTATACTACGAGTTATGTTTTTGGGTGTTTTAGCGCTGTACAATGTTCTAAAATTATTTTATAAAAAAATACTTCGAATAGAAGTTACATAGATATATATTATCTATAACATTTTTTTCATAAAATAATTTTAGAAGATTGTACAGCGCTAAAACCTATCTAAAACACTTCTCTTAAAACACCTAAAAACTGAGCTCATGGTACCAGCTATTGTGATGTGATTGTGTCGACAGGTGAATTTGATTTAAACTTGTATAATTAGAATAGTAATGACACAGTAAATATCTTTGGCCTTTTACCAAAAACATTCTAAATTCTAACCTAACTTAATATTTTTGTCTACTATTATTTCAATCGATAACCACCGAAATTCTGCAAACATATCAAAAGGATGTCACATGTTTCAAAGTGTAGACAATTTAATAATTCTGTATACATGTGCGTAATCATCATTTTGATTAATAGATTAGATAGCCTGGCACGTTGTGACGATTTTATCGATTAATCAAGCGAATTGAGCCGATAAAATGAAAAGCAAAAATAGAGTTGAAAACACAGTGATGTCGACTGGTATTCGTCCGCTCAGCGAAGATGAATCGGAAAAGAAAGCTAATGGGTTTGATGCGTAAGTTGAAGATATTATTTTTATATCTTGGAGATGTTACACAATTATTTTAAACAGTTGAAAATATTCAATGAGATTTGTTTTGGTTGTGCAGCGCATTTTTGGTAAAGCTCGCTTCATTCGCACTGCACTTGAGCTGTTCAAACTTTTGAGTTAAAATTGGTTCTAATTAATATTTATTCTGGCACTTTAAAGAAACTAAAAACATTATTTATTATTATTAATATAAATGTGCAGTATACTAATTAATTGTTAATGTTTTAGTAAATTCACAACTGGAGAAAAGGAGAAAGAAGAACCACAAATACCTCCAGTATCATTTTTCTCACTGGTATGTATTATATTTTGACTATAACTCTAATGTTTTTCAATGAATTTATTGATTATGTTTGCGTGTTTCTATTACTTGAATACTTGAAAACTAGGTCAAATATAAAAATTCGTAGTATATTTACATTTTTTTCACTACTAGCACGTAAGTCCTATTTAACAAATTTTACTATAATATTATAATTATAATAAATATAAAATAAGCATTTTAAACCGACGAAGGAAAGTTGACGCGTATATTTTTTTATATATGACCACGCATAACTTTTTATAGAGCAGTCCGATTTTGATGATTCTCTTTTTATTGGATAGGGTATACTTCGAAGTTGGCCCCACTTAAATTTGCAAAAAAAATTCTACATTTAAGGGTAGGAAAATAGGGGATTATTAAATGTTCACTCACTGAATTTTTACCAGTTATCCGATTCTATCACGCATAACTTTGTACTGGGTTATATAATTCTGATGATTCTTGGTTAATTTTATTTTTCGCTTTTCAGTTTCTTTTTTCGTCGGTTTAATTTTTTGTTAAAAAACAGAAGCAGAAATAAAGTTCTTTGATCTAACGTTTATTGTTTTTTACTTTATTGGACTAGACCATAAAGGGCCACTTCATGGACGTTAAACAATGTCATAAACATATGATTATAATACATTCGAACATAAATATATTTTCCTATTTCACGTACACAAAGTCAATTTTGTGACACTGTTTTTCTCAAAAACAATGCTACAAAATTGAATTTTGTGCAACTGTTTTTGGAGAATTTATTATTTGTAAAATTAACAGTCTGTCAAACTTGGGACTGTCATTGCTCACGTAAAATTATTGAATCGGAGCCCCTGCGTCGGGGTTGCGGCCTGGAACCCGATAGGCCCCGCAGGCAAAGCCCCTTGGTGACCAGTGGTATATTAAACATGCCGTACAATTTAATTTTATTTTTATTGAATTTATGAACGTGAAATAGGAAAAGTAGTATGAACAACTCGTGTTACAATGCCTAATTGTAATACTTGTATTTTGCGTAACTCGCCTGCGGCTCGTTTACGCAAACTATACTCGTATTACAAAAAAGGTCATTGTAACACTAGTTGTTAAATATACTATTACAGAACTATAATCCAAAAGCGGTTTATAATTTTACAAATATGGGTTCTGAAAGTTTTTTGAACTTAAAAAGTGAAAGTTTCTAGGTCAATAATAATTCATTATTAACCTTTTCCGGTATTATGAAGTAAGCGTTAGTGAAAAACAAATTCGTGACTCCAAAAGAGGTCAATAATTGTATGTTGCTATACTAGTAGTGAAAAAAATTGTTTACATGAAATGGTCTACTTTTACACTGATAAAAATCAAAATAAAATATTTACATTTTGCAACCTGTGAAAAACAATATTCTTTATTCACAATCAGTTAGTAATATGTCAATTTTGGACTTTTAAAAAGTTGAAAAATCAATTATTTCTTTATAGCTTTTACTTTCCATTTGGTTAGAAAGTTGCTACTTTTCAACCTGCAAAATCAGTGCATATTTTATTATTAACTGATTGTAACTAATATAGGCTTTTCTGTGGAAGCAAATGTTCTGTTGCTTTTCTGCCACTTGCCGTAGTTCACTTGGGGTACAATCCATTAATTAGATTTAGATTTAGATCTTCCCTAGTTTTAACTTTTAAATAGGTAATCAAAATATCGAAAAATTATTGATAAATTCTCTAACTTAAATTCACCACTTACTAAACAATAGTACATTGTGTCATTAGGAGTAAATGTGATACTTGGGTGCTGAGCATGTAAGTTTGAACGACGAGCGAAGCGAGTCGGACAATTATATGCGAAGCACCCAAAGACACATTTACTCCGAATAACACATGCTATTTTTTCTTCAAACATAGAAAATAAAATTATAAATATTATATAATGCTCAAAACTTCAAAAAATATTCTGTCTTATCTAGCATTTCAAGTTGCCGTAGAATAGCTGTTTTGTTATTTTTGTTTATTTGTTTCATTTTAAACTGTCAAATTATTGAATTACAACCTAACTATTTTTCATAATATTTTACTTTGTCCGCCGCCGGCGTAAATGTGTTGCCAAGGAAACACTTTTACGCCGGCGGCAACAATATTGAACTTCTGCTTGTTGAATACAAATACATAACAACGTACTTTTATGACGTTTGAAGAAAAAATTATTTTATCCAACACCTCACCTCTCAATAAATGCTCTATTACTAAGGCGTTTTTAAACAAACAAAGTAACTGATTACCCACTAGTGGGTATAATTTTGTGAAAAGCCACTAGTGAGTATTTTTTATTTATAACAATAATAATAACACATAACACCTTGATAACTACTTCGATAGACATTATAATTTAGAAAATTTATAGCATTTGTCACTGTCAAATAATATGTCTAATAAATTATGCATTTAATAAGAGGTGTTGAATAAAACGTTATACTTCACACGTGGGCAAAGTGGAATTACCCACTCGATAAAATTATCACACTCAGCCTTCGGCTTCGTGTGCTGAAATTTCTCTCGTGGGTAATTTCTTACTTTGCCCACTTGTAAAGTAAATAACTATTACCTGACAAAACAAACACTATAAATGAATACGTCGGTGGAAAGATTTATTGCAGCAACTTTCCACCTCGGTATGTAATTATTAATCGCTATCCAATAATATTTCTTATTTATGTTTTAGTTTCGTTACGCAAAACCGTTGGACAAGTTTCTGATATTTCTTGGGGCAATATGTTCAGGAGTAACAGGAATAATGCAGCCTCTAAATACTTTAGTATTTGGTACACTCACTGGAGAAATTATTCTACATGCTGGCAAAATGGCTATACCAAACATAACAGATGCAGACCGTGCAGAAGAAGCAGACCTATTGATAGCTGCCATTGAAGACTATGCCTTATATAATTCTCTAATTGGAATCGTAATTATTGTATTTACATATTTTGCAATTATCCTTTTTAATTTCACTGCCCTGCGACAGGTAATATATTTTAATTGACGCTAGATTTCAAGATATATATTTTCTGTTGTGTTTGCAGATTTTATTCATAAGAAATAAGTTCTTCAGCTGTATGATGAATCAAGATATAGCATGGTATGATGTTAATACCACAGGTGATTTTGCTAGTAGGATGTCAGAGTAAGTATTAATTCTTCTTCTTTATTTAGTTTAGAGATCATCAATCATTTCAATAATTCATGAATCTCATACCTCTATTTTTGCACAATTGGTTTTTTTTTATAAAGTTAATATGCCTGTTTCCAAGGCGGTATGTTATTTTTCACTTATAAAAACCATTTACCCAAGCCCTCAATTGGCTTTGAAAATGTATCTTTACGAGGTACTAATTGATAGCTGCGTTGTAAAAATTTTACAAGTTAGTAAGAGGTAAACAATGCACGTTGCCAAAGTAATGCTTACAAGTCTTATGCGAAATCACTTCAAATAATTTTTGTCAGAACAGTTGTGTGTAATTGACAGGACTTGGTTATAATTTTAATTTGATTTACAAATGAGTAACAAGTAAAATGTTGTACAATACACGCAAGGTAACTGTTTTTACTGCTTCAAGGAGGTGACAGGCTCGCCGGTCATTTCCTCCATTCACCAGTAAAAACTGTTTTACCTTGCTTGTAATGTAAGTAACTATTATTGACATTTCGTTTTAAATTTGTAATATTTTCAAATTTTTCCTGTCGTTGTTTATTTGCATTCTATTTTGTTGCATAGTTACAACTCTATAAATTTGATTTTTTTAAATAGTTCTGTCAGTTAAAACATAAAATACGATTTTTTAACTGAATCTATTTCGTGCTAGAGTTGATTTCCTCTAGAAATTTACCTTCTGGAATATTTTGTTTTTATTGCTACTTGAAAATGTTCGTAGCAACAAAAACTCAATAATCTGGAAATCAAACTAGCACTAATAGATTTTTGCTATTCTTGTATAAATATATCGCGATTATTTCAATTTTTTCACGATAGTGAATTATGAATTATGATTTATAATTCACTCTTCTCGACCAATCCCAGAGCCAGAAATCCCTAATTCACTGTTATTTTAAAGACGTGATGTAGATCACCAAGCAACGGCCGTCTGACAGTTAAGATGTCAGTTTTCATGGTGTATTTTTATGTTGACGTTTTCATACAGGTGTTTTCTACGAATTTAGATCATCAAGTGATTTCTGAATTTACAGGAGTATGAAATAGTTATTTACGTAATCAGTTATGAAAAGAGCGATATTGTTTAACGAGCTGTAAGTTTGCCAAAACGAGCGTAGCGAGTTTTGCAAATTACGCGAGTTAAACAATATCGTTTTTCATAACGTATTACGTACAATATTTTATCTAATTCCGTAATTTCATTCCTCTACCTTCCAAATTATTCATTGTCAATATTTGACAAGCAACAAATTATTTTATTTATTATTAAAGTAGGCATCTACACGGCATTTGATTTAATTGAATATCGGTTGTTTAAAATTCTTTACGTAACTCAGTTACGTAAAGATTTTTACACAACTCATTACATGGAAATTATGTAAAAAGTGACATTTCATAACGTCAAAAGGTTAGGTAAAACTCAACTTTACAAAACGGAATTAGATGAAGTATAATATTATATTCGGGATTATGGTCATTATTCATTCGGATAATTTGCATCACTCGATTACGGCTCGTGATGCAAACTTCATCTTCGTGAATAATGACTATCATAAGCCCTTATATAAATAATATACTAATATGAAAATTTTTGTTAGTATTTTTATATTGAAATTTGGATTTTCCGGTTATTATTCTTTATCTAATTTCTCACTATCTGAATTAGCTCATTGCAAATATTTTTCTTGTTTTTCAAAAAGAATAGCTTAAATAACACTATGACACTAAATTAATGATTGTCATTTAAATGAGCAAGTAAATTTGTTTACATCTGTCAATCATAAACAACAGCAACTACAGAAAAGCCACCTAATATATTTGAGTTCAGCTTTACTAATAAAGAAGAAATTTATATCTGCGTAGTTTCAAATATATTTTGCTTGCTCCAATCGTGCAAAAATTGTATAAGCATCACGAAGGTCAGACAAAATTGAAGCATTCGTTTCCCTCAGTCTTCCATCGGTAAATGTTCCAACCATTCTTGATACTTAATATCTATTTCTGCAGAGATTTAATCAAACTGGAAGATGGCATCGGAGAAAAAGTATCAATGTTCATTCACCATCAAGTTGGATTTGTTGGAAGTGTCATCTTGGCTTTAGTATACGGATGGAAACTTGCTTTAATTTGTTTAACATCTTTACCAACTACCATGATTGCTATGGGAATCGTTAGTGTGGTAAGCATTACTATTACTTTTTTGTTTGTCCTGAAAATTCTAACAAAAAATATGCAGTGGTCACCACTCGACTTTCTTATACATACAGAATGTTTCATAACTTTAGATTCATTCGTTAATGGTATATGTTATTTGATATGCTGATTACGAATCAAAAAGGATTTTTTTTTTAAATCGCAAAATTATTTTCCATGTTTCCCAGTCCAAAATTTTTCGTTGCCACTGCCACTGGGTGAATGATTATGTTAATAATTATCGTTTCATTAAAAATAATTAAATTTTGTTTGTTTATTTTATTAGTATTATGTAATTTAAATTGTTGATTACCTACTTCATTGTCTGTGTTTAATATGAAAGCGAATCCAGTGCAGTACTACAATAGTATATTGTACAATGAGCATGGAATGGTACTCATTTCCTACGAGTATGAAAGTTTGTAGCATGAGCCGAAGGCGAATGCTGCAATTCATACGAGTATGAAATGGACATTCCATGCGAGTTGTACACTATACTTTTTCTACGTCCACGATATTATTTCCTAATTCATTTAATTTTAACAATAAATTTGGCCCGCTTTCACCATTCCAATATTTGACAATTCTAAATAAGTATCGTAGCAATGGCACCTGTACTTAAATGAACTGAACTGTATTGAAATACTCACAAAACAAACTCATTTCGCACGATGCTTGCAATGTACCTCATATCCCTAGCAACAATAAACATACAATGAGCAGATTTCTAAGTGGTCGTAGAAAAAAAATGTTTTTTCGAGCCTCCGTCCGACATTGATACAATTACATATCTCTAAAGCGGTCGGAAATCAAGTTTTTGTCGTACTAGTTCGACAAAAATTGCTAACTTTTTATGGTTATATGTTGGCATCACTTCACTAATTTTAACTAACTTCTGACGCTAGAAATGTCAAAGTATTAAATTGACAAAAATATTATGGTAATATATCTACAATTGAGTATTTGCAATACAAGAAAACAGAATATTTAAGGATTTTAAACATATTTGCAAGTAATTATAATTGAATTTGCAGTGTAAAATCCAAATAAAAATATGTAGATATTTTTGGTTATGATATTGGAAAATAAACATAATTGACATTCAAATATTGTGAAATTAGCAACATAAAACATTCCCTGTCATTAAGAAATAAAATAATAAATTAAATTAATTTTTTTAAATTTACATAAATGTTGGCGCAAAAAATCTTGTGTGTCCCTCGGTTGGAAACTATTTTGCGAGTGCTCGTATTTGTAGGACTCGCCTACGGCTCGTCCTATCAAAATAAACTTGCACTCTCAAAATAGCAGTTTCCAACCTTGTGATACAAATAACTATAGGTAATCAACCCTTAATTTTTCGAATTTAAAAAAAAATTCTTTTAGATTCGTAATGAGCATATCATACAACATGTACTATTAACGTATGTACTCGAAGTTATGAAACATCCTGTATAAATATATATTTGATCTTTTAATACTTACACTTGACACATGTTTGACATAAAGAATAGATGTTTCTGTTATTTGTTTGTTCTCATAGCAACTGATTATTATAACAAAAGGAGACCTCTAAAAATGTATGTGTAAATGTGTATGTTCAAAAACTAATAGAACTGAAATGCTATTTTTTATATTGCTGTATCTTTTACCTATACAGCAAAAGTTTAAATACAAAAGTTGTTCAGAATTTAAACTTGCATACATTAAGGTCAATTCTACAAATGTGTAAACACCAAATTAATAATCAGTTCCTTCTAGGTAACCTCTCGTTTGGCGAAACGAGAAATAGCAGCGTATGGAGTAGCAGGTGCTATCGCCGAAGAAGTGTTAAGTTCCATACGAACTGTTGTAGCTTTCGGCGGACAGAAGAAAGAAATAGATCGCTACAACAAAAAGTTGATCTTGGCTAGAGATATTAATATTAGACGAGGCATGTTTTCTGGACTTGGATTCGGAATACTTTGGTTCTTTATTTACGCAAGTTATGCTCTAGCTTTTTGGTACGGTGTTACCTTAATTCTGGATGAAACAGATGATGTTTACGATCCCGGCACCATGGTTACGGTAAGATTATTTTTTTAGCTAATTTTATTATAGACATTCGACAAAATTCTCTAACTCAGTTGTCAATTTTTAACCTCTTGCTAATATTTTAATCCAATAAAAATTCTTAACACAAGAAAAAATCAATCTGTAACTTGTAACATTTGTTTCTATTTGTCAAAAATATTAGCAAGTGGTTAAAAGTTAACAACTGAGTTAGTGAATTGTGTCGATTGTGTAGTTTGCAAATATATAGGAAATTTTCGTTCTGATTATTTGTCGTTTAAATGAATCTAAGTTAGAAAAATAGATTTTTTCCGAAATCGATACTAAAGTACACGATATTATTCCGCGAATTTAGACAAAATAGTAGCTTAAATAAAACTTTACAGACTCTTATGTCAAACTTGAATTACAAACCTAAAATAACAAACAAATTATTCTATAATACTATTGGTGAATTTATTTATTATTTACTTTTGATAATAATTTATCGGCTTTAATGCAGATCACATACAGAACACTTCTAAGAATGTATAAAAATAATGAAAATTATAACCAAATATTTGACACTTTGACAGTACTTTTGTTATCACAGCCATCCCCTTTGCAACAGCTAGCTGACGTTTTACATATACATAATGCTATTTATTTATGTTTTTAATTAATAATTTAATGATTTCGGAAAAAAATATAATGTATACCTCGGTACTAAAGTGTTGTATCCAAAACCTCTCAATAAATGCTCTATAACTATGGCGATTTTAAACAAATAAAGTGAAAGATTAGTGGGTATAATTTTGAGAAAAGTCACTAGTGAGTAATTTTCTATTTATAACAATAATAACACAACACCTTGATAACTACTTCGATTGTCATTTTAATTTAGAAAATTTAATGCATATGTCACTGTCAAATAATATTTCTTTAATAAATTTTGTATTTATTAAGAGATGTTGGATAAAACGTTATACTTCAAACGTGGGCAAAGTGGTATTACCCACTCGATAAAATTATCACACTCAGCCTTCGGCTTTGTGTGCTAAAATTTCTCTCGTGGGTAATTTCTTACTTTGCCCATTTGTAAAGTAAATAACTAATTTATTACACATATGGTTTTTCCATTTTCGTAATAAAAAATTATACTTTAGTGCCTTGATATACAAATAACTATTGTATGAGAATGTGGGCAATAGTATACTGTGTTATTAGGAGTAAATGTAATACTTTGTGTGCTGAGCATGTAAGTTTGAACGACGGGAGAAGCGAGTCGGACAATTATATGCCAATATTCGGAGGAAATTTATTGTATTTCGAGGTTCGTGTGTGTGGAATATAGCGTGAAATTATATATGTATACATGTTGTACACCTGATATTGTTCATAAGCTATCTTACATATAGCAAATTAAAAGTCTGGCGAATTTTAAAATCGTTTCCAAATACATAACAAAATAAATTAACCTACTTTGACGATGCTCAATGATTCGAAAACTTCCTACTTCAGCTTCCCTGGTAGTCCATTCAAGTCCAAATTGATTTTTAAGTCCACAAACACATATATAACAAACACTAAACGTATCAAATAACACTTAATTCACAAACAACACTGGCATGTTGACTATTTTTACTCAGAAAACTAAGATGTCTACGAAAACTTAACAAGTATAAACCAATTGTGCAACAAGAAACTAATAGCAAATGCAAATGGAATTTATTCATTATGATTAACTATAAAACTACTGAACTGTAGTAATACTGGAACGCGCAATGCCATATGGAAAAAGTGAGCCTCGAGAGATAGTTTGCATCAGGTATCTCCATCATTATCTAACACTTTTGTGCTTCCGTAACTATAGTTACCTCACGTATAGATTGATATAAAAGTTAGTTGCTGTGTTTTAAGAAACTGTGCTGTTGACATTTCGTATTAATGGTAAAATAATAATAAGTGTTTTTTTAAATAAATTAATAAAATGGTGCGACATTGTAGCGCAAAGCTTTGAAAAGCTGTATGGCAACCAAATACGCAATTATAATTTTTTAGGTTTGTAATGAATACTTTAACCTAAAACTTTTTACATTTGTCCAATCATTTCATTTAATGTAAAATTATAATCATTAAAGTGTATATGAATACTTCAGTTTGACAATAAGAAATAATGCCATTATTTCTTTCTCTTATTTCAATTTCAATTTTCCTATAAATAATGAATGCTACGACACAACCTTTTTGAACGTACTGTACGACAAGTTTAGAAATACCTGTAGGTCTCTTTCTCTCTCGCATTTACACCGCTTGCACGCGTTTCAGTATTACTACATTTCAATGTACAAAACATTATACCGGATATTTATATTTTGTTTTATAGAAAATACAACGGCAATTTTTTTAATTTTTGATAGTTACTTCCTTAAGTGAATTAGGCCAAAAAATGTAAAAACAAAAATTGTTTAGAATTAAAAACTGCATCCAATGTGTGGTATAATTGATTTTCTATAACACGGTTTTGGAAACTACACATTCTACAACTAAAAACTGTATTGGAACAACTGTTTGTTTTAATTTGATTTATTTGAGTTTGACGTTTTCAACAGTTTTATATTTGTATTTTTTGTATAATTTCCAAAATCTTGTTATAGAAAGTACAGTCCCACACTTGCAAACCGTAGACCTCGCCTTCGGCTTGGACTACAAACGTTTTGCTCGTGTGGAATAAGTGCCATTCCATTACTTGTTGTAAAATCCACTATTTTTCACGACCGGGAAAGAAACTTGGTTTCTATGATACCAAAATCATGACAGAAACAGACAATTTTATATCAACGGGAGATTTGTGCACTTATACAGTAAATTAATTAAGAATTTTTGTGGATTTCAGGTATTCTTCAGCGTAATGATGGGCTCAATGAATTTCGGAATGTCTTCTCCGTATATTGAAACTTTTGGAATAGCTGGAGGAGCTGGAGCTAAAATCTTTAATGTTATTAGTAATATTCCTATTATTAATTCATTTAAAAATAAGGGCGAAAAACCTTCATTAATTAAAGGAAAGATCAGCTTTAAAAATGTTCATTTTCACTATCCTTCTAGACCTGACGTACAAGTAAGTTTACTTTTTCTTTACCATAAGAAGTTACTTTTTTTATACTGAATCATTATTTTAACTTTATTGAGCTCTGGTCTCTAGTGGTAATAGTTACTTACTTGGCGAGCAAGGTAAATTTATCTTTATGGGCGAGCTGTAAAGTTTGTGAGGCGAGCGACGAAGGAGTGAGCCTCTATAATCCAGTGAGCTCAGTAATAGTTATTTACATTACAAGCAAGGTAAAACAGTTTTACTGCGAGCCGATTAGGCGAGCCTGTCACCTCCTTGAAGCAATAAAAACAGTTACCTTGCATGTATTATTCAACATTTTACTTGTTACTCATTTGTAAATCAATTTCAAATTATAACCACAACTGTTCTGTCAAAAATGATTTGAAATGATTTCGCACAAGCCTTGTAAGTATTACTGTGGTAACGTGCATTGTTTACCTTGTTTACTAACTTGAAAAATTTTTATAATGCAGTTGTCAATTAGTAACTTGTAAAGATTCATTTCCAAAGGCAATAGAGGGTTTGAGAAAATGGTGTTTACAAGTGAGTAACAAGTAAAGATTAATTGCAAGCCTGCCGCTTACAGAGTTTTATTTCCACCTTCACAGTATTTCTAAAATTATTTTTATTAAAATGTAAGCCTGTAAAATTTTACCAGTCCATTGAACAAGCATGTAAAACTTTACAGGCTTCTTTTAGAAGCCTGTAAAACTCTACAGGTCTATGCGCTATAATTAGTAATTACACATTCAGATAGTTACCAAAGTACCTGTATAGTGTCATTTCCATAGAAAGATTTTACGGGTTATCTCAAAACCATAGTAACATACATTTCTCTTCTATAAGCCTGTAAAATTTTACAAGTCTGTTCCACAAACCTGTAAAACTTTACCGTTCAAATTTATTCTTTATTAGTGAACAACTTTAAATTAAGATGGCAAATTCATAATAACACATTAATGACAATTGACAAAGAAGTAAATATTACACCTTATGAAACTTAGGGTATTTGAGATATAAAAAGTAAGAATGAGGTAAATAGCTCCGTGGTAACGTGTCGGACTGTGGATCGTGAGATCCGCAGTTCGAATCCCACTGCTGACAGTTGACAATTTAAATTTATCCCTGTGGTTCTTCCTCCACTAACAACTTTGGGGGCTTTGACTTGACGGCTGGTAACCGCATTTCATACGCAAAAATATATCACTTACCGAGATCTGCGTAAGCATAGTGCCACACCCATAATGGATAAAAGGCGTGATGATATATTTATTTATTTTTTTATTTAAAAGCAAGAATATTTTTTATAAAGTATAAATTAAATGTTATTATAAATTTGCCAAATTGTGTTTTATAATTAACTAATACTAATTTATTTTAGATTTTACGCGGTTTCGATTTAACTATCAACCCAGGAGAAACCGTAGCTTTGGTAGGCAGTTCTGGTTGTGGAAAATCCACTTGTATTCAATTAATTCAACGGTTTTATGATCCTGTTTCTGGAATGGTTCGTATATAACCTCATATCATTAAAGTCTACACTTCTTTTACCAATTACAATTTATATTGTATTTCTTCAGGTATACCTAGACGAAAACGACATCTCATCTCTCGACTTAGTCTGGCTTCGGTCAAACATCGGCGTCGTGGGCCAAGAACCAATCCTCTTCGGTACAACCATCGCCGAAAACATCAAATACGCTAACAAAGAAGCTACTCAAGAAGACATCGAACGTGCTGCCATGAAGGCTAACGCACACGACTTCATCATGAAGCTTCCTCTAGGGTATAATACCCTGGTGGGAGAACGTGGTGCACAGCTCTCTGGAGGACAGAAGCAGAGGATTGCTATTGCGAGGGCTTTGGTGCGAGACCCAGCGATTTTGTTACTGGATGAGGCCACTAGTGCTTTGGATACCAACAGCGAAGCAAAAGTTCAAGCTGCTCTTGATCATGTAAGATATTTATTTGAGTAATTACATACAAACCTAAAGGCGATAGAAATCGGTTCGAGATCTCGGATATAGTTCTCGAATCAAAAACTCGGATCGTGGACACGGTGGACACTACCAACTTGGAGGAAAAAATTGAATAGAAAACTATGATGAAAAAACACGTTGTGTCAGATTTTTTCATACAAGTTGCTAACTTCATATAGATGTTACCAAATTAAAATTTTGACGTTTAATGTTTGAAAAGCTGAAAAATTTTCAACCAAAGCTGAAAATTTGTATTTTCAAACAGTTTCTGAAAAATGAAATATATTTTTTATTTATTTCTCGTATAAACAAATTTAATTTACGCATGTCAGAATAATTTCTTGAGTTATATTTTATTAGTTTTTAGAATTGGTAGAATTGACTGAAGCTAACTTCACAAATTCGACTAACCTGACATCTGTTGTCATACAAGTTCACTGTTCATGATATAGAATTATATCCGAGATCTCGGATCGATTTCTTTTACCGTGGACGAGCCTTTACGTCATGCTCTATCCCACTCAGTGGGGTAGCATGAACCCTGAAACACAATCAACCAATAATCAATTTCCTCCAAAAATTCTACCACTTTCGCCTCGTCCACATTTATACATGCTCGTCTATTTTCACACTTGAAATCATTCGTTTACGCAACAAACCATTAATTTAACCATGCACTAATTCCTTGGACGCCCATTTAATCGTTATTTGAAAAGAAAATTTTTGCACGTCTATGTGAAGACAGAAGTACAAGAGTGTAAGTCAATTAATGACATCGCAAGCAAATTTTTGATAAAACGAGTCATAGGAATAGTGGACGAAACTACATTCCTTTTACTCATCAAGTTACATCGTTCGGATAATATACGTCGTTCATGTTTCTTCATCCATAACCGACAATCAGAACCAAAAATTAATCGATCATCTCTAGATACATTCACATTTCAAGAAAATGTACCCAGAGCACCCAATACCTTGCACCCTGCAGACACCCGCCTTTCAATCACCTGGTCAATACGTCCATCCCTCGAAAACATACTACCCAAATATACAACTTCATTCGCTTGCTCCAATCTCACAATCAGTCACCAAATCACTTTTCTTAAACACCAACACTTTACATTTATCGACAACAGATTAATTAAACAAGTATTACTTTATTTTCCAATCAGGCCAGTAAAGAACGAACAACAATCATCGTAGCACATAGATTAACAACAATTAGAAACGCCGACAAAATCGTTGTTGTATCAGAAGGTAAAGTGGTTGAACAAGGAAAACATGATGAACTTATGGCTTTAAAATCAGCTTACTACAACTTAGTTACCGCTCAAGTTGCTGCCGATGATACCATCGACCACGGTGAGTAAAATAGGATGACAAAATAGAAAAGATGTTTGACAGTTTATGATATATTCCAGACGATTCTGAGAAACAAATCGTGGAAATGAACCAAAGGAACAGAACTTTGAGTGCTTCAAGTGAAAGATCTATCAATGGAAATGTTGGCCAATTGAACACAATACCGGTAAGAATATTTTAACGTACTGATTGTAACCTATACTATATTGTACAAGCATGAAATGGGCATTCCAAACAACTAGCTACAAAACAAAAATTAAACAATATTATTTTTCATAAATGTCAAGTGTCTATAAATTTATTACCGGAAATGTCGAGAAAAAAATATGAAGTGACATAAATTGTTTATGGATTGGTGAAAAGTTTATGAAACATCATCATCGTTTTTGACAGAACTGTTAGATATGAACTTATATTTATGTTGTCTATGGTTACCGTTTGATATGAAAATGTTTTTACAATACTATGCATTCGTAGCAATAACAAATTTACAATGAGCAAATATCTTAATGGTCGTATAAAAATAATGTTATAATTGTTTTTCAGGAGTCTGACGAATTAATAGATGAACCACAATCGTCTCTCGTGGACGTAATGAAGGTGAACGCTCCAGAATGGCCTCAGATTTTGGTGGGATGTATTGCTTCCCTTATTATGGGAGCAGCTATGCCTGTGTTTGCTGTGCTATTTGGAGAAATTCTTGGGGTGAGTGTATATTAAATATTGACAATATTAACGGCTTCTTTAGCTAACTCTGCTTTAAAGAACGCAATCGAATTTCAAAGCTACTTGTTTTGTTATGGCAAACTGATTTTCCTTCTTTCCAATAGCTCATTTTTATTTTTACTTTCCGTTACATCTTGTAAGGGAGATATAGGAATCATGCTAAAAATTCGGTAGTGACTTTTATTTCTGAATATCTACATCTTTTTATTCCAAAATTACTGTTTGTATTGGAGAATATTCATTTCTATAGCACTGTTTTGGAAACTACACATTCTACAACTAAAAATTGTTATGGAATCACTAACATTCCATACGCCGCGTATGGAATATTTTCGACGAATCAGAGCCGCGATATATGAAATATCTTGATTCAGTTACTATGGTTACGTCTGTTTGTTTTAATTAAATTTTTTGAGTTTGACGTTTGACGTTTTCAACAGTTTCGTATTTGTATTTTTTTGTATAATTTCCAAAATCTTGTTATAGAAAGTATAGTCTACAACAGGGGTGGGCAACCTCCGGCCCGCGGGCCAAATCCGGCCCGCGTAAAGTTCCAATCCGGCCCGCGGGATCTTTAGAAGAAATAATAAATAAATATTTTCAAAAACAAAAATTTTAAATTAGTTTAGTACCCAACATAAAGAAAAAGGGGAGATTTACAGTTTAATTTTCGATATAATTCGTCTAGTTTAAATTAAGAAATAAATGTAGTACTTAATTAATTTTGTTTTACTACTGAAAAAAAAAAATTATAAATAACAACTACGGCCCGCGTACGAAACGTAAATCTTATTCTGGCCCCTGTTATACAAAAGGTTGCCCACCCCTGGTCTACAACATGTAACGGAATGGCCTATCCCACGCTCGCAAACCGCAGCCTTCGCCTTCGGCTCGGACTACAAATTTTTTGCTCGCGTGAAATATGTACCATTCCATTACTTGTTGTAGAATATACTATTCTTTCATAATAAGCTTTATTGATTCACAATTTATTTATTTTGTATTGTTATCTACTTTGGAAGCAGATACAACTGAAAAAATATTACAATCAGCACTGAAAAATAATATTATTGGAAAGTTTACTGACGTTGAAAATGCGAGCCAAGAGAGACAGCTAGTAATTGGGTTACCTGTCTTTGTTGAACTTAGAAAGTTAATAAAAAAATATAAAGAAATATTAACATTCAATGATTTTCAAATGAAATGTTTTACATAAAAATTAAATAATGCAGTAATAGAAATGAGTTCAATTAACTATTTTGTATGTGAATTTTAAGGAATTTCCAAATAATTGAACAATAAACTGTTAAATATTATTTATCATTTTTCGACAACAATGTGCAACATGTTTTTACATAGTGTTAGTTCTACAAACACGTGTTAGACAAAGAAGGATGGCCTTACGACATCTATCTGTCTCGGGCTCGTTTTTCGCTCTCATAAAAGTCTAAAAGTTAGTGGTCCAGTATTACTACATTTCAATGACAATCAATAATTTTTGGTGTTGATCTATGTTTTTATTTCATTGTGAAAGCATTTTTAGACGATTTTCTTAAACAGTTTTTGTTGTAGGTTCTTTCCGGAACTGACAAAGAACAAATCAGAAAAGATACCGACTTTTACAGTTTGATGTTTGTAGCAGCTGGCATCGTCACCGGTATTTCCGTTTTTATACAGGTATGTTTATTAATTGACTAAAAACGCTATCTTTAATCAATATCTTTTCAGTTAGTTTATAAGTTATTTAAATTTTTGTTCCCATTTTAATAATGTGATAATATATTTATTTGTTTTTGTGACTAGGATTTTAAATTTTTTTACCTTGAATAGAAGATACTTGAAATTAATAAATACACAAGTTTTAATTTATTTATCCATAAATTTTTGTCCAGATGTGGGTGTTCGCTATTGCAGGAGAAAGACTAACAATGAGACTCAGAGGACGAATGTTCGAAGCAATGGTTAAACAAGACATGGGCTGGTTTGACGACAAAGAAAACGGTACCGGATCTTTATGTTCTAGACTCTCTACGGAAGCTGCTAATGTTCAAGGAGTAAGCTACCTTTCTATAGTATTCTAATCTTTAGCTGTTAAACATTCTTTTTACATGAAGAATGTATCGACTGGCTTGGATATGTGAGAAGTACAAAATATTCAGGACTGCAGTCAAGATGAATTAATTAAAGCCGACATTTCGCCAACACATTTGACTTTTGATTAAATAAATTCATCTTGACTGCTGCAGTCTTGATATGAGTATTTTGTACCTCTCATTCTGTTTAAAATTATTTGGTAACGTTTATTATTAGCTTATGCGGATGATGTAGTTGTGTTGGGTGAAACTGAAGAGCAATTGAAATGAATGATTGTGAGCATAAATGAAGTAGGGAAAGATTTTAATCCGTTATTGTATGTCGATAAATATAAAAAAAATCTGATGTTCCCAGCACATAACCTCCCGCCCAATACTACTCTTAAACAGTACAAAATAGTACTTGATGATACAGAAACATACCTTCTTATTTGTTTATTTTCTATTTATATTTAACAATTTTAATTTTCTTTCGTATATTTAATTTTTGGACATATATTTCACTAAAAAAACAGCTTCACAATCACAATGACATGTGTCACATTTCGTAAAAAATTGAAAATTTTTAAATGTTTCCATGGTGTACTAGGAATGCAAGATTTGTGAAATCTAATTTCTTTATATTTTATTTTCTCTTAATCTAATGGAAATTATAAAAATTAGTGTAATCAAAACACATGTAGAATTAAATATTCTTCAACTTTGAAAATAACATAAATTGTTGAAAAAGGAAATTTAACCGTGTTTTTCACGAAAAACTGTTAAGGGCTTCAAGTAAACTGTTACTTCCGGTTGACCAATTTTATCCAAAATCTAATCAGCTCTTCATTTAAATAAAAGAAGCAATAATTCAAAAAATTGTATTTTTTGGTATTATAGTATTTGAGTTATGCGAGACGAAAAAATTGCCACAGACTACACACACACACACATACATACATACATACATACAGACATCATTGCGAAAATAGTAAAATCGTATTGTAGGGACCCTAAAACGTGCTTATTCATTGAAAACTCACTACCCAATTTTCTGACCAAAAACAATACCTCCCTTACCTAGAGGTAGGCGGGAGGTAAAAATGTTGGTATTTGTGAAGAATGATTTGGTGACTGATTGTAATATGAGATGAAACAAATGAATGAATTTGTATATTTGGGTAGTATGTACGTATTGACCGTGAGATTGAAAGGCGAGTGTCTGCAGGGTCCAAGGTATTGGGTACTTGGGCACATTTGCTCAAAACGTGAATGTATCTAGAGATTCTTGATTGAATGTTTATAATGGTGTATTAGTGCCTACATTCAGAGCTGGGCAGTAGTTAACTACAAAGTAGTTAAATTACTAATTTAACTACTTTTTAATCATAAGTAATTGTATTTGAATAATATTATAAAAAAGTATTTGTAATTGGTATTCGCTGGATTTTTGGAAAATTTTCGGAAAATACTTTTATTTAGTAGTTAAATACTTTTTCTAATTACTCAGAGGAGTTTAACGACTTACAGTAATTTAATTTCTTATTTTAAATACATTGATTTACATCTAAACTTGTTTATTTGCAACGGAAAATAATTTCTGTGTAGTTGCTTCTCAGCGAATTTTATGTCTAAAGAGAAAGAGGTAAGTGTTCTCCATACCATACATATCAATTATTTTATTATTTATTCTAAATTTAAATTTACTATACTGTATATTATTTTTTATTCTAATCCAATTGGATGTACTTCTAAAACAAATGGTGTTCTCAATACATTTTTTTTTTAATTTATTTATGCAGATGACAAATATAAATTTTAAATTTGTTCATTGAAGGAAGTCCTGGTTTTCAAGATGTATCTTTCCCAAGAGACAGTGACAAAGATTAAGAAAATTTGCCGAAACTCGATAAAAAAAAATGAAAAATGCCAATTAAAGATTATTTCAATTTTAAATCCGCAAAATTGCAAACCGATTAAACTAGTGTGGAATCCAATCAAAACACACTCTGTAGAAGCCGGAAAAGTAGTAATTTTTCTCTACGAATTACTATAAATTTAATTACTCTAAATCATTGTACATGTTGAGTTCAAAATTTTGTTAAGGTTTAAAAGAGCAATTATTATCAGTTATAATATTCCCGAATATTAATAGTTTTACTAATTAATATTATCGATGATCAAGATAGAGTCAATTAAAAAAAAATCATACATATAAATCTTGATAAAAAAATTTGAATTGAATATTTCTTTATTAAACAATAGTTATTCTAAAATAAAATGAACGGTTATGTTTAGTTCAAATTTAGTCTAATAAATAATATTATTCACTGCATTTAAATCCCTTTTTTTTCGAAAAAGTAATTGATTTCAATTACTTTACCGCAAATAGTTTGTAGTTTAACTACTTTCTTTTCTAACGTAATTAAATACTAAGGAATTTAATTCGTTTTTTGGCTAGTAGTTAGTAGTTGTAACTTAATTACTTTTTGGAAGTAGTTTGCCCAGCTCTGCCTACATTGATGTGTGGTTCTGAATGTTGAGTGTGGATGAAGAGGTCTAAATAAATAAAATAATGAATTTATATCATCACGCCTTTTATCCATTTCTGGGTGTGGCACTCTGCTCAAAGCAGATCTTGGTATTATAATATATTTTTGCGCGTGAAGTGCGGTTACCAGCCGTCAAATCACGGCCTCCAAGGGTGGTAGTGGTAAAGAAGCCACAGGGGTAATTTTTATACAGTGAAAATTTTCGAAAATTTGTCGGCTGTGAGGTTCGAACCGAGGATCTTATGATCCACAGTCTGATGCGTAACCACGGAACTATTTACAACAAGGTATAACTGCTGTAGAAATGAGATATTTGCGAGGAGTGTGTAGGTATACGAGAGGTGATGTTATTCGGAATGCAATGGTGTATGATGAGTGTGAGATTGAGAAGAATGTTGTTAAGAAAGTGGGAGTGAGTCAGTTGAGGTGGTTTGGATATGCTGAGTGAATGTCGAATGAAATGAAAGGTTGGTGAAACTAATATATGCAGGTGAGATTGAAAGTGAACGATTGCGTGGACGTCCGAGGAATAAGTGGTTGAAAATGATTGATCGTTTGTTGCATCAACGAATGATTCCGAGTGTGAAGAATAGACGAGCATGTATGAATGTGGACGAGGCGAAAGTGCTGTGTCAGGATAGGAATGTTTGGAGGAGATTGATTGTTCGTTGACTGTGTTTCTGTGTTCGTGCTTCCCCACTAAGTGGATAATGCGTGAGGTCCTCTTTATTAAATTGTTTTTGTTACGTTGTTGTTTTAGGCGACTGGACAACGTATCGGAACAATAATACAAGCCGTATCAACTTTAGTTTTAGCTCTTGGCCTTTCTATGTATTACGAATATCGTCTAGGATTAGTTGCTAGTGCATTTGCACCATTAATTCTAATTGCAACTTTCTTGCATGGAAGATTAATGAAACAGGTCCATCTTAAACATCGCGACAAGATTGAAAAAGCTAACAAAGTATGCATATTAATTCATGAGTTCTTTCTGTTTATTTTATGAATCTTTCTGATTTTAGTTAGCAGTAGAAGCGGTGACAAACATTCGTACTGTTGCATCATTAGGCTGTGAAGATACATTCCATAATATTTATGTTTCTGAATTATTACCTGCATTTAAAATAGCAAAGAAGAACATTCATTTCAGAGGAGTCGTGTTTGGTTTAGCGAGAGGGGTGATGTTTATCGCGTATGCTGTTTGTATGTATTATGGAGGAATACTTATCAGAGATGAAAATCTAGAATATGCCAGCGTTTTCAAGTAAGATACCATTCATTCACCATTATTATTCTTCACCACCAAACGGCTAACGCCAAACACATCATTTACTTACACTGTACGTTTTGGGATCAGAATATTCTTGCATAGGTTTAATTTTTTTTTCAAATTAGTGCAATAGGAGAAGAAAATAAATTAGTGTCTATTTCATAAAATTGCTGAAACTATTTGGAACGCTCCTAATGTACTACGAGTAGAAATATTATTTTTTGCGTGTTATGTTTAATTCAAAATGTACAATTTAATCGTATACAAATAAACAATGCTATTCGTTGGTAGTTGATGTGCATTGCTGGTGAGAACGCATATTAGTTTGTCGAATTTTAATTTTTAATAGGTACACAATACAGAAAAAAGTTTCAAATAAAAATTATAGCCAACAATCTTCTACATCTTTTTTATATAATAAAATTTACTCTAACCCATTTACTTACTAAGATGTGCCCAAAAAACTAGCACTTCCGGTTGATGGATTGCTACTAAAATCTAATCAGCTCGTAACGTTGTTCTCCCAAATTCTAGATATATAATTTGCAAATGATATCGTTGTCATTAGATTTTGAGTTATCGTGGACGGAAATAGTAAAATCGTATTCTAGGGATCCCAAAACGTATTTATCTGTTGAAAACTCACTATCGAACATTTTTACCCGTCACAATACCTCCCTTACATATGCGGGAAAGAATAGTTATTTACGTTATAAGTTCAGTAAATGAGTTTTTGTGGCACAAGGGGTCGAAATGAGTACCGCAAATATCATTAACGTATAGATTATATTACTCTTACTCGACTGTATATTTTATAATGTTTCTGTTTCTGACGCGCTATTTTATTATTTCTTACCTCTGAAATATATTATCACACCTTTTATTAATTAAATAATACAAATGCAATTACAAACACACACACTGTGCTCTATGGTCCATTTAGAGACTTACTTTCTTCAACAACACCCCTCTATTTCTATCACTTGTCATTTGTATCCCGTTTCGTATTTTTAGTTCCCTTAGATCTTCTAGAACTTCAATACATTCCACGTTCCTATATTTAAGTCCTTAAAACATATCTTGAGTCGTTTCTTATCCAACCGGCAGGGGATGTATTTTAAGCATTAAGCCAAACCTCCATTTTGAAGGGTCACAGACTCGGGTCCGTGGTGGCGCCACTCACCAAAATGCATAATATAGCACTCCCTGCGGTTGATGCAATTTTTCTAATTAATATTTTTATTTTAGAGTATCACAAGCGTTGATTATGGGAACAGTATCAATTGCAAATGCTTTAGCATTTGCACCCAATTTCCAAAAAGGTTTAGAATCAGCTGCCAAAATTTTCGAGCTACTAAATCGCAAACCTGTTGTTGATGATACTCCAACTGCTCACAGCAACGACTGGGTTAGTATTTTAATATTTTTATTAGGTACAATTAGTTCAAAACTAAAATATGAAATTTTCTGTACAGCGTCAAGGAAATATCTCATACACTGATGTCCAGTTTTCTTATCCTACAAGAGCAGGAATTCCAGTCTTAAGAGGACTTAACCTTGCTATAAAACAAGGAAAAACTATAGCTTTAGTTGGTCCCAGCGGTTGTGGAAAATCAACTATAATACAGCTATTGGAAAGATTCTATGATCCCATTTCTGGAACTGTTAGTATAGACGAAGGAGACATCAAAGATATAAAACTAGCGAAATTAAGATCCCAAATGGGTATTGTGTCCCAAGAACCAATTCTGTTTGATAGAACAATAGCTGATAATATTGCATATGGCGATAATTCCAGACAGGTATCGCAGACTGAAGTCATCGAGGCTGCTAAGAAGGCGAATATTCATAACTTTATTGTCTCGTTGCCTATGGTAAGTTCTACCAACATTTCAAGGCGATATTTACACTGATTAACATTATATTGTTCTTTCGGCTGGATTGGTGCAAAATTGTACCGTTAAAAATATTAGTTGGTACCACGAGCTCTATTTTTATGTGTTTAAAAAAAAAGAGTTTTAGATTCGGTTTTAGCGCTGTACAATATTCTAAAATTATACTTTGAACAGTAGTTACAAAGAAATATATTATCTACCACTTTTATTTTAAGTATTTTTTTAATAATAGCATATTATGATACAAGTGTATAAGTAAGCTTTTAAAGCACGTACGCCGAGTTTAAGAGCACGATGCGAAGCGGAGTGCTTTTAACGTCGTTAGTGCTTTAAAAGCACTTATATACGTGTGTCATACGCTATTTTTTTTTATACCTGCATCATACTCTGGAAAATACTGGAAAGCAACATTTTGATTTTGATTCATTTCATAATTTTGCGCGTGTGACGTTTGACGTATATCGTTTACATGGAGACTGGTAAGCATTTATTGTTTACGTTTACAGTTTTGACAGATATTAATAGTAAATATTTTTTTATTATACCTGCATCATAATCCGTGTTTAAAACACGCTACAGCGTTCACAAACGTCAGTTTAAAACACGCCGTGCTTTAAAGGTTGCTAAGCAACAACAAAAATAATTACTGTTAATATCTGTCAAAACTGTAAACGTAAACAATAAATACTAACCAAACTCCATGTAAACGATATACGTCAAACGTCACACGCGTAAAATTATCAAAATCAAAATGTTGCTTTTCAGGTTTTTCCAGAGAATGTTGCAGGTATAATAAAAAATAGCGTATGACACACGTGTATAAGTGCTTTTAAAGCACTAGCGACGTTAAAAGCACTCCGCTACGCGTCGTGTTCTTAAACTCGTCGTACGTGCTTTAAAAGCTTACTTATACACTTGTATCATAATATACTATTGTTGTTGCTTAGTAACCTTTAAAGCACGGCGTGTTTTAATCTTGCGTTTATGAACGCTGTAGCGTGTTTTTAACACATTGTAAATCGCTAAAAGCGATGCTAAAACACTCAAAAACAGAGCTCGTCTACCAGCCAATGTTTTCGACTGATGCTGATCAAACTTTTTACATTTTATGGTAATTATTTTAGGGGTACGATACAAGGTTAGGTGAAAAAGGTGCACAGTTATCTGGTGGCCAAAAACAAAGAGTAGCGATAGCCAGAGCTTTAGTTAGAGATCCTAAAATATTATTGCTGGATGAAGCTACTTCAGCTTTGGATACAGAAAGTGAAAAGGTATGAAATAATTATAATTATCAACACAAATGTTTCCTCTTACCTGCTCCTACAAACATTTTTGGTGGCCATATTTTAAAAGCCTCACTTTACGTGCTAAATATATAATAATATACATATACCTATAGGATATGCTGCAGGCTAAATGACGTGATGATATTATTAAAACAACTTCCAAAATTTCACATCTCTAATTTTGAACAACTAAAAAAATCTGATGATCTTCCAAACGATTAAATTTAGAGAAAAAAGTTTCAAATAAATATTGTGTTTCTAATATTATTTTACATCTTTTTGAATACAACAAAATTTACTCTAACCTCTAACTCAATTATTTAATGAAACATCTTCAAAAAACCTGATAGGCCTTCAAGTAAACTATCACTTCCGGTTGATAGATTGTTACCAAAATCTAATCAGCTCGTAATTCAAACATCCAAATTCATTTAAAATTACCACACACACAAACAGACGTCAAGGTGAAATAGTAAAATCATATTCCTAAAAAGGGCTTATACGTTGAAAATCACTATTAATTTAACTCGTTGCAATACCTACATTGAATATAACAAAATTTACTGAGATATTCCCAAATAATATGTGCATAATTTCCCGAAAATTTAAGTTTTATTATTGGAGCAAATATTATTCCACAATTTTTAGAATGTAACAAAATTTGCTTTAATTCAATTATTTGCTGAGATGACTAAAAATTGTGTACATAACTTCTCTGAAATTAAATTTTTGATCGATACAATATACAAAAAAAATTCAAATAAAATTTATTATACAGATGTATAATAATTCCAATATAATAATAGTTATTTACTTTACAAGTGGGCAAAGTAAGGAATTACCTACGAGATAAATTTTATTACACGAAGCCAAAGGCTGAGTGTTATATTTTTATCGCGTGGGTAATTCCACTTTGCCCACGTGTGAAGTACAACGTTTTATCCAACACCTCTTAATAAATTAAAAATTTATTAAAGAAATAACATTTGACAGTGACATATGCTTTAAATTTTTAAATTAAAATGTCAATCGAAGTAGTTACCAAGGTGTTGTGTGTTATTTTTATTCTTATAAATAAAAAAATACTCACTAGTGACTTTCCTCAAAATTATACCCACTAGTGGGTTATCTGTTACTTTCCTTGTTTAAAATCGCCAAAGTTATAGAGAATTTTAGAGATGTTGGATAAAATATGTTCTTTATCAATTATTTACTGAAATGTACCCAAAAAAACTGATAGACTTTCAAATAAACTACCACTTCCGGTAGATGTGTTAATACCATTAAAACATAATAATATTGGAACGCGGCTCGCATTTTCAACGTCAGTGAGCGTTCCAGTATTATTTCAGTGATTACTAGCAAAATCTAAACTAGTAATTTAAACACCCGAACAACGAAATATTAATATTTTTCCAATTTCAGATTGTGCAAGATGCATTAGACAAAGCGAAAGAAGGAAGAACATGCATAACAATCGCGCATAGATTGTCAACAATCCAAGATGCTGACGTCATTTGTGTCGTCAACAGAGGAAAAGTTGCAGAAATGGGAAAACACAGCGAATTATTAAGTCAAAGAGGCCTTTATCATCATTTACACAGTCTACAAAACATTGCATAGTATTCATCAATTTATTATTGTTAATAACTATGTTACAGAATTTTTGTTAATATTTATCTTATTGTACGTTAGAAAGTCAAATAAATATATATTTTTATTTTTTAAATCAGTTGTGGATTTGTAAGTGGCACTTTATATTGATGGGCCAAAAGAATTGCAGCAGCTTTTTTATGCCCTAAAAACAAATTATTAAACAGTGAAAACTTATAAAATATTTAACCTAACCTTTCACTAAAGCAAGTCCAGCTGGAGAAGGTTCCACTTCGACATCCGCCCCCTTTTTTAATAACCAAGAAATAAGAGAACAATGCCCTTTAAAAGCTGCTAAATGTAAAGGTGTAAACCCGTCTTTATTTTTAACATTCACTGAACACCCAGCTTTGTGCAAAGCCCAAATGCAAGACGCGTCTTTTTTATCACAATTTTTCAGCAAATCAAAAGTTGCGAGAAATATTGCTCCTTCGCCAAAAATATTTGTTTCGTGAATGTCTGCAGCTTCTAAATGTAATATTTGTTAAATTTATTTAGTAATATAAAAGTGTAGACTTACTGTATTCTATCATGGATTTAACTACAGCGGTGTCACCATTTTTGCACGCTTCCTAGAAAGATAAAAAGGTTAGGAAATAAATAAATTATATTTGAGGGACTTACCAAGAAAGGAGAACTGCGATAATGCAGCCTATTGCTCCAAATAACTGGTATTCTACATATTTGATTATATCTTGATTCCGATGATATCTAAAAATGAAAATGTTTTCTAAACAAATTAAATAACTACTGACGTACATACCATGTTGGACTCTTCAAAATCTTTAACTTTAACTGCAATATAAACAAATATATATAATAAAATAATAATACTACTACTACTGCTAGTAAAATACTTACATTGGCAAAAGAGAATTAGTTTTTTATACCAATAATATATAAATATTACGCATATAAATCCAAAAACATGATAAATAGCCGGCTGCTTAAGTAGTGTATTATTTGCAACAAGAACTAACAAACAAAATATTCTGGTCCATATCTTATACATTTTGTTAAATTTATCATGAATATTCCGAAATAATAATTATCTATCACTCTTCGACAATTTTTACCGCATGAAAATGACAACTTCAGAATCAACAATCGCCTATTGTACTTTGTTTTTTTTTTTTGAGGCGCGTAATTCAAATAGTTACCATGCAAAAAATACGATTGTTAAGTTTTCAGGGGGAGGGCACGTTTTACGGTTCTAGAATACGATTTTAATAGTTTCACGATGATGTCTGTGTGTGTGTGGATCTCAAACACAACTAAACTGAAAATTTTGATATTTTGTATATATCACTTGTATTCCCTTGGAAAGAGCTGATTTGTTTTAGATGATAATCCAATAACCGGAAGTGGTAGTTTAATTAAAGCCCTATCAAGTTATTTTGAAATATTTCAATAAATTATGGTTAATAACAATTCTTGTTATTAAAATAATGTTTCATATATTATTGTCTGAAAATTTTTTCTCTTACTGTTACCATTTACGAATTATAAAGCGTTAAAAAACTGTGCTTTATGAAAAAAAAAAATCCGTTTGAAAATGTAATTTTTTGACAAGTATCATTTAAATCTAAATTTTTTGAATGGATGAGTGTTGTTTAATAGTGGTAGTTCGTGTTTCTGTACTGTTTGATAAGAATTCTACAGTAGGAGCTATTGTGGTGCCCACAACAGAATTTGTTTATGTATCAAGGCAATGAAATTCTACTTTTTATCAAGAATATGTAATTTAGTTGGCGAGGCCAATAGTGCCGGTGCCGAGGAAAATAAACCATGTGATAAAAAGGAACTTAAACATACGCGTCAAAGAACGAAACCTTTATTAAAAAAAAAAACAGCAAATTCTGTATTCTTTATTTATTTTCATGTTCTTTATGGTCCAACAACCTCCATCCGTCAAAATTTCATGGATTTTTTACAGTGACTTGTGCATTGCAATGTCAGATGAAGTACATTTCACAGGCTGGGTTCGTTCACTCCCATAAATTTTG
This sequence comes from Poecilus cupreus, assembly GCA_963942605.1. Classification (NCBI taxonomy): domain Eukaryota; kingdom Metazoa; phylum Arthropoda; class Insecta; order Coleoptera; family Carabidae; genus Poecilus; species Poecilus cupreus. The sequence goes on from OZ012722.1 coordinate 10,203,479, forward strand.
TTTTGCAAATTCAAATTTGAATAAATTATTTCTTACAATTATTCTTATCGAAAAACAAAACAATTATTACAGTAAGGTCTTTGAACATTCTAGTATTTATGTATGTGGATGAAAAGGATAGCTAAAACATGAAACTATAAAAAAATATTCGTTGAAGTCTAGTTGGTCAAAAATTCAGAACTTTGATACTGGTCTCTCATTCCCATGAACGACTACAGTAATGAAAATAATTCGTATATTTATAAATATGATCAACTTACTAAGTTTATTTTCAATTTGAATTTACAGTTTTTGAGAAACAAATAAAAATATACCAAAAAACACACTTTTTGGTATATTTTTATTTGTTTCTCAAAAACTGTAAATTCAAATTGAAAATAAACTTAGTAAGTTGATCATATTTATAAATATACGAATTATTTGCATTACTGTAGTCGTTCATGGGAATATGTGGCATATATTTTACTACTTTGAAAATTGTGTTCATGTATAATTTGTAAACAAAATTATCCTTTTTAAAATTTATTACATTACTTTGGACTTTTATCTACAAATATAGGTATAAAACATTATATGTTTCATTTATTATAATAATGATATATTGTTTCAAAAAAGTCATGTTCATATTGCGCTATTTTCAGCCCGTATGGTTGACTTTAGTCAAACATCAGTATGGCCAACATCGAACACTGCAGTTAACGGAAAGAATAAAATGATGTATTTTGTTCCCAATTTATTCATCGGAATTAATTAGTTCGTTCTTCTTGCACATATTGTTTCATTGTCATATAAATTTACTATAATACGTCGTACGTCTGTCAAAATTATCTTACTTGTATAATAATTATCGTACGATTGTCAACACTGCGTTGATCAAAATCGTATAATGGATTACTTTAGTGTCGATTTCAAAGCTTTTAATGACAACTTTGACGTTTTCTAGTGCCGATTTCATATAAACATTATTATTTTACATAATTTTATTTAAAAATATCTTTATAAAACTAAAATTACACTATTCAGCGATCATATCAATGCTTAAATCTTCTCCCATGTTGCTGGGCGATGTCTCAAGTTCTCCGATGTCATTTGACTCGCTGTCTAACGACGGATCGTTGCTAAACATTTCAGTTGGTACAGTCGGAGGAGCCTTTTCTGGAACTAGCTCCATATAGCTTTGACGCGACTGCAGGTGTCTTTCTACTTCCTCCGGAGTCATGTGACCGTCGGAAATCATGTTGGTTGAGACTGTACTTATAGCTTGCACCTGTACCTAGAAAATAATAGTAAATTGTATATCAAGGAACTGAAGTGCTTAATTTAATCTCTCAGGTGATTATTTCCTTCGCCTGAGGCTCGTGAAATAAATTTCACCTTCAGGATTAAATTAAGCTTTTGAGTCCTGTGGTATATACATTGGGCCGTATTCAGCACGTGTACTTAGAAACGTACTTAGGGTGTTCCTAACTAAGAATGTACTTATCGATAAGAATGATCTTAAAAAAATTTGTATTCAACAACTGTTCCTAAGCAATACTTAGTTAAGTTCATGAATAAATAAAATTACACCTGACAACATTGCATTATTACATTGTTTTATATGTCAAAAGTAAAAACAGGTTAGAAAAAAACGTTTAAAAGAACAACAATGATGTAATAAATGCAATTTAATGAATCCCCATTGGCAAATTTCATATTTAGAATTTGAATGTTCAAATTATGAGGTAATTAGATTTTTGGTACCAATCTATCTTGAGGAACTTGATGTTTACTTGAAGGCCTATCAGTAAATAATCTGAAAATTGATAGAAAATATGTTGTTCGAAAATTAAACGTGAATTCAAACGAAAATAGCATGGAAAAATAAAAATGTCAATATGAAATTTCTTTGCCCCCAGAATTCGTAAAATACAAGTTTGATAAACGCATTTTTAGGTTGCTTGAGATTTCAATACTTTTTTATTATTGTAATCAATGTATTATTGTTATCAATACAAGTTTATTGTTGTAATCAACACGAATACAATGTTGTAATCAAAAGGAGCACATTGTTGTATTCAATATAAGTACACTGTTGTAATAAATCCGAGTACATTGTTGTAATCAATACATTTATGTTATCAATACACTATTATAATATGTTCATTATTGAAATCAATTATTATTCTTAAAATTATTGTAATGAATGTAAAAAAAGTTTTAAAAATTACTGAAAAAAATATATTTTAATATGGAAAATAAAACATCTCGTTTCGGAAACGTATGCTGTGTTCCGAAGTATAAAAACAGTTACAGAAACACCAATAATGAGGTTATTTCTACACATTCGTATTTAAAGTCAAAGTGCGTGTTTTTTTCGTAAATTGTGAAGTGGCATCAATTTGGATTGGAATTTCATGCAATAGAATTGTTCGTATCCGGGATTGATCTGGTATTTCTCTTGTGAAATGATCTTCTGTTTGAGATTTGGTGGGAATAGATTCAGGTTTAATAACAAGTAATACGTTTTTACCTATCACCAATATTTAGTTAATTTCTATATGTAATCTTGTTGCTAAAAATATATATACTTATACAAATTCGCAAGTAGTTTTCCGCTATCCCCTGGAAGTATATTTTTAGTCTTGATTCTGCAGTAATAATGTTGGGAAATAAATTTATAAGCGTATCACAATACCTTTTGACAGTTGATATCTCTGCCTGAATTTTACATCCGTACAATCCTTTAACGGATTAATACTACTTTTAAAATTACGAAGAGGAATAATATTTAACTGAAATCTTTCGTTTACTTTCTATAAGGTTTTGAATTTGACAGACAAAATCGGTCATTTTATATTTAAGACAGGAGATAAAAACGGTATGTACCGTTCTTAAATTTTGATCCTAAACAATTGAATTGTGAGTTGATAGGAACGCGTACTTAGAGCTAAGTACGGACGCTGAATTCACAAAATTTAAGTCACCGTACCTAAATCATTTAGGGATGCGTACTTTAATTTAAGTACGCACGGTGAATACGGCCCATTATTTTTTGCACTTCCAACCCTCTTTCCAGCCATACATTTTAAATAATGATTAATTTTAAAGGGTTTCAAATACATACTCGTAAAATTCGCAGAGTGAAAAATTTTGTGTTTATTTTGATTAACGTTTCATTATGCATAATTTAAAAAGCCACAGTGGAACTATTACCGATAAAATCTAGAAAAATATTTAAAAACAATTCGAAGCTATCAGCAAATGGTCTGACAATAAAAATGTACGAAATACGCGGAAACTGTGCTGCTAGTGTATTTTTATGAACAGTCAAAAATTGTGGAAGCTTCTATCATTTGAGTGCAATATTCGATGTTGAAGACAAGTTGGTGGTTAGAAATAATACTGAAATATGCAAGTTTCTAAAATTAATTTCTTTCGTTAAAAGAAAAAAAAAATGGTGGCTACTAACCTAAAAAGTCAAGAGTACAGCAGACAAGGAATTTTTAATGATCAAATTAATTAATTTTAACAAAAACGTTTAAATATACTCTGTAGTTATCAACTGTTATCAACCTATTAATAATAAATGTAATCTATATAAAATTTTAATAAATATAAGTGTTGCTGTGATTACTTGTAAACTTGTCAATTTAATCCTCGCGGTATTAAATTTGAAATTTAATCCATCTGAGATAAAAAGTGACACTTCAGTCCATGAAAAGGCAGAAGAATTTAGGGCATTTAAACCCGGAAGTGCAAAAATAGTATTTCGTAAATTTGGAGGCAGTTTTTATAGGAATATCTTACTGGTGATTGTATTGGAGCTGGCTTCGGTTGTTTAGGAGCTACAGTTCTCTTCTTTTTTGCTGAAGTTTGTCCTTTTCCGGATGAAACTACATGTGTACCATTGCCATGGTTTATACTCACAGATGATTCAATTTTTCTCCTATAATTTCAATTATTTCTTTCTCAATCTCACACTTACAAGTTTGAAATAAATTACTTACTTTTTCACCTCGACTTTAGCCATTTCTGGGTCATCTGATGATTCCGTATCCTCGCTCTCAGAACTGGTAATATCCACTCTTTCGTAATGAAGTAATCGGTCCAGTAAAAAACTTCGATCTTTGCTAACTTGAAGAAGTCGACGTTGCGCTGAGCGTAAAGCATCTTGAAAACATTCATTTTCCTAAAAGATTTTATATTTTAATAATTATATACATGTAAATAATGAGTATCTTACGTATATCAAATATTTCAGTTTGCGTTTCAAGTTCTTGTATCGCGTTCTATATTTTAAATTGTCATCTTCGTCATCCTCTTCGGGAATATTGGCGTTTGCCATTGATCTACAATACCAGCCTTCTAACATTTTATTTAAGATAAAACAAATTTGTCAACCACAAAGTAATAAATAACTGGTTAGGTTAAATAAATGAAAGAACAAATTGGCGACTGCAACGCGATTACACAACAAAATTATTTTATATAAAAACTAATACAATAATTCAATAGTATTAGATATATTTATAATAAATAAAAGCGTTTATATTCCTGGGTATTTGAGCAAAATGTAAACTATTCTCTTCTTCGTACGGTTGACAGCTGTCACCGTTCAACCTAACCTCTCTTTTCGCTGTCAACTTGTGCAACAGCACGTGAGAAATAATAATACAAATAAATAATAAAATGGCACAAGGCAAATTAAAGGTAAAAGCAAAATTACCTGCTAATGTAAAACAGAAGAAATCCGCACACAAAGGTCCATCTGTTTCCAAGAGCAAAAGTAAGTTAGCTAAACTAAATTAAAATGTAGAATTATATCATGAATTATTTATAGATTGCCCTATCGCCCCCAAAAAGAAGAAATTTCAAGAATCACACAAAATCAAGAAGATGATTTCAAAGACTGTTAATGAGAAAATGGAATCAGAAATGCGATCAAGGGCTGGAGAAAACAAGAAAACTTTTTCGAAAGTTGATCAAGCTGTTGCTGCTTATAATACTTCTAAACAAGGAACGAGTAAATAACTGTATTTTCTTGGTAATTTTAATTGTTCTTTATTAATAATTGTAAATATTGTAAAACATAAAATGTAATAAAGTGAAAACGTTTCATAATTAGGCTTATTATTAACTATGGCATTAGACAATCCTATCAGTTTTCTGTTAATGCAAAAAGAAAAACATTATTATATACAGTAATATATTTTTATTGTATACACGGTTATTCATAACGTACGGATGTTTTCAGCTATAATATCCCTAGGCCATTGATAATTCGAAATAATTTTATCACAGTTACCGAAAGAACGTTGCTTGGTAACCGCCCGACGCCGCAGGCGGAGGGCTGTTACCTTCAAGCAACGTTCTTGAGGTAGTTGTGATCAAATTATAAGTATTTATCAATGGTCGAGGGATATTCGGTGAGAAAATTTTTTGCGATTATTATTATTATTTTCATTTTATAACTGTGAAAATAACATTTTGAAATAAACAAATTAAATATTGAATTAACTGTCAACCAGCTGTCAACGACTGTTACTTAGCAACAGGTGATAATTTCCCGGGGAAATTATCAGTGTAATTGTGACCTGATTGGTTACTTTTGCACACGTGATCAGAAATACAGGGATTCGATTGGATATTTCTTTAACCAAAAAATTTTCTCCTTAACAAACTTCCACAGTTACAACAAATTAAAGTTGAATCAATTAATAAGTAGTCGTTACAAACTACAGCAGTTGATGGAAATACTTTAAAGTTAGTTGAATAATATTTAGTAAAAAAAATAGTATGTATGTATATATCAAAAGTTGACTATTTAAATGTTTCTTTTATTGCTCAAAAATATCTTAAGTGCAAATTTGTTAATACTTTCAGTAACAAGGAATATGTAGACATGATTATGGTTTATGGAATAAGTTTCATTAATTAAAAATATGGGGTAAATTGCTCCGTGGTAACGTGTCGGACTGTGGATCGTGAGATCCTCAGTTCGAATCGCACAGCTGACAGTTGCCAATTTACATTTACCCCTGTGGTTCCTCCTCCACTAACATCTTTGGGGGCTATGATTTGACGGCTGGTAACCGCACCACATTTGCAAAAATATATCACTTACCGAGATATGCGTAAGCAGAGTGCCACACCCATAATGGGTTAAGGCGTGATGATATATTTATTTTATTAAAAAATTTTCTACAGTTCACCTCTTTTGTCATTATTTTTTGTTAGGTGCACAATTTAAAATATCAAATTGTCAGATTTGAAAAAAAAAACATATTTGTATGGCAACGAGAAAATAATGATGCTTCTCAAATATATTTAATAATTAATTAAGTTAATTTAAAAGAACATTAATTTACTGTAACTTTTTGGATATTGAGTTTTTGTCAAAAGTTTATTTTGGACCCTTTTACCTGGACTTTTAATATTTTCCATGTGTTATAATTCACCGTGAATTGTTTTGTATATTTTCTGTTGTATTAACTGTTGCTAAATAAAAAATCATTATTATTAAGTATTATTTATTATTTTACACCAGTATAATAAATAGATATTACAATAAGTAATTTACAATTTAATGGCACTTACTATATTATATTACGTATCTTATCCACATTAAGGCACATTTAAAAAATGCTTTTTACATATTTTTATGGAATATTATAAACTTCTTTAATTATTTATCTTCTCACAACCTGTAAATTAAAACAGTTTTCATTTCTAATTTAAGTTTGGGATAATCATTTTTCTTACCACAAGCAAACGACCATTCTTTTTGTCTTTGTGAATATTTGGTAAAGTACCTTGTTTTATTTCAATGATTCCTTGTTTACCATTGACTAGTTTATGCTCCAATCTAAGAAAATAATAAATTATAAATTCTTTGTTTTCATTATAATTAATTTTTTAATACTTACGATCCAGTTTGCACAACAACAAGTTTTTTAGAATCCCTCGCAGTATCGATTATTTTAGTCACAGCCTCAATTAAATGATCTATTTGTAAAATTAAATCACCCTAAAATCAACCAAAACATTATCCAACACTACACGATTTTATTTGTTATTCATACTTTGTCTTTCTTAAGTTCGGGAGGAATCTGAATCATCATAATGTCATCACTTTCGCTACTAGTAACGATTCCGATGACATTCAAAGGCAGCCTATGCTTTTGTTTGAAAGTTTTTCCGCCATCGAGAATATAAATTGCTTTGTTGGTTAATAAAAGAATACGTTCTCTTGGTTTGTAACCATGTCGATCGTATTTAGTGACAGAAGCGGAATACTAAAACGAGAATAGATTTAAAGAGAGTGAGTGGTATTTTTTTGTTGGTTTTACCATTGGTTTTTCATCAGAAGGTAAATGTTGAGCAATGAAAGTGCCTTTTAGGGTGATGTTTTCTTCGCTTAGACGTTCTTCTTTGAACCAGTGAGGAATGCTGTTTCGGTAGCTCTTTTTCTTGTCTAATAATTCAAATATAATAAATTTATACGCAACACAATACCATGCATTAGGAAACATTAAATGATACCACGTGCTCTGTATTTTGGTTGTTTTAGAAAGAAGTGTTTTAGCCTCGTTTGTGTCATAAATTATTTTATAAACAATGCTTCGAATGGTAGTTACAGAGAAATTTGTTAATTAAATTATCATTGAACATTGTACAGCGCTAAAATGGAAATTAATACACTTCTTAACATCCAAAAACAGAGCTTGTGGAACCAGCCAGTTTGTTCAAATACAACATAATTCTTTTTTTAAATAATGCAGTACACAAAAGATTTCACATCAGTTGATATTTGAGTTTTTAAGATACTAGGTCTGTTCAGAAATTTGCCGAACTTTATTTTTTTAAACTACTTCTCTCCTCTATTCACACACTTTTTCATTTCGCGAATCAATCCTGGATAGCTACATTTAAAATAGCTTTTAAGGTTTGTGCCGCATTTGCTTTAATGTCATCAATAGTCTGAAAACGGCGTCCTTTCAGCACTTATTTTAATTTCGGAAAATAAGAGAAAATCGCAAGGAGCCCGGTCTGGTGAGTAAGGAGGCTAAGGGAGGACAGTAATCTGATTTTTGGCACAAAACTGACGATTTGGCAAAGCTGCATGTACAGACGAATTGTCGTGGTGCAAGAACCATAAGTAGTCTCGTCCAAACTCTGGTTCTCTTGAAACGTTTCTGTGAAAGTTTTTCCCAGTTTCACGCAAAATTTTTACCGACGAAAAATTGGAGGCGGTTCTCAAGTTGACGCGTATATTTTTTTCATGTATGACCACTACTTTTTACACAGTAGTCCAATTTTGATTATTCATAGGGTATATCTCGAAGTTGGCCCCACTCAAATTTGAAAAAATAATTCCACCCCTAAGGGTAGCAAATAATTAATTGTTCACCTACTGAATTTTTACCTGTAAATCTATCACCTGTAAATCTATCACATAACTTTCTACTGTGTTGTCCGATTTCAATGATTTTTATTTTATTGAATAGGATATACCACGACGTTAGTTCCATATGAATTTGAAAAAAATTCCACTTTCTAAAGGTAGAAAAATGGGTAGCCACAAAAAATTAAAACTTTTTAACAAAAAATGAAACTGAGAAAAAACGTACAGAAAAGCGAAAAATAAAATAAACCTTTTTAGTCTTAATAACTAAGCTCCTAAACTAATGTAAGTAACTAATTTTGAGTCGGAGCCAAACGAACAATCATCGAACGCCAAAGCAAAATTAATTACTTATGCCTATGGCACACTGGTCGATGAGCGTCGATGAGCATCGATGCTCATTGATGAAACAACAGAACGAACCCGTCATCGACGAAAAATAGAGGCTCCTCTATTTTTCATCGATGAGCATCGAGGAAACAAACGGGTCTCATTTCAGACGTATCTTTGTGTCTCATTTCATGTTAACATTTTTTGTCACAGAGAAAATCCCGGTATTCGTCATTGATGACATTAAAAATCTTGAAAGGTGGGTTCGTTCTGTTGTTTCATCAATGAGCTCATTGATGCTCATCAGGGCCCTGTCAGCTATATGCACGATTTGTGATAGAAATGTGAAATTAGTTCCATGGTCTTTACGCTACGTGGCAGCACACTCGTATTATTTTGAAGTTTCTAGGTGACATTTGAAACATTTACTTCTCTCTGATTTCGTTTCGTTTGGATCGATAATACTTGGATTTAGTTGATTTTGTGTGAGTGATTATTCTGACTAGTGCATCTTATTTGAAATGTAAGCCTATTTCACATATTTCCATTATTTGAAACTGTATTTGAATCTTTAAAGAATTTGCAACTCATTTGACATCTTTATTTCTTCTAATTTGTTTTTATACATGATTATAAATGTCATTAAATTATTTTTATTTCATGCGTGGCTTCAAACGTATTGTTTCTGGCTGCAGGAGTTTCAATAAGGAGGATCTAACATTTGACATTTATTGTTTACCAAAGATTCCGCCTGTATGAAGAATGGACGCAGAACATGTATCTTACATATATATTATGTATATATTTTCTGTTATTTGATGTGTATTTCGTTAATTTGAAATATAACATTTTTATTAATACACAATTATTGTTTTCAATGAATTTTTATTCCTGTTCAATTTTGAAATTTCATACTTTCCCGCTTATATACGCCATTAGTTTGTGGTCCCGACTGTAGAGGCGCAGAACTTCTATCCTTTTCAATTTTGCTATAGCTGACACGTCTCCTTTGTCTTGTCTCTGATGCTCATCGACAAGTGTGCCATAGTGTGCCATTAGTTTAATAGCTTAGTTATGAAGACTAAAAAGGTTTATTTCATTTGTCGCTTTTCAGTTTCTTTTTTCGTTGGTTTAATTTTTGTTAAAAGTTTTTATTTAAACTCTATTATTTATTGGTTCTTGTCTCCTTCAAAATACTCCCATCCCCTATTTACGCACTGTTCCTTTCGTGAAACAGTCCTTAATAACTTCATTTGAAATAGCATTTAAGGTCTATGATGCATTTGCTTTGGTGTCATTAATATTCTGAAAACGACGTTGATTTTAATTTCGGAAAAAAAATCGCAAGGAGTTAAGTCTGGAGAGTAAGGAGACTGAAGGCGGTTTTCCTCAGTTTCACACAAATTGCTCCAGAAAATGGCACATTTCAAAAATCTCTACTAAGACGTTGCAGTCAAATAACAATATCAGAAAAACTAAACGCGATACGTTTGCGCGTAATACAAAATGTTCGCTTATTTTCTAAACAGACCTCGTACAAATAGTTGAATTTATTACCTTTGAACAGATTTTCGGCGAGAACTTTGAGTTCAAACTGCTTCTTCCTTTCAGGCGTCAAAGCAAGTCTATACTTCCTTGCAACATGCCCTTTATACATCTTCCTTAAATGTTCTGAAGCCTCCTTACAAGAATACGGGCACACCGGCCAATAATTATTCAAAATCCCAACAGGTAGGTTCTTCGCCAACCGATTCAACCACTGTGCCTTCGCAAGCTCGATGAAAGCTGTATTTTCCTCAGTAGGTGGTCCATTTCTAGTGATGAAGCCCTTGATGAAGTTACGAATGACTTGTACAGCTTTTCGACGGCGTTCTGCTTCTTTTTTGGCTAGGAAACGACGGGCCCATTTTTGGACAACGATGGCGCAGGATCGAATGTGGAGGTACTTTCTGCGTTGAAGTATGCCTTTCCATACAGCTTGAATTATGGAAGCCAGGTCGTGTTTTTTAGCCTGGAAGGCGTCTTCGGTTGCGAAGAGAGTTTTCGGCGAACGGATGAAAATTTTTGTACTAGAAAAACAATATATTTTGTACTTCAAATTCTCAAACGATTACTCTGAATCTAATATAGATTTCATTTGAAAATTGTATATTTAGAATTTGGATATTTGAACTGTAGTATACTTGAAGACATACGGGGTGTATTGAATTGGAATGTGGTTATGTTTTTCTTTATATTGCTATTATCTTTTTACTTATTCACTTTACAGCAAAATGTAGATACAGAAGTTGTTCAGAATTTTAAAATGAAATAAGGTACATTTGGTTACCTAAATATTAGTATTTAACGATATACTAATCAAATTAAAATGAATATTTATTGGAAAAATTGTAATACGCCATGAAAAATTAAACAAAATCGAAAATTTATTTAACCTTTCAGAAAACAGTTTAAGATTTATTTATTACAGTGTTGTATTATTTTCTGTAGAAATTTCGTAAAAGATTATTTACTATAAGATATAATGGCTAATTTGATAATTTCTTTCTTTCTGTTAAATAATAGTATATTATGTTATTATTAATTGAAACAGGACTTTTTGTGTTGAGCTACGTAATATATTTGCTGTCAAGCAAACAATAATAGTATATTATTCAATGAGCATGTAATGTAAGCTATTACTCTTGAGAATAAAGTTTGCATCACGAGCGAAGGCGAGTAATGTAAATCATTCGAATGAGTAATAGCCATTACATGCAAGTAGACTTCTATACTTTATCCACAACATTTTGTCAAATATTTATTTTGAAATTATAAGAAAATAGAATTTTTGCTCCGACAAACACAAAAAATTGTTTGTTTGTCAGACAAATTGTAGGAACCATCACTAGCTACATAATGTTGTAACAAAATTTTGAAATGATTTGACATTTAGCAGGAAATCTTAAAACCAATTATTCAGCCACAGTTTATCTCAAAAAGAAAATAAATGTATGAAAATGAGAAAACTAGTCTCTTTGGCTTTTTATGTGGATATAATTACTGAAAAGTCATTTTGATTTTACTCTTTTGACAGGTAAGATTTGAATTTGATATAACGATTGAATAATATTATTTCATCGAACTGTCAATATTATTTCAGTAGCAACAGTAACAAAGGTCATTAATTGATAGACAACGGTTGAATTATGGGTATATTATTTGACAGTTGTGGATAAAATATAAAACTTGTCAGAACCACGCAATACACGAGTATCACTCGTCAGAGCTGCCCTTGTAGGTGCTGCCACCAGTTGTATATGAAACAACTAACATATTATTGTACGCCGTAAAATAATAATTATATAATTGTATTAGTACAAAAATGATTAACTTCTATATCATATGTAGAAGCATAAATGAATTTTATAATACACTTGAAGAAAAATAAATAAATCTATAACTGATTAATGAAATGTCAAATATTTTTAGTTTTTGTTTAATTTTCAATAGTTTTAAGAGCAATCCATCAACCGGAAATGGTAGTTTATTTGAAGTCAAGTCATGTTTTTGGGTATATCTAAATAAATAAAAAAGTTAAGAGTAAATTTCATTGGAATCAAAAAGATGTAAAATAATATTAGCTACAATTTTTACTTGAAACTTTTTTATCTAATTTGTACCGTTTATAAATCATTTAGCGGGAGTTTAACAAAATAGATATTTCTGAAAAATATGAAAAAACTTACTTTCCCATTCGGTACTCTTCTTTATCATAATGAAGAGCACAAACCAGTGCTTGCACCCCCATCTTAGCGGGTCCGTGATAATTCGGCCACGTCTCAGGACTCAAACTCTTATACCTCTGCAAGAAAGTCTCATAGGGCCTCCTATACGCAAACCCAGCTCTCCTCACTCTCAAATTCTCCATCAGCCCTAAATACTTCACTTGGTGCCCAACGATGACGTCATCAAACTGTCCGGCTAGTTTGAAGTCATTCGGTTTGATGCAACGAACATAGGATGGTTCTTTGTACATTAGAATCTCCATTAAATTGTTGAGGGAGTTCTTGAATTGGGTGACAGCGGTATCTGGACGTTTCTTGCTTTCTAGGTCCTTGCGAGTGAAGATGTCTTGGATGATGGTGTTACGAGATTGGGACATGGTTTCGCGTAGGTCTCGGTAGAGGAGGTCGTTGTTTTTATCCAAGAAGCCTCGGATGTTGTAGGTTACATCGCCGGCGTAGTGGATGAGACGAAATTCCTAAAATTGTAGTTTGGTTTACAGTGGTCTTTTTGAATACGTTGAAAAAAACTTTCAGAACTCAGTAAATTATAAAGATTTTTAGATTAAGTTAAATTGGAAGAAAATGTCAAGAAATAACACCTTCATATCTTTTGCTCCACTTCTAAAATTACAAAGTATGCCTGACACCGAAAGGTACTAAAGGCACTGGATTAAGTAAGTAAGTAAGTTGAATAGTTTAAATTTAATATTTAGAATTCGATCGTGTTGAGTAGATTTTCAGGAAACGCATAAAATTTTCGAACAAACATTCTACGAATATACAAATCACGAAAATACATTTCTCGAATATACAAATGTCGAAAATTAAATTTAGAGTTTGTTATCGAAAATACAATTGTCGAATGTTGGAAATTGCTCACTAGAAGGAAGTATGGCATTTGGTATTGTTCGCTTTCGATAAATGTATTTAAAGATTTGTAACATTCGTTATTTGTAATATTTCCAACATTCGCCAATTGTATTTTTGATAAATGTACAAACTCTGAATTTAATTTTCGACATTTGTATATTCGAGAAATGTATTTTCGTGAAATGTTTTTTCGAGAAGTGTATGTGTTTCAGCTAATTATACAGGATGTTTCATAACTTCGAGTACATACGTTAATGGTACATGTTGTTTGATATGATGATTACGAATCTAAAAGATTTTTTTTTAAATTCGTAAAATTAAGGGTTGTGTACCTAAAACATTTTTTGTAGTACTGCACTGGATTCGCTTTCCTATTAAACACAAACAATGAAGTAGGTAATCAACAATTAAAATTACATAATACTAGTAAAATAAACAAACAAAATTTAATTATTTTTAATGAAACGATAATTATTAATATAATCATCCACCCAGTGGCAGTGGCAACGAAAAATTTTGGACTGGGAAAAATGAAAAATAATTTTGCGACTTAAAAATAATTATTTTTGATTCGTAATCAGCATATCAAATAACATATACTATTAACGTATGTACCTGAAGTTATGAAACACGCTGTATACTTTATTATTATTAGGACCATAAAACATATCAATAAAGGGATACATAATACGAATGAGCTATAAAATAGAACAAGAATTGGAAGGAGAAGACAATAAAAATGATCAAACAACAGAAAGTCAGATGGCTTGGACTTGGACATATATAAGGAGCAGAAGAAAAAGACCAGGAGAAAAGAGAAGACGAGGCAGACCAAGATCAACATGACTAAAAGAAGTAGAACATTTAAAAGCAGCAGGAATTAAAAACTGGCAAAGTAAAATAAAAGATAGGAAGATGTGGAGAAACTTAACTACAAGGATTTAAAAAGAAAAGAACCGGAGATTGATCCACTCCAATAAACGGATCTAGAGAGTTTCATAAGAAGCGGTGTTAAGCTATTATATATAATTCTATATTTTAAATCAATTTGTTTTTGCTTTTTATCGAAAAACTTTCAACTATATGCTATTAAAACAATAAATCCTGTATTTTTAGACCTAAATTCAACAGTCGTAATCGATTCTTGAATTAGCACTGCTCAAAGTTAACAGAAAAATAAGATGCAAAGTCCATGTTTTAACATAAAAAAAATTAATCAAATAATGTCTGTAAAAACTCACATCTCGTCCCATAATCTTCTGGGTCTGAATGTCTGACTTTTCGTGGCTGATGTAATGTTTATGGTACCCTAAATTATTGTTCATTTTGGCGATTAAAGTCATATCAGTTGGGTCACCAGGTCGAAGACATTCTTCATCCATCAAGGAAATAATACCTAACATTTAAAATAAATACATTATTTCATATTTTACCACTCGGATATTGTAAACCACCTTTGTGCTTTTCTTCAATAAGATCGCAAATAACTTTGTTGTTAAAGTACTCGACGGGCTCCCATTCGATGCCTTCTTTCAAGTATTCCTCCTGTTCTTGCTTCAGTGTTAGCTGGATGAACAATTGCTGCAGCTTTTCATTACAAAAGTTTATGCAGAATTGCTCAAAGCTACGAAGAATACACGTTAGCAAATATTCTTATTTATGCAAGTTTAACAAATTTAAATACCTATTCTTTTTGAAAATCTCGAATCCATAGATATCTAAAATACCCATGACGACATTCTTTCTACTGTTCTTCGGTTGTAGAGAACTGTTTAATCTATTGACAAGCCAAGAGAACAGGCGTTCGTATACTGCTTTAGCTAATGCATCTCTAGCATAGATTGCAAGATCGCGACTAAGAGGACTGGTAACTACATCACCACGTGCTTCGATTGTTCTGTGGGTGAAGGCTTTCTCTAACTGGGCTTCGTCACATTCGAGTAACTAAAAAAAATAATGTAAGTTCCATTCTAACTCTTAAATTAAATATAAGAACATATTTTTCTTCTCCGGCAAAGGAAAACATTTGACAAGCAAAAATCAGAATAAGTTTTGGTCATTTTTCCAATGACGTCTGTGTGGATGGACGGATGTGTGTCCGTATGTTCAATAACTCAAGAACGAGAAAATATAAAGTAACGAAACTTCATAATTATAAGTTTTATTGCAATGCGAAGAACTGAGTTTATTGCAAAATCGAAAGAGGAATTTTACTTGACACTCAAAACAATAATTCAAATTATTTTTTATTAAATAAATAGAGTCTAAAGATGATCATAATAGATGAAATAGTCGGAAAGTGGACTATTTTTTAATGAACCTTTCGGTATATTTAATACCATCATCAGAAGTTCTTATCAAGTTTCAAAACGGATTGTACGACAAAGATAGGTTTCCCCACACATTACCTATCTCTCTCGGCTCGCATTTTCAACGTTAATGAGCGTTTCAGAATTACTATATTTCAGTGGTCTTAGGGAGAAGACTTGAACTCAAATGTCAAAAGTTCAATTTGAACGATCATCAATTGTTTCTTTTACAAGTTAATTGAATTATAGCGAGTTTGGTATCAAATTAAAAATCGCAGGGAGGAAAGATAAACTCAAATATCAATAATTAATTTTGAACGATCGTCAATTGCTTTTTACAATAGTTAATTGAATATTCTCGAGTTTGGTGACAAATTGAAGTTCTCATTTTTTCAGTTTGGCAATAAATTGATGCTTTCTGAATATTATAAGGTCATTAACCCATATTGGATTTCACGGTATATATTTTTGAGGTCCTCTGAATTTTCTCAATGTTGTAAAGTATTTTTGAATACCGTGGCTCAAAATTAATACAAACTAGTCACAAATTTCTTTCGGTAAAACCGTAGTTTACGGCCAATTGTGAAGTTAGCTACGGATCGCCAAGGATGTTTGGTAGATATGACAGTTTGTGGTGATGCAAGTCAAACAACAAAAAACCTAGTAAATTTGCATTCTGAAAATGCCGTTGAACAAATTCGTGTTTATTCAACCTCAAAACTAAAATAAATCTGAGTTTCTTGCTTTTTAAATTGGTTTTCTTTAACTATGACCGGCTAAAGAAACTAGGACCTGCAGCTAACTTCACAGTTGGCCGTAAACTACGGTTTAGCCTTTCATTTAATTGCACTCACTTTGCAAATGGACTTGACTTGATCCATTTTGAAGATTTTGGCCGCTCCTTCTGTCTCGCTAAACCCAACATTACCCATGTGCAAGACACTGGCGACAATATTAAACACATCTTGCTGTTCTTTGTCGCTAAATTCAATGATCGACATGGCTTTTCGGACTTGTCTGTAGTTTTCGGCATCATCGATATTTTTCACACGCCCCTTTGACTGCAAAGTAATAACAGTTAGTATGAGTAATCATTTATTTGAAGCATACTTCTCTAAAATATTATAACTCATTTCAGTAAATATTGTATGTACTTACTCCGTCAGTAAGATAAAAATAATTATCCAAGTTATTTTTTAAGTGTAGCTCTTGTAATTCACTGTCACTGGCTCCAGCTAAAAGCTGGTAGAAAATATGGAAATTTCGCTCGCCGCTGCTTTGGTCAACCACTCTAGATTTTTCTAGAAGGTAGTTTAAAATGTTGCCACCTACTGGATCACCCTGAAAGTATTCAAAATAAGGTACTAGAATATATGAGTATTCTCATCCGCCATTTTGGGTCCAAGTGTCATAAATAAAACAAATTATTGGAATCCAGTTACTTTAATTCTTTTCTGTCAAATTTAAAGTTGATATTGATTAATACTTGTGATATATCATACTTTCAATTATTATATTCCATATCTAACAGGTAAGTGTACAGAATACTTTCTAATAATATATTACCGTATGATTTGTGTAGTTGAATTTTACAGAATTTCAAGAAATATGTTTTCAAATTTGACAGATACAAATTTTAAATGTTTTTTTTTAAGTAACTGGATTCCAATAACTTGTTTTATTTATGACATCTGGACCCAAAATGGCGAACGAGAATATATACGTTCTTCTAGAGCTCTAATTCAAAATAAGGTACTAGAATATGAATATATGAGTATTCTCATCCGCCATTTTGGGTCCAAGTGTCATAAATAAAACCAAGTATTGGAATCCAGTTACTTTAATTCTTTTCTGTCAAATTTCAAGTTGAAATTGATTAATAATTGTGATATATCATTCCTTCAATTATTATATTTTATATCTAACAGGTAAGTGTACAGAATACTTTATAATAATATATTACCGTATGATTTGTGTAGTAGGATTTTACAGAATATCAATAAATATGTTTTCAAATTTGACAGATACAAATATTAAATGTTTTTTTAAGTAACTGGATTCCAATAACTTGTTTTATTTTTGACATCTAGACCAAAAATGGCGGACGAGAATACCTACGTTCTTCTAGAGCTCTAATTCAAAATGCTCACTAGTGCCATCTTCCTTTTACAAACAAAATCAAACAAATTTGAAGTTATTTCTAGAAAATATGTGAATTTATCCAATAATGTATTTGTAATGAAAGGCGTGTGTCTGTATTGGGTGTTCTGGGTACATTTGATCGAAACGTGAATGTATCTAGAGATGCTCGATTGAGTGTGTATAATGGCTGGCAGGGACGGATGGGACGGCCGGGACACCGGGCAATTGCCCGGTGGGCCGCAAGGTTTAAGGGCCGCCGGGGCCGGTGTCGCGATCGGTTAGATAATTTTCATTTAGAAAAGAATAAACAAGTTTAGAAATGGATAAGAGTAAAACTAACTTTAAATTAATTTTTTATATACTTAGATACTTATATAGCATACCTTCATGGACAAACTCTTTAATAAAAATAGTTATGTTCACCGTTTACTTTCTGTATCTATTTCATCATTTAAGTATCAAAAATTACTTAAAATTATTTATTATTTATCAAAAAATGAACAGTTTTAACAAACAATATATAGATAAAACTATATTCCAACAACAAAATACATTGAAAAGTTTCCATTCAATTCTAAGTATCAAAACTTACATTAAAATAGTCACTTAATAAACTAGTATAAAGAGTGGTGAATCTAGGAACACACTATAGTGTTTTCAATGTTATTTTTGATATGTTCAATTTATTGGCTTCCCTGATTATTTTACATCAAAAAAGTTAAATTGTAGAGAAAAACTTTATGCATTTTCTAACTAACATTTATAATTTTGCTCTACCTGGAATCGGAAAAATAACTAAAATATATAGTGATAAAATATCGCCAGTGCCATGAAAAGCTAAATAAATGTTATGTTAATTTACAGGCAGATTCATAAAAGGGATTAGCGTTAACTCCATTTTTATTATTACTTGTAACTTCACTTTCCATTCTTAGAACAAAATTATATTAACTAAGGTTGTAATCAAGATTGGTTAGCATAAAATTTGACACATTTTTATAATACAATTAATTTAGAAACGAAGTTACAGATAATTGAAAAATTCCTTTTATCTGCCTGTAAGAGTTTATTTTATTTAATAAATTTTTGTTGTGCACTATTTTGACTATTAAACCATTCGAATATATCTAACTTTTCTTCCAAATTATAAATTTTTAATTAAGACACTTAAGGGTCAGTGGCACAGTTACCACTTAAGTATAAGTTTAGTTAAACCTTAAACTGCAGTTTAAACCAAATACTAGAGCTGTATATGTTGCACAGTTCTCAATAAAAAAATACTTACCTAAACTAAAAAATATGAATGTTGGCAAACACGAATATCAATTATTACTGTTTTATCTCTATCTCTTATTTTGACATATACAAAATAGTGTTTTGTATATTAAATATGGAAAATTTGGAAATAAGTAAAGATTTTTAGCTGCAGCTGTAATAAAAATTAAATATCCCTCAAAAATCGTTGTGGAGAGAGGAGAGAGAAATAAGAGTGGCAGAGTCAAATCTTATTCCGAGTTTTGAAAAAATGTGAGTTGTTGAAGTTTTTCACCATTTATTTCGTATTTTTTGTATTTTCATAATTTTAGTTTGAAATATTTAATTTTAATAAATGTGAGGTTTATCTTAAGTTGTTTTCATTCATGTGTCTGATTTATGTCACTGTACACATATTTCGACAAGGACACCGGGACAAAATACTGAACAAGTAAGTGCTCGGGGACTGATAATGTTTGGGAAGAAATTATTGTACCTATTCTCTCCAGGACTACGACAAGGTCTCATGAAAATGCCAATATATAAGATTTCTTCATCCTCATCGTCATCAATATCAATAATAATTATAAGATCTATTTTAGAAATGTATCTAAAGTAGATAAAGCAAATGAAAATCATGAAAAAATGTTAAACTTTGATTTAAGCGACACCACATTTACCACTTAAGTATTTGACATTTAAGTGACAGTTTAAACTGAAAAAAAAACTGTGCAACAACTAAACCATAAACTAAAACTTAAGCTTAAAAAAAAAACTTAAGTGGTAACTGTGCAACTGGACCTAAAATTAAACACTAATGACAACAAATGACAGACAAAAGCAATAAGTTTCAATTGGTACATTTGTTTGTTAATTCATCATGACACTGATAATTTTAAGAAAATTATCAGTAAACATTTCCTCATTTTTTCAGTTGAAATTTTAAATATTAGTGTTAAAAAAATGCATAATTTCTTCCGCTATATAAACTGGTCAACTATTTTGACGTTAAATAATTAGGGAAGCAAATAATTAAACATTTCAAAAATAACATTCAAAACGTATGCTGCGTTCTTCATTTCAACACCCTATATAGGAAAACTAAAAACAAAAAATGCCGGGGCCGATCACTCCTAATTTCCCGGGCCGGTGTAAGTTACCCCATCCGTCCCTGATGGCTGGTTTATACTGGATTTAATTTACAGATTTAGATTTAGAAATTTAATTTAAAAAATATAAAATACATAGAAATGCCTTTATTGGTTCATGCTTCACATTCGTATGAATCAAATCAGCAATAGTGGGAGAAAGAGAGAAAGAAGATAGTGACGAATATTTGGATATTATTTCTTGTACTTACAGCAAAATCAAACTGGATGTCCATGTACTTTCCAAATCTGGAAGAGTTGTCGTTTCTGTTGGTTTTAGCATTTCCAAAAGCTTCCAGAACTGGATTGGACTGCAACAATTTATCTTTAACTGTTTCTACATCTCCTTTTTGGCTGGTAGCTGCAGCAATGAATTGTAAAATTTTTTTAGACGCTTCAGTTTTACCAGAACCCGATTCTCCTAAAAAATATTATTAATGATATATGTTTGAATTTTAAATGGTGTAATAACAAACCTGATATCAAAATACATTGCTCTCTATTTTCTTCTGTAAGGGATCTATAGGCGTTGTCTGCAATTGCAAATCTAAAAATTGTTTTAGTTAATTGTTTCCTTTAAAATGTTGATAATTATTCATACGTACATATGAGGTGAAACTTCAAAGAAATGCCTGTTGTGGTATTCTCGAATATGTTCGTTTGTATAAATGGGAAGTTCCTTATAAGGATTTACGGACACTAATACGTTTCCAATGTATGTCTGGAATATAATAAATTGTTATTTAAATATACTAAGACATAACTTTCAGCACAATCAATCAATAAATGTCATGAGCGAGCTCTAATTTTGGGTGTTTTCAGAGAAGTGTTTTAGCACAGTACAATGTTCTAAAATTATTTTATAAAAAAATACTTCAAATAAAAGTGATAGACAATATATTTCTCTGTAACTTTTATTTGAAGCATTTATTTATAAAATAATTTTAGAACATTGTACAGTGCTAAAACCCTTCTCTTAGTATACCCAAAAACAGAGTTCATGGTACCAGTCCATTTGACTATCGTTTAATTTTTTTTTTCAGGTTCTTTAAATCTGTTTTTACAATTTTTCAATGACGTGAATCACCAAAGGATAGAAAAGATAGAGTAGGTAATTAAAAATTAATTAAAAAGTTTCATGTCAATGCGCAGAGCTGATTAGATTTTGATGAAAGTTTGCTGGACACTCAAAACAATCATTCAATTTGTTTCAAATATATAAACAGTTGCGAAAAAAAGTTTCGAATGAAAGATATTAGCAATAATATTTAGAATAAAAATCTGTTGTGGGCAGCACAATATCTCCCGCCATAGATTTCTTATCGAACAATGCAGAAACGCAAAAAATTATGACACATTAAAATTACATTTTTCAACCGTTTTGTTTTTCTTAAAAAACACAGGTTAGCAGATTTAATAATAACAATTTAGTTTTTCTCAAAATTAGAAGCATGAATAAGAAAAGTGCAAATAACATTTTATATTCAAAATATTTTTGCTAACATCTTTCATTTGAAACTTTTTATCACAGCTGATTCTATTTTTGAAAAAAATGGAATTTTTTGTTTTGTGTGTGCAGTAAACTTCCTCTTCCGGTTTTTCAATTACATTCAAAATCAACTTTCAAGTTTCGTTTACATAACTTCTCTCGTTCATGAGATATTGCGCACACGGACATCCATCCATCCATCCTCACACACAGACCTCATTGAGAAATTGGTCTTAACGCATTCAGTGGACGTCAAAATATGGATTTCCGCAAAAATCTCGTCAACGATTTTTTTCATGACTCCAATACTTCCTTATACTTTGTATAAGAAAGTAAAAATAACATTGAAATCCTTATACGCCACATTTCAATTTAACACCCGGTATATTTTGTAATGAACAAAATTTATTTATTATTAATAAGCAAATAAACCTTGGTGTAGCATTAAAAATTCAAAAAGCCATCATTCTTCTGATGTTCATTAATTTTCCAAAGTAAATAAGTTATAAACATATATCTACACAAACATCAGACAATTCAAGTAATTAAATTTCTTTATATTATTTATACGACGAGTTTATTATACCTAATAATATATTTATTAATAATTAAAACAAGAAGAATTAATTTAAGAACTTCTAACAATTATTCTGATTACAATATATACTTAAGTATAATATCCCAAATATAAATGAATTGTTTTGTTTGTATTTTATTACAAGATTGCTACAATATTTTTATTTTTGTCTATTTAAATAATCAAATAAAAATACTAGATAATAATAATATCAAGTATTAATGTTTTATCAAATCTTGTATAATTATCAATAAATCTAATTACAAACGAAATTCTTCAAAAAAATACACTTACATAAATTAAATTTTCTCTAAAGCGTTTCTTCAAGTTATCGGTGAAAGCTTCTTCGCTTTGATAGTCCTCCAACAGGACAAAATCCTGGACTCCCACCCTGTCCCTTTCATGTAGTCCTGTCTCCATTCCGGGTCTCCTGAAAAATAGGAAAATAACATTTCCTTTAGTATTAGATATAAACGAACAATTATTTCAAAATGTTACTTTCAATTCTTCTACTAAAGGTATTTCTTCAGATTCACACATTCATAAATTTATTATTAAACAGTTAACAAGTTTTATTGAAAGAAAATGTTTTTTTTTTTTGCAAATTGTTTTACTTAGAGCTACAACAATATAAATATTATCATATTACTAATATAAATATAAATAATGTTATTGTAAATATCTTAATTGCTGTCACTGTATACGTAAGAAAAATTTCTGCTACTATAACAATCCAATTTTCCGTGTAGGGTAAAAGAAATCTGTACAAAAACAATACTATATACACATCTATATTGACACAGTCTTGTCTCAAAGAATGAAAAGCAAAATTCAAGCGATGGAAATGGAATATCTAAGAAAAGTACAAGGAATAATAATGTTGGACAGAATAAGAAACGAAATAATAAGATAATAATTACAACAGACTTCATAGAAACCCTACACCTTACGGTAGATGGTATAGTAAAAATTATGATTTAGGACCAATTTGTTTTTTCAGTAATAATATAACAAGAAAGTGAGAATAAATTGAGAATAATTTGACAGATCTTTCGAAAACTTGTTGCCACTGTCAGGCAATAGCTACGAAAGCTTATCTATCTGACACAACAAAAACAAAAAAGCTACAGAGATTATTCCCGGGAATAATCACTAGAGCTTTATTCTCAGTATAATAAATAAATAAATAAATATATTATCACGCCTTTTACCCATCATGGGTGTGGCACTCTGCTTACACAGATCTCGGTAGGTGATATATTTTTACGTATGAAGTGCGGTTACCAGCCGTCAAATCATAGCCCCCAAAGATGTTAGTGGAGGGGGAACCACAGGGGTAAAGTTAAATTTGTAACTGTCGGCAGAGGGATTCGAACTGAGGATCTCACGATCCACAGTCCGACACGTTACCACGGAGCTATTTACCCCATATAATAATATCAGGATTGGTTAAAACGCAGACACGTGACATTGACATCTAATGAAGCATTTCATGGGTTTTAAGAAACGTCAAAAAATAATCTCTAAAAAACTATTTAACTTTTTTTTTGAGAAACAATTGAATATTTCAAAATTTACTGACTTTACGTTTTAATGGGATTTTGTCACCATTAGCAAGTTGCTACGATAACAACTTCGTACGAGAATTCGGCCGATTATAACAATACTACTACCCATTCCTACGCCCACATTTACAATCACAATTTTCTAGTTCAAATCTGAATTGAATTCAAGCATAAAACACAATTTTGCTGTAATAAAAATGAACTTACTGATAATATTCCGTGTGAAACTGCAAGTAAAAACTCCAACTATTAACAATTAACAATTCATTGCAACTAAATAATACCCAATTTGCTAAAATGACACGTATTCATAGAATGAAATTATTGATAAGTTGTCATTATCAGTTTACTGATAGCTACCATAGTATCAGCGCGAAGCATTCATGTGTGTAATTAGAATTGTATTTGATATTTGATGTATTTCATCGATTTTAGATTAATTTTGAGTCTGCGGCTGACACCCATGTATTCTTTACGCATGATATATACACGATTTGTTTACCAGGAGTTCGCAAATATATTTTTTCACGACATGGTAGGAAACCCCATCGTTCTTCTCCCGAAATAGTGAGGAAAATGTGTTGTTCCTCTCTAGAGAAGTGTTACCAATATAGTTATTTACAAAAAATATATTACAAAAGTTATAAAGAAATTCCTAATTTGATTGAAAATCCTTATTTTAGTGATATACATAATTTAAATTATCTTACAATTATGTCTTATATTTTTCTTTTTCCTATTAAATCACAATTTGACAACTTATTAAAGATATTTAAGATTGGTTCATTGGCAATACTGCCACACCGCCTTGTGTCTGATAACCTAACTTTTCACGTGTCAGTCTGTCAGTTGTGTTCTCAAAGTGTATTTTAGGTCCGAGTAAATCGTTTTTAGAAACATGTCGTGAAAAAAATGTTGTGTCTAACACGAGAGGAAAGCTCTTCTTCCACTCTCGTTCGAAATGCCTAACTCGCAGCGCTCATGAGGCAAACTTCGGACTCGAGGGGGAAAAAGAAGCGCTTTCCTCTCTAGTTTGACAAATAACCATTTTTACAACCATTAAGATATTTGCTTATTTTGTTTACTATTGCTACGGATACATAGTACCTTGCAATAGTATATTGTGTAACTAGTGCTGAAAGCTGGATATTTCACATGAGTGGGAATACACGTGTTGTACAGTACACAATAATTTTCCGACGACCACAATTAAGTAAAAAAAAAAAAACTATAAAATGTACATAAAAAAATTAATTAATATTATGCCAAAACATCATTGCTATCAGAATTCGCCAAAAATTATGTTAAAATCTGATAAATTAGTGTCCAACCTTCTTGATCCGTGTAAATACAGCAAATTATCTACAACTGTCAAGCTTTTAAATACAAATTTTTAAGTTAGTTCGCTCAGTTATCGCAGCGTGTGATAAAAGCTTATTGCGGACGCATCTGATTGGCTAACGAGCTTTCATATCACACAGCATTGCTAGTGATATGCAATGATCAATTTTCAGTAATAGTTTAGCGTGTGAATTTGTCGTGGAAAAACACATTTTCATATCTAACGGTAACCATATAGACAACATGAGATATAGATGTATATTTAACAGTTCTGTCAAAAACTAAATTTTTCGTCAATCCATAAACAATTTATGTCACCTCATATTTTATTGAAATTTATAGACGTTACTTTCGTAGCTTCTATAATTTCTATTCTTTCTATTTTTATCTCGTAGAATTTTGAAACTTGACATTTATGAAAAATAATATTGTTTAATTTTGTTTTCTAGCTAGTTGTTATACTGAAGTAGTGAAATGAAGACATCTTTATTATTAAAATAAAATATAAATTAATAAGGAAATAATATCGTGGTCGCACAACAATTATAGTGTACAACTCGTTTGAAATGTCCATTTCATACTCTTATGATTTGCATACTCTTATGAAATAAGTACTTTTCCATGCTTGTTGTACAATATACTATTATTAAACTATTTCCCAAATTAGCTAACACAAAAAATAATAACAATTTTTAACAAATTGTAAAAAAAAGTAATTACATAGTATAAGAAATCATACGGCAAATTGAGTCGAGCGGCCATATTTCCAGTTGCGGTATACGGCGGTAAATTTGAATAGCTGTCTAAATCTAAAAATATTATTCCACCTGTACTATAAAAAATCTGATGTGGCCAGCACATAACCTCCCGCCCAATACTACTCTTAAACGGTACAAAATAGTATTTGATGATACAGAAACATACCTTCTTATTTGTTTATTATCTTTATATTTGAGAATTTTAATTTTCTTTCGTATATTTATTTAATTTTTTGA
Source organism: Poecilus cupreus (assembly GCA_963942605.1). Lineage (NCBI taxonomy): Eukaryota > Metazoa > Arthropoda > Insecta > Coleoptera > Carabidae > Poecilus > Poecilus cupreus. The sequence goes on from OZ012722.1 coordinate 10,229,652, forward strand.
CATATATTTCACTAAGAAAACAGCTTCACAATCACAATGACATGTGTCACATTTCGTAAAAAATTGAAAATATTTAAATGTTTCCATGGTGTACTGGGAATGCAAGATTTGTGAAATTTAATTTCTTTATATTTAATTATCTCTAAATCTAATGAAAATTAATAAAATTAGTGTAATCAACACACATGTAAAATTAAATAGGTATTCTTCGACTTTCAAAATAACATAAATTGTTGAAAAAGGAAATTTAACCGTGTTTTTCACGAAAAACTGTTACGGGCTTCAAGTAAACTGCTACTTCCGGTTGACCAATTTTATCCAAAATCTAATCAGCTCTTCATTTAAATATAAGAAGCAATAATTCACATAATTGTATTTTTTGGTATTATAGTATTTGAGTTATGCGAGACGAAAAAATTGCCACAGACTACACACACACATACATACATACATACAGACATCATCGCGAAAATAGTAAAATCGTATTGTAGGGACCCTAAAACGTGCTTATTCATTGAAAACTCACTACCCAATTTTTTGACCAAAAACAATACCTCCCTTACCTAGAGGTAGGCGGGAGGTAAAAATGCTACAATTTTTAAGGGTACAAATAAGTTTTCCTCTCTGTTTTAAAATCATTTTATGAACTTAACAGAAAAGTAATACTATGGCTTGATATTTGACAGATGTAACCGTCATTGCATTCCGAAATAAACTTGAGATATGTACAATACAAGTATGTAATTTTTTTCTGCCATTTTATAGTTATTTACATTACAAGCAAGGAAAACAGTTTTTACTGCTGAGTAGAGGAAAAGACCGGCGAGCCTGTCACCTCCTTGAAGCAGTAAAACAGTTAGGTACCTTGCGTGTATTGTACAACATTTTACTTGTTACTCATTTGTACAAAATAAAATTATAACCAAGTCCTGTCAGTTACACACAACTGTTCTGTCAAAAATGATTTTAAATGATTTCACATAAGCCTTGCAAGCATTACTGTGGCAACGTACATTGTTTACCTTGTTTACTAACTTGTAAAATTTTTACAATGCAGCTGTCAATTAGTAACTTGTAAAGATTCATTTTCAAAGCCAATAGAGGGTTTGGGTAAATGGTGTTTACAAGTGAGTAACAAGTAAAACAATATAATATGACAGAACCATGCAATACAACTCACTTGTCAGAGCTGCCATTGTAGGTGCTGCCACTAGTGGTGCATGAATCAACTAATACATTATTGTACTTCAATATTGTAGTAGCAAAATATGAATATTAAAAAAATATGTAAAATGTATTTTTAGTCCAAAACAAATACAATTTATGTCAATGAATGTAGCATTTGCCTTTGAGTTTCAATTCCATTCAATATGACAATCATGTGTCAAATGTAATTATGAAATATTCAAATTCATATTTGACCAGATTTTAATCATTTTAAAATGAATAAAATAACAACCTTCAAATCATTTTTATCAGATTGTCTCACTTCTTAAAAGTAATAAATATTTCTCGTATCAGTTACAAATTAAATTATCTTGATTGATATAATTGATACAAATAAAGTGATATTACATTATTAGTCGCTAAAAATTGTTATCGTGGGATTAATTAAATCTACTGATATAATACTGAGAAATAGAAATTTTTTATCGATTAACGATTATATATAAATATATTGCCAATAATGCAGAGCTATTTCATAACCTGAACTTTTAAACACATTTGGTGTGGGCACCACACGACTTTCTTATACTTATAAATCTAAATTTGAATAATTAATAATTACACTACACATGTTTGACATAAAGAGTAGAAATTTCAGTTATTTGTTGGTTCTCATAGAACTGTCATTATAAATAAATAATTTTAGACATTATTGATGTATGTATCACTTTATTTACATAGATCTCGATAAATGAAGTTCGTGTTAATTTATTAAATATAAAATATAGCAATCAGGATTAGGTTTCAGATTTTTGACATATGTTTTTCTATTCAATTATAATATATTTAAGATTAGGACGCATTTATGTTCTATAACAATATTTTATCATGATCACTAGAGAACGGATTAAAGCATGAAAAAACTGAATTATATGCGCATATATGTATATATGCACAGATTTTTTGTGAAATATGCACTTTATATGCCAATATATGCAGCAAAACATGCAAATAGAAATCTTAAATTATTAGATAAAAATTATAAATGAATGTATTATGAATTTTATTGCACAAAACTGTCTTAATTCTGATTCACAATTAACAAATATACTACTAATATACATATGCACTAAGTCTAGAAACTTGATATTATAAGATTATGACTTATTTACATAATTACAAGAACAAATTATTGAAAATTTTCTAAAAAAAAAAAGTGAAACATAAGTAAAAGATATATTCAGCTGAGAATTCTCGTTCTTATATTCATTGTACCCACTTTTACCAGCATTCGTGTATACAATGAATACCTACCGTTACCGTTACAGGGATTTCCCTAGAAATATTAAGAGTTTATTGATTTGTGTATTTGCTTATTTTATTGTTTATTGCTTTTTCCGTTGCATTCTTCTATTTACGAGTATTGCGGCCTCCTCCAATATTTGGGAATTATCAATGTGCATTATCAGAAATTTCAGATTGCTTATCACTAGACAAGGTCTTAAAAATATTAAAATATGCAATTATATTCAACTTTTGTAAAAATATGCATAAGAAATTACAATTGTTTTTTGTTTCCCAGTCAAATTGTAATTGGTTGAATTTAAAAATTTAGATTTTGTATTTAATATATAGTTTATAGTGATATTTTAAATGTAAATTTTAAATCTTAAAAGTAAGAAAAATCTACTGTTAATGTGAAATTATTTATTTTTATGTAAAACTGCTAGTGCGGTTACCAACTGTCAAAATATGGCTCCCATTCATAAGTTAAAACCTTAGACATACATTTCAAATAATTGCGTTTCCTTTTGACATCAGAAATTTTATTCGTCTATTCGTTATATTACCTTATTACATTTTTTTAGGACTCTATGTAGTGAAGAAATCAAAGTAGGGTAAAACAAAACAAACAATAATTTATTTCAATTGTTTCTGTCATAATAATCCCAGTAGGCCTGTTAAATTTCAACGTTAAATACTAGAATGACAGCTGTAATGACAAATGAAAACAGTATTTAGGTTTAACTCATCGTTTTGCACGTATATCTACTAATTACCGTAATTAGACGTTTTGTAGGCTTTATTATCGCCCTGATGGGAATAAGGAACAGTACTAGCTTTTCTAAAAACATTTTTTTGTTTGTTCATTATTGAACTTTTAGAACATACTGTCTAAACAACCAAAAACAGACTGCTAAAAGTATAAATTGGTTTGAAGTAAATAACGCATGGTTCTTTAGATCCTCAGTTCGAATCCCATAGCCGACAATTACCATTTTAACTATACTCATGCAGGTCTTCCTCTACTAACATAATTAGGGGGGGGGGGGTTGTTATTTGACGGAACAGCACGCATAAAAGTTATTTGATTTATAAGTCTGGTAAATGAGTTTTTACGGCACGAATAAAATGGAATTTCCAAATGATTATTTTTTGACATTTCTTTAAACCAATGATATGCTTTATTGTATGTCACGTGTCTGCGTTTTAACCAATCCTGTCATTATTATACTGAGAATAATGCTCTTGTGAATATTCCCGGCAATTTTCTCTGTAGCTTTTTTGTTTTTGTTGACAGATGTCAGATGTCAGATAGTTATCATCAACACAAGTAAAAATGAGCAAAAAAGATAGATTTAGTGGCGTGCCTGATGATGAAATCAAAAAATAATCTAATTAAATATAACTCGAGAGTTCGATAAATTAGAAAATAATTCTCCAGTATCTTTCTCAAACTTGTCGCCATTTGGCAATAGCCACTCAAGCCCTACGGGCTTTCGTGGCTATTGCCTGGCAACAAGTTTTCGAAAGATCTGTCAAATTATTTTCAATTTATTCTCACCCTCTTGTTATATTATTACTGAGTAGATAAAAAACATTCAGGTCGTTTTTGTCTTTATTAAAATAAAAAAAGCTAGCAACTAATTTTAGTTTGTTGAAAATTCTAACAACGTTTTCCAAAAATGAATGCGGAAAACGATAATAGCAATACTGTAAAGACCACTGAAATATAGTAATACTAGAACGCTCATGAATAGCTGAAAACAGCGTTTTCTATTTTTTTTGCAAGGTTAAACAGCAATTTTATTGGGATTTCACAAAAATTCACCGTTTCGCACGATAGATACATGAATTTGTCAGTTTGAATTGTTGAAAACAGCGTTTTTTAAGTTTTTGCAAGTTTAAAACAGCAGTTTTATCGTCATTTCACAAAAATTCGCCGTTTCGCACGATAGAAACATGAATTTGTCAGTTTGTAACGTTGAAAATGCGAGCCGAGATAGACAACTAGTTCAGGGCTTTCTGTCTTTGTCGTTTAATGTTTTTAAATAGCAAGCCCACAACAAACGCATAGCAACCGTTGTTCTTGCATAGTAACCGCTCAATAAATACATAGCAACTATTCTACAAACAAGTGTTAGACAAAGAAGAATGACCCACGATGTCTATTTGTCTCAAGCTCGATTTCGTAAAATACTACAAGTCCGTGTTCCAGAATTACTATATTTCAGTGGTAAAGACCCATTTACCGGATTGAAATCAGTCGGGTAAACATGCAAATGTGTAGTATGATATAAAATATCCTGGGATCTGAAAAGCAGAGTGCCACACACAAAATGTATATATAGCGTGATGATATATTTATTATTTTTGTGTTGCCATTAACTTTGTAAATATTTGAAAATTTCTGTTTGATCTGCCTTTAGCATATCATATAGTATCTGCTAATTATTTTGTTCCTGAAAAATTCAAACACCCAGTACAAAATAGATTAAATGATAATGCTAAGTTATTAAGTAATATAATAATTATTTATAAAAGTTTTCAGATATAATTGATATAAGTACTTATTTCTTTTGATGTCCGTCACGTGTACTATATAACATTAGATTAATAATTTTTATTTAACTATCGTATGAATTATTAATATCTTTTTAATACAAATATGATATTGTAAGTTACACAAGTTATCTAATAAAAACATAAAATATTTATGCGGTAAACAGTCGACATAGTTGCTATTTTACTTTGTTGATCTTTGGAGGCCCTGACTTGACAGCGTCAAAAATGACGTCACTGTAATATAATAATACTGGAACACTAACTGACGTTTAAGATGCGAGCCGAGAGAGACAGCCAGTTGTTGGGCCATTTGTCTTTGTTGTACAGTCTAATTAGAAAGCTGATACGAAAATATAAAAATTAACAATCATAAATCAATAAAATGTTTAATATATAAATTAACTAATACATTAATAGAAATGACTTCAATTAACTAATATATTTTCTAATTTCTGATACACTTCTTTTTTCAAGAAAATTTTCAGTTTTCCTTTTTGTATGCATTCGTTGAAAAAAATTCTATTTCTTAAAAAATGATTAGGATCAATTCAAAAAAATATTAATTTTAAATATGAATTTCATTTATCTTCTTTTTTTTTGCTTTGAATAAAAATTAATATATTTTAAATTTTGTTTTTAAAATTAATGAAAAAGAAGTCGTTTTAAATTTATACAATACGTTTTAATTTAAACGATATCATTTGGAATTAAAACTACTCCTATTCAAACTACTTCGTCGCCATAATGAGTCTTCGTTGAATACTTTGATATGTTCCTTCAAAACTAAATTAATTTTCATACAAGAATATTTATTAAACCTACAAAAGTTTTCAGTGAAAACGAAATCGTATTGGCACTATTCAAATCAATTTTTCTCTTCATTTAAGAGGAATTTGTTTGTTCCAAGGAAACATTTTTATCAGTGTAATTTCTTCAACTTTTTGAAACACTATTTTTATATTTTCTCGTATTCAGGAATTCATATATTTGTTAAGCCAGAATTTAGTGTATCTTTTTTGTGTATCAAAATATTTTATCGATATATAATAACTGCATAAAACTACAAAATACCTGATAGGTGTCATCGAAGTCGTCATTTTTTCGTTTTTCAACTACATCCACTCAAAAATCACTTTCTTAATTGATTACGCAACAATCAATACTGAATTTTGCGAATCGACTGGCTATAAGTATCGTACAAGGTCTAAGTGCCTACTAACTACTATCTTTCTAGTACAGGCATACGTGTTTATCTATTTTGTGTTATCAGAAAGAAATAAATACCTACCTATACTGTTTGTTAATAAAAGAAGACTTGAAAAATAGTCAAGGGACTTATTGTACTTTGAACGAAGGGCAGAAGTAAATATTTTGATTGATTTTGAAGCCAGCTTGTTTTGTGAAGAATAATAATATTTTATATACGTATGTTTAGCTATAGAAATAGGGTTAAATTCAGCTATTATCACTTTTGTGAGTCACAAGGTTGAATATTATGATTTATTGATATTATTTATGTGCTAATACCTTGTTCAAACAGACCCGGACTTAAACAAATTTATGTTTCACAACCAAAATTGAAATTATCATACGTTAGATCAGCGTTTGTTTCTTTTCAGTTTTTAAACATAATGAAATTGTAATTAAAATATATTTTAGATACTTTAGAAATTTTAATTGAAGTCAGAGATGTAGGAAATTGTAATTGTGGAATCATTGTAGTTATGGTGTCTGTGTGGATGGATGGATGGAAGAGTGTCCGCTTATTCAATAACTCATGAACTCATGAATGGGAAAAGATGGACTTACAAAACTTCATAATTATAAGTTTAATGATGATGATGATTTGACGGCTGGTAACCGCACTTCATATGAAATATTATATTCTACAACAAGTAATGGAATGGCACATATTCCACGCGAGCAAAAAGTTTGTAGCCCGAGCCAAAGGCGAGTGCTTCGGTTTGCGAGCGTGGGATAGGCCATTCCTTTACATGTTGTAGACTATACTTTCTATAAAAAGGTTTTGGAAATTATACAAAAATACAAATATAAAACTGTTGAAAACGTCAAACTCAAATAAATCAAATTAAAACAAACAGACGTAAGCATAGTAACTGAATCAAGATACTTCATATGTCGCGCTAAAAGCGATTCTGATTCGTTGAAAATATTCCATGTTAGCGATTCCATAACAATTTTTAGTAGTGGAATGCCCAGTTTCCAAAACAGTGTTATAGAAAAATATATCACTTACCGAGATCTGCGTAAGCAGAGTGCCACACTCATAATGGGTAAAAGGCGTGATGATATATTTATTTTAAAATTATTTTTGAATGCGTAGAACCGATTACATTTTTGTGCAAATTTACTGGACATCAAAACAATAAATTCAATTTATTTCGAATATGAAATCAGTTGCGAAAAAAAAAATTGAATAAAAGATGTTAGTAATATTTTTTGGAATATATTTTGAATAAACTCCATCGAGTTGGGTATCAAATGAAAAGTCTCAAGACGAAGACTTAAACTCAAATGTCAAAAATTAATTTTCGTTGATCGTTAACTGTTTTTTATACAAGTTAATTGAATCCTACCGAGTTTGGTATTAAATTACAAGACTCAGGAATAAGAGTTAAATTATAATATAAAAAAATCTGTTGTGGGCAGCACAATACCTCCCACCATAGATTTCTTATCGAACAATACAGGAACACGGACCACTAATATCAAGAAACGCTCATCCCTTCAAAAAATTATGACATATGTCAAAATATGACATTTTTAACCGTTGTTTTGCTTTTTAATGGGGTAAATAGCTCCGTGGTAACGTGTTGGAATGTGAGATCCTCAGTTCGAATCCCACTGCCAACAGTTACAAATTTAAATTTACCCCTGTGGTTCCCCCTCCACTAATATCCTTGGGGGTTATGATTTGACGGCTGGTAACCGCACTTCATACGAAAAAATATATCCCCTACCGAGATCTGCGTAAGCAGAGTGCCACACCCGTAATGGGTAAAAGGCGTAATGATATATATATATATATATATATATATATATATATATATATATATATATATATATTTATTTATATTTGTTTTGCTTTTTCAAAAAACACAGGTTAGCAGATTTAAACGAAAATATCAAAATATAATTTTTCTTTAACGAGTTGTAATTCGTAAATGGTGACAATAAGATAAAAATGTTTCAAACAATAATTGTAGATGATAATATTTGAAATATTTACTCCGATATTTCAAAATAACTTGATAGGGTTTCAAGTAAACTACCTCTTCCGGTTATTGGATTATCACCAAAAACTAATCAGCTCTTCCAAAGGGGATACAATTGATATACAAAATATTAAAATTTTTAGTTTAGTAGTTTTTGAGAAACTGTAACTCCAGAGATCCACACAGACTGACAGACAGACAGAAAGACACACACACACAGACATCATCGCGAAACTATTAAAATCCTATTCTAGGGAGCCTAAAAAGTGCTCATCCACTGAAAACTCATTACCCATTTTTTAATATGATTCCTATACCTTCCTTGCAGGATGTAGCGGGAGGTAAAAAGAATAGACCGTTGAAATACCCTATATTTAGTACGGTAACCAGCCGTCAACTTAGTCTCGCTAAATATTGTAATGAAAGAAACGACAAGGGTGACTTTAAAAGCAAGTTTCTTCATTCATAGTTTTACATTTTATAATATTAAATCCAGCCAACTAAAAAAATAAATATTATCTGAAAAAACATGAGCGTCTAATCCGAGATTTAAAAAAACAAGCACGCCATCTGCTGACGTTAACCACGCCTGTTAATTTCTTTAACAACTCTTTCTGATTTCTATCCAAAACACAAATGTATAAACAGTGTCAGATCGTTCATTGACTTTTCAAACTTCAAAAATGAAAAATAAAAAAGTTCGCGAAACAGAAGAGCGCTGGCAGAGCCACCTTGACTCTGTTTATAAATTTACAATCCACCAATCGAGTCAAGATCCCAGGCAATAGAAAAAACATGGGCAATGTTTTCAGTGAGCCATTGTATGTGTTGCTATTTTAGTTAACAAAGTGAATGGCTAAAAGCGAAACTAGTCGTTTTAGTGAACGTATTTTAGCTTCTAATGTACTTTTGGAGGCATGCAGAGCCGTACTAACAGTATTATAAAAAACTCCAGACAGAAATAAACCTTTGTAATACAGGATGGTAATAGGCGTTTTTCATGTTACATAATACTTATGTAATTTCTTACATCGCTAATAATTTTAGAGAAAAATGTTTCAAATAAAAGTTGAAAAGATTTAATATCTGAATCTGAATCAGTGAACAAATTTCATTTTACTTATTTAATAAAGGCTAAAAAGAGGTGGTGCAAGTTTACTGGACACAGAAAACTATAAATACCATTTTTCTACTCCTTTATAAATATATCTCCATTATTTAAAATTTTTCGATGAATTAAAGTATTTACCCATAATTCACGACAGTGAATTATGATTCATAATTCGCTCTTCTCGACCAATCACAGAACCAGAAATCTATAATTCACGGTTATTTTAAAGACGTGATGTGGATAACCAAGTAACGGCCGTCTGACAGTTGACAATGGTTGACATGTAGTCATTTGTCAATATCATTGTGTATTTTTGTGTTGACGTTTTTCAACGTGTGTTTTCAACGAATATTGATCATTTTTAAAAGTGATTTACGAATTTACAGGAGTAGAAAAAGTATAGTATTATATTCGGGATTATAGTCATTATTCACCCGGATGATTTGCATCATTCGCCTACGGCTCGTGGTGCAAACTTCATCTTGCTGAATAATGACTGTAATAATCCCTCATATAATAATATACTAGAGAAACTAGGTTTCTATTATACCAAAATCATTACAGAAACAGCCAATTTATAATCTACGGGAGATTTGTGCACTTTCTTTCCCTTCGTGAGGAAAAGTGCTCAAATAATGTGAAAAATGAACAAAATTACACAACTCAAAGGTAGGTAACTATCATAAATTATATTACAATTCAAATAATTTTGAAATACATTAAAACCATTGTGGTCGTGAAAAACTAGTATATACATCGCAGGAGAGAAGTGTATTTTTCCCTTGTCATATTGTAGCCCTCGCCTACGGCTCGTGCTTCAAATTACTCCGCGGGAAAAAATCATACACTTCTCTCTCTTAATGTATAATATACTATTATTTCAAATATGAGAATGTCTCAAAAAACTTTCCAATGAAACAAAAATGATAACTATGATATTTGGAATCAAAATTATTGTTTGCATTTTTACTTGCATCTGTTTCCAAATTTGAGAAAAGATTAATTATATCATTTGTGTCCAATAAAATATTTGAATAATTATAGTTGCTATGAGAACAAACAAATAATTGAAACATTTATTCTATATGTCAAACAAGTGTCAATGGTATTTAATAAACATTAAATTCAGATTTAATTGTATGAAAAGGTCAAAACCAATAATTTTAGTTTACGTTCAAAAATTATTTTGTAAATACATATTGAAGTTTTTGAACATTAGTGTTCAATAATTATATCATTATCAATAACTATTATCACTAAAGTATGGATACAGATAAAATAGTTCAATATAATAATTACTTTTATCAAATTGGCTGCATTATGTATTTTTAGCAATGATTCAATTTGTCAATAATTTTTACCTCCCGTACATACAGTGAATTTCAGCTAAGATGTAACATTTACTTTTTTCACAATATGCCAGGAAACCCCACCTCTCTTCTCCCGGAATAAGGAGGAAAATCGTTTTTAGAAACATGTGAAAAAATGTTGTGTCTAACACGAGAGGAAAGCTCTTCTTCCACTCTCGTTCGAAATGCCTCACTCGCTGCGCTCATGAGGCAAACTTCGAACTCGAGGGGGAAAAAGAAACACTTTCCTCTCTAGTTTGACAAATAACTATTTAAAAGTGTAGATAGTCTTCAATTTAGATAAAGTTTCATAAAATAATTAAAAAAACTGGTGAAAGACCCCAATGGAAGTGGCAGTATTATTTGAAGGCCTATCAAGTTTTTTGGGCATAATTGATATATAGCAAAATTTGTATTGGCTACAATTTTTAATTGAAACTGTTTTCTTTATTTTGTATTGTTTAAAAGTTATTAAGACATAAGGTTATATGTTGATACAGCAGATTATTTATGGTTATAAATTTTATACATAGTTATGATTGCAAAAAATTTGCAAATACAATTTTTTATTACCTACTTTTCCATTCTTTTCTAACTTTTAAAAGATAATTTTTACTTTCTTATGACAACAATTAAATTCTCATACTTTATCTTCGCGAAACAAAACACAAAGTTTTTTTTGTAACACTAGCTCAGAAACTGTACATTTGGCAAACGTTAGTATTTAGGCCAACAAAATTAAAATGTTCATGATTGAGAAGCTTGTAAACTCCAAACTTTCCACTTACAATTAGTGGGATACAGATATCATGTTCTTTCCTTTTTTCCTCACGCCAAATACCTGTAAAGGACATATAGGAATTATGCTAAAAATTCAGTAGTGATTTTTCAGTGAATGAGCTCGTTTTAGAGTCGATAATAATTTTATCCAACACCTCCCAATAAATGCTCTATAACTATGGCGATTTTAAACAATCAAAGTAACAGATTATCCACTAGTGGGTATAATTTTGAGGAAAGCCACTAGTGAGTATTTTTTTATTTATAATAATAATAATAACACACAACACCTAGGTAACTACTTCGATTGACATTTCAATTCAAAAATTTAAAATATATGTCACTGTCAAATAATATTTCTTTAATAAATTTTTCAATTATTAAGAGGTGTTGGATAAAACGTTATACTTCACACGTGGGCAAAGTGAAATAACCCACTCGATAAAATTATCTCACTCAGCCTTCGGCTTCGTGAGCTAAAATTTCTCTCGTGAGTAATTCCTTACTTTGCCCACTTGTAAAGTAAATAACTATTAATAGTTTCGCGATGATGTCTGTGTTTGTGTCTGTCGTCTGTCGGTTAGTGTGGATCTCTGGAGTTACGGTTTCTCAAAAACTACTAAACAGAAAATTTTGATATTTTGTATACTTCAACCTTTTGTATACCCTTGGGAAGAGCTGATTAGTTTTTGGTGATAATCCAATAACCAGAAGTGGTAGTTTAATTGAAGCCCTATCAAATTATTTTGAAATATCTCAGTAAATTATGTTTTAATGAAAATTTGTGTTATTAGAATAATGTTTCAAATATTGTTATCTACAACTGTTGTTTGAAATATTTTTCTCCTACTGTCACCATTTACGAATTATAACACGTTAAAGAAAAATTTTATTTAGCAGTTTGGTTTAAATCTGCTAACCTGTGCTTTTTGAAAAAAAAAAACAACGCTCGATAAATGTCACTTTAATAGTACTTAATTAATTTATTATTAAATTAATTAATGCTTTCTGATTATTCAATAGTATTTCAATACGAGTCACTTTTACTAAATGGCATTTGTAAGTAGAACTCATATTTTAAATTGGGTTTTAAGATGCTTAAATTGATTACTAATTGTAAGTGGCAATTGTAATTGATCATTGAATTTCTCTGAACACAGCTTAAGGTCATTTGCATTTCTATCATAAATTTATAAAATACATTTGATTGATTCACTATTTAATATTAGGGGTCTTACGTTCGTATCTCGTCAGATATTAAATTCTGAATAAAAGAAATTTTGAAATAATAATATCAAATAGTTTACGGTCCAATAATCTCCCAAACAATTAAAATAATCCAATTTAAAATCAACAATACTCAATGACAACATTCAATAGACAATATCTGAAAATAGGACACCAGGTCTACCTATCTCTTTCTGGTCCATTGGCACTATACCCACACCTTGAGATTGAACAGAGACAACATCATCAGTCTTGTTAGGTCAGTAGTTCATTTGTTTTCACTACGACACATGGCTTGCTGTTCACTTGTTCGGTGTATTCTGCAGTACAAGATCGTCTTTTGTTTACAGTTTAGCTCTTATCATAGATCTAGTGTGCTGTTTTGGATCCGTAACCTACTGAGATTGGGAGAAAATTGGCGAGAGGCGATTGTCAATTGTTACGGGATTTTGATAATACGAATAGGACACTATTTTTAATGTATTGTAATGAAAGCAAGAGGTCGACATATCGATATGCGTCTCTTGGTGGCCACTCAAGTCTGGGTTCAAAATTTAATTATATTTAAATATACTGTTGGAAAAAAATTCAATCCTTATTACCAACCGCCATATGTTAAAAATTCGGTAGTGATTTTTTAGTAGATCAGCACGTTCTCGATGATGTCTGTGTGTGTGTGTGTGTCTGTCTGCCTGTCTGTCTGTCTGAGTGTGTGGATCTCTGGAGTTACAGTTTCTCAAAACCTACTAAACAGAAAATTTTGATTTTTTGTATATTTCAACTAAAGACAATAAAATAAAAGTATAACAATAGCATTTTACAGGCAGATTCATAAAAGGGATTAGCACTAACTTTTTTTTACTAGTAACTTCATTTTCCATTCTCAAGACATATTTATTTTAACTAATGTTGTTTTTAAGGTTGGTTAGCATAAAATTTTACACATTTTGATAATATAATTAATTTAGAAACGACGTTACAAATGATGAAAAAAATGCAGTTAACGATAATCCCTTTTTTGAATCTGCCTGTTTATTAATAAACAAAGTCAAAAATTAAATTCATACAAAATTTTAAAATAATCTTGTGTCTGACTTTAAACGGTGAAAATTTAAAAAAAAAAGCTTCAAATCAAAATTGAAGCCAATATTATTTCTACATCCTTTTGAATTCAATAAAATTTACGTTCAATTATTTACTGAGACATGCCCAAAAAACTTAATAAACCTTTAAACAAACTACCACTTCCGGTTAATGGGTTGCTCTCAAAATCTAATCAGCACGTAACATGAACATCTAAAATCTAAATTAGAAATTTGACAATGCCAACTTAATTTTTTCAGTTATCACGAACGAAAAACTCGTCACACTCATACGTTATTATGAAAATAACAAATTAATATGAAAACTAATTCGTAAAAGTTATAATTTAAAGCACGTTCTCAAAATAAATATAATTCGCCAGATACCAGCAAAGTATCTTGCAAGTCCATCAGTACCTTCAAGATTTCTTTACCTAAAATGGTAACTTGCTCCAGACGTAAAAGATCTTGATTTCGTGTATAAATTTTCGATAAATAATCAATAAGATTCTACAATTCATTGCACTGAAATCACAGCATCTGTATAATACAAGTACATTTCACGTTTTCAAACAAAATAAATAAATATATCACCATGACGTTTATCCACTTTGGGTGCGGCAATTTTTAAACGGTACAAAATAGGGAAAAAATTTTTAAATAAAAATTGTAGCCAATATTATTTTACATCTTTCTGAATATAACAAAATTTACTCTAATTCATTTATAACTTTAAAAATGACAGCTAGAACAATAAGTAGGTATCATTTGAGCTATGATTTCGATGCGACATTTTTCAGCTATTCGGCAAATAATTTATTCGGTACTTTATTCGTAGATGGAAAAATTGCAATGCGGCCAGGACCAAGGAAAATAAAACAAAAATGAAAAATATTTGACCTTTCATAAAACAGTTTTAAGCTTATTTATTATAATGTTGAATTATTTTCTGTGTAAATTTGGTAAGATTATAATGATATAATGGCAAATTTCAAATTTTAGTGTACATTCCTTTGCATTTCTTTCTGGTAAATAAATAAATAACCCTAAGAATTTTTATGTAATATCAAATCATAGATATTTATATATACAAACTAGATACCGAACGCAATATAAAAAAAATCTGATGTGGCCAGCACATAACCTCCCGCCCAATGCTACTCTTAAACGATACAAAATATTATTTGATGATACAGAAACATACCTTTTTATTTGTATATTTACTATTTATATTTGAGAATTTTAATTTTCTTTCGTATATTTATTTAATTTTCTGACATATATTTCACTAAGAAAATAGCTTCACAATCACAATGACATGTGTCACATTTTATAAAAAATCTGATGTGTCCAGCACATAACCTCCCGCCCAATACTATTCTTAAACGGTACAAAATAGTATTTGATGATACAGAAACATACCTTCTTATTTGTTTATTTTCTATTTATATTTGAGAATTTTAATTTTCTTTCGTATATTTATTTAATTTTTTGACATATATTTCACTAAGAAAACAGCTTCACAATCACAATGACATGTGTCACATTTTGTAAAAAATTGAAAATTTTCCATGTTGTACTAGAAATGCAAGATTTGTGAAATCTAATTTCTTTATATTTTATTATCTCTAAATCTAATGAAAATTATTATAATTAGTGTAATCAAAACAAATGTAGAATTAAATATTCTTCAACTTTCAAAATAACATAAATTGTTGAAAAAGGAAATTTAACCGTGTTTTTCACGAAAAACTGTTAAGGACTTCAAGTAAACTGCTACTTCCGGTCGACCAATTTTATCCAAAATCTAATCAGCTCTTCATTTAAATATAAGAAGCAATAATTCACAAAATTGTATTTTTTGGTATTATAGTATTTGAGTTATGCGAGACGAAAAAATTGCCACAGACTACACACACACACACATACATACATACATACATACATACATACATACATACATACATACAGACATCATCGCGAAAATAGTAAAATCGTATTGTAGGGCCCCTAAAACGTGCTTATTCATTGAAAACTCACTACCCAATTTTCTGACCAAAAACAATACCTCCCTTACCTAGAGGTAGGCGGGAGGTAAAAAAATCTAAGTAAACTACCAACTCCAGTTATTAGATTATCAAAAACTAATCAGCTCTTCCAAATACAGTTGATATTATAAAAAATACAAACTATTAAAATCGTATTCTAGGGACCCTAAACGTGTTCATCCACTGAAAACTCACTAGCATAATTCCTATACCTCCCTTTCAAGATTTGGCGGGAGGTATAAAAAACAAGTTGATAAGTGAAGCCGCGGCGGCCATTTGTTAGAAAGGCAATATTTAAATATGATATAAATAAAAAGAAATAAAACTCAAATAAATTATTATTAAATTTATTTTAATTGCCAAAATATGAAATGTAATACAAATGTTACACTTTATCACTTTATTTATTGGTTTAAAAATAATATTAGTTTATTTAATTTATGTCTTTTACTCATATTTTGTTTTTGCTATAGTGTTTAACTTTACAATCAAAACTAAACTACATATTACAACAAATAATTAAATTGACACAAATTTCTGCCTTTTTACCTCCTGCCTACCTCTAGGTAAGGGAGGTATTGTTTTTGGTCACCAAATTGGGTAGTGAGTTTTCAATGAATAAGCACGTTTTAGGGTACCTACAATACGATTTTACTATTTTCGCCATGATGTCTGTATGTATGTCTGTGTGTGTGTAGTCTGTGGCAATTTTTTCGTCTCGCATAACTCAAATACTATAATATCAATAAATACAATTTTGTGAATTTTTGCTTCTTATATTTAAATGAAGATCTGATTAGATTTTGGATAAAATTGGTCAACCGGAAGTAGCTGTTTACTTGAAGCCCTTAATAGTTTTTCGTGAAAAACATGGTTAAATTTCCTTTTTCAACAATTTATGTCATTTTGAAAGTTGTAGAATATTTAATTTTACATGTGTTTTGATTACAATAATTTTATTAATTTTCATTGGCTTTAGAGATAATAAAATATAAAGAAATTAGATTTTATAAATCTTGCATTCCTAGTACACCATGGAAACACTTAAAAATTTTAAATTTTTACGAAATGTGACACATGTCATTTTGATTGTGAGGTTGCTTTCTTAGTGAAATATATGTCAAAAAATTAAATAAAAATACGAAATAAAGTTAAATTTCTCAAATATAAATAGAAAATAATTAAATAAGGTGTGTTTTAGTATCATCAAATAATATTTTGTATCGTTTAAGAGTAGTATTGGGCGGGAGGTTATGTGCTGCACACATCAGATTTTTTTCTCATCAAGTTAGGTTTTTAGATTATATATAAACATCTATGTATCAAACACATGTCGTTTTTGGTCAATTTTTCATGGCCATGTTACAATTTCCCTAATAAATATATATTTAATTTGGTTGATATATTGTGATATACTGAATAACTTTTGTATTTACATTTTTGCTGCAAAATGAATAGGTAAAATTTTATAGCAATACCAAAATAATAGCATTGAAATCCCTATATTTCACATTTCAATTCTACACCCAGTATATGTGGGCGATAAAAACATATAGTCAATGACAAACTTCATCTGAATTTCTACATATTTTATGTTTAAAAAATTGTTATTTTCATTCGTTTCCTTTATTTTTCCTTCAACATCTGTCGCTCCTTATTCGTCGTTCACCTAGCGGTCACTCTTCCCATAACAGAATTTTGAGACAGCTGTATATGATCAGCGAGTTATTCTATAATTAAAATACTAGAAAGTAGGTGCCCAAAGATTTATTTTTACAAACAGTTGGTTAGTGTAATAATCATTTTGATTTTCTGGCACCAGTCCTATTTTTAAGCTATTAGTAGTGTCATTTCCATCACTTTCCCGGAAATGAAAAGTAATTTGAACTAAGGCCAACAGGAAGCTGAATTTATATCTTCTGCCAAAAATAAAAATTGCGAACATTACAAGAACTATTTATCATTTTAAGATTCTTATACATGACATTTTATTTTGAATAATTAGTTAAGAAACTATGCAGAGATAAAAATGTATTCTATAAAATATGCTATTAAGTAAATTAACGATAAATACCTAATAAATTATATACAAATGCTGTAGATCATTATCATTTCCGTGTACGATGCAACCTTTAAAAATGTCAATACTTCAAACATTTTCATACAATATTTGAAAAGCTACGTATGGCTATTTTAATATAATAGTGCCATTGAAATCTGCATTACACTAATAACAATAATATTGCTGGAATGGCATTATGGAACCGATTAAAAAAGCGAAATCATCCTGCAGGGGTAATCGAAGAATGAAGTCATTCACTCAAGTCACAAAATAGTAAATATGTCATTTATATTATGACTAGATCCACAAACATCGTACTAGATATAATAGAAGTTTAAACATTATTATTTATTATCAAGATATTTGAGTTTTAAAAACCTCTATAATGACGTCAAAGTATAATGGCGCATATCTATCCTATTCTAAATTATTTGTACTTCTCTTATTATTGAGCTGTCAGATTGTCGAAGTGTCAAAATAGTTGCCAACTAATTTGAAGGTTTTTTGTTTTACTTTGAATTCTTAAGTACATTTTAAATAAATACAAAATATATTATTTATTTCTAACTAATAAATATTACTTTAGGTCGACTCAACGAAATTAAAGGCTTGTTGAATGACATAGGTTAGCAAAATTTATTAGTGGTAATCAAACATTTGACTAAAATAATCTTACAGTTTATTCATGTTTCTTCCAGGAAATAATGGAATTCATGTATATTTTAATTATTTACCATGGAAAGTTATTTTAATTCCATTTAAATAATTTTCAGAACAATAAATTAGAACATTCATGTGACTACAATTATTTACAATCTCTACTGTTTGAGATCCATCAACACCTCTACAATGACGTCACAACATTTTTAAAAAATCATTGTGGCTTAATGAATAACAATTGAAACTTTTTAAAAATGTAGATAATGTTCAATTTAGATATAGTTTAATAAAATTTTAAAAATGTTGAAAGACCCCATTATTATGACACAGACTGCAGGAAATTTGGGATTCTTTCTCTAGAGAAGGCTGTCAAAGACTTGTGAATATTAAGCAGTTTTAAAAAGGAAAGATGGTATTAAATATAAAAGCTAATGACTCTACGTTTAAAATTAACTTTGTCATGTCAAAATAGAATCGATACACAAATTTATTTTACATCGCAATAATGCATTGCTCTGCAACTGCGATTACACAGTTTACTTTCGATAAATAATTCATGGGCGAAGATACAGGGATTCATTAGAGGCACATGCTTTTTTACTTCATATAACTTCCACTTACTTGAATGTACATTGCGACTCGATAATAATTATTAATGTTTTTAATATTTAATAGTGGAACATATGACGTTATGACGTGTGCTTGACGTTATAATGTACACTTACGTTCAAAAGTATTGATTAGTTTTTCTGTGAATATAATTGATATTTACGAGCGTACGCAAAAAATAATATGTTGTAGGTAATAAAGTTTGTTACAAAATAGTTATTTATGTATCAGGCACTGAAGTTCCTTTTTATCACTCACATGGTTTATTTTCCTCGGCCCTACGGGCCTCGGCAACTAAATTCCATATTCGTGATAAAAAGGAACTTCAGTGCCGAGGTACATATTAAGTCTTATTTGACATCTAAAATTCGAAAAAACTGAAAAAATACAATAAAGGTTATACATCTGTCAGTTGTCAATTGAAATTGACAGTCAGTGTTGTCAACCTGAAGAAGTGAAGTTATTGTAAATAACAATAATTGTACAATAATTATTTAACGGTTGCTAATACTGGGTTCCTCAAAATCGTCGTATAATGGGTTACTTTAGGGACGATTTCCGAGCTTTTAAAGACGATTTTTGAGCACTTTAGTGCCGATTTCAAATAAACGTAATATACAGAGTGGTCCATCGATCTATATTTTTTATTTTATGCGATTATTATAAATATTTTTTTCAGGCAAAATTTATTTTACATTGAAATGCCCAAGTATCTGCAGGATAATATTTTCTACCGGGTTTAATGATTTTATGTTTCTCTTCAATTAAGTTCTTATTCACTATAGTCCTAAAATAATCAGTACAGAAACTATTCACGTTGTTATGATTCAATAATCACACAGAAAATATGCCATAAAATTGTGTGTGAATGTTTAAACAATCAGATTATTTGCTGTCAGATCTTTAATAATTATTATTTACTTAAAAACTTTATTTTATTTTATTTTGCTTACTTTCTGTGCGTGATTTTTTATTAATAAAAACTGTGTGTGATTCTTCATTAATAAAAACGTGAACAGTTTATATACTAATCATTTTAGGACTATAATGAATAAGAACTATTTTAAAGAGAAGCAAAAGGTCTTTCAAATCTTGCAAAAATATATAGGCTGTTCCATTTAAAAATATAAAGTTGCATATCATTGCGAGAAAATGGAACAACCAGTAGAAAAATTTATACTGCAGATACGTAGGCATTTGAATCTAAAATAAACTTTATCTGAAAAAAAATTCGGTAATATTTAGAATAAAACATAAAACAAAAAATACAGACCGATAGACCTGTATAATGACGTTATTATTCTAATAAAATTATTTGATGATAAATGTCTTCTGCTTATTAATTATTTCTGTAACAGAAGTGATTTCAACAAAAAAATATAATTTAACAAAGAATTTTGAACGGTACTGTACATGTACTTATTTAAAATATTCGTTATTATATGGGTACCCACATATTTGTAAATAGTTTTCCTTCACCTGAATGTATAATGCAGGTGTAACATTATTACGATGGTTCACCGTTAAATACAGTTTCCAATTCTACTAGGCACAACTACTCGTATATTAATTGTTATAAACAGTTTTAATTTCTTGTGAATTTACTTTGGAAGAAGTATCTCAACATAGTAGCACAGTCTATTAAAAAAAAATCTGTATAATGGTATTCTAATTCATAATTTCATTTTGTGGAAAACAGGAAAAATTAATGTAATAAATGTTATATTTAATGAAATCACTAGTGCCATGGCATTAACAAAAATAAAATATTTGCAATTAAATACAGTTGATATTTCATAATGTATTTATGTATCAAGGCACTGAAGTTTAACTTTTTATCACGAATAAACCATGTGAGTGATAAAAAGGAACTTCGTGCAAAGGTACATATTACATTTTTTTTAAATCTAAAATTCGAAAAAACTGTAAAAAAATTACAATATAGGTTAAGTTTATGCATCTGTCAGTTGTCAATTGAAACTGACAGTCAATGTTGCCAACCTCGAAAAGTGAAGTTATCGTAAATACCACTCAAAATTATGTGTTTTGTCCTCAATTTTGTCATTGGAATTAATTAGTTAATTTTTCTTGAAAATTTTGTTTCGTTACGTCCAAATTAACTATAGTACGTCAATATATCTGCCAAAATTATCCTAATTGTACAATAATTATTTAACGGTTGCCAACAATGGGTTGCTCAAAATCGTCGTACAATGGATTACTTTAGTGACGATTTCTGAGCTTTTAATGACAATTTTGGAGCACTTTAGTGCCGATTTCAAATAAAGAATTTTACCCACAACTGTCAAATAATATACCCATAATTCAATCGTTGTTTATCAATTAATGACCTTTGTTACTGTTGCTAATGAAATAATATTGGCAGTTCGATGAATTAATATTATTCATTCACATCTTGCCTGTCAAAAGAGTAAAATCAAAAGACTTTTAAGTAATTTTATCCACATAAAAAGCCAGACACTAATTTTCTCATTTTTCATACTTTTATTTTCTTTTTTATTCTTAAACTGTACCTAAATAATTTTTACTCTATGTATGTTAGCGATAGTTGCTACAATTTGTCTATGTTGATAAACAAACAATTTTTTGTATTTGCCAAAGCAAAAATTCTACTTATCTTATAATTTCAAAACAAATATTTGGCTATTACTCATTCGAATGATTTAAATCACTCGCGTTCGCTCGTGATGCAAACTTCATTCTCATGAGTAATAGCATACATTACGTGCTCATTTAGGACATAATTAGTTAAAGAATTCATTTCTCTACAAAACTATTTAGGTAACTGTTTTACTGAAAATGAATTAGGAAATCCAACATTTGCATATTACAAACAAAAAAACAAAAAAACATTGTACCCTGTATAAACTCAGATGCTTTAGTTATTTAGTTGTTATAAAATGCAAATAATATACGAGTATCTTATTGTTCATTTCTTGTTCATGAGTTATTGCACAGACACACAGCTGTCATTGAGAAGATTTTAAAACATACATACAATGTATAAGAAAATAAGAATTGTTATATCAAATAAAAATGTCTCAATATATTCAGGAAATTAGGCGTGATGATATATTTATTTACAAATTTGAATGAGCATTTTGCCATATACACATGACAGTTTAACGTCATAAATAATTATTGCATGAGGCCAAATATGACGTCAAATCATTAAAAAACGATAAAAATAAATCAATTAAATGGTATGCATATTGACACACTATAACCATATGGTTCCCAATAATTACTACTATTGCATTCAGCATTCTTTTCTGATTGATTTGATCCTAATAAATTATAATAAATGATTGTAAATATATCATTATTAGGTTCTCATTTTGCGCA
Organism: Poecilus cupreus; assembly: GCA_963942605.1. Taxonomy (NCBI): domain Eukaryota; kingdom Metazoa; phylum Arthropoda; class Insecta; order Coleoptera; family Carabidae; genus Poecilus; species Poecilus cupreus. The sequence goes on from OZ012722.1 coordinate 10,252,195, forward strand.
AAAATCGTCACGAGATGGATTTTTTTTAAAATTTGATTGATATATCATGAAATACTAATATTTAGGTAACAAAATTGGCTTTATTACATGCATTTTTAAATACTAAACAACTTTTGTATTTACACTTTTGCTGTAAAGTGAATAGGTATAAGAAAGTACCTTACGGGGAAATGGTGCCAAAAGAGTGAGAACTTTATAATTTATTATTTAAAGATTCATTTTTCTCCGATTATACAAATTTCTTTAATGGTTAACAATGGTTAAACTTTCATTTTTGACATTTTAGAAGACAAAAAAATTGTTTGAGAAAATATTTTCTATTCATTGTGCACTTTTATATAATTAGTATTTTTTGTTCGGTTGTACAATTACTTCTATCTTAATTTATAAATGTTTTTTTACTGACTTAAACATATGATTAATATATTTTAAAGATTTCACACTGAAATATTTATACAGCCGAAAGATGTTTCTAAGTCTACTAAGTCGTACGAGAAAGTTTGTTGATAAATATATAATTAAGAAAAGAAAAGTCAATGGCCTTTCAATCAATTCTTACATTAATAAGTTATTGTACTTTTCGGCCATAACATTCTAAATTTATTTTTCATTATGAGATCCATTTTAACTTCACTCCCACGTTTTTTTCTCTACTAACACCTTTGGGGCATACTAGTTGATGGCAGAATGTAATACTTATTGAGATCTACCTCAAGAAGAGTGCCACACCAAAATAATCTATTGTGTCCAACAAATAAACTCTTGCTTAGACAACTTTTAAACGGTACACAATAGAGAAAATAGTTTCTAATAAAAATTGTAGCCAATACTATTCCACATTTTTTTGAATATGACAAACTTTATTCTATCTCAATTATTTACTGATATATTCCCAAAAATTCTAATAGATCTTCAAGTAAACTACCACTTCCGGTAGATTGCTACCAAAATCGATTCAGCTCGTAAATTAAACATTAAAATTGTAAATATAAAATTTGATAATATCTTGAATGTCATCGTGAAAATAGTGAAATCGCTTTGTTTAGAGATCCCAAAACGTGCACATCCGTTGAAAACTCACTACCGGAAATTTTGACTTATATATACCGGGTGTAAAATTGAAATGTGGCGTATAGGAATTTCAATGCTATTTTTCTTTATGTTGTTTGATTTAATAGTATATTGTACAACAAGTACAGAAAGTCATCTATTTCACGCGAGTCGTGAGTTTTAGCACGAGACTATGTCGAGTGCTGAAATCACACTATACACTATACTTTTCTACGATCACACTTTACTCAAGATTTAATAATAATAATTCTTACTCTTCAGAAACAAGAAATGACATCTCAAACTCAAACTATTTGACGTTTATGATTACAGCATGATGGCGGCGCAAGCGCAGATGTGCGCAGTGTTACCAACTATACATCTATAGATTGTAATATAAAAACTTAATAGACATATTTTATTAAAAAATAGATATTGTATTTTCTTTGTAATATCAATATTGAAAACGAAGATTTATATAAACTCTGAAATAATTATATGGGGTAAATATCTCCGTGGTAACGCGTCGGACCGTGGATCGTGAGATCCTCAGTTCGAATCCCACAGCTGACAGTTGCCAATTTAAATTTACCCCTGTGGTTCCCCCTCCACTAACATCTTTAGGGGCTATGATTTAAAGGCTGGTAACCGCACTTAATACATAAAAAATCTGATGTGGACAGCACATAACCTCCCGCCCAATACTACTCTTAAACAGTACAAAATAGTATTTGATGATACAGAAACATACATTCTTATTTGTTTATTTTCTTTATATTAGAGAATTTTAATGTTCTTTCGTATATTTATTTAATTTTATGACATATATTTCACTAAGAAAACAGCTTCACAATCACAATGACATGTGTCACATTTCGTAAAAAATTGAAAATTTTTAAATGTTTCCATGGTGTACTAGAAATGCAAGATTTGTAAAATCTAATTTCTTTATATTTTATTATCTCTAAATCCAAAGCAAATTAATAAAATTAGTGTAATCAAACCATATGTAGAATTAAATATTCTTCAACTTTCAAAATAACATAAATTGTTGAAAAAGGAAATTTAAGCGTGTTTTTCACCAAAAACTGTTAAAGGCTTCAAGTAAATTGCTACTTCCGGTTGACCAATTTTATCCAAAATCTAATCAGCTCTTCATTTAAATAAAAGAAGCAATAATTTACAAAATTGTATTTTTTGGTATTATAGTATTTGAGTAATGCGAGACGAAAAAATTACCACAGACTACACACATACATACATACAGACATCATTGCGAAAATAGTAAAATCGTATTGTAGGGACCCTAAAACATGCTTATTCATTGAAAACTCACTACCCAATTTTTTGACCAAAAACAATACCTCCCTTACCTAGAGGTAGGCGGGAGGTAAAAACATATCACTTACCACTTACCGAGATCTGCGTAAGCAGAGTGCCACACCCATAATGGGTAAAAGGCGTGATGATATATTTTATAAGTTTTATTTTATTTGAAATAATTATTTATTATTTTATGATATATGATATATAAATGTAATCATACTTGGCATATTAATATCAAACAATATTATATTATTAGTAAGTTGGTCACACTTGTGTGTGGAATAATTGCTCAAGCTATTCCACACGACTGTGCGAAATATACAATTTTCAAGCTTTGTTTACTGTGAAGAAAATGTAATTTACAGTAGTGATCGTAGAAAAATTATTTATTACATTGTTGCATTATTTTCTTTCGTTTTGTAGAAGATTGTAATGAAATAATTACGAATTCTTTTATTTCTGTCTATCTGTCTGATGAAATGTCAAATATTTTTCGTTTTTGTGTCCGCGTTACAATTTATTAATAAATATTAATTTAAAAATGATTGATATATCGTGAAATACTAATATTTAGGTAACCAAATGGGCCTTGTAGCATGCATTTTTAAATTATGAACAACTTTGTGTTCACATTTTTGCTGCATGGGTAATGGTGTAATATTTTTATTTTATTTAAATATTTTATTGTTCAACCTTACTTCAAACCAAATAAATAATCTATTTAGTATATCTCCGAATACAGTCATTAAATTTGACGTCTTCTTCAAAAGAAAAAAGTTTTCTTGAAGATAAAATGAACTGTTATTTTCCTGTAATGTCCCATATACCTACCTACTAATCTTTTTCAAGAGTAAAATATTGTTTCTAAGAACAAATTAAATTGTATTGTAAAGTCAACACTCCGTAATTAAAGGACAATTAGATAACGATAAATAGTCAATATCTATTTGTATAGGATGTCCATAATAACACATAATTCAACAACATTATTTTTATAATACATATTTAGAATTTGGAGGGTCAAGTTAAGAGCTGATTAAATTTTGGTAGCAATCCAACAATTGAAAGTGGCAGTTTATTTAAAGGCATATCATGTTTTTAAGCAAATAAATATCGTAGGTACCCTAAAATGTGTTTATTCATTGAAAACTCCCTACCTAATTTTTTGACCAAAAATAATACTTCCCTTACATTGAGATAAGCGGGAGGTAAAAAATTTTGAAATACCCTCATTATTGGTGCGCCAGTGAAATGTCTTTAACAGACTGATTTATAGCTCTATTTCTAAATGAAACATAAAATTTTTAGGTGAGATTAATTTCCTTATTTTGTACCGTTTAATAGTAGTTCATGCTGAAGTGCATGATTTAATCCCGAGGGTGAAGTTTATTTCACGAGCCGTAAGCGAGGGAAATAATCACCTAAGGGGTTAAAGGCACTTCAGTCTTGTGTTACATACACTATTTTTTGCATTTCCAACCCTCGTTTCAGCAAAACATTATAAAATAATGATTAATTTTAAAGGATTTATAATACATATTCGATGTTGAAAATGGATGGCTTTGATAACATCGATAGCACTATTCAAATTTTGTAGGTTGCCTAGTAACCATAAAAAAGTGAAAATTTGTGTTTATTTTGAATGACGTTTCATTATAGATAATTTGAAGAAGTCACAGTAAAACTACTGGAGATAAAATCTAGAAAAATATATAAAATCAATTCGAAGCTTTCAGCGAGTGGTGTGACAATAAAGAAGTTCAAAAATACACTATTGGTATATTTTTATGAACGATCAAAAATTGTGCAAGCTATCATTTGAGCGGTATTCGATGAAGAGAATGTTGATGGTTAGAAATGAAATAATACTGACATAAGCAATTTACCTCAATTAATTACTTTCATTAAAAGAATAAATGGTGGCTAGTAACCTAAAAAGTAAAATTACAGTTGTTCAATTCCTAAAAGATATACTAGACAAAGTATTTTTAATGATCAAAGTAATTTATTTGTATCAAAAACGTTTAAATATACTCTGTAATTGACAACTGTATAAAGCTATTAATAATAATAGTTATTTATGTATCAAGGCACTAAAGTTTAATTTTTTATCACAAATATGGAATTTAGTTGCCGAGCCCCGTAGGGCCGAGGAAAATAAACCATGTGAGTGATAAAAAGGAACTTCAGTGCCGAGGTACATATTAAGTTTTATTTGAATCTAAAATTCGAAAAAACTAAAAAATTTACAATATAGGTTAAGTTTCTACACATTTCAATTGTCAATTGAAACTGACAGTCAGTGTTGCCAACCTCGAGAAGTGAAGTTATCGTAAATAACATTCAAGATTATGTGTTTTGTCCTCAATTTCGTCATCGGAATTAATTAGTTAATTCTTCTTGCAAATTTTGTTTCATGTTACGTCCAAATTTACTATAGTACGTGAATATATCTGCCAAAATTATCCTAATTGTACAATAACTATTTAACGGTTGCCAACATGGGTTGCTCAAAATCGTCGTATAATGGGTTACTTTAGTGACGATTTCTGAGCTTTTACTGACGATTTTTGAACACTTTAGTGCCGATTTCAAATAAAATAATTTTATTTGTTGCTGTGGGTACTTGTGTATTTGTCAATTTAATCCCTTGGGATTAAATTTCGAAATTTATTCTCTCTGACATTAAAACTGACACTTCAGTCCACGAGAAGGAAGAATAAATTAGGGCATTTAAACCCGGAAGTGCAATAGGTATTTAGGAGGTATGTTATCACGTGGTATGTAATTACCAACCTCCCAAAAATGCTAATAATTAATGGAAAAATCTTACAGCATTTTCACTGTAACCTTTCTGGCATTATGATACAACAATTTCTTCGAAAACACTTTATAATCCTAGAAGAAGTAATTAACGTTTTTATCTTAATGAGCAAATAATATCAATTCAAATTTACATTCAAATTCATGCTACGTCCACACTTAACAATGACGTCATTCGCCCTCGTTCCAGTGGCGCAGGTAAGGGGTATCTTGCGTGACCCCAACAGAATGTAATTTGACACGACCACGTTCATGGACAAGGTCATGTCTGATATCACATCGCAGTGTGAGTCATTGCATCAAATGAATACGAGGGTTTTCTTTCTTTGTTGCACTTACGGATATTGTATTTGGTGGCTTTGTTTATTTCTGGGAGATATATGAGTGTTCTTGGACTGGTGCAAAGAATGATTCAATATTCAATCATTGTTTATTGGTTTGGAAAGGTGAGTGGTAGATACTTTCTTACGCGTACGAATAGTACAAAGGACTCATGACGTCATGAACAAGAAATAAATTATAATGGGCGCATAAACCATAAACGAATTATGACAAATTTATATCAAAATCGTGTAACACTTACGGAATAATTAGTAGTAAAGTATTTTTTTTTATTTTAAATATTCTGCAGTAAAGCGATATAACGAATTGAACATATTTTAACGTCACAGGTACTTGCATTGATGCTACTGGCCAGAAATATGAATATTGCAAATCGCGAGTCTGCCGCTGCGCCCAGCGCCTATTGTGGGCTAAAATAGAACTACGAAATGTCTTTTTATTTGTTTTGTTTGTTGGTATTTAAGATTATATTTGTTGGGCTTCTATTACTTGTTCTAGAATTTCACTGTTTTATTGTGCTGTGTTGAAAAACTATTGAATAAAATTGTGTGTTGAGATTAGGTTACCACTGTTCTCAAACTTTCGTATGTTATTTACTCGAATATCAAGTAAAATACTCTAAAGTTGCCAAAGGAATTATATCTTTATTTATATTAAGGTTAATTGTTGTAAATTAAGACTTATAATATGTAAATATTATTTTTACATTACAAATATATAATATCCACTATCATGAAAAATCGTTGTTTTAGTGCCACTGGAGCAGTACCAGTGACGTCACACAAACTTTTAAAAATCATATCTCTGGTAATATATGGAATTTTTACATCGGGTTTTCACTGATCGTCATAGAATCTAATAAAGTTTCATAAAAAAATATGTTGTGGGCACCACAGTACTTCCCGCCATAGATTTCTTATCGAACAATGCAAGGAACAGGGACACCACTATCAAGAAACGCTCATCTCTTCAAAAAATTATGACACATGTCAAAAAATGACATTTTTCAAAAAACAGGTTAGCAGATGTAAACGAAAATATCAAAATATAATTTTTATTTAACGTGTTGTAATTCGTAAATGGTAACAGTAAAAGGAAAATGTTTCAAACAATAGTTGTAGATAATAATATTTTAAACAATACTCGAATAACACAATTTTCATTAAACTATAATTTACTGAGATATTTTAAAATAACTTGATAGGGCTTCAAATAAACTACCACTTCCGGTTATTAGATTATCACCAAAAACTAATCAGATTTTCCAACGGATAAACAATTGATATATACAAAATATCAAAATTTTTTATTTAGTAGTTTTTGAGAAACCGTAACTCCAGAGATCCAAACAGACTTACAGACTGACAGACAGACAGACACACACAGACATCATCCCGAAAATATTAAAATCGTATTCTAGGGACCCTAAAACGTGCTCATCCACTGAAAACTCACTACCCATTTTTTAGCATAATTCCTATACCTCCCTTACAGGATGTGGCGGGAGATAAAAATGAAATTCGTTGGAAAAAAACGTCAAAATAAAAATACACAATGACAATTGACTACATGTCAACTGTCAGACGGCCGTTGCTTGGTGATCCACATCACGCCTTTAAAATAACTGAATTATGGATTTTTGGCTCTGTGATTGATTGAGAAGAATGAATTATGGGTACTATAATTCATCTAAAAAATAATAATAATGTTGATATATTTATACAGGAGTAAAAGAAATATTTTTTTTCCGAAATCGTTAAATTATTAATTAAAAACATAAATAAATAGCATTATGTATTTATAAAACATCCGCTAGCTGTTACGCCGGGAAAGGCTATGATAACAAAAATACTGTCAAAGTGTTAAATTTTGTTAAAATTTTCATTAAATTAATTTTTAGACGTGTTCTGCATGTGATCTGTATTAAGGGCCGGTATTTCCAAACTTAGTTACCTAGAGAATATATTTATCAATAGAATAAACAAAAAATATCACATCAAAATCATAGTTTAAATGATGATTATTATTCTAGCTGTCATTTTTTGATGCGATATTTTTTGTTTATTCCATTGATAGTTAATTCTATAGTTTATCTGAGGTTGGAAATACCGGCCCTAAATCCGATAAATTATTATTAAAGGTAAATAATAAATAAATTCACCAATAGTATTATAGAATAATTGGTTTGTTATTTTAAGTTTATAATTCAAGTTTGACGTAACAGAGTCTGTAAAGTAAATTTTGACATAAGAGTCTGTAAAGTTTAACTTTAGCTCGCTTTAGCTACTATTTTGGCTAACTTCGTGTAGTAATATAATGTACTTTAGTATCGATTTCGGAAAAAAAATTATAAATAAATGTAAATTGTTTGCTACAAATTTCGATCAAAATATGTAGAATTTATTTGTTAAACGTATACATATTTACTATTTAGGTAAATGATGTTATGGCGTAGTTATTTATTCTTATATCCGGACAAAATCTAGATAATTTTCTTCCTTAACGTATTAGAAATATATAAATAAAAAAAACCCAGATAAAATTACAAATTTCACCACAAATAACATCCTTTTCGTAGCCACAAAAATTCATCATTTTCCTACAAATTTACAAGCACAGTCAATTTACAAAACTCTATTAAATCTTTCAGTTAATAGATTTGTTTTCACTGCAGTTGCTTAGCGACTTCTAGAAAGTATATATTGTTAATTTCCTTGCAATTGTTTTCAAGATTTGATTGTTTCCTGGAAACGACATTCCTTTGTTATCAATAGCTTGATTTACGTTACAGACCCACGCCTTTGCCATTTGTTTGAAAGTTGTAAAATTCTGATAAAGTTAATTGTTAATTATATTTCGAATTGCAAAGTAATCTGAACTCGTTCGATCTTATGGGCGATTTCGAAGCTTTCTTTGCCAGCAAAATACTATTTAACTCGCTTTAAGAGAAGTTGTTAATTAAGTTTGATAGTATATTAATTAAATGAGATAAATATCGAACTTTCTTCTCAGTAAATGATGCACATTTTCAGGTTATAATGACAGCTCTGCTAGTAAATCAGTCTTGTAGCGTGTCTGTGTTTTATTTTATTTTTATTCTCTAAAATTAAATTTAACTACTTGAAGCCAATTCTAAATATACATTTTTATAATTATGAGCATGTACCATACATTTGAAATTATTTTAGTGGTTTTCTCTTCATTCATATATGTAGGGGATGTTATTCGACGCTGTAAAGCAAAAATATACCAAGAGAACTGTAAAAGCAGAGGGCCACATTCAAAATGAATAAACAACATAAAGATATATTTATTTATCCAACACCTCTCAATAAATGCTCTATAACTATGGTGATTTTAAACAAGAAAAGTAACAGATTACCCACTAGAGGGTATAATTTTGAGAAAAGTCACTAGTGGGTACGTTTTTATTTATAACAATAATAATAACACACAACACCTTGGTAACTACTTCGATTGACATTTTAATTTTGGAAATTTATTAAATGTCACTGTCAAATAATGAATATTTCTTTAATTAAGAGATGTTGGATAAAACGTTATACTTCACACGTGGGCAAAGTGAAATTACCCATTCGATAAAATTATCACACTCAGACTTCGGCTTCGTATGCTAAAATTTCTCTCGTGGGTAATTCCTTACTTTGCCCACTTGCTAAACAAATAACTAATATTATATTTAATTATATTATATAAGAAATATAATGTGAAAGTTAATAATTGCAAAACAAATAGTTAAATTTTTCTCAAAAGCAGCTTTTATTTCAAATACTCTACAAAAAATTAGTAAAACATCAAGGTTTTAAGTAAAGATACAAAAATGAAAATTTATCGACCGATAAGACCAATAATAACAATGTACGTTGCTAACATTATGACAATAAGAATAAAGATAATTATCAAAGGTAAATAATAAATATATTCACCAATAATACCTATTATAGAAAAATATGTTTGTTATTTTAGGGGGTGCAAAAGTTTGACAGATGAGTCCGTAAAGTTAAATTTTGACATAAAAGTCTGTAAAGTTTTACTTTAACTACTATTTCGGCTAATTTTTTTAGCTAGAGGTTCACAAAATATAGAACCCAATATATATTTTAATATGTATAAGAAAATTATAGTTAGATTTATTTAAATTTATATGTATTTTATTGTTTCAGCCAGATATAAATAAAATACATATAAATAAAAATATGTTGCCATTTAAAATAAAAAAGTTGCGTTTCATATTTTGAGAATCTCTAGTTAAAAAAATATTTATTTTTGCTTATCGGAATAGTCCTATTAAATAAATATTGTTGTCTAATTTAACCCTCTATTGCATGAATTATTTTTTGTTTTAAATAAGGGCTCAAAAAAAAAAATTCATATATTTAAAATAAGTGTTACATAAATTTTTTTCTAAAAATAAAAAAAAATTTAAGTTTTGTTCACTATTGGGAACATTATGAACAAATTCAACTTACAATAGAACTTTGGTCTATTGGGTCGTCTTTGCGTACTATACAAAATTGTTTGATAAACAACCTCTTCTAGGAAAACATCAGATAAAAAAAATTTTGGAAATTTTGTAAAGGTGTATTTAGCTGTAATATATCAGCAGGTAATAAGCTGCTTCCTTCAAATTTTACATTTTCTATCTCAGTTTCTGTAATTATCCTTTTTCTACTTCAATTTTTTTTTATGATGGTCAAATTGGGAGGAATGACCTAATTGGCAATTGACAAAGTGTATATAATGTTCCCAAATGTTACAACATGATTGCCATGAATGTAAAATGCATAAGAAAAGAAAAGAAGAATTTTAAATTTTATGTTCCCGATCGGGAACAGTATGCAATAGAGGGTTAACCAACTTTGAATCTCTTATATTTCTCGAGATAGCAATGGTGACACATTTAAATAAAACAGCCTGTATATTATTGCTAACATCTCTTATTTGAAACTTTTTTCGTAGCTGATTCTCTATTTGAAATTAATTATATTGATTGTTTTGTGTTATTTGTAATTGTGAAGTTTCATTACCCAATATTTTTTGTTAACGAAAGAATTCAGAGAATCTTAAAACATGTATTATACATACTAAGTAGGTAAAAAAAAGTAAAAATACTGCAGAATATCTAAAAAAAAGTAATATTAATGACGCTAGATAAACACACTTTTACTTTCAAAACAACAGCGACAGCTGTGAATTTCAAATTCACCTTTTAAGGTTATATCCATATGTAACGGAAGAATGTTTGCATACCGTATGAATTATTTATAAAGAAAAACAAAAAGTAAACCGTTACAGATCTTCTAGCAACGATAAATTGCAATTGCTCAGTGAAATCAAATCCTGTTCAATCGCTATACTGTTATTAATGTCATCATATCAATCACAAATACGTAACGTGCACTTTGAAATGTTCCATTTACTTTTAACTTTCATATAAAAGCGAAATTAATTATATCAGCTATCGAAGTATGTAATACAAGTGCAATAAACTTACTTTATTTGAAATCGGCACTAAAGTGCTCAGAAATCATCATTAAAAACTCAGAAATTGTCACTAAAGTATCCCATTATACGATGATTTTGAGCATCCCAGTGTTGGCAACCGTTAAATAATTATTGTACAATTAGAATAATTTTGGCAGATATATTGACGTACTATAGTAAATTTGGACGTAACATGAAACAAAATTTGCAAGAAGAATTAACTAATTAATTCCGATGACAAAATTGAGGACAAAACACATAATTTTGAGTGCTATTTACGATAACTTCAATGTTCGAGGTTGGCAACACTGATTGCCAGTTTCAATTGACAACTGACATATGTATAAGCTTAACCTATATTGTAATTTGTTTATAGTTTTTTCGAATTTTAGATTTCAAAGAAAACTTAATATGTGCTCTACGAAATTTCTACAGAAATTAATACAAATCTATCTTTTGAAATGTCAAATATTTTTCGTTCTTGTTTCATTTCCCATGACCGTATTACAATTTTTCTAATAAATATTAATATTAATTGATTGATTTATCGTGAAATACTAACAATGAGGTAACAAAATAGGTCTTTTTGTATGCATTTTTAAATTATAAACATCTTTTGTATTTGCACTTTTGCTGTAAAGTGAATAGGTAAAAATTTACAAGAAAATAAATATTGCATCAAAATCTCTATACGCCACATTTCAATTCTACACCCGATATTGGGATCTGACATGTAGCGATATGCCATCTAGCGGATTATTTTCGAACACAAAATAGGGTGAAGATTCCGTTAGAAATACATTACGTCAAATGGAAATAACGATTTTTGAGATAAAAAATGACCGTAATTGTAGTTAAACACTGCGAAAAATCAAAAAATAAAGTGTATTGTGCAGTAAAAGGGTGTATCAATAAGTCCCGTAAAAATATGGACGTTACATTCCATTATTTTCTGAAGCTGGATAAACGTTTTATTTATAAAGTAAACCAATTTGGAGTGCGAAAAAGCTTGGAAAAAACTAACAAAAGTAAACAACATGAATGAGTTTACAATAAATAATATGCTCAGAATATTTTGTACCAGACGGTTATATACATCTAAGGGCTAGTTGCACCAACAAAATTTAAATTTTAAACTTGGATTAATTGGACAAAAGCAAATCGAATGTTTCACAGCAATATAAAATATTCTATATGACATGTAACTTCGATTTACTTTTATTTACTTAAACCAAGTTTAAAGTTTAAGTTTTCTTGATGCAACTGGAAATAAGTAAAATTTTAGGTTATAATACGAATTTGCTCCGAAATCTTTTCACTTTGTATTTAACTAAGTTCATAAATTAAATTAAATCTGTATTCAAAGTTAATGTTCCTTATATTTGCTCATTTTTAATTATTTGTTTATTTAGTTGATTTAGATCAAGAAACGTACAACTAACCTATAACAGTACAACAACGTAGCAATGCAGTTTTTGCATTTTTCACCCAAAACAAGCCATGCAGGAACAAACAACACTCATCACTTGTTCATATCCTACAATTTTCCTATTAATTTGATGGGGGTCACCTCGTAAATTCGACGTTGACATATAGAAAGCCACTACACCCACAGCCACTAGAACTTTCATTTAATTTTTTCTCGCATTTAATCAATTGTCGAATATATAAAATGCGTTCAGCTTCTTTAAAATTTAGTTTGCATGATCTGTTGTAGCGCGTTCGCAAATATGATTAATCGTGAGACTAATTTTTTATATTTTATACGCGAACAGTACTAATGTCACATTCGAATCTTCACCCTAATTGACGCCATCTTGGATAGACCACGTCTCAATGTCAGATCCCAATATGAAGTTTATGTTGTTAAATTGTTCAAACCATGGTGTCAAAATTAATTTGGTTTCATGTGACGACATTAAATCATTTCTTACAGTTATTCTATCATTATAAAAATAACTAGATATATAATTCTGCTGTAATCATTTCATTTTCTAGAGCTGTTTAAAAACACCGTTGACAACAATTTTCGTGTGCGTATACCCGAATCTAAACCGTATAAAACAAAATAAAAAATCGCTATTATAATAGAATAACGAACAGTTAGTTCCGGTATATAATTTAACTCCGGATATAATTGCGGATGATGTTCAACTGCCAATTAGAGGAAGAAGAGGTCGTCTGCTTCAGGAAAATTGGCGGGAAAGTACTTATATTTAAAAAGAAATATTTTAGAAGATACTTTTTGTAGTAATAAATTAGAAATTATCTCGAGGGCACATCCAAATTTAAGACATTTTTGGTGACTCGAAGAAAAGAATTTAAATTTTAAATGAGCTGTTAAGATTCGTACAAATGATAACATTTTTTAAATAAAACAATATTTGAGTATAGTTCTGAAAACGTTTTTAATAATACGACGTTTTGACAGCGAAGTTCTTCATCAGTTAAAAAACAAATTAAGAATAGGTAACTTGTTTACAATTACAAAATAATGATAGCAGATCAATAGTTTAAAAAATTAATATAAATAGAAAATTATGGTTGAACAACAGTTAACTTGAACTTATTAAGCTCAAAGCCTGTATTGAAAATTAAGATTATTTGCAGTTTTCTTGATTTCAATTGCGTGTCTAATTAGTCTTTTCATTCAGTTATTTTCTCTTGCTAAAATTATCGTGTTTTGGAAATCAATTCCATGTAATTCTTTAATAATAAATGTTTACTTTACCACACTGGCACGGATCTTATAAATTCCAAAACAATGGAAAGGAACTATATCTTAAAAATTGCCAAGAAGATCACGGATTTTACCTCCAGTCACATCCTGTAAGGGAGGTATAAAAAGCATGCTAAAAATTCGGTAGTGAGTTTTCAGTGGATGAGTACGTTTTAGGGTCCCTAGAATACGATTTTAATAGTTTCGCGATGATGTCTGTAATGTGTCTGTCTGTCAGTCTGTGTGGATCTTTGGAGTTACGGTTTCTCAAAAATTACTAAACTGAAAATTTTTATATTTTGTATATATCAACTGTATTCCTTTTGGAAGAGCTGATTAGTTTTAGGTGACAATCCAATAAGTAATCCAAGTTATTTTGAAATATCTTAGTAAATTATGATTAAATGACAATTTTTGTTATTAGAACAATATTTCAAATATTATCTACAATTATTGTTTGAAACATATTTTTCTTACTGTATCCATTAACGAATTACGACACGTTAAAGAAATAGTTATTTATGTATCAAGGCACTGAAGTTTTACTTTTTATCACGAATATGGAATTTATTTGACGAGGCCCGTACGGCCGAGGAAAATAAACCATGTGAGTGATAAAAAGGAACTTCAGTGCCGCGGTACGTATTAAATTTTATTTGAAATCTAAAATTATAAAAAATTATATAGGTTAAATTTATAAATCTGTCAGTTCTCAATTAAAACTGACACTCAGTATTGCCAACGTAAAACATTGAAGTTATTGTAAATAACACTCAAAATTATGTGTTTTGTCCACAATTTCATCACCGGAATTAATTAGTTAACTCTTACTGCACATATTGTTTCATTTTACGTATACATTTACTACCAAACGTCAAATATCAGTCAAAATTATCCTACTTGTACAATAATAATTTTACGGTTTACAACACTGCGTTGCTTAAAATCGTCGTATAATGGGTTACTTTAGTGACGATTTCTGAGCTTTTAATGACAATTTTCGAGCACTTTAGTGCCGATTTCAAATAAAATTATATTTTCACATTTTCGTTTAAATAAGCCAATCTGTGCTTTTTGATAAAAACAAAACAACGGTTGGAGAATGTCATTTTTTGACATGGTGTCATAATTGAAAAGTAATTTTTTTGAAGGGATGAGCGTTCCTTGATAGTGATGGTCCGTGTTCTTGGATTGTTTGATATGAAATCTATGGCGGGAGGTATTGTGCTGCCCACAACAGATTTTTTTACTTGATTTATATGAAGTTAATATGTAAAATTTATTAAGAATTCTTCCAGAAGCTATTTACCTCATAATTTATCTGTTTAACACAAAATATTTAAATTTTATACCAAAGTAATAAATTAATTACTGTATCAACAGTTGGCTATAAGCAATTTTTTGCTACGGTTTTTGACCTTTCGCACTTGAAATACAATCATCTGTTGTTTTGTAGGGATTCTTGAACTATATTTACTGATGATTTAATTTAGCTATAAAGATTTTTTATCATGCCACTGTACATAAACCAGCAGTACTCAAACTGTCTTAATACTCATACAAAATAATTGTTTTTATATTTTTATTTTATTAATAAATAATTATGTTTAACAGTAATATACTCAGGGAACATTATTTTTACGAGAAAAATTGCATTTCGAAAGTTTATTGCTTGGTAAAATCTATAAGAATGTTTGATTTATGTTATGAGAAGGAAAACAAATTGATATTTTGATTAGTTTCTGTATAATAATTATTTTTCTTAAGTAGTCGATATTCACCCATTCTCCCCTATTTCGAGAAAAATGATATGTTCAAAATTACGAGCCGAAGGCGAAGGATTTTGGCATTCAATTGTCAAGGAATTTTACCTAAAACCAACAATCTTGAGGACAAATTTCACCTGCAACATAATATAACCGAAATATATTTTATGTTCAACTGTACTATAATTACTTGTTTATGATATTGTTTAGTGGCCATAAAGTGTTTTTTTATGGCCTAGTTTGATAAAATAAAAACAATAAACAATAAACAACTTGGTAATCAATCAACAGAAAAATAATCTGCAATACAGTCGAACATAAAATATTGTACGTTCAACATGTATGTACATAATAGGGTTTTATTAACGCGCCCTTTTATATGCCATGCTTCGTTGCGCTCGCTCGGCCCGTAAATTGTCTCATCGATAAAACCCTAAATTATGTACTTGTTATATAATAGTTATTTATGTATCAAGAGCACTGGAGTTTTTAACTTTTTATCACAATTTTATTTGAAATCTAATATTATTATATAGGTTACGTTTACACATCTGTCAGTTGTCACTTGGAACTGACACTCAGTGTTGCCAACCTCGAAGTTATCGTAAATAACAGTCAAAATTATGTGTCCTTAATTTCTTTATCGGAATTAATTAGTTAATTCTTCTTGCACATATTGTTTCATTCTACGTATAAATTTACAACAATACGTTATTATCTGTCAAAATATCCAACTTGTTCAATAATTATTTTACGGTTGCCAACACTGCGTTGCTCAAAATCATCGTATAATGGGTTACTTTAGTGACGATTTCTGAGCTTTTAATGTCGATTTTTGAGCTCTTTAGTGCCGATTTCAAATAAATATCTATTATTAGGCTACTTTCCAAATAGGCACAAAAAATAGTAATAAATTTTTGACAAACTGTAAACAAACATATAATAAACAATTAATATTTTGTGATTAGTCAAAAGTGACGAAATTATACCAAATGTATGATTTATTTTATATGTAGGAAATATGAAGCTAAATATTATAATAATTTTCTGAGATCAAATCCTGAAAATAGAGTTGTTATTTTAACTGTGGTCCCCATTTAATTATATCTTTGGGTCCGTGACTTGACGGCTGGTAATGCGGAAAAATACACCTCTTAGCGAGAGTGCCACTCCCAAGATGGGTAAATGATATGATAATATATTTTTTCTACGACCACTTAGAAATCTGCTCATTGTATGTTTGTTGTTGCTAGGGATATGAGGTACATGGCAAGCATCGTGCGAAATGAATTTGTTTTGTGAGTATTTCAATACAGGTCAGCTCATTTAAGTACAGGTGCCATTGCTAGGATACTTATTTAGAATTGTCAAATATTGGAATGATGAAAGCGAGACAATTTTTTTTATTAATATTAAATGAATTAGGAAATAATATCGTGGTCGTAGAAAAAGTATAGTATACAACTCGCATGGAATGTCCATTTCATATTCGTATGATTTGCAGCATTCTTTCATACTCGTAGGAAATGAGTACCATTCCATTCTTGTTGTACAATATACTATATTATATATTTTAATCTTTTGTATTAGGGTAAATAGCTCCGTGGTAACGCATAGATCTTGAGATCCTCAGTTCGTTTCCCGGAACTTTATCTAACATATTTGGGGGTTGAAATTAGACGGTAGGGTAAGATCTGTAATAGCCAATTGCCACACCCAAAATGAGTAAATGGTATGATGATATATTTATTTATTTATGTCAAGAAAAAATATATTTTATTATGCAAGCCTCTTGATGAAATTATTTCAATATTACTATTTAAATTTATTCTTGATTCACAGTTACTTGTTACATAGTTTAAGAATGCAAAATAAATAATTAATATAATATTTTGTAATATGCATATTATTAAATGTATACTTACATATATTTATTTTTTCTATTCGCAAACTATTATACCTAATAATAATAATTCTAAACAAAATATAATGTGTCATTCTAATAAATAAAAAATTAAAACAACTCATAGAAAATAATGATAATAATAATATATTTATTTCAATCAATATTTGAAGTCTAAATTTATAAGTTATTGTCAAAGTTATTGTCAAAGTACCTGAATAAATATTAAGTAGAATTATAAGTTATACGCATAAAAAACTTCTTCTTAACAATCACAAAGTATTGTTAAGAAATCATATCGAGTGAACTTATGAATAAAATTATAACTGTACAGACGCCTACATTAATTTGAATTCACAGGTATGAGTTCTGATGTCATTTTATGGATGTATCGTCTTGGTTTTGTCCATGGGCGTACGGGCAATCTTTTCTAGGAAGGGGCATCGTGTAAATTTATTTTATCCAACATCTCTCAATAAATGCTCTATAACTATGGCGATTTTAAACAAACAAAGTAACAGATTATCCACTAGTGGGTATAATTTTGAGGAAAGCCACTAGTGAGTATTTTTTAATTTATAACAATAATAATAACACACAACACCTTGGTAACTACTTCGATTGACATTTAAATTTAAAAATTTAAAGCATATGTCACTGTCAAATAATATTTCTTTAATAAATTTTTCATTTATTAAGAAGTGTTGGATAAAACGTTATACTTCACACGTGGGCAAAGTGGAATTACCCACTCGATAAAATTATCTCACTCAGCCTTCGGCTTCGTGAGCTAAAATTTCTCTCGTGGGTAATTCCTCACTTTGCCCACTTGTAAAGTAAATAACTATTTTAAATATAATTTATGTATTTATTAATGTTATATTTACAGTGAATTTATTTGGTAGTCAAAAATTTAATGAACATATACTGTGGTATTCTGCTTTCGCATATCTGGTAGCAATATATTTTTTTACGAGACGTAGAGGAGTAAACATAGAGGTGAAGTTAAAACTGGCCACATTTTCGATGACTGGAGAGTCTTATAATCTCTGAACTATTTACTTCAGTATTTAAAAAAGTAAATTACTTATGTCTTGATAAGAATAAGAGTGATATCCTTTCTACCTCTGGTTCCATTGTTAGTAGTAAAGGGAGAATAGAAATTTAGTATTTAATTCTACTACTTGGTAATTGTATAATGAAACAGAAAGATAATGACTAAAATGTTACACTGATAAAAATATTTTCTTGGAACAAACAGATTCCTCTTAAATGAAGAGAAAAATTGATTTGAATAGTGCCAATCCGATTTCAAAAAACTTATCACCTACCGAGATTTGCTATGCAAATAGTACAACAATATGATTCACAATATACCTAATTTTAACAACAAAAAGAATAAATTAAACAAAAAGTATTTTGAATAACTTTCCATATTTGCTACGGAGTATGTGTCACCCTTGATTGAAAAACAATATTTTACACGCTATGTCATTTGAAATTCCAATAAATATTATGTACATTTTTCTAGAATTATAACAAATGTTATTCACAGAAATTATTACAAAATACTAATGTATAAAAAATTTATAAATATTTATTAATTTAGCTCACTTTTAAAATAATATTTGTTTTTACAGTCTTAAATGTAATGAATCATTAAATGTTTATAAAATTTGGACAAACATTACACAAAACTGCATTTTTTAAAAGTCAATATTATTTTATATAATTACATTTTAATTAATGTTTCCTGTACATATAAATTTATTTATTTTTAAAACAAACATTATTATATTAAAACATTGCAGTTTTAATTAAAAGATTATTACATAAAAATTATACTTGCAAAAATGCTAATTTAATTTTGAAACAAGTGAATACGTTCTCTAGTGACTTTTCTATTCCTAACATGAGTTTCCTGTCTGAAACATCTTTTCGTAACTTCCTCACAAGAGCTATTTCCGGTACACTATCTTTTGTTTTTCGCCACTTCATTCGGACCAATTAAAGCAAGACCATTTAGCTGTTTAATTGTTTGTTGTTAATTAATTGCTTTAATAGCACATTAGAATTTCCAATAAATTTATTTAATAGCAAAATAATACATGGGAAGTATTAGAAGTATTAATAGATAATTTCTAGTTTATTTATAGCGTTCGATGAACACAATTTGAAAGTGAAAACTTGAATTTATTTGCATATTTATTATTAATTATGTATTTATGTTATTATATAAAACATCTTGCGGCTTATTGTTTCCTGCATTTTAAAATTTGAAATTATGAAAAAATGCAAATTTTGTTTGTAGCAATGAATAAAACTTTCATGATCTAGAAATGGATAGAAATAATTTTTAAAAATTAAATACTATTTCTGCCCCATTATTTCAATTTTTTCGATGAATAATTCAAGACATTATGATTCATAATTCACTCTTCTCGACCAATCACAGAGCCAGAAATCCATAATTCACGGTTATTTAAAAGACGTGATGTGGATCACCAAGCAACGGCCGTCTGTCAGTTGTCATTTTGTATTTTTATGTTGACGTTTTTCATCGCGTGTTCTCAACGAATTTTGATCATTTTCAAAAGTGATTTCCGAATTTACAGAAGTATAAAAAGTACAGTACTATATTCGAGATTATGGTCAATATTCACTTGGATGATTTGCATCACTCGCCTACGGCTAATGACGCAAATTTCCTCTTCGTGAATAATAACTAAATGGTATTAAAAAGAGAAAAAAGTTTCAAATAAAAATTGTAGCCAATATTATTCTACATACTTTTTATTACAATAAAATACAAAAAATGTTAATTATTTGTTGAAATATGTTCAAAATACCTAATAGGCCTTCAAGTAAACTACCACTTTCGATAAATGGATTTCTACCAAAATCTAATCAGCTCGTAACTTTACTCTCCAAATATTATACATGAAATTTGAAAATGATATCACACACACAGACGTCATCGTGAAAAATGTGCTTATCTTAAATGAAATTTTTTATCATTTACTATACATTTACATTCCTTACATACCGGGTGTAATTTTTTTTGATATTGCTGTATCTTTTTTCTTATTCACTTTACAACAAAAATGTAAGTATAAAAGTTGTTCAGAATTTATAAATGCATGCAATATGGCCGTTTTGGTTACCTAAATGTTAGTTTTTCTCTATATATCAATCAAGTGAAGATTTATATTTATTAGAAAAATATTTGACATTTTAGAAAACAGATTTGGGTTTATTTATTGTTGTATTATTTTCTGTAGAAATTTCGTAGAAGATTGTAATGTTATAATAACGAATTTGAGTGTTTCTGTTAAATAAAGAAATTATTTAAAATGTTTATGTTTAATATATAGTGAAATACTATCTTTGAGATAAATTATTATATGAAGGATTATGATAGTCGGATGATTTGCATCACTCGCCTACGGGCCGTGACGCAAATTTCATCTATTGAAAATACTTTTAAAAAAACGTCAACATAACAATACACAATGACAACTGACTACTTGTCAACTATCTTTAAAATAACCGTGAATTATGGATTTTTGGCTCTATGATTGGTCGAGAAGAGTGAATTATGAATCATTACTGTCGTGAATTATGGGTACTATAATTCATCGAAAAAATTGAAATAATGGGGATATATTTATACAGGAATAGAAAAATATTTTTGTATTTACACTTTTGCTGTAGAGTGAGTAGGTAAAAAGTTTGAGCAATATAAAATGTATAATGTTTTATCCAACATCTCTTAATAAATGTAAAATTTATTAAAGAAATATTATTTGACAGTGATATATGTTTTAAAGTTTCTAAATTCAAATGTCAATCGAAGTAGTTACCAAGGTGTTGTGTGTTATTATTGTTATAAATAAAAAATTACTCAGTAGTGGCTTTTCTCAAAATTATACCCACTAGTGGGTAATCTGTTACTTTCCTTGTTTCAAATCGCCATAGTTATAGAGAATTTATTGAGAGGTGTTGGATAAAATCTATTTTTTTACTTATTCACTTTACAGCAAAAGTGTAAATATAAAAGTTCAGAATTTAAAAATGCATGCAATAAGGCTCATTTAATTACCTAAATATTAACATTTCATTTTATATATCAATTAAATTAAAATTATGAAACGTCAAACACTTTGGATTTTGTTCAATTTTCTATGGCTGCATTACAGTTTTTTTACAAAATATTAATATTACTTTGATTTATATGTCGCAAAATATTAATATTTAGGTGACGAAATGGACTTTGGTAATTATATTTTTGTTGTAAAGTAAATAGGTAAAAAGATACAACATTATAAAAAATAGCACTAAAATCCCCATATGCAACAATTCAATTCTACACCCTGTAAATGTAAGAGAGTCAAAAACAAAACACGACACATATCCAATAAAAAACAAATAAGTAATAATTTCTTCGAATAGGTAAATATTTAAGTATATCGTCTATAACCTCCTTAATTTATCCGTTTTATTTGATAACAAATTTATGATTATTAACTCAATGAATCATGCTCAGTTAAATTTATTTATTTACATTCTAAATTTTTCTCGTTTGTTATCAAATATTTATATTTTAATCTGCAAACTTTTGATTTCTATTACAACCTCATAGCTAATGTCACATAGTAGCTAGTATTGACTGAAACATGTATATTCTATTATACTACTACCAAATATTGGTTTTTAAAATAACGATTATCTTGAACCCAATCATAAATATTTTGACTATTATTCGAAAAGTAATTAGTAAATTCCCAACTATATTTTTAGCATTCATTGTACGTTTATCGACTTTAGATTATTTGTTTCTTTCTTTTGATAAATCTATAAAATGTTTCTACAGCAAATAAATATTTATATTAGTATATTTTATAATCAGATTAACAATTACGGAAAAAATACTAATTGTGTATTTTATTTTATTTCATCCAGATTTCCAGTTTACCGCATATGTATAAATTAAATTACAATATTTTAAATTATCCTGTTAACTTTTTTAAATGATGTGAAATATGCTTTTCTTTCATTTATTTTTATCAATAAATGAATGTAATGTTAATTTGTATATTTTTCTAAATTTCTCTTGAGATATTTGGTTATTATATTATCTATATTCGATGATTGTTTATATATTTGTACATATATACTTATGTATTTTTCTTGTTAAGAATATACTGGGTATAGGGATTTCAATGCTTTTTTTTATTGCTGTAATTTTTTATCTATTCACTTTACAGCAAAAGTGTAAATACAAAAAATGTTCAGAAATTAAAAAAGCATACAATAAGGCCCATTTGGTTACCTAAATATTTCACGATATTTGAAAACGAATATTTGACATTAAAATAACTGTTTTATAGTATATTATTTTATGAGAGATTATGATATTCATTATTCATGAAAATGAAGATTGATTGTTGGTTGACTGTATTTCTGGGTTCATGCTACCCCACTAAGTGGGATATAGCGTGATGTTATGTATGTATGTATGTAAGCTTGTATTATGATAATCATTATTTACGAAGATGAAGTTGCAAATCATTCAAGTGAATAATGACCATAATCCCGAATATAATACTATACTTTTTCTACTCCTGTAATTCGGAAATTACTTTTGAAAATGATCGAAATTCATTGAAAATACACGTTGAAAAACGTCAACATCAAAATACACAATGACAACTGACTACATGTCAACTGTCAGGCGTACGTTGCTAGGTGATCCACATTACGTCTTTAAAATAACAATGCATTCTGTGATTGGTCGAGAAAAGTGATTAATGAAAGCATATCTCACTATCGTTAATTATGGGTACTATAATTCATCGAAATAATTAAAATAATGGGGATACATTTATACAAGAGTAGAAAAAATAATTTATTTATTCAACAGAAAGAAATAAACTCTCAATATCATTACAATATTCTATGAAATTTCTACAGAAAATAATACAACATTGTAATAAATAAATCTAAATAAATTTTTTGAAACGTCAAATAGACAAATATTATTAATTTTTGTTTAATTTTTCATGGCCGTATTACAATTTTTCTACTAATTATTAATTTTAATGTCATTGATATACCGTGAAATACTAACATAGGTAACCAAAAGGGCCTTATTATATACATTATTAAATTCTGAACAACTTTTGTATTTACACTTTTACTGTAAAGTGAATAGGTAAAAATTTACAGCAATATCACAAAATAGCATTGAAATCCCTATATTCCACATGTCATTTTACACCAAATAATAATAAATAATAATTGTGAAGGATACTTATTAGGTATAAACTAAATATAGTTAAATAAATAAAATAAACTTACAACTATAAAATCCTTGTCGCAAACCAATCAACAATGAACCACACAAGTCAACAATGCATCAACAATCAACCATCACTAGTCACTATTGTTGTCAACAATCAACGTTTCTTTTTTAAAATCTGTAAAGTGTACACTCTCCGCAAGTCACTTCTTCACAACCTCCTCACCGGCGAGTTACAGGTGTTCTGCGCCAGTCCCACTCGCGGACTCAGACGACTAGTCGAAGTCGTCCACGCGGTTGCAAGAAAAGCACCGAAGAGACGATGCAACTAACCTACCAATACCAGCAGCCTAGTAGTGAGTGTGGGCTGTGTGGAGATGTATGGAATTGATATTGGGTGAGCCAGGCAAGCAGAGGATTGTTTTGAGGAAAGTTTATATTTGTTGAAAGATTTCAGATCTCAGTAAGAAATGAAATGATTTTTTTGTACTCATACATCGAAACATGGCGAAATGTGTTGTTTAGCGTTGCCTAAGCAACGTCCGAAATGTCCATTTCCCAGGTCTCCACCAGATAGACAACAGGGAAATTTCGACGAAAACATTTCCTATTTCTAAAGCGTTTATTTATAAATTATATTTATAATAAAAAAATCTGATGTGTCCAGCACATAACCTCCCGCCCAATACTACTCTTAAACGCTACAAAATAGTATTTGATGATAGGAACATACCTTCTCATTTGTATATTTTCTAATTATATTTGAGAATTTTAATTTTCTTTCGTATATTTATTTAATTTTCTGACATATTTCACTAAGAAAATAGCTTCACAATCACAATGACATGTGTCACATTTCATAAAAAATTGAAAAATTTTAAATGTTTCCATGGTGTACTAGGAATGCAAGATTTGTGAAATCTAATTTCTTTATATTTTATTATCTCTAAATCTAATGAAAATTTATAAAATTAGTGTAATTAAAACACATGTAAAATTAAATATTCTTCAACTTTCAAAATAACATTATTTGCTAAAAAAGGAAATTTAACCGTGTTTTTCACGAAAAACTGCTAAGGGCTTCAAGTAAACTGCTACTTCCGGTTGACCAATTTTATCCAAAATCTAATCAGCTCTTCATTTAAATATAAGAAGCAAAAATTCACAAAATTGTATTTTTTGGTATTATAGTATTTGAGTTATGCGAGACGAAAAAATTGCCACAGACTACACACACACACACATACATACATACATACATACATACATACATACATACATACATACATACATACATACAGACATCATCGCGAAAATAGTAAAATCGTATTGTAGGGACCCTAAAACGTGCTTATTCATTGAAAACTCACTACCCAATTTTTTGACCAAAAACAATACCTCCCTTACCTGGAGGTAGGCGGGAGGTAAAAAATATAGTATTTTAAACATCGCTTTACATAATATTAATATAAACAATGATGGAATAAGAATGAAATTGAATTTAAAAATAACAAATTGGTGCATTTGGTTACCAATGTTGGCAATAAAATCTGCCCGATATGACAGCTGTAAAATACAGCTTTGTTGTGGTGCGGTTCACGTCACTATCTTCTTTCTCACTTTCTCCCACTATTGCTGATATGAATCAAATCAGCAACAGTGGGAGAAAGTGAGAAAGAAGATAGTGACGTGAACCGCACCACAAGAAAGCTGTACTATACATAACCTACAAATGTAATGTTTGTTATCTCAATATAAATAAGAAATATAATAAATTTACAAGTGAGCACGGTAAATATTATAATTATTTTTTTATTGTTTTCTAATATATTACACAAATTAATTTGTGTTTTTATATTTATAGTGCAACTTTGATAATTATCAAAATAACTCTTAGAAGAACATCATTTCTTTGTATGGACTGTTATTAGTTTTATACTTTTCGTTCTATGGCAGCGCTCGCAAACTCGCGCCGCCAAACACTCATCCGGGAACCAAGCGTTCACGCATTTGGTTTGTAAATAACTATTGGTTTAAGTTGTGTAAAATTTTATTTAAATTCAAAAATGATTGTTGAATAGAAGTATAGTTTAACTAGAGAATAAATGTTGATGTTTTATTTTGTTATGCTGTGTGGTTTGTGGTTTCTTTTCATAGGATTGTGCTATGAAAAAAGTTTGAAAGTATTAGGATCTTTATGCATTTTGTTATGAAGAACTATAATTGTAAGAAACATTAAATAATCTATGTTCTTTCCGAGGTATAATATACAATGAAGTACAATAGTACTGGACCGCCAACTGACGTTGAAAATGCGAGCCGAGAACGACAGATAATTATTGGGCCATCTGCCTTTCTTGTATAATGTTTTTATATAGCAACCATTGAACAAACGCATAGCAACCACTATACAAACAAGTGGTGTTAGACAAAGAAGCGTGGTCTTATAATTGTGTCAGGCTTGTTTTTCGCTTTTATAAAAACCTACAAGTTAACGTTCCAGTATTACTATATTTCAGTGGTATAATATACATACCCAGTCAAATACTGGACTTGAAAATACCACAAATACATTAACATGTTTGGCTCAAAATAAATGGGCCATTGTAGTACCTGCCTACAACCCTTTGTTGTTATTTGGAGATTATAATTTTACTGCATTGATTCATCTACATTAAGCCAGATATGCTAGAGTTTTTCTGGAATTTTCAAATCCAATACTTGACTGCGTATCTGGAAACAGAACCTTAGTTCATATGAAAAGAAACCACGTCCGTAATAGTTATTTACATACAGAATGCGGGAACGCTAGGTTCCCGGATGAGTGTTTGGCGGCGCGAGTTTGCGAGCGCTGCCATAAAACGAACCCGGGAACCGAGTTCACGCAAGAGGTTTGTACAATATTTTTTGTAAGAAAAGTATAGAACTAAAAACTGTTGAAATATGAAATATTAATTTGCAATTATATATATTTAAATCTTAGTTGCCATATTTTATTATCATTGTTATAATTTGTGTATAAAATAAAACAGTTGTTGTTGTTGTTTACATGAATGAAGTATCATGTTAAATTGAGTTTTTCCTGAATAAAGTATATTGAACACATTTGGATTTATTCAATAGGTTATGGGCCCAGTCACGGCAATTATCTGTGCATAACCAAATATTGTGATTCAATAGTAGAAAGTATGACGTATGAGGAAAAATACAAGGTTCCACTTTTCGATGGGTCCAATTTCAATAATTGGAAATTCAGGATGGAGACGTTGTTGGACGAACTAGAACTCAGTGACATGATCGAAAGGCCGTATATAGAAAACGTCATCTTCAAGAATGAAGATAAGGAAGAAGTTAGGGCAGAAAAAGAGCGACAACTGAAAATATTTAAAAGAAAGGATTTGAAATGTAAATCTCAAATCATACAGCGAATTGCAGACAGTCATCTCGAATACGTGAAAGACAAGAATACGGCATATGCGATTTGGTCGACGTTATCGAATACCTTTGAAAGAAAAGGCATTGCTAATCAGTTACTTTTGAGAAAAGCATTATTAACTATGAAATATAATGCATCTACGGATAATTTAGAATCGCACTTCTTAAAATTTGATAAATTGGTTCGAGAATTGAAATCAACAGGAGCAACTTTAGAAGAAACAGATGTTGTATGTCATCTACTTTTATCTATGCCTGCAGAATATAATATAGTTGTAACTGCACTGGAAACGTTGTCGGCTGAAAAACTAAAATTAGATTTTGTAAAAAATCGGTTACTTGACGAAGAATCTAAGCGTCAAGATTCTACGAAAAGGGAAAAGAAAGACGCCTCTATAGCATTTTCAGCACCTGTGAAAGGAAATGGTGATCGACATTTGAATTCAAAACCAAGCAGATATGTTATAAAATGTTATAAATGTGGACGTCTTGGACACAAGAAAATAAACTGTTGGGAAAATAAGAAGAAAACACCTTTTAAAACAGAAGGAGCAAATTTTGTAACAGAATCACCGAACGAGAAGGAAATTTCTGGTAATTTCTGTTTTTCAGCAACTGAAGCTGTTGACAAAATAAATGTGGTAAATTGGTGCATGGATTCGGGTGCAACAGAACATCTTGTCAATGATGAAAAATTGCTGTCAAACATAAAGCCTTTGTCTGATTTGGTAAGAATAGAAGTTGCGAAGTCTGGACAAGTATTAGAAGCCAAATATACCGGTGAGATAAAAATCATGACAATGATTCAAGGTAAGAAGAACACAATCACTATGAAAAATGTCCTTCTTGTACCAGGATTAAGGTTTAATTTGCTGTCAATTACAAAACTTGACACATTGGGTTACAAAATTGTTTTTGAAAATGACAAATGTATCCTTACATATCATAATAAAGTAGTAGCTGTAGCATTCCGTCAGCAAAAGTTATACATATTAAAAGGTTTCAGAAACGTTGAGTACGCAAATATATGTTCGACAATTCAGACTCCTGAATTATGGCATCAACGTTTGGGTCACATTGGTGAAAATGTATTACGAAAAATGGGAAATTTGACAGATGGAATTGACATTGATTTAAAATCGGCGAAATTAAAGTTCTGTGAAAGCTGTGTAGAAGGAAAACAAACTTGCTTGCCACACAATCAACAGCGTAATAGAGCCAAGCGTCCTTTGCAACTAGTCCACAGTGATGTTTTTGGTCCTATTGCCCCAGAATCACGTGACGGGGGAAAGTATGTATTGACATTTATAGATGATTTTACACATTTCACGGCGGCTTACATTTTAAAACGTAAATCAGAAGTTTTTAAATATTTTAAAATTTATGAGTCCATGTCAACGTCACATTTTAATTTAAAAATATCAAGATTCCGTTGTGACAATGGAAGAGAATATGTTTCAGATGAAATGAAGAAACACTTCGAAAGTCAGGGTATTCAGTATGAATTCACAATTCGCTATACACCTCAACAGAATGGTGTAGCAGAACGGATGAATCGGACTATAATAGAAAAGGCAAGATGTATGTTACTGAATACCAAATTAAGTAAAAATTTTTGGATGGATGCTGTGATGACAGCTGTATATTTAATTAATCGCAGCCCAACCAGAGCCTTGAAAAATAAAGTACCAGCTGAATTGTGGTACGGTGTGAAAACAAATTTGAAGAAATTACGAGTTTTTGGTTGCGTAGCGTACTTACATGTCCCAAAAGAATTATCAACAAGTAAATTTGATTCTAAATGTAAAAAGGTATTTATGATAGGATATTGTCCAAATGGGTATCGTTTGTGGTGTCCTGATGAAAAACGAGTTCTTCAAGGACATGACGTCATCTTCAATGAATCAAAATTTTCATTTCTTGATGATATATGGAGTTCTTTATTTGAACCAGTAATCGCAGATGTTAGAATAACAGAAGAACAGAAAAGTACGAATCAAGGCGGAGATAATCAGAATAAATCTGATGAAAAGTTAATCAATGAAGATAAACAGGAACTTCGACGAAGCACACGTGTGAGTAAAAAACCACAACATTATAACTGTACTGTTTTAGCAATGATCGCAGAAAAATTTCTTGAAGATGATGTACCAGTAAGTTATAATTATATTGAAAGTAAATCTGATAGAGAAGAGTGGTATAAAGCAGCAGAAGAAGAAATTCAGTCACTTTATGAAAGTAATACATGGGCATTGACTGAATTACCCTCAGGAAGAAAGGCAATAAACAACAAGTGGATTTTTAAAATAAAGAGAGATGCCAATGGAAGAATTGACAGATATAAAGCGAGATTGATGGTGAAAGGCTGTTCTCAAATAAAAGGGTTTGATTACGAAGAGACGTACGCACCAGTTGCTCGTATGACCACGTTTAGAACTCTTGTTGCAATAATTAACAAGGAGAATTTAACAGCAATACAAATGGATGTGAAAAATGCTTTTCTTCATGGAAAATTAGAAGAAGAAATTTATATGCGTCAACCAGAAGGTTTTGTTAAAAATCCAAATTTAGTATGCAAATTAAACAGATCCTTGTACGGGTTGAAGCAAGCTCCTCGAATCTGGAATTTAGAATTTGATGCATTTATCAAGGATCAAGGATACATTCAATCACAATATGATAAATGTTTGTATATGAAAGTCACAATAGAAGTCAAAATATATCTGCTGTTGTACGTTGATGACATTATAATAGCCTCTAACAACTCTTCAAAACTAGAAGAAATAAAATACAAATTGAATAAGAAATTTTCAATGAAAGATTTGGGAAATTTAAGCTGCTTTCTTGGAGTTAAAATAGACAGAACCAAAGATGGTATATTTCTTAGTCAACCTGGATACTTGTCAAAACTATTGAAGCGCTTCAACATGGAAGATTGTAAGCCAGTAAAAACACCGATGGAAGTCAAGACAGATAAAGATAATGAAGATAAAAGCCAGGCAGAAATAATTGTAGAAACAAAGCCGTACAGAGAGTTAATAGGTTGCCTGATGTATGCAATGTTGTGTACAAGACCAGATCTTAGTGTTTCAGTAAATTATTTCAGCAGATTTCAAAGTAATGCAACAGAAAGTCATTGGATTGGTTTAAAACATGTTCTCAGATACATCAAAGGAACCATAGACTTCGGACTCAAATACGAGAAAGATAATGAAGATTGTTTAGTTGGATTCGCAGATGCAGATTGGGCGGGAGCCACAGACAGAAAATCAACTAGCGGTTTTTTGTTTCAGGTATTTGGCTCTACAGTATGTTGGTCCACGAGAAAACAGACTGCAGTGGCCCTTTCGTCGACTGAGGCGGAGTACATCGCTTGGCAACAGCTGCAGCAGAATTGATTTGGCTTCAGAATCTTCTACGAGATCTTGGCCAGAAGATTGAAAACCCTGTTAAAATTTACGAAGACAATCAGTCTTGTATTCATCTATTGAAGAAATGGGAACATCGAAGATTGAAGCATGTCGATATAAAATATCATTTTGTTAAAGATTTACATAATGATAATAAAATAGAGGTAAAATATATTTGTTCAAACGAACAAATATCAGATATTCTTACTAAAAGTCTGCCTCGAGTTAGATTTGAAGAATTAAGATTAAAAATAGGTGTTAAATGTTAAATGCTTAATTCAATTTTATATTAAATATATAAATTGAGGCGGAGTGTTGAAATATGAAATATTAATTTGCAATTATATATATTTAAATCTTAGTTGCCATATTTTATTATCATTGTTATAATTTGTGTATAAAATAAAACAGTTGTTGTTGTTGTTTACATGAATGAAGTATCATGTTAAATTGAGTTTTTCCTGAATAAAGTATATTGAACACATTTGGATTTATTCAATAAAAACAATCCATACAAAGAAATAAAGTTCTTCAAGGAGTTCTTTTGATATTTGTCAAAGTTGCACTATAAATATAAACACAAATTAATTTGTCTAATATATTAGAAAACAATTAAAATATTTATAATATTTACCGTATTCATTTGTAAATTTATTATATTTCTTATGTCCGTAAAACATTCTTCTTACTCATTTAAACACAGTTCACATGATGTACACGAAATATCACTAAAAATTGGCATATACTTTTATTGTATATCTATATAATATATACCCTAAGAAACTCACTGGTGCAGAGCGCATCATCATATCTCTTAAATTTTTCGAGATATGGCGGTTTTTGATGTTTTTCGAAGTGCAACTTTGAGGAACTGCAACTCAAAAATTACGCAAGATATCGAAAAATTCTCTTCAGTTTTGTGTTATTCGTGCATATTATAGCAAAATAACAAAATTTTGTAAAACTGAAAATTGTTTGATTTTTTTTTCAAAATTTCGATCAGCAATATCTCAAATAATAAAGGAGATACGAACTTGCAGACTAAACCATTGGATTCAGCTCATCGAAATACATAAACCCTAAAAGTTTCAGAACATTCTGATGGTGGGTTGAAATTTTAGAGCAAAAAGTCTGAAAATGGCCTTTTTCAGGCCAAACGTCAATGGGTACCCTTTGACGTTTTCCGCCAAAAACGCCATTTTCACACTTTTTGCTCTAACTCTATAACGCGTAAAGCAATTTTAATGAAATTTTACATACTTATGTATTTTAATTAGCTGAATCGAATGGTTCAGTCTGCGAGTCTGTGTCTTTTATATTTATCGGGTTATCGCCTATCAAAATTTGGGGAAAAAATTGAAAAATTACAAAATTTTCAAAATTTGCTAATTTGTAATAAAATGCATGAAACGAGCAGAACTGAGTCTATTTTTCAATATCTTTAATAGATTTTGAGTTTCAGCCACTCAAAGTAGCATTTCGAAAAACATCGAAAATTGACATATCTCTATAAATTTAAGAGATATGACGATGCGCTCTACAGCATTGAGTTTCTTAGGGTTTATATTATATAGAAATACAATAAAAGTATATGCCAATTTTTAGTGATATTTCGTGAAATCTGAAATTGTGTAGTACTTTCTTAACAAGTATATGTTGTCAATGGTATATGAACTTGTATTAAATTTTCTTATTTCTACAGATATTATAAACATTTTTCAAATTATAACCACAATCCTTGTTTGAATAATTTGACCATATTGTGTAGTTCCAGATAATGTAACAATTTACTGATCTACAGATAAGTTATCCTCAGGAGTGAAGCATCAATATAAAATACAAAGTAATCTTTAAAATGTTATTAGTTGTCAAAAAATAATAAAAAGCATGTCAAAATATTTTTTTGACAACATCATTATTTTATTTAACAGAAAAGTTTACGCAAGAGGTTTGTACAATATTTTTTGTACGAAAAGTATAAAACTAATAACAGTCTATACAAAGAAATGAAGTTCTTCAAGTAGTTATTTTGATAATTGTAAAAGTTGCACTATAAATATAAGCACACAAATTAATTTGTCTAATATATTAGAAAACAATTAAAATATTTATAATATTTACCGTCTTCACTTGTAAAATTATTATATTTCCTATTTATATTGCGATAACTAACATTACATTTGTAGGTTATGTATTTTACAGCTGTCATATCGGGTATCGGGCCAATTTTATTGCCAACATTGGTAACCAAATGTACTAAATTTGTTATTTTAAAATTCAATTTCATTCTTATTCCATCATTGTTTATATTAATATTATGTAAAGGGATGTTTGAAATACTATATTTTATACGATAACAAGATTTACATTCGTCTTAACCAACCAGAGAAATCTGCTGTGGTTAGTTACATATGCTATTGAAAAAAGTTTGAAGAAATACAAAGATTAAAATGTGCTAAATTGCAGACTCATACGAAAAGCTATAGAAATCTACAGTGAATCAGAATGAAGACTACGAGTTAAACAAGATATGGATTCCTCTTTTTTATAATTCATAATTCGTTGTTACTTGGTTACTGTTTCTATTTACTTGTTTATATTGTTTCCTTGTTTTTTTCTGACGATAAATTATATGTAGTAATTACAGAACTTAAACGAAAAATTTATTTATTAACATTTGTATATATTAAACAAATCACCCCAAAAATTTTTCAATTTTACAAAATTAATATCTTCCAATCAGTTATAAATTTATAAATTATAAAACCTCGAACCTTTGTTTGCATGCGTAGTAAGTTTTATTCTCAATAACAATATTATCTTCCCCAAAGTCAATTACATATATCATGTAACAGACCCCAAGATGTGATTGTACAAACTGCAGCAAGATGCGACATAAGCATGTGGGATTATATGGGGACGACATATGACGTGGAAGAAGTGTATGGCGGTTGAGGTGTGGTGTGGAGAAAGTACGCCAGTGGTTCTCAAAATGTCGACAAGTTATGAGTCCTTCTTTCCTATAATAGAATGTCACAATTGAGTCAAATTTTATTTCATAGAATTTTCTCAAATTATTAATACCTATTTGCATAATACGATGTTACTTAATCGCTTTGTTTACTACAGAAAAATTAGAATTGGATTTAAAACAACCCGGCTATAGAAAAATTATCGTATAAGTGCGATAATCATGAAGTATTTCACAAATTGCGTACAAATTTTTATCTACGATCGTTCGAGCTCGTTTTTAAAATGATAACGCGTTAAAAATCACTGCACACAAATAAACAGTGCCGTAATATTTGAAAAACGCACTAGTGGGGTAATGTAAGTTATAAACTGTCTGTAATATATATCGCACGATCGTAGATAAAGCATATTATGTCCTGTAAACGATAAACTAATTTGTCATTTCTAGTTAAGCTATATTTAAATAGTTTGTTACCCATTTTGGGTGTGGCACTCCGCGTGTATTGCGGTTACTAGCTGTCAAGTTAAACCTGTAACTATAAATTAAAAGCAGTACACGAAATGTCTGCTACGAATAGACGCATTTCGCGCCCGAAAAACATATTTTCTCTTCATATGCAATTCAATAATAACATTTATAAATAAACGTTTTCTCGAATGTCAAGGTTCTCTTTAAATCAATAACAATAAAATGGTAATTTTGTCATTGTTAAATAACAATGTTGAAATCTACAAAAGTACGAATAAAAATAAACGAACTTAATTCATTTTATTTGATTAGAATCATCATGAATTATGAAGTAATTCAAGAATGTTAGAGACCTAGTAATCGTACAAAGACAATTATTTTTTACTTATTTTGTCATTTGTATTAAGTAGTACAATTGTTAGACTTACAAATGTTAAAAGAAGATAGAAAGATTAACGATCCAAAAAGAATTGTGTTTTACGCCTAATATTTATGCAAAATCCTAAAAGATACGTAGCGCAAGTTGACAAAAAATATTTTAAATTTCCTGCAGTCTTTCTTGCTGGAGAGAAGCATTATAAATAAATAAATAAGTTTAAAAGTTTCAAATAAAAATTGTAGCAAATATAATCCTACATCTTTTTAAGTTAAGTTCAACCATACGAGCTGAAGATAGCGCAAGATGAACATGACTTTTTTGAAACAATATATCATTATTATAATAAATGAACCATATAATGTTTTATACCTACATTTGTAGATAAAAGTCCAAAGTTTTATAATAAATTTTAAATAGCTAATTTTGTTCACAAATTGTACATGAACATAATTTTCAAAGTAGTAAAATATATGCCACACA
The DNA here is from genome assembly GCA_963942605.1 of Poecilus cupreus. Taxonomy (NCBI): domain Eukaryota; kingdom Metazoa; phylum Arthropoda; class Insecta; order Coleoptera; family Carabidae; genus Poecilus; species Poecilus cupreus. Next base: position 10,287,076 of record OZ012722.1, read on the forward strand.
TTCCCATGAACGACTACAGTAATGCAAATAATTTGTATATTTATAAATATGATACTCTACATCATACTAAAATTATTTTTCATTTGAATTTACAGTTTTTGAGAAACAAATAAAAACATACCAAAAAGTATGTTTTTTGTATATTTTTATTTGTTTCTCTAAAACTGTAAATTCAAATTGAAAATAAACTTAGTATGTTATAGATGATCATATTTACAAATATACGAATTATTTTCATTACTGTAGTCGTTCATGGGTATGAGACACACAGTATCAAAGTTCTGAATTTTTGAATAACTAGACTTCAACGAATATTTTTTTATAGTTTAATGTTTTAGTTATCCTTTTCATCCATATATATATATATAAATACTAGAATATTCAAAGACCTTACTGTAATAATTGTTTTGTTTTTCGATAAGAATAATTGTAAGAAATAATTTATTTAAATTTGAATTTGCAAAACAAAATTCATGGGATTAAACGAACCCAACGAAAATATGTACTTCATCTGACATTGCAATGTACAAGTCACTGTAAAAAATCCATGAACTTTTGACGGATGGAGGGTGTTGGACCATAAACAACATGAAAAGAAATGATGAATACAGAATTTGCTGTTTTTTTTTTAAATTAAAGGATTCATTCTTTCGACGTGTATGTTTGAACTTAATTATTTACTGAGATATGTCATCAAATAAACTACCACGTATGGTAGATATATTGCTACCAAAATCTGTTTAATCGAAAATTTTGACCAACAAAATACCTCCCATACATATATGTGCGGGAGGTAATAATAGTGATAGAAAAAACTCCCAAAATCAAATACCTAACCCTTCTTTTGCTTTATTGATCAGAGCGCGTAATGACCATTATTCAAGTTAGGGAAAGAATAAAATAAAAATATAGATCGCCTAAAACTTAATAGGTATGAATTATAAATAAACTCAGGCGTATGATTGAGTACAGTCACGTTATTTTCTACGCTAAAACAATGTTTGTTACTATGCTTTGCTTGTTTTCAATGCCTTGTTTTTTGGGTAAATATTTTTGACATAGTTTTATAGAAAACAAAACTTCAATATTGTATACAAATAACATATTTTGCAGTGGAATTTCACGCTATAATAATATGTAGTTTAGATTGAAAATAAATAAATTTTTCTTCTACTAACATTCACTCAAAAATCAAGATATATCTTACTTACTGAGATCATTTTTAGGGCGGAAAGTGTTACGTCCAAAATAGTTATATGGCATGATGATATATTATGTTATACCTATACCTAATATTGGGTGCATTGCTGCTAATGCTTTGCATAAATGAATTTTTATGTTATATTATTTATACAATAGCGAAATAGTATATTGTACAACGAGCATGGAATGGTACTCATTTCCTACGAGTATGAAAGCTTGTAGCATGAGCCGAAGGCGAATGCTGCAAATCATACGAGTATGAAATGGACATTCCATGCGAGTTGTACACTATAGTTTTTCTACGACCACGATATTATTTCAAAATTAATTTAATTTTAATAATAAATTTGTCCCGCTTTCACCATTCCAGTGTTTGACAATTCTAAATAAGTATCCTGGCAATGGCACCTGTACTTAAATGAGCTGACCTGTATCGATATACGCACAAAACAAATTCATTTCGCACGATGCTTGCAATGTACCTCATATCCCTAGCAACAACAAACATACAATGAGCAGATTTCTAAGTGGTCGTAGAAAAAAGTTATATTGCTGGTGTAAACAATTTTATTATCAAAGTATTAGTAGAACATTTTTATAGACAAATGAAGAACTCTGATCTTTAAATGTCATAGTTAAAATATTTTTAATGTCCAATAAATTTGAGTAATTAGAGAATTAGCATTTAGATTAGATATTGTATTGCAATAATAATAAAAAAAATATTATTAAATTATAATTACCTGCAATAACATGAAACCCATGAAACAGTATTTCTATATATTTTTTAAATTAATAAATCTTAGGATATTACAGATATGACGCAATGAGTTTTTACCTCCCGCCTACTTACAAATCTCGAAAATACATTTTTCGCGCCGCCGTCTGACATTGACACAATTACGTATCTCTAAAGCGGTCGGAAATAATGTTTTTGTCGAACTAGTTCGACAAAAATTGCTAACTTTTTATGGTTATATGTTGGCATCACTTCACTAGTTTTAGCTAACTTCTGACGCTAGAAATGTCAAAGTATTACATTGACATAAAAATATTATGGCAATATATCTACAATTGAGTATTTGCAATAAAAGAAAACAGAATATTTATGGATTTTAATCATATTTGTAAGTAATTATAATTGAATTTGCAGTGTAAAATCCAAATAAAAATATTTAGATATTTTTGGTTATGATATTGGAAAATAAACATAATTGACATTCAAATATTGTGAAGTGAGCAACATAAAAAATTCCTTGTCATTAAGAAAATGAGTAATAAATTAAATTTATTTATTAAATTTACATAAATGTTGGCGCGGTTGGAAACTATTTTGCGAGTGCTCGTATTTGTAAGACTCGCCTACGGCTTGTCCTATCAAAATAAACTCGCACTCTCAAAATAGCAGTTTCCAACCTTGTGATACAAATAACTATTTTTAAAGCGAACAATACCAAATGTCGTATTCTAATCATTTCTCACTTGAATTACGACATTTGGTGTTGTTTGCTTTCGACAAATATATTTTAGAGATTTGTGACATTGGACATTTGTAATATTCGAGAAATGTATTTTCGATGTTTGTAATATCCACGCGATTAAGACAACAGAATATTGTACAACGAATATGGTTTGCAAAGTTTGTAGCATGAACCGAGTATGAAATGGACATTTCATGCGAGATGTCCACTATACACTTACACCTTCAATATTTGACAATTCTGAATAAGTATCCTAGTAACAGCACATGTATTGAAATGAAATGATCTGTATTGAAATATTTACAAAACAAATTCATTTTGCACGATGCTTGCAATGTACCTCATTTCCCTAGCAACAACATACACACAATGAACAGATTTCTAAGTGGTCGTAGAATAGTATATTCTACAACAAGTAATGTTAATTTCACACGAGCAAAAAGTTTGTAGTCCGAGCTGAAGGCGAGAGCTACGTTTTGCGAATGTGGGATATGCCATTTCGTTACCTTTCTATAACAAGATTTAGGAAATTATACAAAAAATACAAATACAAAGCTGTTGAAAACGTCAAACTCAAATAAATAAAATTAAAACAAAGAAATGTAACCATAGTAATCGAACTAAGATACTTCATATATCGCGCTAATATGCGGCTCTGATTCGTTGAATTTATTCCACACGCGGGAATGATAGTTATTCCATTATAATTTTTAGTTGTAGAATGCGTAGTTTTCAAAACAGTGTTATAGAAATAGTACTTTATATACCAAGGGGCTCGTGAAATATACTTGACTCTCGGGATTAAAGGCATTTCAGTCCTGTTGTATATACACTATTTTTTGCACTTCCAACCATCGTTTCAACAATACATTATAAATAATGATTAATTTTAAAGGATTTTAAATAAATACTCGTATGTTGAAAATGGATGGCATTAATAACAACGATAACACTATTCTAATTTTGTAGGTTGCCTTACCATAAACAAAGTGAAAATTTGTGTTTATTTTAAGTGACGTTTTATTATGGATAATATGAAGAAGCCACAGTGGAAATACTGCCGATAAATCTAGAAAAAATATATAAAAACAATTCGAAGCTTTCAGCAAGTGGTGTAACAATAAAGAACTTCAAAAATTCGCAGAAACTGTGCTGCTAGTATATTTTTTGAACGATCAAAAATTGTGCAAGCTATTATTTGGGCGATATTCGATGTTAAAGGGAATGGTGGTTAGAAATAATACTGATATAAGCAAGTTCCCAAAGTTAATTACTTTCTTTAAAAAAAGAAATGGTGGCTAGGCTACTAACCTAAAAAGTCAAAATTACAGCAGAACATGTTGACCAATTTTTAAAAGATCAAGGTATTTTTAATTGTCAAAGTAATTAATTTTATCAAAAATGTTTAAATATACTCTGTAGTTATCAACTGTATAAAACTATTAATAATAAATGTAATCTATATAAAATAATTATAATAAATATTTTACTTGTTGCTGTGGTTACTTGTTTACTTGTCAATTTAATCCCTTGGGATTAAATTTCGAAATTTAATCCCACCGAGATTAAAAGTGACATTTAAGTCCACGAGGAGGAAGAACAAATTAGGGCATTTAAACCCGGAAGTGCAAAATAGTATTTTGTGTTGATGTTCCTATTTAATTATTTAATAAATTGATGAAACTTATTTTGTAGTTTATTTTGATAATAGCTCATGTTACTTTATTCGTCCATAAAAACCCACTTTATGGCTTCTAAATAATATCATAAACAAGTGATTATAATACAGTCGAACATAATAGTATATTGTACAACGAGCATGGAATGGTACTAATTTCCTACGAGTATGAAAGTTTGTGGCATGAGCCGAAGGCGAATGCTGCAAATCTTACGAGTATGAAATGGTCATTCTATGCGAGTTGTACACTATACTTTTTCTACAACCACGATATTATTTCTTAATTTATTTAATATTAATAAAAAAAATTTCTCACTTTTATCATTCCAATATTTGACTATTCTAAATAAGTATCCTAGCAATGGCACCTGTACTTAAATGAGCTGACCTGTATTGAAATACAAAAATTCATTTCGCACGATGCTTGCAATATACCTCATATCCCTAGCAACAACAAACATACAATGAGCAGATTTTTAAGAGGTCGTAGAAAAATATATTTTCGGGAATTGGAATTTGTAACATTCGTCATTTGTAATATTTCCAACATTCGACATTTGTATTTTCATTAAATGTACAAACTCTGAATTTAATTTACATTTGTATTATTCGAGAATAGTATATTACGTACCGTGAACTGTAAGTGATAGTTTTTAGGTCGAGAATGTAGTTTGGGATGTCGAGACCCGTAGGGTCAAGATTTCCTAAACATTCGAGACCTAAAAAATCACTTACAGTTCGAGGTTAGTAAGTTATTTTTTGCAATACCTGCGTAAATATAAGAAAAGGAAAAATAGGTATCAAAATTAACAGCTGTCAGATTGAGATTAAAAATAAAATTTGAATGATATATATTTACTTACCATCCACCATGAACGGTAAGTTTCACTTACCATCCACCGCGGACGGTAAGTAAATGATGTAACCATGAAATCCAATTGTGCAATAAAAGTTCCAATTACTGCGTTTAAATTTTGTTATTATTGGGTAACTTACAGTACAGGTATTGCAAAATTATATATTATTCAAATTTTATTTTTAACCTCAATCTGACAGCTGTTAATTTTGATACCTATTTTTCCTTTTCTTATATTTACGCAGGTATTGCAAAAAATATCTTACTAACCTCGAACTGTAAGTGATTTTTTAGGTCTCGAATGTTTAGGAAATCTCGACCCTACGGGTCTCGACATCCAAAACTACATTCTCGACCTGAAAACTATCACTTACAGGTTACGGTACGTAATATATTATTTGTTATTGGTATTTTCTTGAAATGTTTTTTCGAGAACTGAGTTGTTACCCATAAAAAATATTAAGACAGCACATTTTAAATTTTATCATTATTACCATAAACAACAGTAAAAACCCTCATGTCAACTATCCTCCAACGAAAAAATATCAGTATATTGTTCAGTACAAACAAATCGACCACGAACACAACGCACCACATTCATATACCCTGATGTTATAGAAGCATACAGCACACAAACGTCATTCATGCAGACAGGGGTGTGAGGGTGTATGTGTGTAGCACTGGCCAATGTCAGGTCAGTTTGCGTGTAGCACTCGATGAGGGTGGACGTATCGTGAATCAACCCTTACGAGAAATAATTCCGCCGCGATCGGAAACGGAACGGTGAGAAGCGACAGATGTTGGTTTGTATTGAGTGTGTGGTGAAAATGACAAAAGACTAACTGATTTTTCGTGGAAATAGTTCAAGTGCGTAAGTGATTGAAAAGTATAGACTGAATTTTGGGTATTTAAATTGAATTGACTTGTATTGTGATTGTGATAAGAACAAACAAAAATTTATACAAAGTCTGGAATTATAAGAATAAATATTTTATCCAACACCTCTCAATAAATGATCTATAACTATGGCGATTTTAAACAAGCAAAGTAACAGATTACCCACTAGTGGGTATAATTTTGAGGAAAGCCACTAGTGAGAATTTTTAAATTTATAACAATAATAATAACATACAACACACCTTGGTAACTACTTCGATTGACATTTTAATTTAAAAATTTAAAGCATATGACACTGTCAAATAATATATCTTTAATAAATTTTTCATTTATTAAGAGGTGTTGGATAAAACGTTATACTTCACACGTGGGCAAAGTGGAATTACCCACTCGATAAAATTATCACACACTCAGCCTTCGGCTTCGTGTGCTAAAATTTCTCTCGTGGGTAATTCCTTACTTTGCTCACTTGCAAAGTAAATAACTATTATGCTCGACTGTATTATAATCACTTGTTTATTATTTTATTTAGAAGCCATAAAGTGGCTCTTTATGGAATAGTCGAATAATTATCAAAATAAACTACGAAATAAATTTCATTATTTTATTAAATAATTAAATAGGAACATCAAGATAATTTTTAAAATATTATTATTGTTATTTAAATGATTTAGTCCATATCATATCAGAATGATTGAGATGTGCAAACTTCTTAATTATTAAATTATTTCATGTCAACGTCATGTGTCAAATATAAATGTCATTTGAAGCTAAAAAAGTATATTATACATTAAGGGAGAGAAGTATATGATTTTTCTCACGGAGTAAATTGAAGCATGAGCCGTAGGCGAGGGCTACAATAGGAAAAGGAAATAAATACACTTCTCTCCTGCGGTATATACTATTTTTTTCAAGAACCCAATATTTGTGATGGTTTTTTTGTAATTCAAAATGATTTGAATTGATATGATAATTACCTTTGATTTGTTTAATTTTGTTCATTTTTTTCACATTATTTGAGCACTTTCCCTCACGATGGAAGAGAAAGTGTACAAATCTCCCGTAGATATGAAATTGGCTGTTTCAGTCATGATTTTGGTATCACAGAAACCGAGTTTTTCTCCCGGCCGAGAAAAAAAATTATTTTTAATACAGTCCAACATAATATATTAACAAGGTTTTACTGACTTTTATGTGCCACGTCCATAAAACCCTAATCTAAATTATGTACTCTATTATTAAACAATATAAAAAAAAATCGTCGAACACGTCAATTTTTATCTTAAATGAGATATATTTTAGTGTAATTGTTACCTTTAGATTTTGTTTTTGTTTTGAACGAATTTTTTATTATGAATTTAGACAAATATTTCATTTTTGCCCGGTGTGATAATAATTATTATTTAATTAATTAATAATTTTTGAAACTTGTTCTTCTATATCCGACGAAATATTTTTTAAATCACTCATTTTCGCGAAATACTTATAAAAAATTGAAAAACCACTACATAATTGTTTAAATGCCAAATTGTGGTCGTCATGGATAAAAAACATTTCTACAGCAAATACTTGGATTAATTTTCTACTTGTCAAGAAAATAAAGTCAAATTATTTAAATTTTTTATCTTTGAGCGGGCGTAGATAGAATATTGTACAATACACGTGTGATAATTAATGCATTATTAATATACTTATGTGATTACACAACATGCGTATATCTTAATAATGCTCTTATCCCACTTATATTGTAAAAATCTATTATAAAACATTTAAAATTTTAAAACAATCTAATAACAATTAAGAGGTCCAAAATTTACTAAATAATTCAAGTAGCTGTTACTCAAAAACAAAGGACAATCGAAATGTAACAATTACACTAAAATATGTTTCATTTAAGATATAAATTGACGTGTTTTTTTAATTCAGAAACGATAGTTTCAGACTTTATTGTCGCACTATATAAAAAGTTAAAAATATGTAAACTAAAAAAAAAATGTAACAGACAATAATTAAACACAGCGTGCAGAAAAAAAAAATAAAGAAGATATCAATCTCCCCCAATGATGGTAATGCGACCCAACAGCCCCTTCACCCCCCTGTCCAGGGGTACATCCCCCATCCGCAACCAGAAAACAGGCAGCAAGCCTTCCCCATCCCGGAATCCGCCCCGGAACTCACCCGCCAAATCCCGGACTGTAAAAGCAAGTCCGGACCGAAGCAGAATGCGAAAGCCTGGATCAAGTCCCAATGTAGCACAAAGAGGCTATAGCCCAGAAAGTAGAGGGAGTAAAAGAGTTAGTCCCCCACCAACTAGGAGCCAATCAGAGAGGAACCTCCGGACTAGGGGGATGAGTCCTGGGAGTCGGGGGACGATTGGGAGCAGGGGGAGTGAGTAAGTATAAAAAAACTTTTGTAAATTTGTACCTCTTGCCATTTAACTGTAAGGGAGGTAGGTATAGGAATCATGCTAAAAAGCAGTGGAAAGTATTCAGTAGATGAGCACGTTTTAGGGTCCCTAGAATACGATTTTAATAGTTTCGCGATGATGTCTGTATGTGGATTTCTAGAGTTATGGTTTCTAAATAAACTACTCAACTCAATATTATGATATTTTATATTTGCATCCCATTGGAAAGAGCTGATTATTTCCTATGATAACCACAAATGGTAGTTTACTTGAAGCCCTATCAAGTTATTTTGAAATATTTCAGTGACCCATAGTATAATAACAATTTTACTTATTATAATTTATGTTTCCAATATTATTATCCACATTTATTCGAAACATTTTCCTCTTACTGTCACCATTTACGAATTATAACTCATTAAAGAAAATTTATATTTTGATATTTAAATCTGTGCTTTTTGAAAAATCAACGCTTGAAAATAGTATATTGTAAAACTAGTGCTGAAAGTTGGATATTTCACATTTCGGCTTGTGGCTCAATTTTATGAGTGTGAAATACTCTTTCAGCACGTGTTGTACACGAAACTTTTACGACGACCACAATTAAGTAAAAAAATCTAATGTGGGCAGCACATAACCTCCCGCCCAATACTACTCTTAAACGATACAATATAGTATTTGATGAGACAGATACATACCTTTTTATTAGTTTATTTTCTATTTATATTTGAGAAATTTAATTTTATTTCGTATATTTCTTTAATTTTTTGACATATATTTCACTAAGAAAACAGCTTCATAATCAAAATGACATGTGTCACATTTCGTAAAAAAAATTAAAATTTTTAAGTTTTTAAGTGTATAAGGAATGCAAGATTTGTAAAATATAATTTCTTTACATTTTATTATCTCTAAATCTAATGAAATTTTATAAAATTAGTGTAATCGAAACACATGTAAAATTAAATAGTCTATAACTTTCAAAATACCATAAATTGTTGAAGAAGGAAATTTAACCGTGTTTTTCACGAAAAATTATTAAAGGATTCAAGTAAACTGCTACTTCCGGTTGACCAATTTTATCCAAAATCTAATCAGCTCTTCATTTAAATATAAGAAGCAAAAATTCACAATATAGTATTTTTTGGTATTATAGTATTTGAATTATGCGAGACGAAAAAATTGCCACAGACCACACACACACAAACATACATACATATACATACATACATACATCATGGCGAAAATAGTAAAATCGTATTATAGGGATCCTAAAATGTGCGTATTGATTGAAAACTCACTACCCAATTTTTTTTACCAAAAACAATACCTCCCTTACCTAGAGGTAAGCGGGAGGTAAAACTACCCGGCATGCTGCTATTTTGATTTGAAATTAATTAAATTTTATTGCAATAAAAACACACCAATTTATATATGTATTTTACAAAATTCTAAACGATCGAAGATAAAGTTTTGTACGTAATACTTGGTATAACTATAAATTTATTAATTCTGTAGTATTTATGCACATTTAATTTTCTGTGAAATGAAAGTACAAATTAAAACAAACAAATAATAAATTAGTCATAAATGTATATTTATTTATTTTTATTTATAAAATGCATTAGTATAATCGTCCTTGAAGAACACACATTATTAAATAATTTAAGTTTCACAGACAGATAACCGATAGCAGATAAATGCATGAAACATTTGATTTCCATTACGACACCCCTCTATTTTACTGTTTTATGAATCATATGATTTATTATATGAACAATACATTTTATTTTTATTTTATCCGTAATTATTGTCATGTATCGCATTCTGGCAAATCAATCGAAATTTGTATATAATAAAAGTACAATAATTTGTCCAAAATTGTTATTGAAAATATAATAGTTGTTGAATAAATCTCACAAACTAAAACGAATTTGTTGACTAAAAAGTAAAAGGATTATGGTATTGTTTTAAATTTTTTCAAGAACTCTTACTCAATTTTCCTCTCTAAATAATGAAAGTAATTAATGAGGAAATTTGTATGAGAAAGGAAAATGCAATGAATGATTTGTTTCGAATTATTATTATTAAATAAAAGTCAAGAAATGAAACAGGTAATTTGTATACCGTATTATTAGTGAAAGGAGGTACATTTTAATTATTGCAATATCCAATTTATTACTTTGATAAATAAGTATTCTTTATTGCTTTATCATTGGAAATATATAAAAAATATTCTAATACTATACTCGTTTAATTAATATAAAAAAATTATATTGTAATGGAATGGAGTGCAAAAGAAATAAAAGTATTTATTTCATATAAGATAAACACGTTTTAGGGTCCCTCTTCCTAGAATACGATTTCACGATAAATGAACGATAGATTACTTAAAGGCCTATTAAGTTTTTTGGGCATATTTCAGTAATTAATTGATTTATAATAAATTTTGTTTTAAATCGGCACTTAAGTGTTTAAAAATCGTCATTAAAAGCTTAGAAACCGTCACTAAAGTAACCCATTATACGACGATTTAGAGCAACGCAGTGTTGGCAAGCGTAAAATAATTATTTTACAACTAGAATAACTTTGATAGATATATGACGTATTGTAGTAAATTTATATGTAAAATGAAACAATATGTACAAGAATTAATTGTGATGAAGAAATTAAGCACAAAACACATAATTTTGCTTGTTATTTATGAAAACTTCACTGTTCGAGGTTGGCAACACTGAGTGTTGACAACTGACAGATGTATAAACTGATAGATGTAAAAACTTAACCTATACAATAATTTTTTTACAGTTTTTTTTTTTCTAATTTTAGATTTCAAATAAAATTTAATATGTACCTGGTTTATTTTAAATTAATATGGTTAATAATATTTAATTCCATATTCGTGATAAAAAGTTAAACTTCAGTGCCTTGAAAAATAATTAACTATTGTTATATTTAAAAAGATATGTAATATTATTTGATACAATTCTTATTTGAATATTTTTTCATTATCTTGTATTGTTTATAAACTATTTATGCAGGATATCATACTAACAACCCCCAAAGATATTAAAAGAGGAGTAGCCACAGGGGTAGTAAATTTGACGGCAGCAGGGATCGAACTGAGGATCTTATGTTCCGCAGTCCGATGCGATACGATGGAGCTGTTTATCCAACATAAGAAAATTTAAAATTGCAATATAAAAGAAACTGAAAAGCGAATATAAAATAAGCCTTTTTAGTCTTCATAAACAAGCTCCTAGTGTAATTTTTATTTTTAAATTTTTTGTGGGTGTCTTTTTCTACCCTTAGGGGTAGATTTTTTTCAAATTCAATTGGAACCAATTTCGAGGTATACTGTAATTTAATAAAAGAGAATAATAAAATCGGACTACTCTGTAAAAAGTTATGCGGGGTCATAAATTTAAAAAATCTGGTGTGGTCACCACACTACTTTCTTACAAATAAAACCAACTGAATACGCGACTCGTTCCTTGCGTATGACTTTATTTTGACAATTATTTGATATATAGATGTTTAAACGTGTTTAATTTTTTGTTCTCATTATAACTATGAATAACTTTCCAACTAATAATACATATTTTTTTTTATAATATTTCAAACGGCACATTTTTTGACAATTCACAATTAAGTGATACTCGTATATATACATGTTTAAAAAGTTTTAGTTTTTATTCCCATTGTAACTAAGATAATTCAAATATATTCTTAAATATATAATTTCGTTTTTCTCAAAATTAGAAGCATGTACAAGAAAAGTGCAAATAACATTTTATATTCCAAACATTTTGGTAAGATCTTTCAGTTGAAACTTTTTTCACAGCTCATTATATTTAAAAAAAATTTAATTGATTGATTTGTGTGTCCAGTAAACTTCCTCTTCCGGTTTGTCAATTTCACTCAATATCAACTCAGCTCTTTATATTTTCATAAAACTTATAAATTCCAAGTTTCATTTACATATCTTGTCTCGTTCATGAGATACTGCGCACATGGACATCCATCCATCCTCACACACAGACATCATTGAGAAATTGGTCTTAACGGATTCAGTGGACGTCAAAATATATATTACCGCAAAAATCTCGTCAGCACACAGACATTAATGGATTTAGTGGACGTGAAAATATGTATTTCCACAAAAATCTCGTCAGCGATTTTTCATGATACCAATACGTTGTACAACAAAGTAAAAACATATACGTATCGATTTGTTGAACGTCTTTCTTTTATTCGTCGGTTAAAAAATAAGTAAATGATATTGAAAATCATTCAGAACAATTAATAATAATTGACACAGTATCACTGGTATATACCTATAATAAGCACGGAATTTTACCCCAAATAATTTTATGGATTATTAACAAATTATTTATGTAGAGTTCATGATGAAAAAATATGTAATATTGCAGTAACATATTTCATTTTTATGTCCATGCAACTTACTAGTGTAGAATCGATTATTATGTTCAGTTTTTATGATATTCGTCGTAATAATAATAATTTCTATATAGTTTTATTTTTATTACTAGAAATTAATACGTAAATTATTTATACAATTAGATATCTATAAAATAATAATAAAACATTGGAATAACAAGAAACATAGATTTTTTTCTATTTATTCTCATTATCACTTTTAATTGGCAAACATTTTTCTCGACGTCATTAATTTTTTATACTTTTTATAGCAACAACGCAAACGTCAAACACTGTACCTAACGACACAACAATAAAAAATAAATCAGTAATCAATAAAACTTTGTCATTGTTGTTTTGAAAACATTCAACAATTAGGTCTCTGTTGCCCATGCCAACAATCAAAAATAATCTATTCCTCTAATTGTTAATTATTCCACATTATCTATCATGATTAAAATTTAATAATCCTTCATATAAAATTACAAACATTAAAATGAAGAATTAATTCACAATAAAATACTTTTTATTCAAACGGCGGTTAATGTGTAATAAATCAAGATAAAATTTATAGAATGTAATTACGGTTTCTAGAATAATTGGAATAAAAAATGTATTGACCAACAAACAGAAAAAATATAGATAGAGATCAATAAGTTAACAAAGCTCGACGTAAATGCAAACATTGCCAAGAATTTTTGTCTCATTAATAATTTCAAACAGACAAATATTTTTATATTTACTTTTGATATTAAATGGGTTACTCCAAAGCTATTGGGTTTTGACGAATTAATTACTTAATAAGTAATAAGAAATATTTTTTGCTTTTTGGGGTAAAGTGGATTATGTATTCATATATGTGGTACTGTCTTTTCTTCTCTCTTCAAAATGGGTAAATGGTGTCATGATATATTTATATATTTATACACAACTGTCAAATAATATACCCATAATTAAACTTTATTTTATCAAATAATTACTTTTTTCTACTCCTGTATAAAAATATATCCCTATTATTTCAATTTTTTTGATGAATTATAGTACCCATAATTCACGATAGTGAATTATGATTCATAATGGGGTCTTTCATCATTTAAAAAAAAATTTATGAAACTTTATCTAAATTGAAGACTATCTACACTTTTAAAAAGTCTTAATTGTTATTCATTAAGTCACAATGATTTTTTTAAAATGTTGTGACGTCATAGTAGAGGTGTTGGTGGATCTTAAACAGTACAGATTGTAAATAATTGTAATCATATATTTTTTGCTTATTTTATTATTATTAACACAATAAAATGGAACATTTATGTGGCAAAAATTATTTAAATCTCTACTGTTTGAGATCCACCAAAAAAAATCATTGTGGCTTAATGAATAACAATTAAAACTTTTTAAAAGTGTAGATAGTCTTCAATTTAGATAAAGTTTCATAAAAAAAAATTTTAAAAATGATGAAAGACCCCATTCACTCTTTTTGACAAATTAAAGACGTGATGTGGATCACCAAGCAACACCTGTTTGACAGTTGACATGAAGTAAGTTGTCATTGTGTATTTTTATGTTGACGTTTTCAACCAATTTCGATCATTTTCAAAAGTGATTTCCGAATTTACTGGAGTAGAAAAGGAATTGTATTATATTCGGGATTATGGTCATTATTCACTTGGGTAATTTGCATCACTCGCCTACGGTTCGTGATGCAAACTTCATTTTCGTAAATATTGACTATCATAATCCCTCATATAATAATAATATAATAATATTGACAGTTCGATGAAATAATACTATTCATTCGTTATGTCAAATTCAAATCTTACCTGTCAAAAGAGTACAATCAAAATAACTTTAAAGTAATTTTATCCACACAAAAAGTCAAAGACAATAGGTTTCTCATTTTTCATACTTTTATTTTCTTTTCAAGCTTGAACTTTAGCTGAATAATTGGTTTTAAGACTTTCTGCTAAATGTTAAATCACCAAATTTTGTTACAACAGTACCTAGCCTAGCGAAAATACCACTTCCGGTTAACAATTTTTCCCAATAATCAAGTGGGTTCTTCCTTAGGGTATACAAATGTAAAATGCAAAATTTTATAGTTTTCTGTTTAGTAGTACTTGAGAAAATGCTTCTGAACGAAATTATACACAGACATCCACCCATCCACATGAACGCACATATGCACACACACCCACACAGACATCTCGTATAAATAGTAAAAATGAGTTCTATACGGGTAAGGATAAACTGACATCAATTTTTTTCACGAAATATGTTTCCTAAACAATGTTTTTTCACACCCTATAATCAGCAGCATACTTATAATTTAATATATTTAACTGTTAAGAATCTTGAAATATTGAGTTTTCTTTTAATTAGATAAAAAGTGTGGTATTAAAATAGGAATATAAATTATTATTATCAGACAGATTAGAAAATTAACTGTGTTTTGCATCTGATAATTTGATTAATAGCATTAATACTTTATTAAACACGTTTTATTACTTTTAAATAAAATTAATTAATTATCACGCTATACAGGGTAACTCATAACGTACGGAAAAGATTGAAAGTGTAGCTAGGCGAGCCCAAATTAATGCTTTTTTCTTAATAAACTTTTGACAAAAACTCACTAACCAAGAAGTTACAGCAAATTAAAGTTTTTTTTTAATTAACGCCTACCTATTGAATACCGCTGAAAATAATCATTATTTTTTCATTTCCCTATATAGTTATTTACTAGCGTCGACCCCGCCTACGGCGGGGGTCTCAGCTAGGGCTCCGCCATCTCTAAAAATCTCACAAAACTTATGTAGTTATAACAATATAATAGGAGATAGGTGATTAGTACTGTATAGCGGTTCGACCTACTTCGCAGATCTAAGCCCTTTGCTCCTCGACCCTGAAGAAGATTTCAACTAATTTAGGGTCCAACTGAAAGTATGGGATAATGAATCATAGTGCTTTGTTAATAATATCTCAGATGAGACCATGCAATTAATGAAGAAAGGTCATTCCTCCCTTTCATGTAACTAAATTGGCGAAAAAAGCTCGTCACTTCGTTCCTCGCTTTCATGTCATTAACATTGACGAATATCATCACTTTGTTCTTCGCTTCCATATTTTTCATTGCGAGAAGTTGTGCGTCTCAGGTTTTTCATTGAGGAAAGAGTGTGTTTTCCATTGAGGGAAGTTGTGTGTTTACCACTGAAGAAAATTGCGTATTTTCCATAGAGGGAAGTTGTGTTTTCCATTGAAGGAATTTGTTTATATTCCATTGAGGGTAGTTATGTGTTTACCATTGTAAAAAGTTATATGTTTTCCATTGCGGAAGTTGTGCGCTTTACATTGAGGGAAGTTATGTGTTTTCCATTGAGGAAAGTTGTGCTATTAGCACTGAAGAAAATTGCAAATTTTCCATTAACGGAAGTTGGATGCCTACCATTGTGGAAATTTGAGTGATTTCCATAAGGGAAGGTTGCATGTTTTTTATTGAATACCCTATAAGTTAGCTTTCTAGTAATTTCTACAAAAACAATTGCCGATCGTAATGATTTGTGATAATGAATGTTCCTCACTAACGTTCCTCAACTTACTGCTCCTAAAACATTTCATTTAATACCCGACAAGTCAGGTTTCTATGAAACAAAACAAAAAAACATGTGCTGATCGTAACGATTTGGAATAAAAAAAATTCGCCACTGCTATCCTTCATTTCCCGTCATCAAAAAATTTAATTTAATATCTACTTCATAAGTTAGCATTCTAAGAATTTCTATGAAAACAATTTCCCACTTTTATCAAATTTCACTTGATACCCCACAAGTCAGGTTTCCATGAATTTTTAGAAAAAAACAATTGCCCATCGCATTTAATTTCATTTCACTTGAAAAAAAATTATATCAGCCGTTCCATATTTTTCACAGATCGTTAGAACATGTCTATTCAAGACTTTTCATTTGATACCAAACACGATATATTTTTTATGACTTTTAGAAAAACAATCGACAATCGGATATCTTCCATTTTTTTTATATAATCATTTATCTCGTCTTTTAGATAATAAGTGATTTAAAAAAATAATTAAATCAAACACAATTTACATTAATATTTGATCATGTAATAAAGACTTCTGTGAATTGTCATCTTGTCATTTGAAATGTATCTACAGTCAATAATAATTTGCATCCTACATTAGCTTCAAATTCCGCGGTTTTACTTTATTTTTTCTAAATTTAATCGTGTAACATCCACTTTTCTAAGGACGTCAATATACAATCAAAGCAAAAAGTTTTATTCGACATTTCTAAAAAAATTTAAATTAATGTTTAAAAAATTGGCATAATATCAAACACGTTTGTTCATTTATTCTAAACACAGATAAATTTACAAAACTTCTCCAACTTGTCTACAATTAATATAATTTATATTTAAAATTTTAAACTGAACTGTCAAAAATGACAAACTGTCATAGACGTTCATCTTAAAAATTCCACGGCCGCCACACTCTTAGTTGATTTTGGCCCAAAAATGCAAGTTTTTTCAAGTTTTTTCGCACATCGTGTGCAGGAAAAATTTGAAATCATCAAAAGGACCTAATCCTAACCACACTCTAAATATCTGTGAAGGTTTCACTCAAATCCATCAATCCGTCTAATCTCTAGAAATTGGCAAAGTTGCGTGATGAATCTATAGATCTATATATAGGCCCCGATTAACCAAAATAGTATATGGACTAGCGGTCCGACCTGCTTCGCAGGTCTGACCCCTAGGCTCCGCGACATTGAAGAAGATAGCAGTCTCTTTGTTCCTCGCTTCCAAGTCAGTAAATTGGCGAAGAAAACACGTCACTTCGTTCCTCACTTTCATGTCAGTACATTGGCGAGGAAAGCTCGTCACTTCGTTCCTCGCTTTCATGTCAATATATTAGCGAAGAAAGCGCGTCACTGCGTTCCTCGCTTTCATGTCAGTGTCTCTTAACTTCCCGTCTCTAAAACAATTCATTTAATACCCCTAAGTTAAGTTGCTGATCGTAATTATTTATGATAAAGAAGGTTCATCACTATTTTTCCAACTTTTTGAACCTGAAACGTTACATTCAATACTTCACAAGCTAGGTTTAGGGGAATTTTCAGAAAAGCAATTGCCAAGCATACTGATTTATAATAAAGATCGGTCATTACTAAGTTCCTCAATATTTCACTTCTGAAACATTTTACTAGATACCCCACAGGTCGCAAATATTCATAAATTTTAAGGAAAAATAATTGCCGATCGTAATTGGTTTGCGAAAAAAATTACAACAAGCACAATTAATACATTTTCCGTGGATATTACCAAGACCAAGTGTTTTAATTTTTACCCTGCAATAGATTTCAAGTGACTTAAAAAAAATAATTATCTGCGAACTTCTAAAACATTTCATTTCATACCCCACAAGTTAGATACCTAAAAAAAAAAATTAAATTTAAATTAAACACAATTTGCATTAATATTTGATCATATAATAAAGATTTTTGCCAATCTAACATTTCTATTGTCTTCTTGGCAATTTAAAAATACCGCTAATAATAATGTATAATAATTTGCATTCCATATTGTCGACTTTACCTAATCTAACGTCAAAGTAGAATAAAATCGTGAAATTTTAACGGAAATTTTTTTCCTTTAAATTTCGCGGTTTTTTAAATTTTTATAAAATTTGATCGTGTAATATCAACCTTACCCAGTCTTACGTTATCTTGTCAGTTACACTTCAAAGTACAACCGAAGCGAATAAATTTAAACTTGTCTATTCAAGATCCTCATTTGATACCAAACACTTTATTTTTCTGATGTCTTTTATGAAAACAATCGACAGCCGCCATTTTCTATATTATCATTTGTCTCATCTATTCGACATCTTTCTTTGGATACTCAAAAAGTGATTAAAAAAAAAATTAAATCAAACATTTAACAACTTAATTAGTATTTGATCATTTCTATTGGTAATTTAAAAATATTATCAATAATAATATACAATAATTTGCATTCTCCTTTGTCAACAAATTTGGCGGATTCACTTTATTATTATTAAATTTGATCGTGTAATACCAACTTTACATAATCTAACCATAAAAAAAATAATTTTTTTTTAATTTCAAGGTTTTATTTTATATTTATTAAATTTGTTCATGTTATAAAGACTTCTGTCAATCTGACATTTCTATTATTATCTTGTCAATTTAAAAGAACCGTCAATAATAATATATAATAAATTGCACCCTACATTGTCGACAAATTTAATGCATTTACTTTATTTTTAATAAATTTGTCGTGTAATAGCGACTTTTCCTAGTTTAAATAAAAGATGCATCAAAGTGAAATTTTTTTATTGGAAATTATTTTATCATTTAAACTTCGCGTTTTTTTTTTTTTATTAAATTTGATAATGTAATAAAGAATTCTGTCAATCTGACATTACTATTATTATCTTGTCAATTTAAAAATACCGTCAATAATAATAAACAATAATTAGAATTCTACATTTTCGACAAATTTGGCGGATTAACTTTATTTTTACTTAATTTGATCGTGTAATACCGACTTTTCTTAGTTTAACGTCAAAATAGCATCAAATTGTAAACTGTTATTCGAAATAATTTTTTCCTGTCAAGTTCGCGGTTTTCTTCATTTTTATAAAATTTGGTCGTGTAATACCGTCCTTCTTCAGTCTAACGTCAGTTTGACAGTTATACTTTGAATTTAAATTCCCGGTTTTATTTAATTTTCAGTAAATTTGATCGTATAATACAGATTTAGCGTCACCATAACATATAAACTTCAAAATGCAATCAAAAAGAAAAATTTTATTAGCCATTATTTTTAATTATTTTATTTGACTTGTCTAGAATTAATGTAATTTTTAATTAAAATTTCAAACATCTGTCAAAAATAACACGTTGCACAAAAATTTGTGACAATATAAATTTTTGATTACAATAATGCAAATATTTGATTACAATAATGAAAATACTTGATTACAACAATGAAACTCTTTCATTACAATAAATTATTATATAAAACAATAAAAGTATATTATTTTCACACTAGAAATTATTATTCTAATCTCCATACCAATATTTTAAAACTGATCCTGGTCAAAAGGTGTCCGTATAAATAGCTGCCGAAAAATATTTCCTCTTGGGATATTAGCAGGTTATTGACAGGGTAGAGTAGCATAGTTTTCATCATGAATATGACAACTTTCGTCATCAACTGTTTGAGATTTAAATAACAACGTAAGATAATTTAATTGAATTTAATAAGAAATCTGCTGACATATGTACTGTAATCTTCCTCTTCATGAATTTTTCTTATAATATATAATACAGCTAATGCTATATTGCTTCATTAGTATTTAATAATTTTATGCGTAATTCTATAGTTGATATCTTGTAAATACAACAAAATTTAATTTTATCATTGATGCTTGATTTATTTGTAGATATATGTTTTTCTCTACAACATAAAATAAAAATATATCTTCCTACTACGTATTATATTTAATTCACTATTTATAAATGAAGAATCAACTTTTTTAACGATTCCCTCACTCGATATACCGTGAAATGTCAAAATTTTTCACAAATTCAGGAATACATTATGTTTACACTTTGATAGCCCTAATACATCGAATAAAATTAGTTTCATTGGTATTTAATCATTTCGTACATAATTGTATAGTATTTCATAAATTGTTCCGTGAAAATATAACCAAACTTATGGTTGATTTTTTTTTTTATGGAATTCTTGAAATATGAGTTCTCTGCAATATAATCGGGAAAATGTATATTGTACAATTAAATTATACACACTTACCATAAATTATAATTAATTTTTGGTTGTTTATGTAAAAAACAACATTTTTAATCAATGATACTTCAATCTGTACAAGGATTTTGAATTAAAAAGTTGTATGTTTTCATTTTGACTGCTCCTAATTCATCCAATATAATTTGTTTTATAAGTATTTATTAATTTCTTCCGAAATTCTATAGTATTTTCAAATTTAATTTGTTCTTTGTTCATATAACCTAATTTATATATGACATTTATAATGAAGTTCGTAATGTATTTCCTGCAAACATATTAGGAGAAATGATATTCTATAATTAAATTATACACTTACCATGAATTTCATTTAGTTTCAGTGTATTTGTAATTTAGTACGTGACCCAAACTATTTTTCATAAAATATTGACGTTTACAAATCAATTTGAATTAATTGCAACTGTCAAAATATGTAAATCATTTCTACCACTTTAAAAAATTTACAAAATAGTACTCATGTTCGCTCCTTTATTCTAAACACAAATAAATATAGCAAACTTATCTAACCTGTCTACAATTAAAGTAATGTATAATTAAAATTTTGAACTGAACTGTCAAAAATGACAAGTTGTCATTCTTTTTTTTTAAAATTAAAGATAAAGTGTATTGACAGTTCACTTTGAAATTTTAAAAATAAATTACTTAAATTCTAGACAAGTTAGACAAGTATGGTAAATTTATTTCTGTTTAGAATAAATGGGCGTACATTCCTAATATTTTGTAAAATTTTAAAACATCAATTTAAAAATAAAAAAATGAATTTGAAAGTGAACTGTCAATACCCTTTATCTTTGAATTTTTAACAGAAGTAGCAACGCGTGTTATTTAACAAAAGCTACACGAAACAAAAAATTAGTTTATTTACTTAATATCTCGCACATCATGTGTAATAAAAATGTGAAATAATGAAAAGGCCCTATTCCCAGCCAAACTGTAGGTGCCTGTAAAGGTTTCACTCGAATATATCAAACCAAGTAGGCTCTAGAGCTGCGCACAAATGGTTTCTAGGTAGCCAAAAATTTTAACTGAATAGTATATTGGATGTATCAAGGCACTGAAGTTTAATTTTTTATCACGAATATGGAATTTAGTTGCCGAGGAAAATAAACCATGTGAGTGATAAAAAGGAACTTCAGTGCCGCGGTACATATTAAATTTTATTTGAAATCCAAAATTAGAAAAAAAACTGTAAAAAAATATTATAAAGGTTAAGTTTATACATCTGTCAGTTGTCAATTGGAACTGACATTCAGTGTTGCCAACCTTGAACATTGAAGTTATCGTAAATAACACTTAAATTTATGTGTTTTGTCCTCAATTTCTTCATCGGAAATAATTTATTAATTCTTCTTGCACATATTGTTTCATTTTACGTATAAATATACTACAATACGTCATAAATCTGGCCAAATTATCCTACTTGTACAATAATTATTTAACGGTTGCCAACACTGCGTTGCTCAAAATCGTCGTATAATGGGTTATTTTAGTGACGATTTCTGAACTTTTAATGACGGTTTTTGAGCACGTAAGTGACGATTTCAAATAAAAGGTGTTTCTTTCAAATCTTTTAATTTTAAATTATGCACCCAACAAAAAATAATATCATAACAGTGAATTGTAAATTATTTTTAATGTTTTATTATTCCATAAATCATAATTATGTCTACATATTCCTCGGTACTGAAAGTA
The DNA here is from genome assembly GCA_963942605.1 of Poecilus cupreus. Lineage (NCBI taxonomy): Eukaryota > Metazoa > Arthropoda > Insecta > Coleoptera > Carabidae > Poecilus > Poecilus cupreus. Next base: position 10,309,602 of record OZ012722.1, read on the forward strand.
TTAACAATTTTGCACTTAATTATATTTTATTATACTTTGACGTTTAATGAATTGACACGTAAATGAATTTCAACAGCAACTAGTTTTCCAGTTGTGTTTTTGTTTTTAAGTGGCTCTCAACCATGTGTACAACAATTTTTGAACAACAAAAGAAAAATTTATATAGCCATTACTTTTATAATAATACAATACTATTAATTTTTTTAACTGCACATTGATTAACTAAGTATTCCCAGTTTCTATTTAAAACATAATTAAATGTCGTAGTTTATAACAAGTGCTCATTAATTAATTCAACTTTAATGTGTTGCACCCTTTAGGTTATTAAGTTTTTGTCAAAAAATAGTTATTTATGTATCAGAGCACTCAAGCTCAATTTTTTATCACGAATATGGAATTTAGGGCCGAGGAAAATAAACCATGTGGGTTATAAAAAGGGACTTCAGTACCGAGGTACATATTAAGTGTAAAAAAATTACAATATAGGTTAAGTTTATACATCTTTCAGTTGTCAATTGAAACTGACAGTCAGCGTTGCCAACCTCGAGAAGTGAAGTTATCGTAAATAACACTTAAAATTATGTGTTTTGTCCTCAATTTCTTCATCGGAATTAATTAGTTAATTCTTCTTGTAAATTTTGTTTCACGTTACGTCCATATTTACTATAGTACGTCAATATATCTTCCAAAATTATCTTACTTGTACAATAATTATTTAACGGTTGCCAACACTGCGTTGCTCAAAATCGTCGTATAATGGGTTACTTTAGTGACGATTTCTGAGCTTTTTATGACGATTTTTGAGTACTTTAATGCCGATTTCAAATAAAAGACATTATTTTGGGCTTTACAGCTACACTTTAAATCTTTTCTGTACGTTAAAAATCAACCTGTATTATTGATTACAAAATATAGCAAATGAATTTACTAGCCGTCAAATCTCTGTCCCCAACTTTACAAAGAAACAGTCACAGATTATAATTTATTAATAAAAGTACAAGGTTACAAATCATACAATTTCTGAAAATTCTAATAAATTTTTTAAATGTCAACAATATACGCCACATATTCCTCAGCCCACTTATCATGCATGCCAGCAATTGCCTAGATACAAAACAGTTGAATCCGCATGTCAAACAGAAACAAATGCAATGTCATATGTGAATCAATAAAATTATTGGTAATTACGCGCTTGACACAAAGGACAACAAAACAGACAAATCAGGTCAAAAGCTAATCATGATTTATCGTAATATGGATAAATTATATAGTTTAGGACAGTTGAAGACGATTTTAGGTATTTACCTTCAAATAGATGTCGAAAAGTAAATGGTTGTTTTATTGTTGGCAATTGTTTTAATGTTGCTAGGTTATTAGAAACAAACAGATGAAATTTGTTAACAGATAAATTGCTAGGTATAATTATTCCGTAGAATAGGTCATAGACCCAAATCCGTTCAACTACATATTATTAATCGTTTCCTTTGAAACGTTTTTTCAATATTATACACTATTGTGTCCCTAAAATACAATTACACTACTTTTATGAAGACGCTAGTGTGTGAAGCGATAGCATTTTCAAATTTCATATTTAAAATTTCGAGGGTCAGGTTATCAGCTGATTTTAGTAACAATCCATCAATTGGAAGTGCTAATTTACTTGAAGGCCTTTTAAGTTTTTTGGGCATAACTGAGCAAATAATTCGTTTATATGTTGAATATTAAAAATCATTTAATCCAACACCTTTCAATAAATGCTCTATAATTTTGGCTATGGTTTATGGTTTAAAATAAATAAGGAAAGTAACAGATTACTCACTAGTGGGTATAATTTTGAGAAAAGGCACTGGTGAGTAATTTTCTATTTATAACAATAGTTATTTACTTTACAAATGGGCAAAGTAAGGTATTACCCACGAGAGAAATTTTAGCACACGAAGCCGAAGGCTGAGTGTGATAATTTTATCGAGTGGGTAATTCCACTTTGCCCACGTGTGAAGTATAACGTTTTATCCAACATCTCTTAATAAATGCAAAATATATTAAAGAAATATTATTTGACAGTGACATATGATTAAATTTTTGAAATTAAAATGTCAATCGAAGTAGTTACCAAGATGTTGTGTGTTATTATTATTGTTATAAATAAAAAATATTCACTAGTGGCTTTTCTCAAAATTAAACCCACTAGTGGGTAATCTGTTACTTTCCTTGTATAAAATCGCCATAGTTATAGAGCATTTATTGAGAGGTGTTGGATAATAGCTATTTGTCAAACTAGAGAGGAAAGCGCTTCGTTTTCCCCCTCGCTGCGCTCATGAGGCATTTCGAACTAGAGTGGAAGAAGAGCTTTCCTCTCGTGTTAGACACAACATTTTTTCCACGATATGTTTCTAAAAACGATTTGCTCGGACCTAAAATACACTTTGAGAACAAAACTGTCACGTTAAAAGTTAGGTTATCAGACACAAGGCGGTGTAACAGTGTTGCCAATGGACTAATCTTAAATATCTTTAATAAGTTGTCAAATTGTGATTTAATAAGAAAAAGAAAAATATAAGACATAATTGTAAAATAATTTAAATTATGTATATCACTAAAATAAGGATTTTCAATCAATTTAGAAATTTATTTATAATTTTTGTAATATATTTTTTGTAAATAACATTCATATTGGTAACACTTCTATATTTTCCTCTCTAGAGAGGAACAACACATTTTCCACACTATTTCGGGAGAAGAACGATGGGGTTTCCTACCATGTCGTGAAAAAAAATAATAACACAACACCTTGGTAACTACTTCGATTGACATTTTAATTTAGAAAATTTAAAGCACATGTCACTGCCAAATAATATATTTCTTTAATAAATTTTGCATATGTATATTATGAGATGTTGGATAAATCGTTATACTTGACACGTAGGTAATTCCTTACTTTGCCCAGTTGTAAAGTAAATAACTATTGTTATATTTAAAATTTTGACGCGTCATAATACTTACATAAATGCGAGAGATAAAAAAATGTAAAACTATATTGTCTACAAGTTTTATTTAATTTTGTACCGTTCAAAAGTTCTTTAGAAGAGTGTTAAGCATTTCGATTTTGTCGATTCATCTATTTCTCTTACACATACGTCGTTATGCAAGAGAGAAAACTTTTTAATGTCACTTGAAAAGAAAACCTTCATCGTGTAGTACACGCTTTAGAAAAGCAGATTTGTATAAATATAAATAAAGCTCTATAATGAAATACGGTTCGTGAATTCCGATCGAAATCGGTTTTTTTGTTTTTTAATGAATGGCCAACGTGAATAACTATTTATTTTTTAAAAATATCGCCCCCGGGTGGGCTCGAACCACCAACCTTTCGGTTAACAGCCGAACGCGCTAGCCAATTGCGCCACGGAGGCTTGTGTATATTCAGGTTTCTCAAACTAACGTCCTTCTAATCTTTCATTCAACAATATCAGATCAATAGCCTCGAATTGTTTCGTCTGTCATCATTTATTTATACAAGTATATTACGAGTTTTGTTGTATAATTTTGGGTATAAATCTAGAGCATTTCCTAGTAGGTAATTATATACTGAATTATTTCAAATTTTGGGACAATAACCCAAGGAATATAGAAGGTCTAATGGAACAATTAAATACATTAGTGACAATTAGATGTATCTGATCAAAAATAGAATACCAAAAATAACGCTATTAGTGTTTAAAGTTAATGTTTAATAATTACATTTCACACATGTTTTATGCATACCGAGGAAATACAATGTTATTTTTGTATTGTAGCGGAAGTAAAAGAAGTTTCTTACGGATTTAAGACTAAAAGTGCAAATACAAAAAAAAATGTTTAGATTGAAGAACTGCATCTAATAAGCCTAATTATAATATTCACAAATTAGTAAAAAAAAATTTCACCGTTTAAACAGTGATTCTTAAGGTGAACCATCCGGGACAATACGGGCTGAAGATAGCGCAAGATGAACATGACTTTTTTGAAACAATATATCATTATTATAATAAATGAAACATATAATGTTTTATACCTACGTTTGTAGATAAAAGTCCAAAATTTTGTAATACATTTTAAAAAGCTAATTTTGTTTACATATTATACATAAACATAATTTTCAAAGTAGTCAAATATATGCCACACATTCCCATGAACGATGTAATGCAAATAATGTGTATATTTATAAATATAATCGTCTATAACATACTAAAATTATTTTTCATTTGAATTTACAGTTTTTGAGAAACAAATAAAAATATACCAAAAAATGTGTTTTTTGGTATATTTTTATTTGTTTCTCAAAAACTGTAAATTCAAATTGAAAATAAACTTAGTATGTTATAAATGATCATATTTACAAATATACGAATTATTTTTATTACTGTAGTCGTTCATGGGAATGAGAGACACAGTATCAAAGTTCTGAATTTTTGACCAACTAGACTTCAACGAATATTTTTTTATAGTTTAATGTTTCAGTTATCCTTTTCATCCACATATATAAATACTAGAATGTTCAAAAACCGTACTGTAATAATTGTTTTGTTTTGCGATAAGAATAATTGTAAGAAATAATTTATTTAAATTTGAATTTGCAAAACAAAATTCATGGGAGTGAACGAACCCAACGAAAATATGTTCTTCATCTGACATTGCAATGTACAAGTCACTGTAAAAAATCCATGAAATTTTGACGAATGGAGGGTATTGGACCATGAAGAACATGAAAATAAATAAAGAATACAGATTTTGCTGTTTTTTAAAAAATAAAGGATTCGTTCTTTCGACGCGTATGTTTGACCTTAAGCAATGATGATCATAAGGAAGTTTTTCGGTTACGGTAGAAAAAACTGGTAAATAAATAAATGCAGAAACTTTTTCACTACAATAAACTATTTAACTATTTGGATGTAAATTAATTAGAGAACCTAATAATTGTAAATTTTAAAAATAGCATTGAAAACACTTCGATTCAACATCCTGTATATATATTTTATTTTTTAATAAAGACAGTTAGGGGACTAACTAGGTTTGGTCATGTACAGTTTAATAAGTGAATGATTGTGAATTTATGTGAAACACACAAAAACTAGCATGCTCTTCAGTGAGATTCGAACCTACGGCCTCTAGTGTGCTAAGCTGGTGACATACACAGTAAAAAAATTATAGTCAAAATTGACAAAATTTTAATAAAATTTCCCAGACGATCCACCGTTAATTTTTGTTAATTTATAAAGTTTCAAATTTGTTAGCAAGTAACATATTTTTGTGTATTTCGTAACTAAAAATATTTGCGAATGTAGTGTAATTATTAACATTTATTTTTATGTGCTTTTGACTAAATATTTTAGTAATTATATTGAAGCAAAACAATAAATCATAGTTATTATAACAAATTTAGTTATTACAAAGGATACAAACTTTCTTTAACAATTTCAAATTGATAAGTTAGCTAAATTTACTTTGTTATTATTGTCGAGTCTATTTGTTAAATTTTATAAATGCAGCAAATAAATAAAAACTACACTTTTTCTTGATAAAATTTCAGAATTAACAAAATTTTAATTTAACAAATTGTCATATTTGTTCAAATTGTTAATTTAACACAATATATTTGTCAATATTAACTAAAAATACTTAACAACCGTAAAATTAACAAATCACAAATCAAAATTGTAATATAATTTTTAATGGTAATTATAAACTGTATTTTGAAACAGATTATGTTTTTATAACTTTAACGAATTTAGGATTCAGCAATTTAATTTTAAAATAAAATGTGTTCCATGACTTCCGAAATGTTAAGTACCACTGGTTTAAAGTTGCTTAAGCGGGAGGTTATGTGCTGACCATTAAAGTGCGTAGGTGTTTCTGATAATCTACATTTTAAATGTAATTGCAATTTCATCGAATTGATGATTAATGTAAGACGTTATTCTAAGTAATTCTTGACCTCCACCTAATCTATATTGGAAATCTATGTAAATGTTCTTAATACATTAGAGAACGCCCTTACGATATGTTAAACGATTAGAATAGACCTAACCAGCCCAGCTGTAACCTTTGACATCACTCATTCATGAAACTGGAGATTAAAATCTATCAATGATGTAATACAACATCGTATTGATTTTCTTAATTTAGTTTGGTGGATTGTAGGAGTAATTTACACCGATATCATCATTTTTTCTTCCGGGCCCATGTAATGTAATGTAATCAAAATATTATTAAGAGAAATTCTGGCACTGGAAGCCACTCGCTTCGTAAGCGAAGTATGATTAGATTAATCGAAATTTTTGATCCGTCATAATACCTCCTGTATGTATACAGGATGGTTTATAACGTACGGAAAAGATCGAAAGAGTAGCTAGGGAGATAAAAAATAATGTACTTTCCTTGATAAATTTTTGACAAGGAATCCCAAAACGTGGTTATCTGTTGAAAACTCACTACCGAAAAAGCGGGCCATTCCTTCCCAAATGGGGTCTTTCACCATTTTTAAAAAATTTTTTTTTATGGAACTATATCTATATTGAAGACTATCTATACTTTTTAAATGTCTTAATTGTTATTCATTAAGCCACAATGATTTTTTAAAAAATGTTGTGACGTCATAGTAGAGGTGTTGCTGGATCTAAAACAGTAGAGATTTAAATAATTTTTGTTACATAAATGTTCTATTTTATTGTAATAATAATAATAAAATTATTAAAAAAAAATATGACTACAATTATTTACAATCTGTACTGTTTTAGATCCAGCAACACGTCTACTATGACGTCACAACATTTAAAAAAAATCATTGTGGCTTAATGAATAACAATTAAGACTTTTTAAAAGTGTAGAGTCTTCAATATAGATAAAGTTTCATAAAAAAAATATTTAAAAAAATGGTGAAAGACTCCATACTTGAAATACATGTTGTAGAGCTTAAAATGCTGCATGTAAATCAGTAAGCAATAGTTATTTATTTAACTAGGCATCAAAATACTATATTTACAGCAGAGGCTGCCGTTTCATTGACGAGGCAAAGCCGAGGAAATGACTGCTGCCGAAGCTATAAATCTGTGTTTGTTGTTTTAAGTGGGGCGATAATTAAAACACCCTGAAAATCGATTTGAATTTGGTTCTGAACTCCGCCCCAAATTTCCAAAACACATCTTTGGTAACAATTAGAAATGATCGAAATTCGAACCCGCGAACTGTCGTCTGCGTCGTACCCAAAGTACCACATATACATAAATATTTAATTTCCCTATAAATAAATAAAATCTATAAATACTAAACATCGTCATATTGTCAAATATGTCAAACGTACAGAATAAATATTAAATATTTTCTTTTGACAGAGAAACATATTTCAATACACCCTTAAGTGTCATGTTTGTTCCCATATAAAATATTAATTTGGGGGGTGGCATCCCGAAAATAACCCCAATACCCCACTCTGTTTGATAGCTGTCATTCGGTCAGAAAATTTCACGACGATAACTTCAAATGATTGCGGTGAAATAATTGAATTGTTATTGATTTTATTACTTTTGAGAGCAATCGAGTGAGTGGTGATTCAAATGTTTGATAAAAAGCTGAAGTAAGTTTACAAATATTTCAAAACATTAAAGTGCAGTTTAACATAAATATATCATCACGCTATTTATCCATTTTGGAAGAGGTACTTTGCTTATTGTAGATCATGGTAGCTAGAAATTTTGGCCCCCAGTTAAAGTTGAAATATTATAGATAGTGTTTAATTTGTCGGTTATGGGAATCGAACTGAGGATCATAGGAACATAGAGTATCTTCATTTCAAATAAACAATTGTTTATACTGAAACATTTTAAAAACTATTCAATTCTATAGAACTATTCTCAATGTGTAAATTATAAATATAAATAAACAAAATAATAGTACCTATATTATATTTTAAAAGAGAGATGTTTATGATTTTTTCCCGCGGAGTAAATTGAAACACTAACCGTAGGCGAGGGCTATAATATAAGGGAAAAAATACACTACTCTCCTGCGGTGTATATACTATTTTTTTAACGACCCTAATATTTATGATGTTTAATGTATTACAAACTTATTTAAATTGTAATTGTAAATTATTATAGTTACCTGTGGTTTGTTTAATTTTATTCATTTTTCACAATATTTGAGTACTTTCCCTCGCGACGGGAGAGAAAGTGCACAAACCTCCCGTAGATATGAAATTGGCTGTTTCTGTCATGATTTTGGTATCATATAAAAATATATTTGCTCCAAACTAATTATATTTTGATGATACTAGATGTATGATTATTAAACTTTAATCGTTATTTATAAAAGTATACACAGTACATAATAAATTATTATACTTCATTTACTACATATTTTTACTTGAAATCGGCACTAAAGTGCTCAAAAATCATCATTAAAAGCTCAGAAATCGTCACTAAAGTAACCCATTATACGACGATTTTGAGCAACCCAGTGTTGGCAACCGTTAAATAATTATTGTACAATTAGGATAATTTTGGCAGAGATTGACGTACTATAGTAAATTTGGACGTAAAATGAAACAAAATTTGCAAGAAGAATTAACTAATTAATTCCGATGACGAAATTGAGGAAAAACACATAATTTTGAGTGTTCTTTACGCTAACTTCACTTCTCGAGGTTGGCAACACTGACTGCCAGTTTCAATTGATAACTGACAGATGTATAAACAACCTATATTGCAATTTATTTACAGTTTTTTCGAATTTTAGATTTAAAATAAAACTTAATATATACCTTGGCACTGAAGTTTCTTTTTATCACTCACATATTTATTTAGTAGAAGATTGTAATGATATAATGGCGAATTTACGAGTTAATTTCTTTCCATTTCTTTCTGTTAAATAAATAGTTAAATCTAAGAATGTTTTATGAAATGTGTAATATTTTTCATTTTGTTTAATTTTTCATAGCCGTATTACAATTTTTCTTATAAACATTACTTTTAAGTTGATTTATGTCATGAAAAACTAATATTTAAGCATCCAAATGGGCCTTATTACATGCATTTTTAAATTCTGAACAACTTTTGTATTTACACATCTGCTGTAAAGGGACTAAGTAAAAATTAACAGGAATATTAAAAAATATATCACTGGAAAGTGAGTTTTCAACAGATAAACATGTTTTGGTGTCCCTAGAATTAGATTTCACTATTTTCAGTCTCTATGTGAGTGTGTACGTGTGACAATTTTTTCGGCAACGATACCTCAAATTTCAAATTCTAGGGCATATCTCAGTAAATAAATGAGTTAGAGTAAATGTTAATTTAATGCATTTCTTTTATATTTTGCATAGTAATTTTATAGAGCATATTTCATCGTAACTACTTGTATTTTCAGAGACTTTAAAGACGTAAGATTGTACATTATCATAAATTAAAAATAAAAGATTAATTCTGCAACTTTATGAGACCAAGATAATTTTTATTACTATTGTGACTGAACTAAAATTTATTTTCTTTCTTTTCTTTGTAAAGTAATAAATAATTCTAAAGGACTTGAAATGAGCAAAGCTTATTAAGCTAACATTACTAGAATATTATTTTTCATAAATGCAATGAATTAGATACTTAGAATATACTTTCAACAATAAATAAATATAGCATCATGCTGTTTATCCATTCTGAGGATAGGAATAAAATTCAATATTATTATTACTATTAATACGTTATAAAGAAAATCGTTTAGCTTTTCGTTAACTTAAGAACTTAGCGTGTAAATAAGTTTTTCTGTAAGGTGATTGAACTTTTGACAATTGATACAGATTATTAATCACGCTTTTACAAAGCTGTCAGGTTGTCAACGAACAACGAACCCAAAATAGAATACAAATTGTGTTCGTATTTATTGCACCACTATTATTAGACATATATGTACATTATCAATGTTTAAGATACTACATAAATACATACAGAACTCTCGCTATATTCCACACAATGGAGTAAAACGAACCTTCTTGAAACACAATCAACCAACAATCAATCTAAGAATCTGAATTTTAGAAACTATTAAAATATTCTAGGGGCCCTAGAACTTGCTTATCCAATGGAGGGTTATGATTTTGACGTCACAGACAAGAAAGAGAAAGATGAGGTAAAAGTTGAGATGGAAGTTCATAACACAAACATCAATGTTTTGACGTTTGATATGGTGACAAGGTTATGTTTTTATTTTTGAAGTTTATTATTTAGGAAACTTAATAAATTTAACTCTGACTATATATTCTTTATAGTAATAAAGTAAGTCACTATTGCACAAACCATACACACACTTTATATTTCATATTTAGCATCATTTCAAGAACTGTCATTTTGACAGCGTTTTGTTTGTGTTTCGCCCATGTGAATTTCATCGTAGTTCAATGAAAACATCAATAGATGGCAGCACGAAAATTTGCTTCTGTATAACCCTCCATTGAAAATTCACTACTGAATTTTTAACGTGATTCCTTTACCACCCTTACATATTGTGGCGGGAGATAAAGTAAACATAATTACAGCAAAGGTTCCCCGTATAATAAAAAATTAATTATTTTGTAGATATAATCATTTACAAAAATATTTCTTTTTTTTTAGATCGGGAAGCATAGAACGACTAGACGACACGGGACATTTCCGAAGAATCATCACAAGTCATCAAACAGCAGAAGATAACATAAATGTTGTCATTAGGTAAGCATCCGTTTTCACGTTATAAATTTATCTCTAAATATTTAACGAAATATTGATTCATTTTGCAGAGTACGGCCTCTCAATAACAAAGAAAGGAAGTCGAGCAATAACATCGTCGTCCAGTTTCCGGGAAATGGACAAATATTGGTAAATAAATGTAGTTTATAGTAAATAAATTAAGCATCACTCCATTTGCCTATTTTGAGTGTAACACACTCTCCTTAGACGTACAAATTTCTTGCATAAGGATTGTCTACTCATAATTAATCAAAGAATCGTTTTACCTGAAACTTATCACACATTTTCCGAACAACCCACAACCTGTATTAAGGTCAAACATACGCGTCGAAAGAACGAATCCTTTAATTAAAAAAAAAAAAAAAACCAGCAAATTCTGTATTCTTCATTTATTTGCATGTTCTTTATGGTCCAATAACCTCCATCCGTCAAAATTTTATAGATTTTTCTCAGTGAGTTGTACATTGCAATGTCAGATGAAGTACATATTTTCGTTGGGTTCGTTCAATCCCATGAATTTTGTTTTGCAAATTCAAATTTAAATAAATTATTTCTTACAATTATTCTTATCGAAAAACAAAACAATTATTACAGTAAGGTCTTTGAACATTCTAGTATTTATATATTTGGATGAAAAGGATAACTGAAACATTAAACTATAAAAAAATATTCGTAGAAGTCTAGTTGGTCAAAAATTCAGAACTTTGATACTGTGTCTTTCATTCCCATGAACGACTACAGTAATGAAAATAATTCGTATATTTGTAAATATGATCATCTATAACATACTAAGTTTATTTTCAATTTGAATTTACAGTTTTTGAGAAACAAATAAAAATATACCAAAAAACACACTTTTTGGTATGTTTTTATTTGTTTCTCAAAAACTGTAAATTCAAATGAAAAATACTTTTAGTATGTTATAGACCAGGGGTGGGCAACCTCCGGCCCGCGTAAAGTTCCAATCCGGCCCGCGAGATCTTTAGAAGAAATAATAAATATTTTCAAAAACAAAAATTTTAAATTAGGTTAGTACCCAACATAAAGAAAATGGGAGATTTACAGTTTAATTTTCGATATAATTCGTCTAGTATAAATTAAGAAATAAATATAGTACTTAGTTAATTTTGTTTTATTATTGTTTTTTATATTTAAAAAAAAATTATAAGTAACAAAAATGTGTCAATTAACAACTACGGCCCGCGTACGAAACGAAAATCCTATTCTGGCCCCTGTTATACAAAAGGTTGCCCACCCCTGTTATAGACAGGGTTGGCAAATATCATGATATTTATATAAATATCAAAATATCATAATATCAGATATATATCGGATATATATCCGATAATATATCCGATATATATCAGGAATTTCGTTCTTAGGCTATATGCAAAAAAAAAAAACATAAAACGTAAAATACCTTTATTTTAGTAAACAACAAAAATCAAACTTTAGTTTAAAATAACAAAAAACAAGACAAAAATTATTATTATTTAAGTAACAAGAAATAACATTTTTCCTAAATATATTTATATAAATAGTAAATACCTAAATGAGTAAATACTATTGTAGTTTGACATATGATATAAAATATTCATATTATTTAAGTAACAAAAAATAACATTTTTCTAAATATTTATATTACATAAATATCAAAATAACTTGTCGTTTGACATGTTTTTAAGTTTCGCACAACCGGGCCAAAGGAATATCATCATCATCATCATTATCTTCACGTAACACGACTTCATCACTTTTTGAGAAGACCCAGTCCAAGCTTTTGGCATTTTTATCGGTATTTTGATTTAAAATATCAAGAATTTTTCACTCTGGGTATTTATTTTGTAAAAAATTAATAAGTGATATATATCATGATATATATCAATCAATAAATATCGGATATATATCAAGATATATATCATGATATATATCACTTGATATATATCTGCCAACCCTGGTTATAGACGATCATATTTATAAATATACAAATTATTTGCATTACTGTAGTCGTTCATGGGAATGTGTGCATATATTTTACTACTTTGAAAATTATGTTCATATATAATTTGTAAACAAAATTAGTTTTTTAAAACTTATTACAAAACTTTGGACTTTTATCTACAAATGTAGGTATAAAACATTATATGTTTCATTTATTATAATAATGATATATTGTTTCAAAAAAGTCATGTCCATCTTACGCTATCTTCAGCCCGTATGGTTGACCTTAACTATGAGTTTTGAAAGGTTTTCAACTTAATTATAAAATATTTCTTTTCTACAATAAATTTTAGTGTGAAGGGGTGCCAGGTGGGCCAAGTGGAGGGCAGAAACCAAAATTATTCTCCTTCAACGTGGTATTTGAACCTGCTGCTACCCAAGAAGACGTTCTTGAATACTCGGGAGTTAAGCGACTTATAGAAATGGCTGTTGAAGGTTTTAGTTGTACCGCATTTTGCTACGGACAAACTGGAAGTGGAAAAACTCACACATTGACTGGACCTCCTGGATTGGTACGTCAAAATAAATAAATAAATATATAAAAATCTATTGTGGACACCATAATACCTCCCGCCATAGATTTCTTATCGAACGAAGCAAGAACACGGACCACAATTACCAAGAAACGCTCATCCCTTCAAAAAAATTAGCTATCACTTGTAACACATGTCAAAAAATTACATTTTTCAAGCATCGTTTTGTTCTTTTCAAAAGGCACATGTTTAAGGCCGGTATTTTCAACATTAGATAAACTAGAGAATTTTATTAGTGGAATAAACAAAAAATATCGTATCAAAAGATGACAGCTAGAATTATAATTTATTTATTTATTATTATTCTAATAATCATTATTTAAGCTATGTTTTTGATGCGATATTTTTTGTTTATTCTACTGATTTTGTTCTTTAGTTTATATGAGGCTGGAAATACCAATCCTAAAACGAAAATCTTACTAAATAATGGCTGCCATTCACAGGTTTATACTCAGGGTTTCTAACTAGGACATTTTAAAATTTGCAAAAGTTGTTGATTACCTTGGAGATCAACAATTTTTTAATAGCAACAGTGTTAAATCTTAAATTGCCCTAGTTAGTAGCCCTTAGTAAGGACCTGTGAAAAGCAGCAAATATTACTTTAACGTATTGTAATTCGTAAATGGTGACAGCAAGAGATAAATGTTTCAAACAACAATTGTAGATAATAATATTTGAAACATTATTCTAATAATAAAAATTGCAATTAAACTATAATTTTCTAAGATATTTCAAAATAACTTGATACGGTTTCAAGTAAACTGCCACTTCCGGATATTGGATTATCACCAAAAATTAATCAGCTCTTCTCAAGGAGATACAATTGATATATACAAAATATCAAAATTTTCCGTTTAGTTGTTTTTAAAAATCTATAAATCTAGAGATACACACACACAACCAGACAGAACACACAAAGACATCATCGTGAAACTATTAAATCGTATTCTAGGGACCCTAAAACATGCTAATCTACTGAAAACTCAATACCAATTTTTAGTATGATTCCTATACCTCTCTTACAGATATATGACGGGAGGTAAAAAACTATATGTGTGGTTAATTATCTATTGACTAACTCTGTGTTAAAAAACTAACTCTGTGTAAAAAAATGCTTCAAGTATTCCTTAAAATAATTCAGGATATCTGCAACGAAAATTAAGTCAAAAGATAGTTAAACAAACTTAAATCTCTCGCTGATAACAGTAGTTGGTATTTGTAGTAATTAAAATAATTGTAACTACATATTTCATTATTGTTTGTAGATCGACAGACATGTAGGGAAAAGTGACGACCATGGGTTGGTAATAAGGTCGTTCAATTATTTGTTTAATTTGATAAAAGAACAGCCAGGAATTAACTACGTTTTAAAAGCAAGTTTCCTAGAAATTTATAACGAAAAGGTAAGTTTACTTTTTATAAATTGTTGGTTTTATTTTTCATGCAAACAGATCAATATCTGTATAATTTACTCTCATACGTAGCTCATAACTTAATTTTTCTACAATCGTTGCACAATATCGACATTGTTATTCCATTTTTGCTTAGGAAATGTTCAAAATTGTCGCTCTAGGGCGACAAAGTGACATATTGTGCACTAGTGCGACAAAACCAAAGCAAAAATAAATTAGGTAAAAGAAGTAAATGATGCATTGGATGTTTCTGGTAAAAACCTTGCTATTGCAAATACAGTTGGCATATACGTACATCCACTTCAACTTAATCACCATAAACGTATTCACTCTGTAGACTTTATGTCAAATGTACTCCATATATCAAATGTACTCCATGTGTCAAATTATGATTTCTTTGAAAATTTGTATTTTGTTCATAAACGTTGTCATGATTACGGTGACATGGGTAACTACAATTTTACTGAATTGTTATAGGCGTGACCAAAGATAATTTTGAAAATTAATTTTTTTCTACATCTTGACATTGTTCAACGATTGTAGAAAAAATATTGTGTGTATCTCGTCGGATAGAGCTTGTTCGGTGCACTTGTCGAGTTGTTGATCTCGGCTTCGCCTCGATCAACAATTTCTCGCCGCGTGCAACAAACAATGCTCTATCCGCACTTGATACACAAATAACTATTGTGTTTGTTTTTCAGTTTGATGACATTTTGTAAACATTTTCAGTATTAATAATTAGTTTACATATGGTGTAATAAATAATGTTATAAGAGCATCGGTGGTTCAGTGGTAGAATGCTCGCCTGCCACGCGGGCGGCCCGGGTTCGATTCCCGGCCGATGCACATTTCATTTTTATTATCCTAACAAAAAAATATACTATTGAAACGCAGAAATATTGCACAAAATTTTTAAAACTCCACTAAAAATGTTGGTATTAAATAAAAATAAAAAGTGTTTGTACCCTTGGTGGGACTCGAACCCACAATCCTCGGCTTAGGAGGCCGATGCCTTATCCATTAGGCCACAAGGGCGACACGATTGCGGAATATACCAGTTGTATTTTATTTACTGTGCCATCTTAAAAATTATGTCCTCAAAAGAATAATCTGATACTGCAACACATAACCGCCCGCTTAAGCAACTACGATGCACAATAGAGAAAAAATTCTAATAAAAATTGTAGGCAATATTATTCTACATATTTTTGATTATAACAACATTTACTTTATTCCAAATATTTACTGAGGTATCCCCCAAAAATATGCAACACATAACATTGAGCAGCATTTGTTAATTTATGTATTTGTTGTTTTTCTTTCTAAACAAATGGTTTTCACATTTATTTGTATCGTCCATGGCACATTTATTTTAGTCATTTTAAAATAAAACACATAAATCTAAACATATATTTTTCTCATAAAAATTGTTATCTAAGAGTATTGGGCTTCCAAAATTAAAATACGCTAACTAGTGGTATAAAGCTAAACTAACCATAAGGTACATAAATTTCATTGTATTTTGAATTAATTGTAATTTTTAAAAATTAATATCAATAGTAGTTATATCAAGAGTATTCCAATATAAGTATAACATTTGTTTAAGCCGCATTATTTAAATAATATGTAAGAATGAAAGGTTCATTGTATTTGTAGATTATAGGTTAAGATTGAATTTTCTCCAAAAAAAAACCTATAAAAACAGGAAAATTTGTAGTGTGTATGGCAACAGTTCTGCTGCCAATAAAAGCAAACTACCAATACTAATGCCAGCATTGACCATCATAAGATATCATACATAATGAATTTGACATGTACCTTTTGGGAATTGTCGCCATCTCTTGATAATTTGGAAACCCAATAAAGGAAATAAAAGAATAAAATTCTCTATCGAATAAGCATATAAAAAATATAGTTCCATTTAAAATAACAAAGTTGGTATCCACAGTTTGTGAACCACTGGTTGAAAATAAAATTTTTTAAAATAGAAAATAAATAAATAAATAAATATATCATCACGCCTTTTACCCATTACGGGTGTGGCACTCTGCTTACGCAGATCTCGGTAGGTGATATATTTTTCGTATGAAGTGCGGTTATGTTAGTGGAGGGGGAACCACAGGGGTAAATTTAAATTTGTAACTGTCGGCAGTGGGATTCGAACTGAGGATCTTATATTGAGATAGCAATAGTGGATAAAATAAAATGAGCATCCTGTATAATTAAACATATAATTTAGCTTTTCTCAAATTTGGAATCAGATTGCTAACATCTTCCAGTGAAACATTTTCGCATCTACTACATTTGAAATATATTGAATTGTTTCCAGTAAAACCTACCAAAACCTAATCAACTTGTTGTAATATTATAAAACATATATTTTCCTAATCTTCATTTATTTTCCGCTTCTAGGTAATCGACCTTTTGAACCCGGGTAGCGCACGCAAACCTCTCGCAGTTCGATGGAGCAAAAAAGCCCGCGGTTTCTTCGTAGAAAACCTCTTCACAGTTGACTGTGAAGAACTCGATGATCTGATAGCTGTTCTTGAAGAAGGGTTACGGAATAGGTCTGTGGGTAGCCACAGTATGAACGATTATTCTAGTAGGAGTCACACTATTTTAACAGTGAATATTTTGTCGGAACAACCGGCAGAAAATGGAGTGTTTTTATCTAAACAAGGGAAGATCAATTTTGTTGATTTAGCTGGTAGCGAAATGACGAAGAAGACACACAGTGAAGGGAAGACCCTTGAAGAAGCGAATAATATCAACAAGAGTTTGATGGTTTTGGGTAAGTTACAAATCTAGGAATATTTCATTTTATTTTTACATAACACCACACTGTACTCTGAAACACAATCAACCAACAATCAATCTCCTCCAAACATTCCAACACTTTCGCCTCGTCCACATTCATACTTGCTCGTATATTCTTCACACTCGTAATAATTGTTTTTATTTGTTACTCACTTGTAAACACCACTTACCCAAGCCCTCTATTGTCTTTGAAAATGAATCTTTACAATTTACTAATTGACAGCTGTAAATATTTTACAAGTTAGTAAACAAGGTATACAATACACGTTGCCACAGTAATGCTTACAAGGCTTATGCGAAAACATTTAAAATAATTTTTGACAGAACAGTAGTGTGCAACTGACAGGACTTGGTTATAATTTTAATTTGATTTACAAATGAGTAACAAGTAAAATGTTGTACAATACACGCAAGGTAACAGTTTTACTGCTTCAATGAGGTGACAGGCTCACCGGTCATTTCCTCCATTCAGCAGTAAAAACGGTTTTACCTTGCTTGTGATGTAAATAACTATATTAATTCTCAGAAATGCTATTTGTTGCAATACCTGTTCTGTAAGTTACCCATTAATAACAAAATTTAAACACAGTAAGTGCAACTTTTATTGCACAATTGGTTTTCATGGTTACATCATTTACTTACCGTCCACGGTGGATGGTAAGTGAAACTTATCGTTCATGGTGGACGGTAAGTAAATATATATCATTCAAATTTTATTTATAACCTCAATCTGTCAGCTGTTAATTTTGATACCTATTTTTCCTTTTCTTATATTTACGCAGGTATTGCAAAAAATAACTTACTAACCTCGAACTGTAAGTGATTTTTTAGGCCTCGAATGTTTAGGAAATCTCGACCTTACGGGTCTCGACAACCCAAACTATATTCTCCACCTAAAAACTATCACTTACAGTTCACGGTACGTAATATACTATTAATGAGCAGAAATAATAGAATTTTGCATATCAGAGGCTAAAGATTTCCCGTGTACCATTTTGACAAACATATTACTACAATATAAGAATTCACAAATTAACGACACTCGCTGTCTTTACGTCCCATTAACCAATGACCTTGAGACGATCGGCCATATTGGCAGTGGCAGTATCCAGTGATATAGGACCGAGTGTAGAATTGAAATGTGGAATATAGGGATTTCAATGCTATTTTTTTTGTTATTGCTTTAATTTTTTACCTCTTCACTTTACAGCAAAAGTGTAAATACAAAAGTTGTTCAGAATTTACAAATGCATGCAATAAGGCCCATTTGGTTATCTAAATGTTAGTATTTCACGAAATATCAATCAAATTAAAATTAATATCTAATAGAAAAATCTGTTGTGGGCACCACAATACCTCCCGCCATAGATTTTTATTGAACAATACAGAAACACGGACCACCACTATCAAAAAACGCTAATCCCTTCTAAAAATTATGACACATGTCAAAAAATAACATTTTCCAACCGTTGATAATGATATTTGAAACATTATTCCAATAACAAACTTTTCATTTAACCATAATTTACTGAGATATTTTAAAATAACTTGATAGGGTTTCAAGTAAACTACCACTTCCGATTATTGGATTATCACGAAAAACTAATCAGCTCTCCCAAAAGGGATACAATTGATATATACAAAATATCAAAATTTTTAGTTTAGTAGTTTTTGAGAAACCGTAACTCCAGAAATCCACACAGACTGACAGACAGACTGATAGACACACACCCACACAGACATCATCGCGAAACTATTAAAATCGTATTCTATGAAGCCTAAAACGCGCTCATCCATTAAAAACTTACCACACAATTTTTAACATGATTTATACAGCATGCGGTGGGAGGTAATAGTATATTGTACAACGAGCATGGAATGGTACTCATTTCCTACGAGTATGAAAGTTTCGGCTCATTCTGCAAATCATATGAGTATGAAATGGACATTCCATGCGAGTTGTACACTATACTTTTCCACGACCACGATATTATTTCCTAATTAATTTAATTTTAATAATACATTTGTCCTGCTTTCACTATTACAGTATATGACAATTCTAAATAAGTATCCTAGCAATGGCACCTGTACTGAAATGAAATGACCTGTATTGAAATACTCACAAAACAAATTCATTTCGCACGATGCTTGCAATGTACCTCATATCCCTAGCAACAGCAAACATACAATGAATAGGTTTCTAAGTGGCCGTAAAAAAAATTGTTACACGGGCATGAAAAATTAAACAAAAATTAAAAATATTTGATATTTCTACAAAAAGATTTAGATGTATTTATTATAGTATTTGAATTATTTTCTGTGGAAATTTCGTAGAAGATTGTAATGATATAATGGCGAATTTTAGAGTTTATTTCTTTCTGTTAAAAAATAAATAAAACTTAACCTGCTTTTGAAATGTCAAATAATTTCGTTTTGTCTAATTTGCATGTCCTTGTTACACCTAATAAGAATTGATTATAATTTGATTTATATATCATGAAACACTAACATTTAGATAAACAAATGGACCTTATTGCATGTATTTTAAAATTCTAAGCACCTTTTGTAATTACACTTATGCTGTAAAGTGCATAGGTGACCATAAAATAATTTAAACGTCAACTTTTATACTTATAGTTATATTAGTATCGCCAACCTTTCATTTGACATTTGCTCGAGATAACTAAACAACCTCAAATGACTAGGTATATTACAAATAATACTATTATGTGGAAATATATTAGTTTCATTTAATCGGCGAAAACCCATTACTATTCTAATATACTCTACTATAAATAAAAATAAAGAACAGCCATTTATATATAAGTAGCTTCCAATAGTACAATTAAAACCACAATCTCACAAAAATAGACACCTAATTTAAATAGGAAATCCAAGGCCACCCAATTAACTTCCTCATGAAATCAACAACAAAAGACAAACGATTGAATCCGGGCAATTAAACCTTAAAGAACATTAGACATTTATCAGTAATTGTGAAAAGGTTAAACTCTTTGATACACCATGTCAGAGTGTCAGCAAATCATTAAAAATACAACGGTTTGTTCTTGAAACATAATAGGTAAAGCTTTCGAGTTACTCAATCACGAAAGGGTAGCAATGAGCTTTGTCTAGGTTCTAGGTCAAACGTGTTGTGGAAACGTTCACCTCGGGAGATATTTGTAGATCTGACAGATTTTTAAATGTATTTCAAGAATAATTTCGGGGTAAAAACCTCGTTAATATTATAATTTATTTTATTGCTTTTCGCGTGGTAGATTAGTGACAAAATATTGAAATTAATTAAATTATTATAATTCATATAAATTTAGCTATCTAAATTTGACAATCTTGGGCTTCCAAATTATTACAATTCACAAAAGGTACATGTCAAAATCATTGTGTATAATATCTTATGATGGCGAATACGTGCTTTAGTATTGGCAGTTTGCTTTTATTGGCAGCAGAACTGTAAACATACACAACATAATACGGTTTAAACAAATGTAATACTTACATTGGAATACTCTTAAAATAACTATTATTGTTTTTAGTTTTTAAAAAATAACAATTAATTTCAAAATACAATAAAATTTATGTACCTTCTTGTTAGTTCAGCTTTCTACCACTAGTTAGCGTATTGTAGGGATCCTAAAACGTGCTTATTCATTGAATACTCACTATTCAATTTTTTTACCAAAAACAATACCTCTCTTACTTCGAGGTTGGCGGGAGGTAAAAAGTTCCTTCGAATTTACCGAACTATTTCGTACACTAAGCAGTGGCGGATTTACGATTTTGCCGCCGGTAGGCTGAAATATTTTGCTGCCTATTCCAGGTGCGAATTTAAACTCTTTTGGACCCTGGGCAAAATTTTTATTTCGGACCCCTACATAAAAACAAAATATATTTTATACATGTATATAAATAGTACGAATCAATTGCCTCTTTAGCCTAGGCCAAAGACCACCCCTGTCTATTCTTGTCAGAAGGGTAAGATTTTTGCACATTTTTGAGCCCCCCAAAAAACCGTGTACTTTGTAGTATTTACTAAGGTAAATTATTTGAAATAAATATAACTTGGATACAAAACACAGCAAAGAGAAAGTAAAAAAATTAAACTTTATTAAAATTATAAAAGTCATTAACATACCGGGTGTCTACTAGTTTTATAGAACATAGGAAATACAATGGAAAAATGTTCATTCGGCGATAGTGCGTTCCCTAAAACTTTGGTACATAAAATATATTCAGAATAAAAACTGCACCAAATGAGCCTAAATTTATTGATGTGGTACATTTCTTTAATGAGATAGACGTAAAAAAAATGTATAATTTTTAGCTATTTCCAGAGTGCAATGGTAAACAAAACATACAAACAGTCGTATTGTTTGAGTATGACAAATGACATTAGGCATAGTTTTGATGATTATAGACTTGTTTAAATTATTTCTCAGTAATCATGGACACATTTACCATTTTTTATTTTTGCCAAATATCATCTGTCAAACTCAAACAATACGACTGTTTGCATGTGTTGTTCGCCATGGCATTCTGGAAACAGCTAAAAATTGTACAGTCTATCTTATGTTAGAAATGTATCACATAAATTTAGGCTCACTTGGTGCATTTTTTGTTACTGAACATTTCTATGTTTACACTTTCATTCTAAAATTCATATGGAATGAACTATCGCATAATGAAAATTTTAAGATTGTATTTCTTATGTTTTATAAAGCAAGTATGAGAGTATATCAATGAAATCTAATTAAATCAAAGCTAGCAATAATAACAATAAATATAAATAACGCATTTTAAGTAAATTAAATAGAATATTTCATACATCGTTCAGGTAAATAAAAATTCATAAAATCCTCTAAGTCGAAATTAAGTAAATGTCGAAAATTTGCCGCCGTTAAAAATTTGCCGCCGTAGGCTTCAGCCTACTTAGCCTAATAGGAAATCCGCCACTGACACTAAGGATATAAGATGCATTTTTTACATTTTTGTAAATACTTCTAATGGCTTAATAAATAATCGTGATTAGTTTTTTAATTGTTGTGGCATTTTCAGAAAATATATCTTATATTCTCAGCTTACCGAATAGTTCGGAAAATTCTATAGTACTTTTTTTTCGAGCCCTCTGCATCCGCAGATATCAATATGTGATATTTTAGAGCGTACAGAACTTAAAATCCCATGATCTATAGTTCCATGGCGTTAGCTCCGATACATATTTGTGTAACATAATTTTTGTACTACTTATTACAAACGCAAATAACAAATGATTAACTTATTTTTCGTTGTAAAGTCTTCTCATGCGTCACCACGAAATTATTTACCCCATAACATTCAAATTTCCATTTCAGGGTACTGCATAGCATCCCTTAGTGACAACAAGAAGAAAAGCGGACACATTCCATATCGTGACTCTAAGCTAACGAAACTCCTAGCGGACTCTTTGGCGGGAAACGGAGTGACTTTAATGGTAAATATTTAATTAGTAACAGACAGCTGATTGGCGTTTAATTGTCTGTGGATCATCATTGATTGTTCTTGTAGATTGCGTGTATTTCACCAGCCAGAAATAATTTAAGTGAGACTGTTAATACGCTAAGATACGCTGCGCGCGCCAAAAAGATACGCACCAAGCCGATTGTTGTCATGGTGAGTGGGTTTTTGTTTATTTGTTGCAGAAAATTGCGCTTGAGATTACTATTAACACAGATAATTTATTTTTCTATAACACTGTTTTGGAAACTACGCATTCCACAACTAAAAATTGTATTAGAACAACTATCATTTCATTCGCCGCGTATGGAATAAATTCGACGAATCAGAGCCGCATATTAGCGCGATATATGAAGTATCTTGGTTCGGTTACTATGGTTACGTCTGTTTGTTTTAATTTTATTTATTTGAGTTTGACATTTTCAACAGTTATTCGTTAAATAAGCAACATTTTTGATATAATTTCCCATATCTTGTTATAGAAAGTATAGTCTACAACATGTAACGGAATGGCATATCCCACACTCGCAAACCGTAGCCCTCGCCTTTTGCTCGTGTGCAACATGTGCCATTTAATTACTTGTTGTAGAATATACTATTCCTTTATCACGTTGTGCTAGAAAGTACCGTTTCTTATGAATTCTTATAGTTAGGTTAGGTTTGTCAACATCTTCCTATCTTTTGTTTTACTTTGCCGGTTTTTAATTCTTGTTGCTTTTAAATCTTCTACTTCCTTTAGTCATGTTGATCTGGATGTGCCTTGTTTTCTTCTTCCTCCTGGTCACAATTCTACTACTATCCTTTTGTTCTGCTCTCCATATATTATATCCAAGCCATTCGAATCTCTGTTGTTTTATCATTTTAATTATATCTTGTCCTTCCAACTGTTGTTCCATTTCCATTTGTTTTCTAATAAATAATTAGCTTTACACCCCTATGAGATAATGCCGCTTCTTAAGAAGTTATCTAGAATATAGTGTAGCAAAGGCAGAGGTGACTATATGGATAGGGCTAATAAAAAGGAGGAAACTTTATTGAAGGAAAGGGGAAAAACCAGTCGTGGTTAAAATGGGAGCTGTTCAATTATGACACTCTAATCACTCAAAAACATGTAAAACTTGTAAAAGATTGACTTTATTAAAACTAAACCCTTATGAAAACTAACTTGACGTTTCCCTAAACTTATATGATACATTAAAAATACTTAATTAACTTAAATCTACGTAAAAATATATATTTTACGTAGCACGACTACATTTTTAAACTTTAACTGATCACGACCAACGCAGAACTCACTTCAGACGCCCAAAATTCCAGGGGGTCGTCTGTCTTAGGGATGCAAGGGGGTGTCATCGAATCTGAACTATTGTTTCTAAAAATAGTTCGAGATAGCGATAGCACAGAGCGTAACCGATGAAAGTAATCTTGTTACAATAGAGTCTAGATCCTTTTGTTGGAGTGAATTAATCTCCGTTTTTTATTTCTTTCTTTAAATTCTTCTAGTTAGGTTTCTTCACATCTTCCTATATTTTGTTTTATTTTCCCAGTTTTTAATTTCTGTTAATTTAAATTTTTCTCTATTTCCTTTAGCCATGTTGATCTGTTATGGGTCTGTTTCATCTTCTTCCTCCTTCTTGTCTCCATTCTACTACTGATCCTTTCTTCCGCTTTTCATACATGTCTCAATCCATTTGACTTTCTGTTGGTTAATCATTTTCACTATATCTTATCCTTCCAACTCTTGTTCAATTTCATAGTTCATTCTTATTCTGTATTTGATTTTTGTTATCTTTATTAGTCCTAAAATTGTTCTTATTATATTTCGTTCCATTATTCTTAAATCTTCCTCATCCTTTTCGGTCTTTCTCTTAGTCTCAGTAGCGTAAGTTTCATTGGCCTTATTAAGTAATTTTTTGTGCGTGAAATGTCAAATTCCATTATTTTGTTTGTTATAATAAAATTAAATTAATGCGATATAGGAAAAACGATCTTATTATTATCTATTGTATTATTTTTATTTGTGTTTCTCTATGATTTAGGATCCACGAGAGGCCTTAATATTGAGCCTGAAACGAGAAGTGGAATCTCTTACAAATGAAAACAACCATCTTAGATCAGTTTTACATATTGATGGCTCCATGTCACCTATAAAATCTGGAGATATTAATCGAGGTAAGTAATTAACTAGAACTTAATTTCGTTAAAAGATTAGGAAACAGAATGTTTTAGTTAAAATTCATAAGGCAACCAAGAAAAATAATTTTTTTTCCACCGTAAATATTGGGATCTCTGATTATTCTGATTTTGTATATACATAATATATGAAAAAATAAAATACCGGCATTTTTTAATCGAAGAATTATTAATAGTTTACGAGAAATTCATTATTCAAATTTACGAGAAAGGATATGTGTCGTAGTTTTGGTAGGAGAAAGATGGACATATTTAAAGAGAAATATATATACAAATGTCACCGGTTGTAATTGCATATACTGTATATATATAATACATTAATTGTGACGTAGTTTTGGTTGAATAAATATAGATAATGGCTGGACCATAAAATAATTTTATCTACGCCCGTGAATTAAATGTCACTTAACCCACTCATTTTGCGTGGGTTAAGAGCTTCATTAACGCACTCGTTTACATTAACGTACTATTTATTATAAATATTGATAATACAATCTTTACAATTCTATAAATTAATAAATATTTAATTAATTTATAATTTTTCGGGCTTGTTCTTCTATATCCGACGAAATACTTTCTAAATCACTCATTTTCACGAAATGCTATAAAAATTTATGAAAAACAACTACATAATTACTTAATGTCAAATTGTGGTCGTCATGGATTTGAAACTATTTTTACAGCAACTACTTGGATTAATTTTCTACTTGTCAAAATAATAAAGTCAAATTATTTAATTTTTTAACTTTGGGAGGGCGTAGATAAAATATTGTACAATACACATGTGATAATGCATTATTAATGTACGTATGTGATTACACAACTCGGATTTCGCCTCGTGCAAATTTCACATGTGTATCTTAATAATGCTCTTATCCCACTAATATCGTAAATATCTAATAGAACATTATACAGCGCTAAAATACTCAAATACAAAACACGTGGCTCCAGCCAATATACCTTTATTAAAATAATTAATACTTATTATATATTGTACATTATATTTGTAGTCAAAGAGTAATTTTTTTTTAAATAATAAATACATCAATTTATTTGTATAATTGGTTTAGAGTAAATAATTAGCAGAACTTCAAAACTTTTCGAAAGGTTTTCTCAAAATTGAACCAATTTTCCGCAAAATTCCGAAGCTCAAGCCTGGACGAAAAACCTATCAGGATGCTTATTAATAAGGCCAAAATTTCACGTAGTTCTCTACTATTTTACTTGACTTTTATACTCGACTTGTAAACTGTACGCTACTAAGTTGCGTTGTGGCTATTTTTATCTCTCGCATTGAAGTGTGATACTTTCACTGCTATTCTAAGCTGTTAGCATTGCTTATCTACTTTGCCTCTGTCGCAGAATTAGCTATGTTGAAACATATGTGCGCCTCTGTGGCCCAATGGATAAGGCATCGGCCTCCTAAGCCGAGGATTGTGGGTTCGAGTCCCACCAGAGGTACAGAACATTTTTAATTTGCCAACTGAAAAACCATTGGTAAAATATTACAGACTGAACAATCGAAGCACTTTAAAATATACAGACAATCTTTATTAATATAATTTTGTAAATTTTAGAGAGAAGAATAATAGCAACACCTCCAGAAGTGGATCTGCAGAGACTTGCAGAACTAGAAGGACCTCAATTGGCAGAGCTAGTGAGGTTATACATGCAAGAAAACGAAGCACTGCGCAAAGAAAACGCAGAACTATTCTCTACAAGAGAGATGGTTATGAGGGATCAGGAAGTCGTCTGCAGGGAAAACGAAAGGTTGCTGAAGAAATTAGAAGACGTCAATTCGTAAGTAACTTAATTATATCATTAAACAGGTCAACACATATTCAAGTGCATTATTGATGTTGCAAATATTTTCAGTAGCAATATAACAAGAGAATTCTCACTCTCTTATTATTGTTATCATACATTGAAAATAATTTGACAATTTTTTCTGAAAATTTGTCACGACAGCCCATAGGGCTTGAGTGTCAATTGCCAAATGATTCGTGCCAAATGGCAATAAGTTTGAGAAAGACACTGGAGAATTATTTTTTATTCACAAATTAAAAACAAAATTAAATGGCACTAATTCGGTACTTTTCTCTTATTTTCCTTGTGTTGATAACTATCTGATTCTTGTTAAGAACAACAAAAATTATAGAGATTATTCTAGAAAATAATCTCTAAAGCTTTATTCTCAGTATAATAATTACAGAATTGGTTAAAACATAGACACGTGTCAAACATTGACACATTTCATTGGTTTTAATTAAGAAATATCAATAAATAATCGCAACCATTTTATTACTATTTATCATATCATATTGACAAAACTTTTAGGTAAAATTTAGTAGTAAAATTATAAAAGACTTTTGGATTAAATTCTGTAATAGTTATTTACGCAATTAGTGCGATATAGACAAGATTATCGCACGCATGTGAAAGTTGCACAACAAGGCAAACCAAATTTGTGTACAATATGTGTGATAATACAAAATTGTCTGCGATCGTTCGAAAAAAAAAACCAAATAAATAGTGTGGTAATATAAAAAAGAACTAGTACTATAATGTAAGTCATTACCTGCCTGAAATGAGTGAGATATACAGGATATACCGCATGATCATAGATAAAAATGTTTTATTTAAATACAACGTTTCAAAATAATGTACGTAATTCTTCATTCGAAACGTTGTATTTAAACAAATTATTTTTTGTGCAACCGGACGCGAAATAAGCATTTCGCAGCAGCAATACAGACCGCGAAATTGAATTTCGCGGCTGTTGTTATGGTAACGGCCGCGAAATCCAAAATGATTGTTTTTTAAAATTAATTGTTTTATTTATAAAATGTCAATCCCGTAGCCACTTTCTATTTACAATCAAACTATTTAAAATTTGTAATGAATATTTTTAAGGTTGCACAAAAAATAGTGTGTACACCTTGTCCACGAAATCCTTTATCGCCCTCGAGGTTGTCCAACCTCAGCGACAATTTTTTTTTCGGTACGCTAAAGAGTGATTTTGCGGCCTTGATATACAAATAACTATTTGAAGAACGTAATCTATTAATCTGTTATAATTTTAGTATTTATTGTTCAAGTTGCATGCGGTCTCTAGATATCTCTTTATCTACCTATAGCATTATTTGACCAATCTTGAATTATTCTAGAATGGTAAATTAGATTTTCAGATTCAGATGATTTTCAGAATAAATATTTTAGTTGAAACCAATATTTAACTTAATTTCTTTAAAATAAAACATCATTATTATAACGACACAAACTCAAATTTGTTATGTATTATATATATTTTAGTAGATAAAGAACTAAAGCTTTGTAATAATAAATCAGTTTCCATAAAAATATGATGCGGAAAAAATAATTTTAAACTTTGTTTTCTAAAAATTGTATCGTTTTTCAGTAATGAAAAAATATGTATATTGACCGGATAAATGTTCAGTTAATTTGAATTTGACACATTGTAATAAAAAAAAGTAGTATACTGGTACCCTGTGAAATTATACTTCTATCATTTTGTCAACTTATTTTTATATCTTTCAAGAAAACTTCTCTAAAAATGTGCAATAGGTCTATATTTCTGCACCCTCACCCTGTACAGTGTACATGTTGTAGTCGTAGATGGAATCGTAGTTCACCCACAG
Source organism: Poecilus cupreus (assembly GCA_963942605.1). Lineage (NCBI taxonomy): Eukaryota > Metazoa > Arthropoda > Insecta > Coleoptera > Carabidae > Poecilus > Poecilus cupreus. Next base: position 10,338,479 of record OZ012722.1, read on the forward strand.
ACGATAGGGGAGGGTGATTTTCATGCGTTGATAATATGTTTTAGGGTGTGTTGTAGATCGCCAATAATTCCAGCAAGGCCCACATTTTCGGGTGATATGCTGGGCAGCTCCATGAGGAGTGACTTAAGTTCAACATCGTCAGAAATTTGGACGAATCCCTTGAATTCAGCTAAGGTATGTTTATTTTTATGCTACATGTTGTGAATTACTAACTACAAAGGATAAAGGAAAGTTGGTTAGTGTGAGCCTCCGTGGCGCAATTGGCTAGCGCGTTCGGCTGTTAACCGAAAGGTTGGTGGTTCGAGCCCACCCGGGGGCGATATTTTAAAAATATGTCGTAGAATTGAATAATAATAACCTTGATATGATTATTGAAATCAATTTGAAATTAAATGAAATGTTATACATTTCTGTTGAAGTTTACCAGAAAAATATTTTATTTTCTCCATCTTTTTCAAATGAAAACCTAGAAGCACAATAGTATTTTTTCTACAATCGTTGCACAATATCGACATTGTTATTCCATTTTTAGTTAGGAAATGTTTAAAATTGTCGCTCTAGGGCGACAAAGTGACATATTGTCGCACTAGTGCGACAAAAATAAAACAAAAATAAATTAGATAAAAGTAAATGATGCATTGGATTTTTCTGGTAATAACCTTGCTATTGCAAATACAGTTGGCATATACGTACATACACTTCAACTTAATCACCATAAACATATATTCACTCTGTAGACTTTATGTCAAATGTACTCCATATGTCAAATGTAATCCATGTGTCAAATTATGATTTCTTTGAAAATTTTTATTTTGTTCATAAACGTTGTCATGATTACGGTGACATGGATAACTACAATTTTACTGAATTGTTATAGGCGGGACCAAAGATAATTTTGAAAATTAATTTTTTTCTAGAGCTTGACATTGGTCAACGATTGTAGAAAAAATATTGTGTGTATCTCGTCGGATAGAGCTTGTTCGGTGCACTTGTCGTGTTGTTGACCTCGGCTTCGCCTCGATCAACAATTTCTCGCCGCGTGCAACAAACAATGCTCTATCCGCACTTGATACACAAATAACTATTGAACAACTATTGTTACAATTAGGCATTGTAACACGAGTTGTTCATACTACTTTTCCTATTTCACGTTCATAAATTCAATAAAAATAAAATTAAATTGTACGGCATGTTTAATATACCACTGGTCACCAAGGGGCTTTGCCCGCGGGGCCTATCGGGTCCCAGGCCGCAACCCCGACGCAGGGGCTCCGATTCAATAATTTTACGTGAGCAATGACAGCCTCAAGTTTGAGACTGTTAATTTTACAAATAATAAATTCCCCGAAAACAGTTGCACAAAATTCAATTTTATAGCATTGATTTTGAGAAAAACAGTGTCACAAAATTGACTTTGTGTACGTGAAATAGGAAAAAAAATTTGAAGAAATAATTAGTACTTAGTAGATGTAGTTTTTGATTCTTAATTATTTAGATGCGAAAATTTTGATTCAATTTAAATAAAGACAAAACTGCAGACAAATTTCGATATTGTATTTTCTATGTTACAATACTATTACAAAAGTGGTTTAAATAATCGTCAAATTAAAATTTATAAATTTTGTGGACCTAGGGCAACGGAAGGTTATCAATAGATCAAGGACAAGGAGATAACATTCCTGAATCAATTCAAAAAGAATTAGATAAACGAAGAATTGGAAAAAGGTAAATACAACACTTAGTAATTAATTCAATTGTTGATTACCTTGAAGATCAACTGAGTCGAATTTTTGTTGATCAACCAATTTCACCAGTCTTTAATCAAACTTTATTTTGATACTTTGAAAAAACTAATGTATTTTTGTTGTATTCAATAATTGTGTCGTAAAACATAAATGTACTATTATTGATCTAAAAAATTAAATTTAACCTCTTAAAGTAATAAAGAAAAAATCTATATACGTATTTCCATAACAAGTTATCATCATCAGTGGAAACATAAAGGAATAAAATCAAGATTACACAACTTGTAAACATAACCAATGGTCAAGATTGAATCTATCAAAATACATACCTATATAGATTTTTTTTCTTTATTACATTAAGGCTTAAGGGTTTGATTTAATTTTTAAGATTGTTCTTAAGCTCTGTGTCTACTAGTAAAGAATCATTTTACGGGCTGAGCCCAGTAATAGTTATTTACGGAATTAATGATATGTAGACAAGATTATCGCACGTATGTGATAGTTGCACAACTCGGCCGTAGACCAATGCGATAATAATGTACCCTACGTATTGCGTATACATTTTTTTCTACGATTGTTCGGAAATTTGTAAATTTCCCTAATTTATATTTAAATAAAAATTTAATTTAATTAATTTCAAATCAAAGTAGGAATATTCCGAGATATTTTTTAAAATGATAGCAACACATTGAAAATCACGGCAACCATATGAACAGTGCGGTAAGATTAAAAAAACACTATTGCGGTAATTTAAGTCATTGGCCAATGTATGGACGATTTAGAATTGCTAATAAATTCTTCCCCTAAATAAAAATGAATACATTTTTAATAAAAAAAAAAATTACCTATCATTTACATTCTCTCAAAACACCCAGTATTATATTTTCACAAACCAATACCATCATAACTCATGTCACCCCAATCAATATACCCAATTAATAATTAGTAAATTAACACTCTCATAATTACAAAGTACGGGCGACGCATATCGTCCAGGCAGTCACCGTCGCCACAACTCCTGGGACGGTCGCCCAGAGCATCAGGGAGATCCCGAAGGACATAGAGGATCTAAAGGATCAGACTCAGCGGACAGTGTCAGAACACAAAGTCGTCGATCCAGAATGCAGGCTTCCAGTCATGCGTCAGTGGAGTAAGTCAAGGAGCACCAGGAGATTCCACTCACATGTAAAAAAATTGTATCGTCGTTGCCATGGTAATTATAATTGCGGCCACAACCGTTAGATGCCACCACATGTAATATTTATACATATTTTAAAAATATTTATAATTATTTTATTCAAGACAATAAAAATCAAAGTCACATATGTCAAAAATAAAATATATTTTGAAAGAATCCATTTGCATGATACAATTTATATCAGTGAATTTAACAATGTCATTCTATACACAATTCATCTAACGTTGATATTTTCCATCATACACCCAGACCATGCTAACTTCCCAGAGAAAGGCATATATTTCTTGCCGCATCTTTGAAAAATATTGAAAACATAATTAATAATTATATTCTATCGGATTTACTTGTGCATTGAAAATAGCGACAAATTTACCTATGGTCAAATTTAGTTTAAGTCTAGAATTCCATCACGCAATGCTCTATGAATCTTTCAATTTATTATTTAAAGGAAAATGATTGGTGGAAAAGAAGGTCCTCGTTTCGAACTTAATAGATTATTGAAATTCGTATATATGTACTTCCCAGTTGATGGAAATCCACTGAAAATTAATGATAATTACATAAATATCAATATTTGTAATTTAAGTACTTACAATATCGTACCATTGTACATCAATGAAATATTACTTCACATAACTATGAAATTCTAATTTTAAGAACTTTTCAATATAAACTCGTGTTTTTGGAAAATTTATGACAGATGTGACATTTTAATAATTGCTTTAAATAAATCGTAGCCTACGTTAATATTCTGTAAGCAAATATAAGTGCGGCCAGATCCGGCAGATGGCTCGCACAACGCGAACCTAATTTTACTATGCAAGTGAAATCTCCTGGTGCTCCTTGGAGTAAGTGTTGCTGAGTGGACGTAGATATTTAGAAAGTTGTCTGTGATTATTGTGTTTATTTTTTTGTTAATTTGTCTGCCTGTTTTACATGACGCAGTTTTCGTGTCAATAAATTGCCAAGAACAAAATTATTTTCGTTTGTTTTACTCATATAAAGTTTTCCTTCATTTTATTGTGACAATTTCGGTAGTACCAACAACAACAGTAGTACCAAGACGTACAAAAATGACAAACTGACCAATACATAAACAAGTTTGAGTGGTTGACAATGACTAAAATCCTCTAGAATTCCCTAAAAAATAGTGGAAAAATTTAGCAATAAATTAACCAAGTTATTGGTGAAGAAAAAATTGACACAAAAAGTCAAATTAAAAACTTAAAGTTTTGGTATTAAACGATTAGTTATATAAACGCAATTTTACTCAATTCATCTTAACTGTAAACAGAAACGATATTCCATAAAAAAATTAAAAATTTCGCGCAATTTTATTCCCACATTTACAAGTTTGATGGGTTCATGCGGCTCTAGGAAGAGTCGTACAAATTTTTGGCATTCGGATTATGGACTATCCTTGAATCGTTCTTCCTGAAGCTTATCAGTACTTTTCCGATCACACTGTATTTATCAATAAATTGCGTCGTGTAAATCAGGCATTACTAATTATTTTTGATAAAATTTTTTATTATAATTCTGCACGAATATAGTCTACTTTGAGTAGTAAAAATAAGATGATTTCCGTGCTTTTCCGTTTTTTTATTTGATGCTAAAAATATTGCAACTGACTTGGATATAACTTGGATATAAGAAAATCTGCAATTTCACCAATCTTTTTTTGTAAATATTTCTAATTGCTTAGTAAATAATCGTGTTTAATTTCTTAATTGTTATGACATTTTTAAAAATGCCTTTTATATTCTCAGCTTACCGAATAGTTCGGAATTCCACGGTATTTTTAAATTTTTTCGTGTGAGAAATAGTTCTAAGATCTACTCAATACCTAGATCGTTTCGGAAAAAATCATGCGGATGTTTTTCTATTCGCCTCCGTGGCGCAATTGGCTAGCGCGTTCGGCTGTTAACCGAAAGGTTGGTGGTTCGAGCCCACCCGGGGGCGGTATTTTTTCTTTTTCTCTTAATTAATATTTATAACAACTCTGTAATAATTTTTTGTAAATAATAGGGTCAGTAATCAAATTATGATAAAAATCAATAAATTATTTGTAGTTTGCGAGAAATTAATGAAATTATATACTAAAAATTAGGAAAAGGGATACGTGACGTAGTTTTGGTAAAAAAAAATTGTTTCTTCAAATTCGACTTTTATATTCATTTATAAAATTTGTCTCTTAAGGTTAAAGATCATATTTTCCATCTTGAAGTAATTGTGACCCATAAGTCAACAGATAAATCAATAATTGACAGATAATATAACTTCTGCAATTTGTTTTTATAATTCATTGCTTCTTTTATCTATTACTCTTACGTTATACATTTCATTATAAAGATATTTCTACATTATCTAAAAGTTAAAATCAGCTGATTTTTTCTAGTTCATTGTAGTAGAACGTACAGGTTGTTTCATTAAGCTTGCTCAATATTCAAAACAACTGACAAAATCGGTAAAAAAATAAATAATATCAACGATTCCCAAAATATGAGACCAATTTTAAATGGAACCGTATTTTTTATTCTTTTTTGGAGACAGTTTTTTCTAATAAACGAATTATGTTTGTTTAAAAATAAAATTTTTGTACATTGTTTTTAATTTAGCTGTAGATTTCTATCAGGCAGATTCATAAAACTTCATTTTTTTCATCATCTGTAACTTCGTTTCTAAATTAATAATATTATCAAAATGTGTCGAATTTTGTGCTAACCAATCTTGATTACAACCTTAGTTAAAATAATTATGTTCTGAGAATGGAAAATGAAGTTACAAGTAATAATGAAAATGGAGTTAGCACTGATCCATTTTATGAATTTGTATGTATCTAATTAAGTATTTTCCTGAGCAAACAAAAATTATTGGCGCGCCACTGTAATGTCTTTGACAGACTGATTTATTACTCTTTCTTACTACTAAAATATAATATTGTTAAATAATTTAAAAAGAAATAATCGTTTTCACCATTCAGCTTTTTTTGCTTCGCCTCCTGATTTCGAAGTGTGACATCTGAATATGCAAGGAATTCCAAAATTTCTACATAAAAGTTTCATATTTCCCGCGTATTCCGTCGTCACATCTTCCCGCCTCTCGAGCACTCATACTCAACATAGCCAACTTTCGCTTTTCGCAGGGCTGCCAACCCAAACTCGGCCACAGAACGCCGACGCTTTTCATTCGCTAACGCAGACCATTCAAGTGCTCTTTCCTCTATCCATTCTCCCGTTCTACCTGACCGATCTGAATTCTCCAGCCGTTCCAAACCTTTTCAAGACGATCGCATAACTAACTCCGCTACTAGCGCCATCAGCGGAGCTAGCACGCTGTCAGTAAGCGAATCACTTCTAAGCGGCGCCTTTGACTTTGACTTCTTAGTTGACAAGACCAAGATGGCGGATAGAACACCGAGTCCGCAGGTAGAAACGCTTTTTCCCAATATTGCCCACCAGAAAGCAATCCCGAATGGGAAACTGCCCAATGAAGATATTAGAAGCAGACGGGCTAGGATGACAGCTAAACCGGACATTTTTGGAAGCACTGTTTCGTTGGATGATGATGATGATTTGGTGTTTTCTAGTGTTGGGAGGTTACCAAGGAAATCTTGATTGTAATTTGTTTTTTAAATGTTTGCGAAGATTGTATTGTTGGAAAGATAATTTTTAAGATAATAATTATTATCTGCAGAGCAATCAAAAGGAATATAAACTTATTATTTCTAGTTAAGTGTATTTCATTAATTATTGTTGCATAGAACAATACTGTATTAAATTAAAAGATTTTTTTGTCGATTGACAATAAAAGTGCTTTTTTATTGACAGCTAACAGTATATAAAATGTCACTTTTACTGCCTATTGTAGCTAAGGTGAAACAATATCAACACTCAAAAATAACTTCTTGTTTCTAGAAAATTTTTAGTTTTCCTTTTGTATGCATTCGTTGAAAAAAAATTATTTCTCACAAAATGATTAGGTTCACTTAAAAAAATATATAAATTTTATTTATCTTCTTTTTTCTGCATTGAAAGGAATAGTTATTTGTTTAACTAGGCACCAAAATACCAGATTTACAACAGAGGCTGTCGAAGCTGTAAATCTGTGTTTGGTGCCGAGTTGAACACATAATTTTTTGCTGATTTAAAATTAATATTAATTTAGTTATTATTTTATGTACATATTTTGAAGGTTATCGCTGTCAAATTAAGTTGCTATGTATTTACTATACGTTTGAAGAGCGATTGCTATGTTAAATAATTTTACAGCCTCGGTATAAAAGTGACACTTTACAGACTGTTAGCAGTCCGTAAAATGCCACCTTAAATGTCAATCGGCAAAATATTTATATATTTTAAATTTCGTTTTTAAAAATAATGATAAAGAAGTTTTAATTTTAAACAAAACGTTTTTATTGGTTTTTGCTTCTGTAAAATTACGTATAGTAATTCGAAATGTTGAATTTGAAAAAAAAATTGAACTATGAATTCTGAAAGCTTCTTTTACTTATTAAATATTGAATTAAAGTCGTCTTTTGTATTTTTTAAATTTTGTTGGAATAATTCTTCTTGACATCTCTAGATTCATATTCAGAAAATATAGAAAATTCTTGCAATATCAAAATAGATGAAACTTTGTAGATAAATATTTTTATCTAGTTTATAAATAGTCGGGGTTAGATGTGTCCTAGTGTAAAATTATTTATGATACGCCACTGTTATGTGACAAATTTTGGTCTTGAACTAAAAATTTGAACTTGTATAAGGCGGTCAATGACATTGTATTGTATTTCTCAGTTATTAGAGTAATTATTTAAAGCAATTTTTATTTTTCTGTCGAATACAGTAGCGTATCACTTAAATTTATTACTGGGGTGCTTCTAATGTATAATAAAAAATAGACCTTAACTTATTTGTTTTATAAAATGTACTATTTATTTATAATAATTAATAAGTGACGACCAAAATGTATCCTAACCCAAAATCCGTCCAATTTTGTACGAAATTTTAACCAGGGCTGTACTACAGAAATTCTACTGAAAACAAGATTTGAAGCATTGATAATTTTGGCTTCCAAATACTCCTATAGTACGCTTTGATTTTTTGCTTATTGCCTTTGTATTTTGAACTGTTTGTGAGTGACTTTTATCTGAAAATTTCTGAGCACGGCCCTGCATTTGCTTTCGAAGGTTTTGCTATATTTAAAATGCAATAAAATACATATTTTTGATTACTAATTATATGGCAATTTAATGTGTAAACGAAATAGGTAAAAATAAAATATAAAGCAATGATTAAAATATATTAGCAAGTACCAAAATGTAAAGCTGTTTCGCAAATGATTTAATAGTAATCTAATGAAAAAGTACTAAATATATAGGTTCAAAAGAACTTTTAAAAATAGTTCTACGTAAATGAAACAGATGCTATTTTTACCTAGCAACAAATAATTATTTTTACATCAGTGATTCATTTGATTGTTGGATTATCTATTTATCTTATCAAATTGAATATAATAAAATTGTTAAAATATTGCATTACATTTATGTATTGTTCGTGAAAAATATAGAAAATAAATCGAAAATAATTTAATATTGAGAGAATATGCTTAAATAGATTAGTTAAATTAGTTTAAAATGTAAAATAGTACACTTATATTTGTTAGGTTTCTTTACAAATACAGAATAATTGAATTAATATAGTACAAATTATAATTTAAAATTTGTAAAATAATAAAAGTGTTATTAATCCAAGATAGCGTAGTTTTCAATATTGTTTTCAAAATTTCCGTTTTATTTATGTCAAACGTCAATCGTATGAGAAAAATGAAGAGAAATTATTTATTTAATTTTTTTTTTGAATAATTTGATATCGACATGCTTTCAAGGCCAGTATTATTTACATTATGGGGTAAGAAACTTTTTAATTTATCAATTTTAACCTGCAATAATTTTCATCACATAAAACGTTTTTGGGGTTATGATTTGACGATTGGAAAACGTATTATTTACGCAAAATATATGTAGCAGTTGTGAAATCTATTTTTAAATTAAAAATTCGTAATAAAACATTAACAATTAAAGATCAATAATTATTCGTATGTATATATGACGTGAATAATTTAAGCGTTTTTTGTAATCACCTTTGCCCATACGATATTGATTTATATATTGATTAATTGATTTCTTACTAATTGCACAATATATGACGTGCAACACTAATGTTTGATATTACAATGATAATGTATGAGCGCATGACTCAATTTTACTATTTTCCTTTTTCAAGAAATATTCACACAGTATGTGAAACAACAGTCAAACGTAAACGTGCTACAGTGCAAGTTGAACTAATCATTTCTTTCTTTATAGATTAAAGCGTATGAAAACCGCGAAAAAAGCTAAAGAACTTACGAGTAAATGGTAAGTTTAATGATTAAATATATAATAAAACAAATGTTTGTAATTAGAAATGACGGTTCGGAGATACGTCAGCGGTAAAAGCAGGTGATATGTCAAATTTTCAATGACCTTCTAGAATAAACTGTATAACGTTTAATTTAAAATTCCCTCCCAGACGTAAAAACGGAATTAACCGATTTGAGACGGAGATTCGGACGCATTACTACGTTGGTATTTTTCTATAAAATATTTATAACGTTTTTCTAGGCTACTAAGGTAAATTTTATACTTGTTCAGTCAAGATTATTTAGTAGGTTTTTATTAGAAGTATTGGGAAAGGCTTTCCACGAAATAAATAAAGGTTTCCTTGACGAAAAGTGGTAGAGGCACATTGGGTGAATGTCGGGATCCGAACAGGCAAAAGCCGGCACGATCTCTTTGTGTGTAGCGTTCGTGGGCAAGGGACGTAGAAGAGAAGGGGTCAAAGCGTGATGTGCGCCGGTCAGACGGCGTTTTGCTCGCGGTGTTTCGTGTTTCATAACTAATAAACTGAAATAAAACAAAATTTATAGTGTGTACAGAACCGTGGATTTGATAAGCGAGAAACCATAGCTTCACCGTTGTTTTTTGTGTCCGATGTCTAGTGCTGAAATCTCAGAGCGTTCCAGTGAGCCCCCTTCCAAGAAGCGGAAGCTTGAGTCAGTGTCGATTTCCTCAGAAATGGCGAACAATGGATCCACTTCGCACTCTCCGGCTCCGCAAGAAATCGACGAGGGGCTGTATTCGCGACAACTCTATGTGTTGGGCCATGATGCCATGCGCCGCATGGCCTCTAGTGATGTCCTTATCTCTGGACTTGGGGGCCTCGGTGTAGAAATCGCCAAGAACGTCATTCTCGCCGGTGTCAAATCCGTCACTCTGCATGACGAAGCTCTTTGTACAGTTGCTGATCTGTCATCGCAGTTCTACCTCACCGAAGCAGATGTTGGTAAGAATCGCGCGGAAATTTGTTGCCAACAGCTTTCAGAATTAAATACTTATGTGCCGACTCGGGCCTACACGGGAGAACTTACCGAGGAATATCTAAAAAAATTCCGCGTTGTGGTTCTAACTGCGAGTTCGTTAACCGAGCAGTTGCGTATTAACGAAATCACCCATGCGAATGATATTGCATGCATCGTGGCCGATAGCAGGGGCTTGTTTGCTCAAGTCTTTTGCGATTTCGGCGAATCATTCACTGTGGTGGACACCACTGGCGAACCCTGCGCTTCGGCGATGGTGGCCAGCGTCTCCAAAGACACTGAGGGTTTGGTTACATGCGTCGATGACACTCGCCATGGGCTGGAAGACGGAGATTACGTGACCTTTTCCGAAGTGCAGGGAATGACTGAATTAAATGGTTGTAAACCCATGAAAGTTAAAGTTTTGGGCCCTTATACCTTCACCGTTGGCGATACCTCTGAATTATCAGAATATATAAGAGGTGGAATTGCTATACAGGTGAAAATGCCGAAAACAGTCGTCTTTAAATCATTAAAAGAAGCGATGAAAAATCCCGAATTCCTAACCACAGATTTCGGTAAATTCGACTATCCTCCTCAGCTGCATTTAGCGTTTAACACACTTCATAAATTCATCGAGAAAACTAACCGTCCTCCACGTCCTTGGAACGCTGAAGATGCTGAAGAATTCGTCCTTCTCGCTAAATCTCAATCAGTTGATGGCGGCAACGACACTGAGGTTAATTCTCAGCTTCTGGAGAAGTTTGCTAAAGTGTCTGCAGGGTCTTTGAACCCGATGAACGCCACAATTGGTGGAATTGTAGCACAGGAAGTGATGAAAGCGTGTTCCGGCAAGTTTCATCCAATCTACCAGTGGTTGTATTTCGATGCTATTGAGTGCTTGCCTCCTGAGCCAGTTGCTGAAGAAGATGCTGTACCTAATGGCAGCAGATATGACGGACAGACAGCTGTCTTTGGCAGAAGCTTCCAGGATAAACTTGGTGAGTGAAAAAAATAAAATTGTTATCTCTATTGTTGAACTTAAAATAATTCGTCATCCAATTGGACGTCAAAATAAAATTGTTTGTGCATATAAAATAATTTACGATACATTGATTACAATAATGACTAATAAAATTTATTAATTATGCTTTGTGCATGATGAAATTGTTTGAAAATTTGCATTAAATATAATCTTATGTTCATTTGATTCATTTACTGTAGATATAATATTATATTAATTCATTTTCCTTGTACAATTAATTATCTGTAATAACTATAATGTAATATCGTTGTTCTTTGTTTGAAAATTCCGTGCATACACATACAATCAAGTGTGAGTCGTAGTTATTGTATCATAACAATTAACTAGAAATTGAATCAATATGTTGTCGCCTCGTGACATTTTAGTTGAACAAAAATAACTTTTTTTACTAGGAAAATATGTTTCTCTTGATTATTTTAGTTGATTGTCAAGCAAACTAATTTTTATAACACTGATAGATTATATAAATAACAGATTGAAAATGATTAACTTTGAAATAATAAAACTTCTGGATATAGGTAGTTCTGTAGATATAAGTTTATTATTTACATATTTACTGTTTCTATTTGCTTGTTGGTCATTCTTTTTTTTCCTGCAGAATGTTGAATTTAAATAAACTTATATCTACAGAACTTTATCCAAAAAGTCTTACTATTTCTATATTATGAGTACTGATGATTAACTTTATTTTATTTATTGCTGGAAAGCACTGAAATATGATAAATACTGGAATGCTAACTTGTAGGCGTTTATAAAAGCGAAAAACGGGCCTGAGACGTGAGACAGATACATGTTGTAAGGCTACCCTTCTTTGTCTAACATTTGTTTGTAGAGCGGTTGTTATATAAAAACATTGTACAAACACATGGCCCCACAACTAGCTGTCTCTCGGTTCGCATTTTCAACGTTAGTTAACGGTCCAGTCACTGAAATATACTAATACTGGAACGCAGACATTGAAAATGCGAGCCGATAGAGAAAAATAAATATATCATCACGCCTTTTACCCATTACGGGTGTGGCACTCTGCTTACGCAGATCTCGGTAAGTGATATTTTTTTCGTATGAAGTGCGGTTACCAGCCGTCAAATCATAGCCCCCAAAGATGTTAATGGAGGGGGAACCACAGGGGTAAATTTAAATTTGTAACTGTCGGCAGTGGGATTCGAACTGAGGATCTCACGATCCACAGTCCGACACGTTACCACTGAGCTATTTACCGAGAGAGACAGACAATAATTGGGCAACCTATATTTGTCATACAATGTGCTTGATTAAAGAATATAAGAAGTTAACATTTAATAATTTTGAACAAGACTGTAACATGTTTTTACATAGCAACAGTTCTACAAACAAATGTTAGACAAAGAAGGGTGGCCCTACGACATCTATTTTTGCTTTCATTCTCTAAAAAAGTTGCAGCCGTAACAATTTGCTAATTGTAACAAAAATAAAACGCTTTTTGACAGCTAATAAAATATTCTTTATTAAACATGAAGATTCGATGCGATTTTGTCACCATTAGCAAGTTGCTCCGATAACAACTTCGTTAGAAAATTAATCCGATTGTTGTTTAACTTTATTTTATGCTGGAAACCTTCTTTAAAACTATGAATAATTTAGAAAATGATAGCAATATTAATTTGTATTGTTAGGTGCGCTGAAATACTTCGTGGTGGGAGCCGGCGCCATCGGCTGCGAGTTGCTGAAGAACTTCGCCATGATGGGAGTTGGATCTACCACGGGTTGTGTTACAGTTACCGACATGGATCTCATTGAAAAATCTAACTTAAACCGACAATTCTTATTCAGACCACATGATGTTCAAAAACCAAAATCTGGTACTGCCGCAAAGGTAAAAACATTAACACTCATTGTAAACACAACACAAATAATGGATACTTTTTTCTTCTCAGGCCATCAAACGTATGAACCCAAATATGAACGTGGTGTCTCATGAAAATCGCGTAGGTCCAGACACTGAGAAGGTCTACGATGATGCTTTCTTTGAAGAACTGGATGGTGTTGCTAACGCTCTGGACAATGTTGATGCTCGTATTTATATGGATCGTCGTTGTGTTTATTATCGTAAACCGTTGCTTGAATCCGGAACTCTGGGCACCAAGGGAAACACTCAAGTAAGTTTCAGTCAATTTTTTGTCTTCAATTTTAATTGGGCTTTGCATTTAATCTTTTTAAATCTCTTTCAAATCCTTTCGAGTGTCTAGATTGTTATTATGAATTGTTCATTTTACACTATTTATTAATAAAATCAGTAAATTATTTTCTGTTCCTGGCCTTTCTTTGTAGCTTTGCGCTAGTTTTATACTCAATTTTAATGTACAAGAATAAATACACCTCCATTCCCACAAATATTTGTTTCAATGAAATGCGCAATTAGATGCGTACAATATTTGTTCGTGTTCTGCAAAATGTCATTTGTTACTGCTCCCAAGATATTTAACTTTAGTTGTATAGTCTCTACAACTGCTGCAAAATCATTCATATTTGACACATTCAAATATCACAGTAATGTCGAATAATAATTTCTCAAAACATTGATTAGACAATTTCAAATAATTTCTATATGAAATGTTATGTTCCAACAACAGTTCGCTATTTAACATTGTTAAAACACTGTTGCCAATTTTTCTGTGTTTGTAGTCTGTTTCTTGTCCACTTTCTCTTCTTTACACTATTCCGATTTTTCGTTTTTAATTATTACTACTACATTTAATAATATTGTAGCTGCTGCAGAAGCAATAAGATGTTTTTAATCTTAAACTTTAAAATAAAAAAAAATACGAGAGTCGTCCAGAAAGTAAAGAACGATTTGGCAATAAATAAAAACGAAATATATCAACACAAAACATTATTAAAGTTACAGTACATTAATCTATTTTTAAATGTAATCGCCATAGCTGTCATTTATTGTAACATAATTCCAGTTTTTAATGCCGATGTTCTCTTCTTCCGCCAAAAATCTGAGCCAGGATGTCACTGCTCCTTTGAGGTCTTCATCGTTGGCAAATTATTTTCCACCCACAAATTTCATTAGTTTTAGATACAAGTGAAAATCGCTTGGTGCAAGAACTTTAATTATTTTAGGCAAAAATGCTTCAAATACATGTTGTAGAGCATAAAATTCTGCATCTAAATCAATAAACAGAATTACTTTTACTTGCTTTGTAACGACAGAAATTAAATATGAAAAACATGGAAAATTTCGTTGAAAATATCAAATAGCCATGGAATTGAAACAAAAATAAATAAATGCTTATCGTTTTTCTGTCTATTTGATATTTTACCCGTCAAATTAATCATTCATCTGTCAAATGTCAAAAATTTATTTATTTTTGTTTCAATTCCATGGCTATTTGATATTTTTAACGTAATTTTCCATGTTTTCATATTTAATTTCTGTCGTTACAAAACAAAAAAAAGTAATTCTGTTTATTGATTTAGATGCAGAATTTTATGCTCTACAACATGTATTTGAAGCATTTTTGCATAAAATAATTTGGGGAGCAATGCGCACGGAAAAACTTTTTTCATGTTAATCGCCTATGTACACAGGTATGATGCTCCACTCGGTATAAAGTTTTGTGTTGACATAATTCGTTTTTATTTCGTTCTTTACTGCCTGGAAAACCCTCGTACAATTTTCTACTATAATACCAACCGTACAGGCTTAAAATAGTTTGACAATTTTTGACAGCAGCACAAAATAAAATAGTAAACTACTAATTACTCGTATTTAATAATCAACGGTCATACTAGCAATCATTGATCATATTTGTTTGTTTTCCATCTAGGTCGTAGTCCCATACCTGACAGAGTCCTACAGCTCAAGTCAAGATCCCCCCGAAAAAAGCATCCCCATCTGCACGTTGAAGAACTTCCCCAACGCAATTGAACACACTCTGCAGTGGGCCAGAGACAACTTCGAAGGTCTGTTCAAACAAGCCGCTGAAAACGCTGCCCAGTATCTGTCAGACCCCAACTTCATCGACCGCACTCTCAAGCTTCCTGGTGTTCAGCCTGTAGAAGTGCTGGAATCAGTTAAAGTTGCTCTTATCGATGAGAGACCGGAGAACTTCCAGGATTGTGTTGTTTGGGCCAGGAACCACTTCCAGGTAGGGAGGAATTGAATTAATTAAAAAAATAAATTATTCCATACAGTTTCTATGTTCAAGGTTCAAGCAAGCACAAAATATTTTTGTATTTGTCTGCTTGTTTAGTTCAGCAAACATAGACTTTTCACACAAATTGTTAGTTATTCTCAGCTTCATTTAATCTAGCGATCAATCCTATAATATTATATTACAAGCCAAGGTTGAAAAAATGATCATTATTGACCTTGTGCCAAGATTTAAATTCTTTTGTTTTTATTTTATATTTTATTTCGGTTACAATAAGTAGCAATATTTGCAGAAAGTTCAATAAATTTTTTTATGTAAATAAATAAATATTACTCGTATTGCAATTATAACCCTAAAAAACTGCCCAGTGTAAAATAATTAAATAAACATTTATCTTTTCCAGAATTTAACAAAAAATAAATTATAAATGCATATTTCAAAATGTAAAAGTAAAGCATACATATGTAAAATTTGACAGGAAAATGGTTTTCCAACTTAAAATTGGGGAGCAATTTTAAATTCATAAACGATTACTATCCTTCCAATTTTAAATTCATAATTAACGCTAGAATTTCTTTGAAAGGTGACAGTTCTAATTTATTAACCAAGATCAATAATTATACATTATTGACCGATATGAAGGAAGCGGTAGAGAATAGTTATCTTTGATATAAGAGGGAAAGTTTGCAAAACGGGGCGTAGCCGAGTGAAACCCCTGAACGAAATAAATCAGTTTTCACTTGTACATAATCCAAAATTTTATCTACGATCTTCCTAGTGTATTAGTATATACTAAAAAAAAAAAAAAAATATATAATGACATTTTGTCAGGTAGAGTTATATTCGTTAATTTATTGATATAAATTGTTGGCAACGTTTTAAAAGTATCAATAAAATTACTTTGTTATGTATTTGTATTCAACAAGCAGAAGTTCAATATTGTCGCCGCCGGCGTAAAAGTGTATCCTTGGCAACACATTTACGCCGGCGGCGGACAAAGTAAAATATCATGCAAAATAGTGAGGTTGTAATTCAATAATTTGACAGCTAAGAATAAAACAAATAAAAAAAAAACAACAAAATAACATATTCTGTGGCAACTAGAAATACTGGATACGGCAGAATATTTGTTGAAGTTTTGAGCATTTTTTAATGTTTTAATGTCTATTTTCTATGTTTGAAGAAAAAGTAGCATGTGTTATTCGGAGTAAATGTGACTTTGTGTGTTTCGCATGTAATTGTCCGACTCGCTTCGCTCGTCGTTCAAACTTACATGCTCAGCACCCAAAGTATCACATTTACTCCTAATGACACAATATACTATTAACACATTGCTATGTTATTTTTAACACTAGTATCAGAAAGTGACACTTTTAAACTTGCTAAGCAACCGTTAAAAGGACCACTTTTAACAATTTCATGACTCAAAACGAACTTAATAATGTCTTGTTGCTAAGTTAATAGTGGAAAAACATTAAAACATTGTCATGTATCTTTTTAGGATCAGTATTCGAACCAGATTCGCCAGCTGTTGTACAACTTCCCACCAGATCAGCTGACTTCCAGCGGACAGCCGTTCTGGTCAGGGCCGAAGAGATGTCCAGCGCCACTCGACTTCAGCGTGGACGAACCTCTGCATCTAGACTATATTTTAGCTGCGGCGAATCTCAAGGCCGAAGTGTATGGAATCACACAGAATAGAGATAGAAAGGAGATAGCAGAGATGGTCCAGAAAATTTCGGTAAGTCAACAAAAAGTTAGTCAAGTTCTTAATGTTTTAATATATTTGTGTGTATTTATTAATGTCTTGCAAATTTATAAAGCTGAAATTTTATTCCATAATGAATTTAACTCTCAGAAAAGATGTAAATATGTTTGAAAAAAATATTTTTTTATGCTAAAAGTTTAAAACTTAATGACCAAGAATAAAATGTAGACTAAGTAGTAAAATATATATTATCCTTAAAAACGACAATTTAACTTGAGAGTTATTAGATACACATGCTCTGCTGAACTTCTATTTGTCAGAATTCTTATCACGTTTCAGATTTTAAGTTTACGATTTATTTGATTTTATTAAATTTAAAATTAATCAATCAACATTAAATGTCGAGTATAGGACTTTCAATGCTTTTTTTATATTGCTGTAAATTTTTTCCTATTCATTTTACAGCAAAAGTGTAAACACAAATATAGGTATTTCACAATATATTAAAAAAATTAAATAATATTTATTAGAAAAACTGTAATACAGCCATGGAAAATTAAACAAAACCGAAAAAAATTTACATTTCTGAAAACCGATTTAGATTTATTTTTTGTGGAAATTTTGTAGATGACTGTAATGATATAGTGGCGTATTTTAGAGTTCATTTCATTCCATTCCTTTCTGATAAATAAATATATCTTAACGTGCTTTTGAAACTTCTTATTGCATGCATTTTTAAATTCTAGACTATTTTTGTATGTACACTTTTGCTGTAAAGTGAATAGATAAAAAATTACAGCAATAATAATAGCATTGAAATCCTTATATTTCACATTTAAATTATACACACGGCATGTATTTTAACAAGAAAATAAGTTACTAACTTGTCAATTTGATTTTATAATTGATGTTCTTCAATCAAAGATATTAAATTAATATCATATTTAGCACTCTCCGCATTTATGTAATAACAATATTTTATGATCACAAATAAATTAGTTTAACTGCTGTCAAAGTTATCTTGAAACATTTTTCTGCTGTCAAAGTTGGTTTTTGATACCCAGTCAAGTAATTAATTGGTCGGATTTAGAATATGAAATTTGTGATATTTTAAATGTAAATTTTTAAATCTTTAAATTTATAAATACAGCATTAAAACCAGTTGCATTTTATATTTTAAAAATTAAATTTGCAAATCTAAATTTGCAAATTAAATCCCGTATACTTTAAACATGAATGTCTGCTCAATAGAACATAATTAATAAAACAAAAATGCAAATCTACTAATCTTCATCTTTTTTTCAATTAAAAGACCTCATTCCTCTTTGTGCAGGTACCAGAGTTCAGCCCGAAATCCGGAGTAAAAATCGCTGTAACCGACTCCCAAATGCAAGTAAACAACGGAGGCAGCCTAGACCACGACAGAATCGAGCAACTTCAAAAAGATCTCCCGCCATTGGACGAACTGAAAGTATTACGCATCGCTCCTCTCGAGTTCGAAAAAGACGACGACACCAATCTCCACATGGACTTCATCGTCGCTGCTTCCAACCTTAGGGCTGCCAACTACAAAATCCCCCCAGCGGACAGACACAAATCCAAACTCATCGCAGGAAAGATCATTCCAGCTATTGCCACAACAACTTCAGTTGTTGGTGGATTAGTCTGCTTGGAGTTAATCAAACTTGCGCAAGGATTCAATACTCTTGAGCCCTTCAAGAATGGATTTGTGAATCTAGCACTGCCATTTTTCGGATTCTCTGAGCCGATTTCTGCTCCGAAGATGAGCTACTACGATAAGGAGTGGACTCTTTGGGATCGGTTTGAAATCAAGGGAGAATTAACCCTCAAAGAGTTCATCGATTACTTTAAAGACGAACATAAACTTGAGATTACTATGCTTAGCCAAGGTGTATGCATGCTTTATTCGTTCTTCATGGCCAAAGCCAAGTGCCAGGAAAGACTGGGCCTCCCGATGTCTGAGGTCGTGAAGAAGGTCTCCAAGAAGAAGCTTGAGCCCCATGTGAAAGCTCTGGTGTTTGAGCTTTGCTGCAATGATGATGATGGTAACGATGTGGAAGTGCCGTATGTTAGATACACGTTACCATGATTCGTCAACAACTATTTTAGGGACTTTTGCGTAAAGTTTTCTCTGGTTGGCAACCATTATTTTGTCAATTTTTCAACATTAGTTAGTGTTTCCTTTTATATTTTTTAGTTGTGCATTGTGACTTTTGCCAAACTGAGAGACTAAATTAACAATTAACGAAATTGAGATTGTGATTGGTAAAGATAGAAAAATAGCTATATAAAGATGATTTTTACTATTTTCAATATTGAAGGGATTAAAATGTCAATTTTCGATCCGATTACTTAAACGTTCGGTTGTGCAGAACCAGTTGCAGCTCAAAGTCCCGATTATAGGAACCGGAGAATGCGAGACGTGGGAATTTTGTTCCTATAAGCAGCATTTTTGCATTTACACCAATGGCCCTGCAGTATTGTACTGATTACTGTCGATAGTTGCTTTGTAACCTCACTCTATTCATAGTTCTGTGCAATCCACTACATTTCTGTTTACTTTTAATATTATATAAATTTAATTTGTGTGAAACATGCCGTACAATGGAAATAAAGTTTGTAATAATGTATTTGTTTATTTAAACTGGTTTTACATTATATTCTTTTCCCTTCATTGCAACCCAAATAAAGACCCTTCAATCTGAATCCATAATTTATTTTTTTACCTCTCGCACATACATGTAAGGAAGGTATAATAATAGGTTTGTTCCAAATGGTCATTTCTGACATGTTTGTGACAAATTTCAGTGCGCCTGCGAAAAATGTAAACAAGTTTGAAACATAGATTGGAACAGTGAATGGAATGAAGCCCATGTGCATGCTCATTTTTTGTTTTGACAGCTAACCTTAAATATAAATAAAGAAATTCATACATTTTTCGCCACAAAAAAGAAATGTTTCAACGTTAACTTGTTTACATTATTCGCAGGCGCACTGAAATTTGTCACAAACTTGTCAGAAATGACCACTTGGAACAAACCTAATATAATCAACATTTTAAATAGTGAATTTTTAGGTCCCAGGATCTGATTTCACTATATTCACGATGACGTATGTGTGTGACTATTTTTTCATTCACTGAAACAAAATTTAATGAATCTACCAATTCAGATTTTATTGTGATTGGAAGTCGAAGTTTATTTGAAGGCCTTTCAGGTTTTTTGAGCATATCTCAGTAAATGAATGAGTTACAATATTTTTTTTTATTAGATGTAGAATAATATTAGCTACAATTTTTATTTGAAACTTCATATATTTCGTGTACCATTAAAAAAAAAAATTCGGGAACAGCTGATTAGATTTTGGTAGCAATTCATCAACCAGAACTAGTTTACTTGAAAACTTGTAAGGTATTTTGAGCATATGCTAGTAAATAATGTTTGAAAAAGATGTAAAATAATATTGGTTACAATTTTAATTTAAAACTTTTTATATTTTGTACCGTTTTAAAGTTATTAGGCGGGAGGTTATGTGGCTGAAAAAATGGTCACACAGATGTTATCGTGAAAACAACGAGATATTTAATCGAAAATTTTGACCTGTCACAATACCTCTCTTACATATATGTGCAGGAGGTAAAATGGTAAAAATAGCATTAGATTCAAGCAAATTGCAATCAGAAAAGTTACATTTTATGAATTATATTTTTCGATTCGGTCCTTGAAATATACAAATTCATTTCAGGTTGTGGAAAATAAATAAAAGCAATTATTGTAGCACTTTTCGGTGACATACTTTTGTCAACTAATAATTTTATAAATTTCTGTGACTAGATAAAAATGAACAATGTGAATTTTTACCTCCCACCACATACCTGAAAAGGAGGTTTAGGAATCATGCTAAATGAAAATGTTGATATTCTGTGTATATCAATTGTATCCTCTTGGGAAGAGCTGATTAGTTTTTGGCAATAATTCGATAACCGGAAGTGTCAGTTTACTTGAAGCCCTATCAAGTTATTTTGAAATATCACAGTAAATTATTGTTATATGTTCCAAATATTATTATCTACAATTATTGTTTGAAACATTTTTTTCTCAGTCATCTCCCAGTCACCATTTACGAAACACGTTAAAGAGAAATTATAATTTGACATTTTATTTAAATATGCTCTGTGCTTTTTGAAGAAAACAAAAAACAACGCTTGAAAAATGTCATTTTTTGACATATGTCATAATTAAAAACTATTTTTTTAAAGGGATGAACGTTTCTTGATAGTAGTGGTCCGTGTTCCTGTATTATTTGATAAGAAATCTATGGCGGGGGTACAGAGATCTCCACAAAAGATTTTTTATTTTTAACATTTTAAATAAAGCGCTCTTTCGGGGAATGTACGTCTCCATTCAGTCCAATCGACTTCTTCTTTCCTAAACAAACCACAGCAAAACGTGCGCCGGTAAAAGGCTATCGTTGCTCTTTTAAATTATAACAAATCGTACAAAAACTATATATAACGATGAACAGCGTTATCAGAGCAGCGTGCAAAACCCAAAATCTCCGACAGTTGTTAAATTCTACGAGAAAAATTGTTACTGTTAACAATGTAAGTCAGAGACAATTCGCCCGTAACCTCTGGTACATGTGCAACTCAAGAAACGAAGACCGTTTTTCAAAACTAACACTCGAAAACCAGAGCACGCTTTGCAGTTGTGGATGTGGGAGCCATGGAATCCACACAAAAGGTAAGTAATAAATAATAAGTATTTTATTGGATTCATTAATATTTTATTATAGGTGAGCGTGAGTTGGTAGAATTTCTAACAGAAGAAATTCTGGTCGAACGTAAAGCCCAGAAAACCAAGAACATTCCTACGGATTTAGAAGGCTTTAAAGTGTCTTTAAATGGATCTGAAATGACTTTAACTAAAAAAACAGACAAAGAATCGTATGTATGATGCAACTAAGCAAATTATAGGCAATTTATTATTTAATAATTTTAGAATCAAGATTCAGTTTTCTGTGAATCATACAGTCGATACCGAAGTGGAAGGTGAAGTCAATCCCAATGCCGAGAAAGCTGATGTTGGAGAATTAAAATCAAAACCATCTTTTAGAATTGATTTAGTTAGAGATAAAACTACACTTAGCTTGCTGTGTTCCTTCATTGAGGCCCATGAACAAGAAGAGGGATACAGTAAGTACAAAAAATTGATTAACACATTTTTTTAACTAAGGAAACTTTTAAAATTTTGAGCGCAAATATTTGAACAAAATTTAGTTTGAAATATTGATAAAAACTTTTTAACAAAAAATTAAACCGACAAAAAAACTGAAAAGCAAAATATAAAATAAAACATTTTAGTCTTAATAACTAAACTCCTCAACTAATGTAATTAATTTTGCGTTCGTTGATTATTTGGCGCCGACTCAAAATAAGTTACTGACATTTGTTTAGGATCTTAGTTATTAAGACTAAAAGGTTTATTTTTCGCTTTTCAGTTTCTTTTTTCGTCGGTTAAATTCCTTGTTAAAAAGTTTTAAATTTTTTGTGGCTATTTTTCTAGCCGTAGACGTGGAATTTTCTTTTAAATTCTAGTTGACAATATTTGGGTATAGTTCTGTATTTTTTTTTTTATAAAACGACGTTTCACAGCGCGGTTGAAACGTCATTTTATTGAAAAAAAAAAACAGAACTATATGGAAATATTGTTTTATTTAAAATTTAGATTTATTAAATAATAATTATTGTTGCAGATGACCTATTCGGAATCGACGAGCTTAGTATTTTCGAAGGAGAATGGAATGACAAAGTCTATGCAGTTGCTGGAGAAGTTTTAGATACGGTACATAATAATTAAAAATTAATTTGTATCAAAACTAAATTATTTTTGTTTTGCAGTATCTGTACGATCTTTTATTGAACTACTTGGAAGAAAAAGGTATCACTAACGAATTCGCAGAAAAAATGGTTGATTTAAGCACAGCTTACGAACATGCATCATATATTAGTTTATTAGAAGGATTATCGAAATTCGCATCAGGAAAATAAATTAAGAGTTTAATTATTGTAGAATAGGATCACCGTTTATTCGATTATTAGTCAATCAAATGTTTCGTTTGCTCGTTTATACTTCCATGGTAACAAATAAATATTTGACTGACTTGTAAGAAACTTTATATATTATTGTGATAGTATTTTGTTTATCAATAAAATCAAAATCGAATTCCTTGATTTTTATTTATCAAATTATTGATTTGTGTAATTGATTTTGTTACAAAATAAAATAAAAAACGCTCTTCCATAAAAAAAAAATCAACATTTTTCAACTGCTGCTTTGTTTTTTTTTTTTTAATGCACAGGTTAGCAGATTTAAACGAAAATGTCAAAATATAATTGTTCTTTAACGTGTTGTAAATCGTAAATAGAGACAGTAATATTTGAAACACTATTCTAATAACAAAAATTGTCATTTAACTATAATTTACTGAGCGATTTCAAAATAACTAGATAGGGCTTCAAGTAAACTACAACTTCCGGTTATTGGATTATCACCAAAAACTAATCAGCTTTTCCAAAGGGGATACAGTTGATATGTATAAAATATCAAAATTGTCAGTTTAGTAGTTTTTGAGAAACTGTAACCACAGACTGACAGACAGACACACACGCAGATATCATCGCGAAACTATTAAAATCGTATTCTAGGGACCCTAAAACGTGCTTATCCACTGAAAACTCACTACCGAATTTTACTATGATTCCTATACCTCTCTTACAGGATCTAGCGGGAGGTAAAAATCGAAGAACAGAACTTTTTCCATGGTCTGTATTTTTTATTTTACTCGATTTTTAAATGATACCGAAATTTTTTCAGGCACAGTTTATTTTAAATCAAAATGCCCACTTATCTACAGAATATTCCATTTTCGCAGAATAAATATAACTTTTATATTTTTTAATGGCACAACTATTTTTGTAAAATTTTCGACTCTTTGTTTCTCTTTAAAACAGTTCTTATTGATAAAGTTCCTAAAATGATCAGTACGTAAACTATTCATGTTTTTATCAATAAATAATCACACAGAAAGTATGACATGAATTGTGTCAATGTTTAAACAATTAGATTAGTTGCGGTCAGATCTATAATAATAACAATTATTATTTGTTTCTTTCACTTAGTTTATCAACTTTTTGTTGTTATATTTTATTTAGTTGTATTGATATTGAAGGGCAGACTTTCAAAATCTTATTTATTGTTCTTAATTTCATAGTGTACTTTCTGCAAGTGATTCTTTATTAATAAATATAAACATGAACAGATTATGTACTGATCATTTTAAAACTATAATGAATAAAAACTATTTTAAAGAGAAACAAAACATCTTTGGAATTTTGCAAAAATATTTATGTTCCATTAAAAAATATAAAGTTGCATATCATTGCACGAAAATTAAACGCCCGGTAGAAAAACATATACTGCAGATATGTGAGCATTTTAATTGAAAAGAAACTTCGTTTGAAAAAAAATTCGGCAATATTTAAAATAATTCAGTTAAATATATAAATAACACAGACCGATGTATTTTATTTTTAAGTTACGAGCTGATTAGATTAAGAATAGTATTGGCTTCAATTTGTATTTCAAACTTTTTAGGTATTTTGAGTAAATCTCAGTAAATAATTTAGTTATAGTAAATTTTGTTATAATAAAAAAAAAAATTAGAATATTTACAATTTTCTCTTGAATGTTTCTTTCTATTTTGTACAGTTTAAAAGTAGGGAATATTTTAAAAGGAGTCTAATGAAAGTATTCTATATATTATTATTTATATTTCAGTAACAAAATATATACACTATAACCACTTAATAAACAAATTATTTATTCAATGCAAATAAACTCAACAGTGCCTAAATCTATAAAATCAAAAACAGCTAAAAATGCGACGTGTCTATTGTACTTTGCAGATTAAACATCGGTTATTGCATTATCTGTGTGCGAATTACAAAGTGTGACCCAAGAATCTGTAGTTATTTGACGTTGCACAAGAGAATTTGAGTCAGAACACATCCAATTACACAAAGTCGAAGACCAGTGTCAACTTTTCTTTGGAGGAGGCTGTTTTTCCTGCGGAGTACCCAATAGGTCCTTTTGTACATCTGACAACTCGATTTTTTGATGTTTCATCGCTTCCTAAATATTATAGTTTTTTACCAACAATAAAAAATGACGAAACATTTTGTAACAATACTTACTTTTACACATTCCTGATAAACTTTAAACATAGGCGCGCATATTGTATCATTCGTATTTCCTTTTAAAAAATGATCCGAGAACCACGAATTGAAACAAGCATCGTATTCCTTTTTTAATTCGGTACACTCGTTTCCAATGCTGTTCATGTTTGCTTTTCCACTGAACGTTTTTTAATGATTAGCAAAATCGGCATGTAAATTTTCAATAATCGCTGTTATTATGATAAGATAAAATGGTTTTTATAAATGAAATTTTGTAGATAACTACAGCAATTATACTGCCATGCAATTTGAGGCTTACAAATAATTTTCACGCAAATAATTTATGTTTTAAAGCTGCAAATTCTTTAATATAACCCCTATTTTACACCATTTGTCAATTCTATCCCCTCCACCTAAATTTCCGGATGCGTTCAGACATTCCAAAATTTAATTCAACTCTTTGAAATCCGCAAAAAAGGCAGCAAATAAATAAATTATAGATAGACGCAAGTAAATAATAATTGCAACAACAAATTAATATATTTTTTTGTTTCGTAATACTGAAATTATCAGGAAAAATTCATTTAAACTCTACATTATTTTGATTTAGAGAACGCTGCCTTCATCTTCTCTATCTCAATGCTAGTAGGGTCGATAAATAAAAGCAATGCTAATCTCTAAGATTAAATATTTGCAAAAACAGTAATCATGTGCTTGTTCAATGTTTACAAAATATGTGTAATACGTATCACCTAAAAAACTATAAAATTATGCGAGATTTCGTGTACAAAATATTAAAATAGTGTTCCAAGTGTATGTGATAAATTTTTGTAATTTATTAACGAAATTATCTTCAAAATGGCCAAGTAAGTGTGGAAAATAATAAATTTATAATATTAGAACATAGGTTTTTGTTTAATTTGGGTGTATCTATCGGTATTTATTTGTTTTTTCGTTTTATTATTGCAAAGTCGGGAAACCTTATACGTCTGACCGCAAATTAGTTGCCATGGCAACCGATGCACTATGCTTTCTGATTGGCTGCACCGGACTTTGACCTTTATTTTTAAATATACCCGCGGAACTTTTGTAGCTCTAATAATGGCGTCCGTGACCAAATTTTTGATATTATTATATACGATATTAGACAAGAAAATAAAATACCCATATATATATATATATATATATTTTTAATCGTTAAAATAGTTATAGTTCAGGTGAAATTAATTACAAAAAATTAGAAGAAGGGATACATGACGTAATTTTGGTGAATGAGAGATAAACATATTTGCACAAATATACTGGGTAGCCATCGGTCTGTATTTTTATTTTTTACTTTTATGTTAAATATTTACAGAATATTTTTTGCTCACATATCTGCAGTATGAGAGAAGTGTTTTAAGATTATTTATTTTTTTTTATTGAATAGGGTATATTTCATAGTTGATCCCAATTTATTTGCAATAATAGGGGATGATTGATAGTTCACCCACTGAATTTTTACCTATTAACCGATTCTACCACGCATAATTTTGTACTGGGTTATCCGGTATATACCAAAAAACACACTTTTTGGTATATTTTTATTTGTTTCTCAAAAACTGTAAATTCAAATGTAAAATAATTTTAGTATGTTATAGACGATCATATTTATAAATATACGAATCATTTGCATTACTGTAGTCGTTCATGGGAATGTGTGGCATATATTTTACTACTTTGAAAATTATGTTCATGATTAATTTGTAAACAAAATTAGCTTTTTAAAATTTATTACAAAACTTTGGACTTTTATCTTCAAATGTAGGTATAAAAAACATTATATGTTTCATTTATTATAATAATGATATATTGTTTCAAAAAAGTCATGTTCAGTCCGTATGGTTGACTTTAAAAGAATCTTTGTCGGTGTAATATGCACCAAAACTACGTCATCTCAAGGCGCGACTTGTATTATTTGAATTTCAAATTGAAAATACCATAACATTATAAGATTGTATGTAGTTTTTATTATTATTATTATGAGTTATAATTTATTTATTTTATAATTTGTTATTTTCAATTTGATTACGATCATAGACCTCATTTTAATCTGGAAGTATTTTTAAAGGGAAATGATGATTGTATTTGTATACGACATGGAGTACTGTAAGAAAGAAGAAGACGATCCAGCGGAAGCCATTCTATATTTTTACCCAAGTTGGGTTTCGGACCAACAACGAACATCTTTATGCGGTCAAATTATGGGGACAACCCATTTCTTAAAGTCCATGTTTAGTTGTCCCAAAGTTTTGTCTTTACAGAGCGGAAAATTTTCTATTAGAGAATTCGGAAGATATATTTTGGTAAGAAATGTTTTTCTGGCACATTTATTAGTATTAAGTTCAAAATAAGTTACAAGAAAATTCGCAGAGCTATTTAAATGTTGGATAAGCAATTCAATTCATTTTTCTTAATTATTGTTTGCTTTTTTTAGGCCGTTGGAACGGACAGGAATATAGACGACCGGTTACTGGAGTATAGAGCAGATGTTCTATGTTCGTTAATAACTTTTTTCCATGGAGATATACAATCAGTTTCTCAAGAATATCAGAATTATAATAATTTTATTGAAAAACTTTACAGTATGTTTGAAACGTATTTAAGGATTTTACAATATAGTGGGTCTATTTTTGCAAATGTACCGCTTTTACAATTACCTAAGGTAAGTCATACATTGTAGAATTTAAATACTGCATACATTTTATTATAAACTTTTTTATTAAAATTAGAAACTTAAATAATAATAATAATAAATGTTAATGGGAGTGGCACTCTGCTTAAAGCAGATCTCATTTTGCGCTCAACTAGCATTTACTAACCTTTAAATCAGTCTCCAAATATGTTACTTTAGGAGTTTTTTACTTTCTTATACAAAGTATAAGGAAGTATTGGAATCACGATAAAAATCGCTGACGAGATTTTTGCGGAAATACATATTTTGACGTCCACTGAATCCGTTAAGACCAATTTCTCAATGATGTCTGTGTGTGTGGATGGATGAATGGATGTCCGTGTGCGCAATATCTCATGAACTAGACAAGATATGTGAACGAAACTTGGATTTTATGTTTTATAAAAAAATTAAGAACTGAGTTAATTTTGAATGTAATTGAACAACCGGAAGAGAAACTTTACTGGACACAGAAAACAATAAATTCATTTTTTCAAAAATAGCTTAGATAAAAAGTTTCAAATAAAAGATGTTAGCAATAATATTTGGAATATAAAATGTTATTTGCACTTTTCTTCTACATGCTTCTAATTTCGAGAAAAACTAAATTATATATTCAAGAACATATTTCAATAATATTGGTTACAATGGAAAAAAAACGAAAACATTTTTAATATTTATGTGTCAAATAATTGTGAAGTGTCAAAAATATGTGTATTGTGAAATATTATAAATGTATTTGTATTATTAGTTAGAAAGTTTTGCTGATTAGATATTAATAGATTTCTATTTTAAAATAAAGTCATAGGCAAGGAACAAGTCATACGTGTTCAGTTTTATTTGTATAAGAAAATTGTGTGGTTCCCACACCAGATTATGTTTGCTTCTTTTTACAAAACTGAATTATATGTTTAATAAACTAATTTTAGTTGTAATGCGAACAAACAAATAACAGAAACTGTAATTATTAATCATTCAATACAGGTTCACATACCGATAGAAAAATTTGAAACTCACGGAATATCCTCACTTAAAATTGTAATATTTTTTTATTACATTTCTTTATAATATAAGCGCTAAGAAACCCATTGTAGCAGAGCGCATCGTCAGATCTCTAATATTTTTCAAGATACGTCTATTTTTGGTATTTTTCGAAGTGCAAATTTAAGGGCCTGTAATACAAAAATTACACGAGATATCTAAAAATTCTCTTCAGTTTAGCGTTTCTGGTGCCTTATATAACAAATTAGCAAATTTTTAAAATTTTGAATTTTTTTTGTATTTTTGTTCAAAATTTCGATCGGCGATAACTCGACAAATATTAAAGATACAGATTTGCAGTGTTCACCAATCGATTCAGCTTATCGAAATACATAATTATACAAAGTTTCATAAAAATCGCTTTACGGGATGGAAAGTTAGAGCAAAAAGCCTGAAAATGGCGTTTTTTGTCCAAAAAGTCAAGTGTTACCCTTTGACGTTTGGCCTGAATTTGGCCATTTTCAGACTTTTTGCTCTAACATTTCAACCAGTTGTCCGAATTTTCTGAAATTTTCAGGGTTTTTGTATTTTGTCGAGCTGAATCGATTGGTGAACACTGCAAGTCTGTATCTTTCATATTTGTCGAGATATCTTCAATCGAAATTTTGAAAAAAAAATTCAAAAAAATTTCAAAATTTTCAAAATTTACTAATTTATTATAAACGGCACGAAAAACACAAAACTGGAGATATTTTTCGATATCTTGTATAGTTTTCGAGTTACAGCCCCTCAAAGAGGCTCTTCGGAAAATATAAAAAATTGTCATATCTCAAAAAATATTAGAGATATGACGATGCGCTCTGCTGCAATAGATTTCCTGGCGCGAATATTATAAAGAAATGTAATAAAAAAATTTACAATTTTAAGTCATATTTGGGGAAATACCAGTATTTTGAAAAATATTACAAATCGCCATATTTCGATAAATATAAGACATATTACGATGCGTACTACAATAATAAGTTTAATCATGTTTAAATTATACATAAGTAATAAATATATAAAATTTACTGAGTTCTAAAAAGTTTTCAACTTTAAATTTTG
Organism: Poecilus cupreus; assembly: GCA_963942605.1. Taxonomy (NCBI): domain Eukaryota; kingdom Metazoa; phylum Arthropoda; class Insecta; order Coleoptera; family Carabidae; genus Poecilus; species Poecilus cupreus. The sequence goes on from OZ012722.1 coordinate 10,368,773, forward strand.
AAATGCAGTATTTTTTGTATTTTTTACTGCACGAGTGTGCGAATTGAAAGTTTCAGCTTGTCTATAGCGTGCGTCAAATGTTGTGAGTACAAGAGTACGTTTAATAGTGGATATTTTGCTTTTAGAGTGCAAATAATGTTTTTTTGGAAGCCATACAAATTCTACATCATTGCCAAGAAATGAAAGCAGTTTTAGGAGGCAGCATGTTATACCACAATAAGTACTTAAATTTATAATACTTGTTTTATAATTAAACTACTAATCATTTTTGTTAACAGAGTGGTAGCAACACAATTAAGCTCAGACATAACTAAAAGACTGGTAATCGCAGATCCGTACCGAATAAAATCAGAAGCAGAAATCGCTACATCGAAGAACCTACCATTAGGCGTCCAATTACTCTACGTTTATATTAGCAATAAGGAATATCGAAATTTACAGTCATCAGCTTTGAAATTACAAAATTTAAACTTTCCAAATATATTTAAAAGCCAAAAGAAATTAGTGAAACAGTTGTCAAAAGAGCCTGTTTTAAGTGCAATGAAAAGAGACCAATCATTGATCTTTACTACAGTCCCTGAAGAAGATGCTGACCACACTAGTCCAACAAACATCACAGAAATCGTTAAAAATGTTCGACCTGTTGCAGATAGACCTAAAAGTTTAAGTTTGCGATCAACAACTTCAGATATAAAGCTTAATAATAATAATAAAGCACAAGAAAAGCCTACTAGTGTTGCTTGCACACCTTTCACAGGAAAAACTAGCGTTTGTTCTACGCCTTTAGCTGAAAAAGTCTTACATGGAACTGCTTTATCAATTATAAGTACTGACATTCCTTTTGAAGACGTGTTCAACAAAAATGAACCAAACACAGAAAAAACCATTGAAAGTAGTCAAAAAACAATTGAAACAACTTCGGAGTCATTGAATTCTGTTTTATCGGCAGTGTCAACAGTACAAACAAAACTAGATTTCAATGAGTTTGATAAATTCGATAAAATGATGATTCCAGTTACCAATATGATCGTTCCCAATAATTTATTAGATAAAAAACGCAGTTCAAGTTTAGTTGCTGCTAATAAAATTAAAGATTTAAATAAAAATGTTACTTTGCGATACTATGGAATAGGGTTAACTAAAATTAAAAAGGCGTTAGATGAACTTGACTTAGATGAAGATGATGCTTCAGAATATTATAAACACTTTAATAACACGATTACTGATCCATTTTATCCGGTTTTTAAATCAGACGGAACTGTTTTATCTAAAACATTATACGATTTATGGTTGTCAAACCATTGTGAACTACTTACATCAGAATATAACCAAGAAATTTCAAAAATGCAGGAATCTGTAACAAATACAGAAGACTGGAAATCCGTCGATGATTTCGATTCAGAAATGAAGGAATCACCAAAGAAAATCAACGGAAATACTTCTTCAACTGACATATCTTTCAGTGACAATTCCAGTTCGCTTCCAAAAAAGCGTAGCTTGAGTCTTCCCTTGAAATCGTTAACTTCCTCCGAACAAAATGACACTTTTTCAAGTTTGACACAAAAGCGGAACTTAGGGGGCGTTCAGTTAACACCGCTTATGTCAAAATTGAGTCTTTTAGCTATGGAGGAAAAATCTAGTGGATTTTGTAGCAGAGACACAACTCCTAGTGAGTTTAGGGACTTTGGGCTGACGCCTAGTGAGAAAAATTATTCGTTTTTAGGCCGGAAAAATTCTTTGAGAGTGGAAAATGATCAACAGAAAGAGGAAGAAGATGACGAAGAGAATCAGGAGCTGCAAAAAGTGGTTTTGTTTATTTGTGGACAGCAGGATATGGTTTTAGGGTTACTCTTGGAAGAGGAAGCCACGGATAATACTGAGTTGATACAAAAATTGGTATGAGTATATTTTATTTAATTATTTTATCAACACTTTTAAGGTCAAACATACGCGTCGAAAGAACGAATACTTTATTTTTTTTAAAGACAGCAAATTCTGTATTCTTTATTTAATTTTATGTTCTTTATGGTCCAACAACTTCCATCCGTCAAAATTTCATGGATTTTTTACAGTGACTTGTACATTGCAATGTCAGATGAAGTACATATTTTCGTTGGGTTCGTTCAATCCCATGAATTTTTTTTTGCAAATTCAAATTTAAATAAATTATTTCTTACAATTATTCTTACCGAAAAACAAAACAATTATTACAGTTAGGTCTTTGAACATTCTAGTATTTATATATGTGGATGAAAAGGATAACTAAAACATTAAACTATAAAAAAATATTCGTTGAAGTCTAGTTGGTCAAAAATTCAGAACTTTGATACTGTGTCTCTCATTCCCATGAACGACTACAGTAATGAAAATAATTCGTATATTTGTAAATATGATCGATCATCTATATTCTATAACATACTAAGTTTATTTTCAATTTGAATTTACAGTTTTTGAGAAACAAATAAAAATATACCATTTTTGGTATATTTTTATTTGTTTCTCAAAAACTGTAAATTCAAATGAAAAATAATTTTAGTATGTTATAGACTCATAGACGATTATATTTATAAATATACATATTATTTGCATTACTGTAGTCGTTCATGGGAATGTGTGGCATATATTTGACTACTTTGAAAATTATGTTCATGTATAATTTGTAAACAAAATTAGCTTTTTAAAATTTATTACAAAACTTTGGACTTTTATCTACAAATATATGTATAAAACATTATATGTTTCATTTATTATAATAATGATATATTGTTTCAAAAAAATCATGTTCATGTTGCGCTATCTTCAGCTCGTATGGTTGACTTTAATTAATTGTATTTAAAGTTCGTAGTTAAGTATGAAATAATTTAGGACAGTTGGCAACGCAATATAATAGTTATTTACATACCAAGTGCGGTAAGACTTTCTTTCCGCATGAGTATTTATTTGAGGCTTCATTTGCATGAATGCGCGGATAACGTCTTCCCACAAGTGGTTTTTGTAACGAAATAAATTATTTTTAATTCAATTAAAACTTAATTAAAATATTCATAAATTTACACCAGCAAAGTCATATAAACCTGTTGCTACGAAATTTGATGATATGACATATGAAAAAAAGTAATTAACGTATCAAGGGCGTTATAAAGACAATAATGCATGAGGTCAATAGTGTGCTGCAGAGAGCCTGTTTAACGCCCGTGGTGCGTTCAACGTTTATTGTCCGAGTGATATCTTATTTTATAAAAGATTATTATCGATTTTTGTCCTATTATTGTGTTTTGTTAGAGAGGTTAATCTATTTGCTTGCAAACACTATAACTAGGTAACGCGATATTCTTAATTGTTTACAATACCGATTTGTTTATTTCAATTTTTCTATCTGCCAATAGAAATCAGAGTTTGTGTATTCTGTGTCCAATAGCAACAACTAGCTGGGCGAATTTTACGAATTAAATTTTGCTGTAAAATGCCCGAGGAAAGCCAGTGTTTCTGTTTGTCAATGTTGCTCCCAAGATTATGAGTACAAAAGTCATATGAACGATTTCTTATATTTACTTTTCAGTGGGAAGTGTGTATAGAAACCTTAGGTCGACTTGAGTTGCAACTTCGCCAATGTTTGGATCCCTACCCCGTAGCTAGCGCAGACCAGGGGGAGACCTACAGCTACCTCTCCGTCGACCCTCAGTGGGATACCATCCAACGTGGAGGCCCATGGGGCGTGTCAGAATTAGGGGTTGTTAACCAACTACATAGAGATTTCTCGCTAACTAGAAATATTACTGAAATTACGTTAAGGTGAGGCTAATTTTAACAGTTGGGTACCGTGAGTTTTGGGTGTTTTAAGAGAAGTGATTAGCCTCGGTTTTAGCGCTGTACAATGTTCAGAAATTATTTTAGTTACAGAGAAATATATTATCTACCACTTGTATTTAATGTATTTTTTATAAAATATTTTTACAACATTGTACAACGTCAAAACCAAAGTAGTTATAAAAAAAAATAAGCTGTTTTTTTTTTTGTGTAGAAACCACGTAAATTCATTCACTGTTTTCATCGTTTTTTAAATGTGGTTTACATAAAACTATTAAATTTATTTGTGAGTATTAGCACAGTATTATTAAAATGAGTTGAGCGGGAGGTCATGCGATGGCCACATCAATTTTTTTTCAATATATTGCATATAAAATATTTAGTTGTAAAATAAACAAAGTCAACTAATAGTTATTTACTTTACAAGTAGACAAAGTAAGGAATTACCCACGAGAGAAATTTTAGCACACGAAGCCGAAAGCTGAGTGTGATAATTTTATCGAGTGGGTAATTCCACTTTGCCCACGTGTGAAGTATAACGTTTTATCCAACATCTCTTAATAAATGCAAAATTTATTAAGACATATTATTTGACAGTAACATATGCTTTAAATTTTCTAAATTAAAATGTCAATGGAAGTAGTTACCAAGGTGTGTGTGTTACTATTATTGTTATAAATAAAAAAATACTCACTAGTGACTTTTCTCAAAATTATACCCACTAGTGGGTAATCTGTTACTTTCCTTGTTTAAAATCGCCATAGTTATAGAACATTTATTAGGAGGTGTTGGATAATAGTTATTTGTTTAACTAGGCATCAAAATATCAGATTTATACCAGAGGCTGCCGAAGCTATAAATCTGTGTTTGATGGCGAGTTGAACACATCATTGTTTTGCTGATTTGGAATTAATGTTAATTTAGTGATTATTTTATAGATATGTTGAACGGTTGCTATGCGTTTGTTGAGCGGTTGTTATGTAAAATATTTTTGCAGCCTAGGCTTAAAGTGACACTTTACAGACTGTTAGCAGTCCGTGAAGTATCATCTTTAATGTCAATCGGCAAAAAAAGAAATTATTCACTTTTGGTTAAAATTGTGCAACAGGCGTTTTGATAACAATGAGTTAGACAAAGAAGGGAGGCCATACGACATCTATCTGTCTCAGTCTCGTTTGTAGCTTTCATAAAAGCGTACAAGTTAGCGTTCCAGTACTACAATATTTCAGTGGTTTTCTATTAGGGGTCGCGTTTATAGACAACACACATTTTTGAAGTTTTAATTAATTTTTGCTATTTAGGAGCGAAGACGGAATCGTCTACGGTTACCGTTGCGGTGAAACGGAAGTCTACTACCAACAGTCAGCTTCCAGCAATGCAGGGCTGCCACCTCCAGCAGATTCCATGGGGGTAGTTCCCCTAAAAGCGCGAAGAAAACTAGAACGCGACCACGCCATTATTCTGTTGTAATTTTTTATTTATTTTCGATGAAAAAGTAGAAATGAAGAATTATTTTTCGTAGCTGCTTTACAAATAAATAAAACTAGGATTTACAATTAGTGGATGTCATTTGTGCCAACTTTGTTACTAGATTTTATTTGTTGATATTTTAAAGCTAGATATTTTAAAATGTTTTTAAACATGCCAATTGATAAGTGATGGAATATTTTGAATAGAAATTGTTAGAAGTAAAATGTGCCATTTTTCGTACTTCAATAACAAATATTTTATTTGAAATATGCAATATTTTGTTCAATGTTTAAAATAGTTTATACGTATTTTATCTGTGATGTTGTCATTCCATTTTTGTCTTATTTTATGTAATTATTATGCAATATAAATAAATTATGTAATAAAAATATAAGCATTATTTTTAACACTATACCTATATTCAACAAAGTATAAAAAAATATGTCTGAGCTTCAAACATTTTAATTTATTTGTTTTTGAATTCAATTTTTATTCGCAAAAATTCTTTAAGCAATGCCCGGAAGTATAAACGATGATTAAAGGTGATTAGTTTTATTTAACAGCTGGCAAAAGTTCTTCAATTATTTAAGAGATAAACGTGATAATTACAATACAAATAATTTTTCTAATACTGTTAGATATCTATAAACAAAATATAAAGGGCAATATTCATTAAATAGTTTTGTTAATTTTATATATTCGCATAACTTAAAACTAAATACGGTACGGAACGAGGGGGAAGGTAAATACATATAAAAATATTGCGAATATATAAAATTTTACCTATAGTTAAAAAGCAACAAAATTATTTCAATTAAATGTTATCCACCGAAAAAATACAGCCCAAAATATTTCAGAGTAAATTAAATTTATCTTTCATTTCTAGCATTTATCTCAAACACAATTAAACAACGATTGACAGCAGAGAAATAAAACCAGTCACCTTTAACCAGCCTTTATACTAACCATCATTATTTATAAAATATCACGGCATAATTATTAAACACTGAAAGCGGTTAATTTAAATTATTTAAAGCTAAAACTACTTTAATTACGATCGTGCGATATATTCTACATATCACACTCATTTTAGATAGGTTAAAACTTTATTTTTTAATTACCGCAATTAATTTACTTGGTAGTTGTGATTTTCAAAGCGTTGGTATTATTTTAAAAACTATCATATTTTAACTATTTTGCAAAATTTCGAACGACCGTAGATTATATTTTGTAGGTAATACCATTGATTAAAAAAGATATTATTTAATATATGGCAATACGTACATGATCATCGCACTTTTGTTATGCAACTTTCACATTTTTTTTTTACCATTGAAATTGCCAGCTACTGGCGAGAGCTACCACCAAATTAAGGGTAGTACGTGAGACAGTTGAAGTGGTTTAGACATCGCGAAATGTTTGTGAAACTAATATATGCGGATGAGATTGAAGGTGAACGTAATGGAATGATTTTAAGTGTGAAGAATAGACACAGGGGTAAATTTAAATTAGCAAATGTCAGCTGTGGGATTCGAACTGAGGATCTTACGATCAACAGTCCGACACGTTACCACGGAGCTATTTATTCCGATACTGTTTATGAAATTAAAATATACATATTTTAGATTAGCTCGCTTCGCTTGCGCTTTTACTAAACAAATCCTAAGCCAGCAGAACTCGCCCGACAAACACGAACAGTATGCATTTTTACTGGAACATTTTCATTCACATTTATTCGTTTTTCTAACAACCCTATCTGCGTGTTCGGGTTCGGATCCATTTCTTTTCTGACAAGCAGAAAATGTTGAACCCACCATTTAAGTGTCACTGACTTTCGCATATGCAAGACTGCATAAATCTAACAAGAACAAAGTACCAGACCTTATACTACACTTTAGCTATGATGTTGCATTTAAGTAGCCCAAGTCATTTTACGACCAGAAGTTTGTCCTAACATACTAAAATCGTACAGAAATATGTAACAAATCATTCTTTCTAGAGGCGCGCAAGCAATTGATTAGGGATACTCGAAATGACTGAATGGGGTCTTTCCCCATTTTTTTTAATTTTTTTTTTATGAAACTTTATCTATATTGAAGACTATCTACACTTTTAAAAAGCCACAATGATTTAAAAAAAAAATGTTGTGACGTCATAGTAGAGGTGTTGCTGGATCTAAAACAGTAGAGATTTAAATAATTTTTGTCACATAAATGTTCTATTTTATTGTAATAATAATAATAAAATAAGTAAAAAAATATATGACTACAATTATTTACAATTTGTACTGTTTTAGATCCTGCAACACCTCTATTATGACGTGACGTGATGATAAAAAATCATTGTGGCTTAATGAACAACAATTAAGACTTTTTAAAAGTGTAGATAGTCTTCAATATAGATAAAGTTTCATAAAAAAAATGGTAAAAGACCCCATTCGATGTAGGTCTACCGCTAAATTACTTAAACATAATAATGTTCATCATGTGATGTATTGAAGTTATGGCAGCGAATCTCGGTATTACAGTACATACTTCGTTTAGCGCGCTGTCACTGCGAACTTAAATCCAATTGAATTAGTGCAGGCTCAAGTGAAGTAGCGCGAAACTAGAAACACTCTCATACACAAATAACCACTGTTATCTTAACATTATTTAATAGCACTAGTGCTTCGTACAAGTAATTCTACACAACTGACTCCAAAAATAAAATTATTTTGTTAGTTACAAGAATTACTCAATTCTTATATCATTCAAAAATTACTAATTATCTTACAAACAATATTACAAAATACGGTCATGGGCTTTATATTATTCTTGCTTTATTTTCACACTACCTCAGCAGTACTGGGTACTATTGACCTACATCTTAGTCTACCAGGGTTTGTGCATTGGCATGGCTAAAACGTAGGCGCGGACGAAAGCCCAAAAGATCAAGGAAAGTAGGTAAAGCTTGCTTATTAAATATTAATATTTGGATATTTATTTCAAAGCTACCTGATTAATGCACTTTACATAATAGTGCGAAAATAATTAATATTGGTATTTCTGCAATTATTATTATTGAGTGGACGAAATAGTACTTACATCTTAGGAGAGAAGAATATTCTTCCTCGGAGAGAAAAAGGATGTATGTCTTCCTGTTAAAATATAATATACAATTATCCGATGAACACAACAGTCTCTTCTAAGTTTTTGACTGTTCAAGAACTCATGTTCTGTCCCAATTTAATTTTCTTTATTATATAATTATTTCTCATTGTATATTTGCACAATATTTGTATGTATTCTTACAATACCTAAAAATTCTTTTTATATTTTGTTACATAAAATATACCAGGCCTAAAAGCTGAAAAAGGTTAGTAAATACACTGCTTGTGACATGTACACAATATAAGTAATTATTTATATAATAATCTTCATTTTCTAATAACTTTTCCATCCAGAATTTCACAAAAATCTTCCTTATGTATATATCTGTAGCTATTTTCTTGGTATCGCTTATTGTTTTCTCCTTTTACCTTTATTTTCAAAATTTTGTTTACTGTATCATCCAATTCTCTGTCGGTCCTCTGCTATTTCGTTTTATCCTTATTTTTGCTTCTCAGACTTCTTCAACTATTGAGTTCTTCATTAAATTTACAAGTATACATATTTCCTAATTATTCTATTCATTGTATTTATAAATATAAATTATATATGTTTTTATGTTTGATTGTTGTATTAATAATTGTTCTATCTTTGTATTGAACTCTAATTATGTATACTGGTTAGGTAGAAGACTCTTCATTGAGTTAAATGCATAAATTTCAAAATTATTATTATTATTAACTACAAATCTGAATATTTTTTAAATAAATAAATTGGACAATATCCCTACAGTATACTTGTAAATCGTATACTATTGTTGAAGTTAAAATTAAAGCTCGCCAAAAATAAAGAAACAAATGCATAAACCTAACCTATAAATGAGTGTACGTGTACTTCGGCACAACAATGTGCTTTACTAAACGACTTTTTCAGCTAAAGCAATTATTAATTCGATTGTATTCCGCTATTTTTAACCTAATGTACCTCAACCATTCAAAACGCAAAAATCTGAATCATTCGACACTACCAGCGTCTATACACCCATGAGGTCGTTATAAAGATTTGGTGGCAGTTAACTAACTCAGGCAGTTAACTAACTAAGGTGTTTGTATGTACGAGAAGAACGAACGGACCAAATATCGGACAAGAGAAAAATATGGTGCCCTCCTCATAACATCTTGATAATTATTAATTAATTAATAATACTCAGAATGTTACAAGTTTTTGTCTTCCCAGCGTTTGTGATTCTATATGTCTTTAATTGTTTTAAATTATTTTTTTGGGAATGTTATATTTAAATTAATGCAAAGATTGTATAAGATATGAATATAAGTAGTATTAAGTTATTATATTTACTTAAAAATTAAATTTCTCTTAAATTTAAAATAGGTAAAGCAGAAGACATATAATAATCACAGCAAAAACAATTCATAGTTATTTACTATCCTCCTTGAAATTAAAAATAAATTATGAATACTGCAACACAAATATCTGGATGGCACTAGCACTAACACTAGAACGGAACTGGAATCCTCTACTACTAGCAGTAACCTAAAACCTAAACTTAACACTACAAATTTTGAATAAAGTTGCTATTACATAATTGCCAAACTAAATCTAGCTGAAAGAGAAACACAAAGAGAGCTGTAAAAGAAATATGTAGCTGAAAACAACAAGGTTGTATTAGTACTAAAACTACGACAAAAATATAATAGCAACTCTCTAAATTTACTTCCAAAATTGGGATAATTCCAGAGCCCAAAAGTGAGCTAAAATACACATTAGTACATGGCTGGGAACGACAAAACGGCTAATGAAAATTTGACTTACCTTTGACCTCTGACCGCTCCTGCAGAGATCTGGTTGCACCCCAAGCTTCAGCACATCTGCATGCTGTAAATAAAACACACATTGTACTCACAGTTACTTCACAAAATTAACGAAATAATATAAACTTGAATCTACAAAAGTACTGCAGTCCAAATGAAAAATGGTTTAATTGAAAAACCATTCGTAAACTTTTGTAACCTATTTTCTATTTTGTAAATTATATTTTAATTATTTGGCTACAAAAATATGTGCTACAAATAACCAGTTTTATTAATTATAATAACTATATTTTCCTGTAAAGAAATTTGTGTACAAACCTTCTTGTTGGGGTGACGAATCCCGACACCAATGACTGCAATATCAGCAACTAATTAATGTCCACTAAATAGTCTTTAAAACGCTAAACGCACTAAAAACGAAATACAACTCGCGACTTTAACACTGTTTAAAAATAATACACTCCCGCACTGTACTAGTCCAAGTGTTCTTCTTCCTTTGACCACCACTGGATCCTGTAAAAAAAATTAATATTTTACTCATACATACATACATCATAACATAACACTACAGGCCACACAATCAACCAACAACCAATCTCCTCCAACTTTCTTTCAATCATATAACAAACCATCAATCATACCTAACCATATATTCCTCGGACGCCCACACAATCGTTCACCCTTAATCTCACCCGCATAATATATTAGTTTCACCAATCTTTCAAGATGACCAAACCACTCACAGTATACCAAAGTATTCCTCTCAAATATCTTATATTCCACAGCAGTTATACACGTCGTACATGCTTCTTCATCCACATTCAACATTCAGACACATACCACTATAATCACTCAATAGAGCATCTCTAGATACATTCACGTTTCGAGCTAATGTACCCAGAACACCCAACACTTTACACCCTGCAGACACCCGTCTCTCAATCTCCGGTCAATATGTCCATCCCTCGAAAACTACTACCCAAATATATAAATTAATTCACTTGTTCCAGTCTCATATTACAATCAGTCACCAAATCATTCTTCTCAAACACCAACACTTTATATTTAGCGACATTCAACAACAGATTTAAACCTTTCCTTACATCATTTATACTCACAATTATTCTTATCAATTGCTACTCAGTTTCACCCAACACAACAACATCATCCGCATAAACTAACGCAGGCACTATATGTCATACAATACGTTCATGTTTCAATTTATTTTATTTATATTACTCACAAACTTAAACAAAAAAATCATGCGTTTGAATATACTGATGATCATTTTTACAAAACTGTGTAAAAGCAAATAAACAATTAAAAGAAATCAACAATGTAGCGAGTCTTAACTTTACCCCTATGGTTTCCTCTCAACTAACGCCTTAAGGTGTTGATATTTGACGGAATTGCACGCGAAAAAATATATCATTAAGCGAGATCTGCGAAAGCAGAGTGCCACATCCACAAAGGGTAAATGGAACAATGATATATTTATTGTATAAAGCAATTATGATAAATAAACAGTAACTTACCTTTCTCCTTTTTCAAGTTTTGCCTTCCACTGGCACTGTGGTAACAGCTGGGCTGTATCCTCTTGTTGAACTGGTTGAAGATTCCTGCATAATAAAAAAAAAACTTTCATGTACTGATAGTACCTCTCGCTCAAACAACTTGTTAATTTAAAAACCAATAAGAAAAGTTTTAAATAAAAATTGTAGCCAATATTATTCTACATCTTTTTGAATATAACAAAATTTAACCTAAATTATTTACTGAGATATACCCAAAAAACGTTATTGGCCTTCAAGTAAACTACCATTTCCAGTTGATGGATTGCTACCAAAATCTAATCAGTTCGTAATTTGACCATTCAATTTAAATAAAACAGTTAATATGAATGAAAATTAACTTACCAAAAGACTTTTCCAGGTTTTGCCTTCCATTTGCACCGTGGGTACAGTTGACTTTCGGGCTGGAACAGCTGCTGAAGAATGCTAAGAATATTGAAGAACGTAATCTAAGACACACAAATATTTTCTTAGTCAATTATTGCTTTTATACTTGAAATAGTTCCAATTCAATACAAAGAAATACAAGTGTATTTAAATTGACTTGGAACAATATTTTATTTTTGTAATACTTTTGAAATCTGCACTTTATGTTTATTGAATTTGAATACTTATTCATTACTAAATAATAAATAAATTAAACAGCATTGAAAACTGATGTATCAAACGTGCAAACTAAACTACTTGTATATTCAACAATTTAGTGCAGGTCTGTGATTGGTTGTATTCAGAAATAAGATGTTTGAATATTTTGTTGTTGTATATAAGTTAATAGCTTCGACAACAATTTACATGAAACTATTTATCAGCGCATTTATAGTTAATTTCAATGTAATCAACAATACAATAATTAAATAAAACATTCTTACTTCCATCGTCGAAATGTAACTTAACCTACTTTTCAACTAACTGACTTAACCAAAATATTTTATATTCGGCAACAATAAATATATCAAAATGACCGTAAAAAGATGCTGAATCGATTAATATAAGTTTTGAATAAACAATCTCCATTTTTTTTAGTTGAAATCACAAAATTTGTTATAAGAAATGCAGAGCTTTTTAAGTTACAATAAACAAACGACTTACTGTGATGTCACATGATGCGCGCGGCTCTAAAACAATGGGTGCAAACACAATATTTATTATTTCTTCACAAAATGCATATTTAATTATATTAATTGGTTGTATCATTCTTGCAGTTTTAATTAGGTATGGCATTTACCAAGTTTCAGAATTACTTTACCCCATGTATAGTAAAAACTTGCTTCTTTGTTATGCGATGACAACATATACAATTTGAAACAAATTTGTAACATTTTTAAACACAAATTTACTGATTTAAAGTAGTTAATATTTGAGTGGCTTTACTTTGACGGCCGGTACTCGCACTTCAAGCCCAAAATTATTTTTGTACTGCAATCTAATATATCAAACCTTTATTTAGATTAAAAATGAAAACGTGGTGTAGTAAAATTTATAATTGGTGTCATATAAAAAGTAAAATACAATTCATGTCTGAGCTCCAAATATTTTAATTTAATTCCTCCAGTTTTCAACAATTATGAAGCAAGAATTTTATACACAATCACTGCTAATATGAATGCTGATTAATGGTGACAATCTTATTGAACTACTAACAAAGGTTCATCAATAAATTAAGGAGATAAATGCTTTTTTATACACAACAACGAACTAATTAATTTGACACTTGTAGATATCAGAAATATCCAAGGACTGTATTTGTAATTAATAATGAATATTATATTTCATGTATTCGCATAACTTAAAACTAGGTACGGTTCGTACAGGGGAGCTAATTAAAACTAAGAAACACTGCGAATTCATAAAATAAACAGTTACTGAAAATACAATTACATTTTAATTTTTAAACTATGTAGAATGTATATGATATACACCATATTTAAATATATTCCTCGAATATTTCATGATAAATTGAATACACAAATATAAAATAAAGGTGTTGTTGAACCTTATAAATAATTAAGGAACGTATAACAGCAAACATCATTAACCAGCGTTCATACTAACCGTCAATATGTATAAAATATCGCAACACAATTAATAAAAACAGAAAATAATTAAACTAAATTATTCATAGCCAAAACACAAGCTAAATGCTTTGTATCTGACACACTGTTCGCTATAATTTAGGTTATGTTATGTATCAAGCTTCAAAGCTACTGACTAAAACATAACAAGCAACTGCAGTAAAATGTTTCCAAAATATAAAAGTTTGATGTATTTTACAATACCTTGTGAATTTATTTACAGTTGAGTGTTCTCTCCATCGTCGTCTTCGCTGTTGAAGACCTGCAGGTCCTAGCCAAACACCCACTGTTTGTCTAAACTATAAAAGTATATATTGAATAAAAAGATTTTGCAAACCCACTAAATAATAAATAAATTAAACAACATTTGTCGATCACGGTTGTGTAGTGGCCTAGCACACCATAGGCCATGGGTTCGGATACCAATGAAGAGCATTTTCGTTTGTGTTCATAAAATTAACAATCATCGACTCACGAGATGGCATATGACCTTAGTTGTTAATCCGCTTCCCATCTTCGTAAAAAAACATTGAAAACTGATTGATCAAGTAGGTAAACTAATCATCTGTATATTCAACAATGTAGTGGACGTCTGTACCTGATTGAAGTCAAGAAGAAGTCGTTTACAGGTAATTACAATGTTAACGATAATAATTAAATAAATAAAATTCTTCCCACGGCGGAATGTAACTTAACCTACTTTTTAACTAACCGACTTATTCGAAATAAAAATTTTGAGTTCAGCAACAATAATTATATTAAATTATCGCGAAACGATGCTGAATCGATTAATAAAAGTTTTGAATAAGTTATCTACAATTTTTTAGGTGAAATTACAAAATTTGTTACAAGAAAAACAGCCCTTTTTAAGTTACAATAAACAAACGACTTACTGTGATGTCACGAGTTGCGCGCGGCTCTAAAACAATGGCTGGTACCACGAGCTTTGTTTTTGGGTGTTTTAAGAGAAATACTGGCGATGTACAATGTTTTAAAACTATTTTTAAGAGAAATAGGTAAGGGAGGTATTGTTTTTGGTCAAAAAATTGGGTAGTGAGTTTTCAATGAATAAGCACGTTTTAGAGTCCGTACAATACGATTTTACTATTTTCGCGATGATGTCTGTATGTATGTATGTATGTATGTGTGTGTGTGCGTAGTCTGTGGCAATTTTTTCGTCTCGCATAACTCAAATGCTATAATACCAAAAAATACAATTTCGTGAATTTTTGCTTTTTATATTTAAATGAAGACCTGATTAGGTTTTGGATAAAATTGGTCAACCGGAAGAAGCAGTTTACTTGAAGCCCTTAACAGTTTTTCGTGAAAAACATGCTTAAATTTCCTTTTTCAACAATTTATGTTATTTTGAAAGTTGAAGAATATTTAATTTTACATGTGTTTTGATTACACTAATTTTATTAATTTTCATTAGATTTAGAGATAATAAAATATAAAGTAATTAGATTTTATAAATCTTGCATTCCTTGTACACTATGCAAACACTTAAATTTTTTAAATTTTTTATTAAATGTGACACATGTCATTTTGATTGTGAAGCTGTTTTTTTATTGAAATATATGTCAATAAATTAAATAAAAATACGAAATAAAATTAAATTTCTCAAATATAAATAGAAATAAACAAATAAGAAAGTATGTTTCTGTATCATCAAATACTATTTTGTACCGTTTAAGAGTAGTATTGGGCGGGAGGTTATAAGTTATAAGTGATAAAAGTTCAAGGTAGGTCGTGATACAATATGATAAATGAATATGAGTCCAGTATGATAGGTGTCTTCCTTCTCGACTCTTTGAAGAGGTTCCAGTCAATCTCTTGGTACATCCGAGTTAGAAACAGACTATGCAACCTGGAGGCCTCCACCAGCGTCAACCAAGACAGTGGACGATTAGAATAAAAAAAATATATTTATTGTATTACGCGGCTTTTAAATTTTTTTTATTAAATTTGTCTGGCGTCCTACTCAAATTTTTTTTTTTTTTTGAAATTAATGTAAATTGCTAATGTTGTACTACGCCGGACCGATCAGCTCTAAAATTCATAATATAGTTCAATAAGACCTGGTACAACTCACTGAAAAACATGAACATCGTACACTTCTCCAGAGAAGTACTTTACTCTAGTGATTTTATATAAAAGCTTGCTGACTGGGTACTCAGCCTAGACTCATCATCTCGAAAATTCATATCCCAGATCAATAAGACCTGGTACAACTAACTGCAACATGTTAATATTGTACACTTCTTCAGAGAGGTACTTTACTCTTGTGATTTTATATAAAAGCATGCTGATTAGGTACTCAGCGTTCACCGATCAGCTCGAAAATTCATATTCCAGTTCAATAAGACCTGGTACAACTCACTGTAACGTGTGAATATCGTACACTTCTTCAGAGAGGTATTTTACTCTTGTGAATTTATATAAAAGCATGTTGATTGAGTACTCAGCGTAGATGGATCATCTCTCAAATTCATATCCCAGTTCAATAAGACCTGGTACAACTCACTGTAACGTGTGAAGATCGTACACATAAAATCAATAGAGTATATAGCCTCTCTGGAGAAGTGTACGATGACCACATCCACACGTTACAGTGAGTTGTACCAGGTCTTACTGAACTAAGATATGAATTTTCGAGTTGATCGGTCTACGTATATGTAATCACACAACAGTATTTTTTGTCAGCAAATTTGGCACTACCAAAATAAAAACATAATGCTGATTCTTCTAGAGGTGATGATTTTAATATGATGAAATGTTGACAGAATAGTTTGAGGATTTTGCATTTTCTTATTTGTTGTGTTTGTTTCAGTGATGAGTCTTCGACTGGCAGATGCAGCTGGGGTTCTTCACTTCTTGTAGTCAACAGCCTGCGACCAGGAGATACAGTTGCAGAGCCTTCAACATAGTTCACCGTCTCCAACACCCATGTGAATCTATTAACTAATTCATTAATGAATTGTATGATTACTAATGTTTTTTATTTGTTTGGTGAACTGAACATTCTCCACTTTAGATTCCAACAATTAATAAATAAAATCAACCTTTAAACCTCTACACATGTTGTATTGATTGTCTAGCATTAAATATAATTTATTTAGAATTAAATACTGGGATATCAGGGGAATGCCAGAGAAATTTCAGTCTCTTGCTTCCACATTTATTCTGGGAAAACTGTACATTCACTACTTTGTATTTCATTAAATTCAAAATATAATAAACATTCTAAGCCTGTACTCTGTTTTATTTATTGTAAAACTGTTTTATTTATTATTTATAATACTAAAAGATATAAAAAATAACCAATTTAATTTATTCAATATTATAAACAACATTTAGGTAAATTTATACACACACGCACAAATTCATATTATTTATTGAAAAAATATTGTATTTCAAGTAACTTCGATTCAAATGTTTACGAAATGTGATCTGCGCAGAATCCAAAATATTGATCGATCCGAGTCAAGTGTTGTTAATGCGCATACACAAATTATTGAATTTCTGATACATAGATCTTATTTAAAGCCGGTTACACATTTGAGAGTATTTTTTTACTGCTATAAATTGGCCTTCGCGTAAAGATTTTGACGTGTTTACATATTTAGCGGTAAAAACGCCGCCATTTATTAGCGATAGAAGAACAACAACTTAAAAACTTAGCCAATAAAAGTGACTTCTTGGCAATAAACGGCAAATGTGTAGCTTGCTTTAGTTATAACTATTTTGCTCAATTTTCAGGGTGGTAGCTGGCGCCATCTGCGAAATTCCTCTTGCTGACATCAAGAACTACATATCTGAAATTTATTGGAAACCGATTTTCATAATTTATGGCTATACTAGTCAATTTGCAGTAAATATTTATTGATATTAATTGTTTATTATTGAATTCTTAGTAGGTTTTATTTGAACCATTTTACGATTAGACGAAGAAAAAAATCACCGCAAAAGTTCAGCCAACAACACCAGTGCTCCTACGCGTTGCTCGCTGACATTCGTGGCTTAGAATGTGCGGTCTCAAATAATTTCATCTGAACTATTTTTTTACGCATATAATTGAGCATTTACTTAAAATTACGAGTATTTTCATGATTAAAAATGTTTCAGTACAATCAACCGTTTAGCTATAAATAGAGAAAAACTATTTTCTATCATTTTAATACCAGATTACTGGAGTCAATTCTCAGCAAACTCGTAAACTAAATACGTGTAAAGTGTAAACCCTGATTACGAAACATGTTTCGTAATCAGTGGGGGTCACTGTTCGTAATCAAGAGTGTAAATATACAGCATATCTTTAAAATAAGGCTCTTAGTAGAAAAATATTTCATATAAAAAATTCAAACTTCATATATTTCATACAAAAAATTCAAATTCATATAAAAAATCAAAACCACAGAATAAGCCTTGTCCATATTTAGTTATTGTTTAGGTATATAATAAATTTTAGCGATTAAAAAGCAAAATGTGGGTGTTTTAAGCACTCATTTATATTATTTATTAATTTAAATTTAAACTAAACCGCGAAAAATTGTCCCGACCAATAAGATTGCTTCAATTTTTCCCAGCGGCGTACGACCTGAACATTGTCTCACATGAGTGTATCAACTTTATTTTTATCAATAAATTGTTAATTCTACGTTAATTAGTATCACAAAAAAATCAAACTTATGTAGAATTGTCTGGTAAATCATATAAAAATAGTTTGATAGCTCAAAAAAATCAAAAGTGCATAATATAAATTTAATTGCCCACGACTCTTTTAGAAAAATCTACGGCACTGTCAGTTACCCACGGCTAGTAGTTCATACATTCTTCGTATGATGGCACCACATTTGCTCATTTTTCACATCAAATTTTAAATTATTTATATGTTTTTGATGTTTTTAATATTTATAAATGTGTAAGTGATTGGAATTTGTTTCTTTGTTACAGAACATTGAATCCAAGGATTGAAACTACAATATTATTACTGGAATAAATCAAGTCAACTGCGTTGTTCGGTAAGGTTAGGTTTAGATTTAGTAGATAATTCGGTTTATATCGATCTCTTTTTCTCTGAGGCACCGGTGAGTTTCTTGAGGACTTCGGCCATCCTCTGGGCGCTACGTGAAAGAGTGTCAACCGTTTCAGTGGTGTTTACCAGCTCCTGATGGACTACGTGGCTGTGCTGGAAGCATTGAAAACTAACTTTAGAAGTCGTCGTAGTGAATTTCAGACTTTAGAGGTTAGGTACGAAGTGTGAGATTGTGTGAACTGTCAAATTGAGTCCGAAGTACATATGAGGATGATGGGTGATGCCAAATCTGTAGAAAGAAAGCCTAACACTATCTTAATGTGAAAGTACTTCTAAATATCACAAGAAGCATGTCTGAATTTAATTCCGAATAAGTCCAGTGACATTTATAACAAAGAATTTAGTGAATTTAATGTGTAATTATTATCTCCGTGACTTCTCTATTATTCTCTCACTGCGTGAGAAATGTTGAACATTATTTATTTCAAATAACCATATTATGAGTCGGTGTTGGATAAACATAATTTATTTGTACCTTAACAACGATCTACAATCATTATTCAGTTAACAAAGCGTCTCAGACATTTTTAACAATTGATTCAAAGCTTCCTTGTCGTATGCATCAGAAATAAAACCATAATACTGATTCATCTAGATGAGATGGTTTTAATGTGATGAGGAGATGTGACAGAAAGTTATAGAAATGATTTCTTATGACTCTAAAACAGCAAATCAAGAAATGTTTGTTGACATTATACTTTTAGCAGCTTTGTATAGTCTGTGCGCGTCCCAATCGTCCCAATAGCTTCTCCAGAAGACAGGAGATTCCCCAGGTACAGAAACAATCATGTTCTGTTATCTCCGGAAACTTTTTATGTCGCGGTAGAAAATTCTATGATGTGTATGTAATTTTCAGTTCCACCATTCTATTCTTAGGATTTTATTAAATAATTAACAGCATTTCCACCTGGATTCATCATTTGTATAGAATTTTATGGGTGTTATACTTACTCCGGAATGCAAATATGTTAATTTTAGTAAATTCTTACGATATTATAAATATCAATTACAATATTAGGGATCAAATTAGGTTATAAATCATATGACACATCTTTTACGTGAATGAAATTTATGATAAAAACTGTAATGTATCAGAAAAGTCAGAATTAAGTTAAAATAGCCCCTGAAAAGTTGAAAATAGGTGATTTTTTCGCGGTTAAAGAAAATTTCCATTTTTTGCCAACGTACTAACTCCGAAGTTAAGAGTTGTACAAAAAAAAGTATTAAAGTAAAACTGTAGCGTATTTTATTCTATTGTTTACTTTAAAGTTTTATGTTGACGTTCCTTTTCTTTATAATTTTATGACAAAATAAATTCTTGGTTGAATTTTTAGTTAAAATGTGCTATTCACAGGTCTATACTAAGTGCTACTAAGTAGGACATTTTACAATTTTGCACTGTTTCTTTGCAAAAATTGTTGATTACATTATAGATATCAACAATTTTTTCATAGCAACAGTGTTAAATCTTAAAATGCCCTAATTAGTAGCCCTTAGTATAGACCTGTGAATAGCAGCCAATAAGTTTAAATTATTGTTTATATACTACATAACAATAGATTCATCAATTTATTTAATTGTTAATTTATAAATAAGTATTTTCTTAACAAATAAATTAATATATTTGAAGATATTTATTGTAACGGTATAACGTTATCGATTTTATAATTTAAAGAAATGTATTTTTATCGCTGTGAAGGTTTTATTGATTAAGGAAACACGTGCCAAATCTTGGTCGAAACTTGTTTGGCGAGTCTAGCATTGAAAGCATTGGAGCTGAGCTGGCCTACGTGACTTTTGCATGATTTTGCGGTAGCGGGGTATGGTTTTAGGTATCAATTCGCCATGTTATTCAGCATTCCTCCAGTCGAGTAATGGCCGCGTTCGTAGAAGGTGCGTCGTTTTGTGCTAGTTTTAATTGTGCAATTACTCGACTCCTCGCGTGATGTAAATGTGAATTTCATAGTTAGATGTGATTATTGTAAATGTTTAAATATGAAATTCTAGTTTTATCGTTGGGAGATTAAGTGGGTGTACAAATTTTGTGAAACGTGTTAGCAGTCGGGTGTTTTGGATGGAGGCTGGGCGCGAACTCGAACACTAAGTGGCCTGTGCCGGGCCACACGTGCGAATTACAATCAAAATTGATCGTTCGCGGTGGGCTTCTCCCACGACATGAGGGTATGGCTTTGGATGTGCGGCTCACGCGATACGAGCTGGAGTGCTTTAGTATAGTCAGTGGGTCCTCCATCTTCCTATATGGTGGTTGAAAACGCACCTCTGCAGGCCATACTCTGTGTCCGTTGCAACTACGTGTAGAATCAGCCGTGAACGTTCGCGGAGTATGATTTCGTATGTTTGGCCTACGCAGTACGAGCTGGAGTGCTTTAGTACAGTCAGTAGGTGGGTGGGTGAGAACAAACCGCTGCAGGTCATACTCTGTGTCCGTTGTAGAATCAGCCGGGAACCGTTTACGGGATTTTTGCAAAGCGCTCTGTCTTCACGTGAAGACCATCGATTAAATTTATTCCGATTACTGGTTTAGCGCTAACGCGGCGCGTGGGGCATGCTCACAGCAGTCCGATCATCTAGAGTGGATCCAGAGTCATGACTGGTACCAGCTCTCGGCAAATATCGCATCCGATGCCTGTTAACAAGATTCGCTCTTGACAGTTCTCGTTCATTACATTTATGAATATGATAGGCTCTATTCATAAGTGCTTGTACAAAGGGAATTCCGGATGGCAGAGAAAGTAGTTGATCGGCTAACGTGATTCTGTGACATGAGCTCGGGCCCCTGCGGGATCGCGAAGTAGGAGACCATGCGGGGTTCGGCTAGACGACCCACGTTTCTTTTTTGAAAAACAGACAACACACCGGTTGCTGTTATTAGAGTCAAAAAGGCACAGGAATGTCTGTGGGGTGGTGTGAATCTTAGTTTTAATTTAGCTTTAATGGTTTTGGATACCTTTAAGCTAATTTTAAGTTAATCCATTGTATCTCAGCTTTAATTTAAGTTAGTCTTAAGTCTACTAACCAATTTACTTGTATTCCTTTACAGCTTTTTTCTTTCAGATTTGTATTTTTATTATGTAAGTATTTATTTACACATATAAATTGTTTCAATGTTTCTAATTTGTTTGTTTTTGTTTTGTATTTGTTTAGAGAGATCAAGAATAATGAAGACAAGAAGTAATACAACTTAGAAGTAAGATTTTATTCAACATTTCTGATGTTTATTTGTCTCTAATTTGTTGTGTTTATGTTTCTAGAATCATTGCAGAGTCAGCCGCCGGGGGAAATGGACAATGTGGCTGAGTCAGCCCCCGAGGGATGAAGTTGCAGAGCCTACCGTCGATGGAAATAGTTCTTCCATCGTGGGACATAGCAGCTTGTGAAGAATATCTATTTATTTTACATTTTTGTTGTTTGCTTTCTTTCCTAAGATAGGTGTTCTCTGCTTTCATCGTTTGTTTTCTTTGTGTTTGTTGTTTCTTAAGACAGAACTGAAGATGCAGCGGACTCGGTCGTCTTCGCTGGATTTCTACGTGTTTACTTTCTACTTCACACATGTAATTTACAATGTTTCATTTTATTTTGGAGTTTCTTATTTGTTTTGTTTGTTTCAGTCATGAGTCTGCAGCTGAAGAGTCTTCACTTCTTGTGGTCCAGAGTCTGCCGTTGCAAAGCCATCAACGTGGTTCGGCGTTCCCAACACCTATGTAAGTCCATTGAATGAAATCATTATGGAATTGAATGATGTAGTAATGTATTTGTATTTGTTTAGTGGGCGGCGCGACCACTTCTCTGTCCCAGGTTTTGTGTGGAAGTTTCCCTGGGATGTCAGGTGAATGCCGGAGGAGTTTCAGTCTCTTGCTTCCACAGTCACTCCAGGAGATCTGAACATTCACAACTTTGTATTCATTCCAGCGAATAATCAAATACAAATTATAAACATCTACTCTTGTGTTTTATTTAAATATATAACTTTTTAGGATTTAATTTTGTTTAAAGTTAATTTAAGGTTTATTATATAGTGCACTTTTGTAATAAAAATATTTCATTCTGTTTAGATTCATTTAAAATTAACTTGTAAATTATAAGGAATATGTAAACATCAATAAATTGTATTGTATTGTGTTTGAGAATATTAATAGTTTAATTTAATTCATAAAAATTATATATTATAGATTAATTTAATGCATAAAAATTAGCGTTATACCCCAGGACGAAGATCTTCATTTTTGTATCAATAAATCAATGTATTGATATAAAGTTAACAATAAATAAATTTGAATGTAATATAATAAATGATAAAATAAATATTTATTATTAAAATAACATGACTTTCATTTAATAACTACCCCATGATCTAAAACAAGACATAATCAAATGTTTGACAGACAGGAATATATATTATGGACATAATAAAATGCAAATAAATATTACAGTAAAACATATATTATGAACGAACAAATAAATATTACAGAAAAACTTAAATATTATGAACGAACAAATAATATTACAGAAAATGAATTTAAATTTTCTAAAAACAACCCTTAAAAATCTACCCTATCTTTAACTTTTTGCGGTTTTTTCTTCCTCGTAATATAGAGGGCTATATCTCGTGACGTTTTTCTCAGATCCGCGATATCTCTTACCGTTTTAGAGATATAGCCATTGAAAAAGTATGTGAGAAGAAGTAGCCTTTCGCAAAAATCAAATTTCGTACCAGGGCAGCAAAGACTGGAAGAGCACTTTTTGTGGGATGAGAACAACTTGTTTATTTTTGCTATAGTTGGCAACACTGAAAAAAATCAATGTTGCCAACGATAGCAAAAATTAATAATTTCATGTTATCCGAGGGCTCTGCCAGTCTCTGCTGCCCGGATACAAAGTGAAAAATTTGAGTTTTCTGACAATTCGCTAGAGTCTTCTGACAAACTTGACGTCATTTTCTCGTGACGGGAAGACTTCATCCCTTAATCTAAAGGGTAATTAAACAAAACAAGGATGAGGAAGGATACATATATTAAACACAAGTATGATTTTAATTATTTTATTCCAATAAATTAAATATTACGTACAACATACATAAACAAAAAATATTGCAAACAATACAAGATCAACATTTTGATTTTGCCAATATCTTATTAATTAACAATAATTTATGAACATGTGTCATATTTCCTAACTCTGTACTTAATCTACAGATGAAAATTTAAGACTAGAACATTTTTACTCAAATAATTTTCAAGAAATTAATTAAATATAAATTTCAATATGGCGTCATCCCCAACAAACTTATTTCGTTAAAAAGTCAATAGTTTATTGCAAAATTCTAACATATCTAATATTTCTTAATACTAGATACAGTGTTTCATCCATATTTAGTAGATATGACGCCATCGCTTTAATACTTTTTAAGAAATTAACGAAATAAAAAATATTAGTATGACGTCATGTCGTACATTTTTATTTCGCCAATTCTCAATTATATTTTATAAAGTATTAATAAATCTAACAATTCTTAGTGCTATATTTCACAAAGAATTCACAATTTCAATCATTCAAACGATAACATAAATAGTTTATAAGAAATCAAAGTAATAACAAAGCAACTATTGATACAACAATTGAAGAATTTCTTCCAGATGTGATCAAGATTTTGATCCTCATCGAAGATGCTGTAGCTGTTTATCTCGGGGGTGAGTTGTGTCGATAGTCTGCAGCCAGGGGACCCAGCAGCCAAGATATTACGAGCTACGAGGTCTGTTGTAGAGTCCTGGAGAACCCAACGCGCAATGCTAACATTGCACTCTGAAAAATATAAATGCAATAATATAAAATAATTACAAGCAATTATAAATGCTTTCAAAGATTAAACACAATATTCAAATTGATGTTTATAACTGTATAATTCATGTACTGAAATAAATAAATAAAGTATGAAGAAACACCAACCTTTAAATTTGACAGCTGCTACTCATGACCCCAAGTTGTTCTAGAACGATCATCACAGGCGTAGAAGATCTACCAGAAGATTTAATTCCCCAGAAGCCAAGAGAGAAGCATCCAAATATGCAGATGAATCCTCAGATTCTGTGGATTTAATTCTGGCTCATCCTCGGTGCTGTAATTTGACAACTGCGGCTACATCGAGATCTGTAACATTAATATTTTGGTGAATGACGGGATGATGTATTTGTTTGACTAATAACTTGAATATTTAGGGTAATCTACAAGCGACTTGTGACTAATGAAAGACCAACTAAACTATTGTAAACATAAATGTTTACGAACAAATATTATTCTACAGCTGCATATACAACACATATGCATTAAATAATGTTATGGCTACAGTCAAAACAACAAAATAATAGCAAATATAAACAATACATACAGTATAATTATAGTAGGAATATAAAGACATCCGTTCTATTTTCCTAACACCACCTACAAGTATCACAGCCATTTTGTCATTGAAATGTTATTGTTAATTTATTATAGTAATAATTTGTTGTTGGATTCAACAGATGGCGCTAGGGTACTTAATACAATACGAGAAATAATTTATTTGTATAAATCTTGCAAAATAAACACGACAGAAACATTATTTAAAAATTGAAATCGCCCCGCATCACTTTCTGCTCTACTTTCCGATTATTTCAACGCCTAATTAGTGCATGATACGGTAACTTACAGCATCTTCAGAGATCTGCAGCTGTTGATGTACCACAAGTGGTTTAAAATGTGTAGCTTACTTAAATTTGTATATAAATACCAATGATATTTGTATAAAATAAACATAATTAAATCTTGAAACACATTTTGTATTTGCACATATTTCTCTATATTTAATTCAAACACATTAACATATTCTACGTCACAAGAGCAAATTTAAAATAATTTTAAACATTTAGAAAGCATTTGCGCAGAATCGTAATTATTGACTTTGCAGGAATGTCATGACGTCACAGGGCAAAATATATGGTTGTTCCATTTCGTTGAAATTTTGTGTCATCGAAATTCATCCTTGTATTTTTAGTTAAAATAAAATACGCAATAACAATAATATTGTTTGAATATTGTAGATTATATGATACAGATAACCCTTTCTTTAATTTAATGAATTAAATAATTGTTTTCGCAGTCGAAAAAATATGCCTGACGAGCACTTATTCAGAAAGGTAGGAGTATAATAAAATATGAATCAGTGTTGCCATCTGTATTAAAATTTATGAAATATCAATGGCGCTGAAATCAACTGTCATTTTTACATGTCAACAATTTTCCCAGTCATTTTGTTACCATATAAAATTATACGGCCATTAAATAGCACTATAGTATTTAAAAACAATATAAAATAAATAATTTTAAAGTTTAAATACTATAAGGCATTACTTCTGCAGAAAATTCTTCCGGCACGCAGAAGATAATGGCTCGCTTCTCGAAGCAATACAACGACACAGAACAACAATATTTAAAAAATATTTTTACTAATTACAATTTACAAAATTAATCTACAATTTCTTTCATACTATTTTCTATGTGTGTGAAATATAGTAATTCATGAATTGTTTATTTAACGAACATATTTAAATTACAAATAATAATATCAAACAAATATGTTGAATCAAGCAAAAAGTTCCATTTGCTGTAAACTGACTTCGCATTTTATTTTGGGCTGCCAAACGTTCCTGAATTATTTTCGAAGGAAATGCTTCAAGTAAATTAAATAATTATCAGTTTTACTTGGTGTTTTACTGTAAAATAATTAACAGTGCAACAAAAACAACAAGTATTTTGCTTGATTCTAAACTTCTATGAATACTTGGATAATTTTTTCAATAATTTCTTATCTTCAGGGAAAAAATAAATATTGCACAATATATTTCTAGAACGGATTTTTTTTCTATTTCAGTAGAAAAATAGTAATATCAGTTGATTATGGATATAACAATTTCATGTATAAAAGAAAATAAATAATAATTGCAAACGCAAAGCAACTCAAGTAAAACTTACACAAATTGTTTTAGAGAAAAATGTTTCAAATAAAAGTTGTAGATAATTAAATTATCTATAAGCCTTAAATGAAGCACTTTTCTGTAAAATAATTCGTTTAAGATTTACAGCGCTGTAAACTTGTTTCAAACTCAAATAAATCAAATTAAAACAAACAGACGTAACCATAGTATATGAATCAAGATACTTCATATATCGCGGCTCTGATTCGTCGAAAATATTCCATTCGCGGCGTATGGAATGTTAGTGATTCCATAACAATTTTTAGTTGTAGAATGCGTAGTTTCCAAAACAGTGTTATAGAAATGTACATTTTTCCACATGTCGACAGAATAAGCAAGTTTGCATTTATACCACGTGCAGGTCGACAAACCATAATGCGTTCATGTTTAGTATACAAGACTGTAAACTAAAAAAATAACTTTCCAGTTTAAAATATAACAAATAAAAGTAGAATGTTATTTAATGTAATCCTTTATTCATTCAGAACAAGTGAGTATATGTTTCTATATTGCACGCTCCCGGCCCCTTCTGATTCGAACACAATTTTACCTACTTAATTCACCTACCTAACTACCTAATGATGTACAAACGTCTCAAAATGATTGACCTTTAACCTTTGATACACTTGGAATACAGTAACAATGAACAAGGAATGTACTAAAGTAAAGTATATGCACCTGGTCACACAGTGTTTCCTAAATTATAACCTGTCTGTTAAACACGTTGCAAGAAGTATTTTTGTCAAAAATTAAATTTTTCTTGTAAAACAGTGAATTTGACTGTCTGTAATTCATGTTCCATAATTTTATTTTATAATAAAATAATAATAGAAGTCTGTGACGATGTCACAAATATAAACAATTAACTGTGTAACCAGTAAAAATTATAATTAAGCACGTATCTTAATATTACCCTAAAATTATTATAGAATAATGAATAATAAGAATTTCTTATACCAGAACCTGTCTGCATTCTTTGACAGTTCACAACTTATGAACCATATTGTAAAATACCTATCAGTCAAGTATTTCCAATGAACTTAACACTACATATTCTAACCAATAATAAATAAGTACAATCAACGTGAAAACATCAACAAAATAAGTAAACAATATCACAATCCACAAAAATGCAAGTGGCAATCGTTTTGAGACCAACAATTTACGATAATACCTGAAGTATGCAACAAGAGGATGACAAGGATTTCATCTCTTGTTCCTTCGTTCACATACCTTAATATTAAATACTAGTACTGGCAATATGTCTGATTATAAATAAAACTATTACTAAAATATTTTGTCTCTGATATAAGATGCAGTAAAAAACCAAACTTTTCTTAATAATCTCCCAATTTCAATTTACAACTTTAGTTTACGATATTATTTTATACAAAAACAGTTATGTGCCATATTTAACAACGTTTACATTCAGAGTTTCAGTTTCACTTGAAAATAATCCACATTTCGACTGAAAGCACAACATTTACAAATTAAATACATAGCATCTCATACTTTCATATAACAGAGTTGGTTAATCTTAAACTATTTTAGCTTCGCAATGAAATTACAAGTTATACATCATCAAAAATATTTTCACAAATATCTTGAATGAAATATGTAGTATTCTTCGTAACTCAGGGATGAATATCATTACACCAATATGAAGTACGTTTATAGTTTACAAAATATTCAAATTCATATCTTCAGTCAACATAAAAATATCATAATTGACTGTCTTCAAATTCTTATAAATAACTGTTTCCTGTTTGAAACATGAATGAATAAATGAAGTAATGTTATTAAAATTATAAATTGTAACAAGGCGAACATTCAGAATACGATTTATTGTTTTTACTATCAAAGCGATTTTAAAATATCAAGTTTTAAACTGCGTTTGGGACGTGAACGCATCGAAAATCGCTTTGACAGGAGTTCTTGTTTTCTTGAGGTTAATTTATTACCACACATGTGTGTTAGATTTTTGTTATCCTAAATTGTCATTTGAGATTATCGCGGCAAATATTCTGAAATATCGGTTTGAGATGCCATCTGCTGTTGACAGATTTACAGATCCTGGTCGAACCCTAGATATGGTTTTAGTTTTTAAGTGTTCTAGTTTTTATGTAATCTTTGTGTTGGTCCTCAAGAGATTTCCTACCCCCGCGTTCCCGCTTATGGGGTAGATACGTGTGTTTGGCCAGCACAAATGGGAGTTAGTTGTTAAATTTTGAACTGAGCAGACGTGTTTTTACGTCTGCAGTGCTCTACAAAAATGTAGAACTTAAAGTAAATTTGGTTTAATAAATATGTTTTGGTAATTGTAACTTTTAAGCATATTCATACGTTGTCGCCGTTGTTAATATTTGTATTTGTTTTTTCTAATTGTTAAATTCACCATTTCGCCATTTTAATTAATATAATTATTCATATCATTTTAAAAGTGTTTGTGTGTTTTATTTGTCAACCCTTAAGTTTCAGTCAGACTCGCCCGCCGTGCTACAAAATGAATAGTGTAATTTTCACTTCTGCGTCTGTGACATTTTGGGGGCGTATTGACAGTTGAGCACGCTTAAATTTTTATAAAGATTTTTGAATGCTTGAACTTAGCAGCTCATCAAATTACACCGAAAAATCTCGGTAGATGGCATATACAGCGTGAAATGAGAAAACCAATCAAGACAATTTTCGTATTTTGTAATATAGCAAAAAGAAAATAAGTTATTTTATCTTTGAAAACAGTCAATTATTTTTGCGAGAAATTTGAAAAACATTCTGTTCGGCACAATAATAAATGTCGCGCCCTATTTCGCTTACAATAATTACACTGTTAATTCCAGATTGTTTGCAACACTCGTAACAGTTCGCTGTAAATGTGATATAATTTTATAAATATTTTATAATTCTGTAATACATATTTAACATTTTGAACAGACGATGTTAAACGCCATAATTCAAGGCAATCAATTTGGCTTGTAGCAGAACTATGCTTATGACTTGAAAATTTGAATACTTCTCTGGCCATTTTAAGTTGGTACAGTGTAAAAAAATTGCTACGATATTTAGAACAAAATGCTGATATTTGGAACATGTCGAATTGAATGTAAATGTGAAATAGTACTCTTGTAATGTTTTATTTACGTATACGAGTCTTCTGTTGCTATGGATACAGCACTGTTTTGAAATGAACAGTTTTTTAGGTTAGGTTTTCTTATAATTGTAATTTATATTTTAAATTAAAACTGTATAATATCAAGAGGTTTCGATATAGATGCATGCATATTAATTGTTTGTACTACCTATATTTTATATGCTAGTATCCATAACAATTTTATTTGTATAAAAAAAAAAAAAGATATATGAATGATAATTATTAGTTAAGAACATATTTTCGCGGTGACTTCGGAAATGCACAGCCGTTTTATGTTTATCTATTAAAAACTCAAAGATTTATTACTTATAAATGACTCAAAAATTCATTTCATAAGAACTGTCAAATATCTTACTTAACACTTATTACGATATCTTGGTGTTATATTACTTTAATTATATATAAGTATTTTTAATTAGCGTTAAAAATACATAATTGATTAATACAGGATCATCAACGAACCTTGTGTTTCAAATATTAATTTCATAATAAATAACACCTCTCTTCTTTTTCTTCTGATGTTTTTAAAAGTTATTTTATTAAGTTTAAGTCATTAATATTTCAAAACACCATAACGAATTTTGGATTCTCGATGACCCGGTATTGTTTGAATCAAATATAAATAACAAATCTTTGAAGTTCCAACAGTGGTAATGCAAAAAGCAAAACCATTAAATATGTATAACTGCTGTTAATTTACATGTGCAAAGGTACTTATTTGCCACAATTTTATCAGTAGGAGATTCCATTTTAATTTCATTTAGTAATCATAATAATAATAAGTAATATCACTTGGACATAAACAACATATCTTCAAAAAATAATCCTTAAATTGTACTAACTTTCTATGCCTTCGTTGTACTACGCTTGCTCACATAGTACCAACCTATAAGTTTACTGTTAACACAATGAATTCTTCTGTCATAAACTAAAAAATTTGCTTCATTTTTGGCCACTAAATCGCCAATATGTCAAAAAAAGTAAACCGTTTGAAATGCTTTGGGAAGATTTTTAGTGACATATTGTTATCATGGATTGGTAAGACTGCATTCAACATAAAAAATCACTGCAACCAACTGACTGTTTAAACATTAAATAATTCATAATAACAAGCAAGGAGATAACAAGTAACTTATAGATCAGAGTCACTATGTAGAGCAAGTCTGTTGATGGAAGTACAAAGAAGAACTGTCAATAATTTACCTATTGGTTGCGCATGCGCACCAATTAATACCTAACTATAAAACATCGTTTTATAAATAATGAACGTGTCCAATGTGGTAATCCCAGGCCCGCCCCTTACATCTAAGTGAAATGTTAAAGTCTTGTGTTTGTCGAATTGTAAACACATAACGATTATACCGCACGTTCGTTGAATGTCTGTCTACGCGATCCTGCTTCTGATTGGTCGAACTGGCTGCCATCTTGTGAGAGACAACGCAGTGAGGAGGATTTGTTTCTTTTGAGAATATTGAGGTTATGTTATTTCAAATCTTCAAATCTACTTTTTAATTAGTAATCTTGTACGAAGTCTATAAAATGTAGTTGAAATTGAATCATTAATAAAGGTTGCTGTTTTCTGATATTTTGTACTTGAATACATTTGACTTGAGATGATTTTTATTAGTCGGTAAAGAAGATCTCACACTGTCGTATTGATTATTATAACTGAATATTAAATTTTTTTGCGCACAGCATAATTAGCAGAACTCATGGTCTACAACTTTGATGTTCTGTAACGTTTCAACTTATATTTTACATCTATGCTCCACCTCCTAGTAGGCGAAGCATTGAATTAACGTCAAATTTAAATAAAGACACATAACTTGTGACACAAATTAAGTTGTATGTTGTTATAATTTAATATATTTTTTAGAATAAAAAATTATTGGCAATACTATTGACATCAAGTGGTCAACGTTGGAACTAACAGGACAAAAGGCAGAGTTTAAAGTTTCAAGGCAAAATTTTTACGTTACAATAATACCAGGGAGTGCGACTACTGTTCATAGTATTTATACTGTGGTATTACTACATTTAATGTAGGTATAGTTCAACTATAGAATGAAAGTTGACGTTGGAATTATTTTATGCTGCATGGTTTCGCTATGAAGAATTACGATTGTAAGAAACCCTAAATAAGCTCTGTTCTTTCCTAGGTATAATATACATACCCAGCCAAGTACTTGAAAATTCCACAAACACATTAACATGTTTGGTTCAAATAGATTGGTTATTATAGTACCTGTATACCTTCGTAGATTATAACTTTATTGCAGTGATTTATCTATTTAATATTTTTCTGGAATTTTCAAATCCAATACATGACTGAGTATTTGAAAACAGACCTTTAGTTCCTATGAAAAGTAACCACAACTATAATGTAATTTAAACATCAACTTTTATACTTTAGTTAAACTATACCAATGTTAACAGTGGCGACTCGTCAGTTAAAAAAATACTTTCAGAAGTCGATAATCCTAATGCAAAAAATTTGTACGGCCCTTTCAAAAGCTACACGAAGCCATCAAATTTGTAAATGTGCAAATAGAATTACCTAAGCGAAATTTTTAATTTTATAGAAAATCATTGTTTACATTCGAAATGAATTGTGTGAAATTGCGTTGATATAACTAATTGTTTAATAACAATTTCATTTCATTTCGTATAAATCTTCGGTATTTTTTTTCTAAAAATAATTTTATTTTGTATTTAATAAAGTAAAGCTGCTATCTCAAGTATACAATTTTAATTTTCAATTTGAATTTCCACTGACTGTAGGTACATATGTCAAATGTTGACATTACATTCGTAGTGTTTGGCATAGTTATCTCTTGACAGCTATAACAATTGTTTTATTCCTTGTTGCCAAATTTACATTTCTTTGAAGTAGCTCGTGTGGCTTTACGACGGGCCGTACAATTTTTTTTTTATTCGGATTATCGACTCCAACCAAAGAATTGTTCTATCTAAAGCTTATCAGTACTTTTCCGAACACCATAGACGATTTCGACTGGCACTGGTTACTTGGAGGTTACGTGTTTGGTTGGTTTCAAACAATGGCGTCACTCGGACCGAATGGTTACTGAAAATGCGCGATAGATTTTCACATTAATCAAATTTGACAGAAAATATGACAGCATACTAGTTTGAAATCATAGCAAGTGAAATTCAGCCAATCAGAATACTAACTGTTGGACGAACCGAGCTCTCGAGCATGTTACTGATTTGACATACCAAAACTGTCACCGTTTACATATCACGTCATATAAGTGTCAGTCGAAATCAATTGGTTGCTCTATTTACTAACCATTCCTGTGACCAAGTACTAACCGGTGCCAGTCGAAATTGCCTCATGTAACTCCGACCAATAGCAACTTTCGGCACAGTATAGATGTTTATAGCATCTATACTGTGCTCTCGGTACATCGTACATCGAGAATATTCCTTTGGATTGGGTTGTAGAAGTCAATGCAAAAATGTACATAGTGTATATTTATTTTCTTTTTCTAATTCAATCCAAACTACCTTCCCTTTAATTCCTTATCTACCTCTCCGTGGTTCTTGCTGAATAATAAATTATAATAAAAATAGATGAGCTATTATTTTCCATGATTTTTTATTAGTTAGAGTTTTAGTTTTTCGAGCCTATTTAGCACAGTGGTCGGAGAGCATCAGCGAGCATTGAAGACCTATTCGATGAAACAACAGTACGCATCTGTCTTCCATAATTTTGTATTTCATCAATAACAATAACAAATAAACCGAATTTCTCTATGATTATTTTATGACGTTTCTTAAACCAATGAAATGTTTTATTGTATGTCACGAGTCTGCGTTCTAACCAATCCTATCATTATTATACTGATTATTTTTTGACGTTTCTTTAAACCAATGAAATGCTTTATTGTATGTCACGTGTCTGCGTTTTAACCAATCCTGTCATTATTATACTGAGAATAATGCTCTTGTGATTATTCCCGCTAATATTCTCTGTAGCTTTTTTTGTTTTTGTTGACAGATGTCGGATGTCAGATAGTTATCATCAATACAAGTAAAAATGAGCAAAAAAGATAGATTTAGTGGCGTGCCTGATGATGAAATTAAAAAATAATCTAATTAAATATAACTCGAGAGTTCGATAAATTAGAAAATAATTCTCCAGTATCTTTCTCAAACTTGTCGCCATTTGGCAATAGCCACTCAAGCCCTACGGGCTTTCGTATATATTGCCTGGCAACGAGTTTTCGAAAGATCTGTCAAATTATTTTCAATTTATTCTCACTCTCTTGTTATATTATTACTGAGAATAAAGCTTTATGCTCTAGTGATTATTCCCTGGAATAGTCTCTGTAGATTTTTTTTATTAACAAATATCAGTTGTCAGAAAGTTATCATCAATACAAGTAATAAATGAGCAAATAAGATAGATTTAGTGTCATGCCTGACGATGAAATAAAAAAATTATCTAATTAAATGTAACTGGAGAGTACGTAAATTAGAAAATAATTCTCCAGTATTTTTCTCAAACTTGTTGCCATTTGGCAATAGCTACTCAAGCCTTTCGTTGCTATAGCCTGGCAACAAGTGTTCGAAAGATCTGTGAAATTATTTTCAATTTATTCTCACTTTCTTGTTATATTATTACTGACAAAACATAGTTAAAATAAAATGAGACACAAAAAATACGCGTGATGGAAATAGAAATAGAATAAAAAAACGGGTTCGTTCTGTTGTTTCATCAAAGAGCTCATAGATGCTCCAAGACCAATGTGCCATAGAGACAGTACAAAATTTGCCTGCTCATTTTCAAAGGCACAAGTAGCCACTGAACGTTACTTTGTTGGCATTCATCTCAAATCGAAGCAAGTACAAATATTCTACAGTATAAAAACCTCCAGAAACAAACCCTCCTCTCACTAGCAACCGCACTACACTGAGTCCCTTTTCACATCAGTCTCCTTATTACATTTCCCAGCAAGGGTCAACCTCACCACCGTAACATCCGAGCGTCAAGCCGCAGTGGTAGCAGCAGGGGTGGGCTGCGTCTGTTGACTCCCCACCATCCCGCAAGCCCCACACGCCTTCAGCTCCGTGAAGATCTCCGTGAAGAAGCCCGGCTCGGCGTTGATCCGTAGCATGTTCGAGGATAACCGGTTCACGATGATGAGGCATCGGTCCCAGAACCGGTCCTTGGAGTCCTCCACAAGGAAAGGTTTGAGTGGGTAGGAGATCTCGTTGCCCATGTAGCTGTAGGAGAGGTAGAGGCAAGTCAGGACGACGGCTTGGAGGTCTTGTTCGCAGTCGATGTCGTCGTCGACTAGGTCTCGGACGAGCATGTAGACGAAGACTACGTTGGCTGGGTTGATGAATGCTACGTCCTAAACATATAATAAGTTGTGTTAAAAATTGTATTTCAGATTGAGTGTTAAAAGTTAAACTGAACCTTATTGACGTCTGTGTGACTATGAAATAACTCGTGAATAAGACATGATTTATAAGTATTATAAGTTTTATGACAATAACAGAGTTGATTAGAGTTTGGTGGAAGTTTACTGGATATAAAACAATCCATTCAATTTGTTTCAAATATGGAATCAACTACGAAAAATGTATTAAATAATATTTATAATAAAAAAATACCATTTCTATCTTCTTATGTTTGCTTCCAATTTCGAGAAAAACTGAATTTTATGTTTAATAACTCGATATCTATTCTATAACGGTTTCAGTGCAATTTTTTCATATTGCTGTATCTTTTTACCTATTCATTTTACAACAAAAGTGTAGATACAAGAGTTGTTCATAATTTAAAAATGCATGCAATAAGGACCAATTGATTACCCTAATGTTTGTTCTTCACGATATATCAATCAAATTAAAATTAATAATTATTAGAAAATTTTATAGCACAGTCATGGAAAATTAAACAAAAACGAAAAATATTTGACATTTTATGAAACAGTTTTAAATTTATTTTTTCGCGATCGCCCAAAAAACGAGCTGTTTCTAATAGCTTTTTAGGTTGAAATTCCTTCTTTACCGAGCTAGCCCGGAAAATTGACTATAAGGGATCGGAAAGCAATGTTTCCATAGTGATCAGTTCTTTATTTATTTATTTTTCATTCATGTGTCAAATATTGCAATAAGGTGTAAGAATTATTATTTCTTGTTTTTCAGGATCGCGAAAAAAATATTGTACCCAACATGACCTGAAAGTGTCTTCACTGGTAAAGTACCACTTTCAGCTCTTGTTACGTAAATGCGTATTTGAGAGTTCATTTTATTCCATTTTCCATGGCCGAATTACAAAATTTCTAATTAATATTAATTTTAGTTTATTGAGTTATCGTGAAATACTAATATTTAGGTAACCAAATGGGCCTTATTGCATGCATTTTTTAATTATGAACAACTTTTGTATTTACACTTCTGCTGTAAAATGAATAAGTAAAAATTACATAAAATAAAATAAATATATCAGCACGCCTTTTATGTTTCATGGGTGTGGCACTCTATTTGCGCAGATCTCGATAATATATTTTGTCGTATAAAATGTAATTACCAGCTATCAAATCATAGCCCCAAAGATGCTAATGAAGGGGGAACCACAGGGATAAATTTAAATTGGCAACTGTTACTGTAGGATTCGAACTGAGGATCTCACGATCCACAGTCCGATGCGTTACCACGGAGCTATTTACCCAACTTTCAATATCAAAAAATAGCAATGAAATCCCTGTACACTACATGTCCCTTCTACACTCTGTATTTGGCTATATTAACCACGTTTTTATCAAATTTATATGCTACAAAAATACTCGTATTATAACATTTGATCTATCTGATTTTTTAATTTAGTAACTACTGCATAAATTCTAAATCGGATTGAACCTCTATGTATAGGTCTGATAAAATATCAAACTATGCGTTCGTTAAATTATCTGAACATATGAACAGATATAGAACTGTAAATCTGATCATACGAAACCTCTTTATAAATAACAATTTATGAAGAAAATAAGTTTCTGTATTCGCATTTCTCTTACGAGTATATTTCCAATCAATATTTAAAATGTTTATCCAGTTCACTTCAAAAACGTAAATAATAATGTTACAAGTAAATTACACTATAATTTTGCGTAACCATAGACGTGCACAGCAAACTATATTGGGGTCAATGAGCCCACACATTCGTACTTTTATTTAAAAAAGTGACACAAATGACCAAATTCAGCAAATTAAGGTCACACCTAAACGAAAATCTATACCATTTTGGACGTTATTCCTAAGGAACAAACCTTTACGTCTTGATAACATAAAAGGTCAATTCAGTTTAATAATAACACATTTCAAACGTAAAATATCAAAAAATGCCCACGTACTTAAAAAGCAGACATGCGAACCACAAATAAAATATTCAAGTTTGGTATCAAAGAAAGTCAATACTGCGGAAAACCAAACGCCTGGATTTATTTACCTAACAGACCAGA
Organism: Poecilus cupreus; assembly: GCA_963942605.1. Lineage (NCBI taxonomy): Eukaryota > Metazoa > Arthropoda > Insecta > Coleoptera > Carabidae > Poecilus > Poecilus cupreus. Next base: position 10,406,377 of record OZ012722.1, read on the forward strand.
AAAAGTCAACAGATGCTAAATAATGTGGAAAATATTGTATTGAACTTCAAGGTTTAGGAAATATTTACAAACATGTCTGAAATTTTAAAGGGGCAATAAAAATGGTAGGCCTGTAGACGTAATATATTGTACAAGCGTTAAATGAATTGAGTATGAATTCAAAAAATTAAATATGAAAGATCGAAGCAGTACAAAGCTTCAAATTTGTGGACACAGATTCATACACACCTAGAAACACAATCAACCAACAATCAATCTCCTTTAAACATTCCACAACTTTCGCCTCGTCCACATTCATACATGCTCATGCTATGTGTCATAATTTATTGAAGGGATGAGCGTTTCTGAATATGGCAGGAGGTATTGTGGTGCCCACAACAGATTTTTGTTATGATGGTAAGCGTACTAACTATTTTTGGTCATATGCCGCTTAAGACCATTTATGTATTTTGCTATGAAGTACTCACACTATAATTGTAAGAAATCTTAAATAATTTCTCTTCTTCAAGTGTTGGATTTGAAAATTCCACAAACACATTAGCAGTATGGCTCAAAATAGATGGATTATTTTAGTATAGTGCTCGCCAAAATAAATGGTTACTTACAGCAGGTACCTAGGGGTTGAAAGTACAAACACGTATTTGAAAGCAATAAATTTGTCATCGCTAAAAATTGTAACTAATATAAAATTTCTTAATACTTTCTTTATATAGTACTAGTTCTTCCCGTAGATAAAATTATACAAATTGAATTCTTAGAAAATTGAACGTAATGTGTTTAGAAATACAAGATTTTAAATAATCCCCCCTAGCGTACAAGGTAACCAGACTCCATACTGATTGTGGTAAACCTGTCGATTATCGGCTAACGCCCATAACCATTTATTTTGGCGAGCACTATACCTGTATACATTTAAAGATTATAATTATACTGTAGTAATCCATCTATTTTAAGCCCAACATACAAATGTTTTTCTGGAATTTTCAAATCCAGCACTTGACTGGGTATCTGGAAACAAACCCTTAGTTCCTATTAAAAGAAACCCGGACTACAAAGTAATTTAAACGTCAACTTCCATACTCTAGTTAAACTATACTCAGAACACTCAATACTGCACTCTGCAGACACCCACCTTTCAATCTCCCGGTCAATACGTCCATCTCTCGAAAACATACTACCCAAATATACAAATTCATTCACTTGTTCCAATCTCACTTTACAATCAGTCACCAAATCATTCTTTTCAAACACTAACCCTTCACATTTTTCAACATTCAATAACAGATTTAAATCTATCTTTGCTTCATTTATGTTTACAATCATTCTTCTCAATTGCTCTTCAGTTTCACCCAACACAACAACATCATCCGCATAAGCTAACGCAGGCACTACACCTCCACCAATACGTACACCATCCGTTCCGTTCAATGCCTTTCGTAACAACACTGGTTTTCAAATTATCAAGAGATGGCGTTGATCACAATTCATGAAAGGTACATGTCAAATTCATTTTGTATATCTTATGATGGCGAATACGTGCTCTAGTACTGGTAGTTTGCTTTTATTGGCAGCAGAACTGTTGCCATAAGCACTGAAAATGTTCCTATTTTTATAGGTTATTTTGGAGAAAATTGAATCTTAACCTATAAACTACAAATACAATGTACCTTTCATTTTCACATATTATTTAAATAATACGACTTATACAAACGTAATACTTAAACTGGAATACTGCTAAAATAACTAATATAACTAATATAAAATACAATTAAATTTATGTTCCTTATGGTTAGTTCAGCTTTCTACCACTAGTTAGCGTATTTTAATTTTGGATGCCCAGTACAAATTGAACATCCAAATTCTTTCATCTTTCAAAAAGAAGATTAAAGAATGGGGTCTCTCACCATTTTTTAAATTTTTTTATGAAACTGTATCTAATTTGAAGACTATCTACACTTTTAAAAAGTCTTAATTGTTATTCATTAAGCCACAATGATTTTTAAAAAATGTTGTGACGTCATAGTAGAGGTGTTGCTGGATCTAAAACAGTACAGATTGTAAATAATTGTAGTCATATATTTTTTTACTTATTTTATTATTATTATTACAATAAAATAGAACATTTATGTAACAAAAATTATTTAAATCTCTACTAATAACAGTCCATACAAAGAAATGAAGTTCTTCAAGGAGTTATTTTGATAATTGTCAAAGTTGCACTATAAATATAAACACACAAATTAATTTGTCTAATATATTAGAAAACAATTAAAATATTTATAATATTTACCGTATTCACTTGTAAATTTATTATATTTCTTATTTATATTGAGATAACTAACATTACATTTGTAGGTTATGTATTTTACAGCTGTCATATCGGGCAGATTTTATTGCCAACATTGGTAACCAAATGCACTAAATTTGTTATTTTAAAATTCAATTTCATTCTTATTCCATCATTGTTTATATTAATATTATGTAAAGGAATGTTTGAAATACTATATTATTTTATTATAAATATAATTTATTAATAAACGCTTTAGAAATAGGAATGTTTTCGTCGAAATTTCCCGGTTGTCTATCTGGTGGAGACCTGGGAAATGGACATTTCGGACGTTGCGTATGCAACGCTAAACAACACATTTCAATGTATGAGTACAAAAAATATGTTTTGAGAATGGAAAATGAAGTTATGACTAATAATAAAAATGGAGTTAGAGCTAATCCCTTTTGTGAATCTGCTTGTAAAAGTCTAGGATAATCAAAGACAAACGAAGGTAATTGTCCTCTTGTAATTTTGATGACCAAATCAAGGTATTAATACCCCAACAACGTGCTTTTGTGGATAAAAGTCAAGTCAGCCAACACAACAAAACATAAAGCTAAACGAGCCCTGGTGGCCAGTCTGTTAGTTCGTCCACTTGAATATGTCAACACTGAGTATTTATTTGGTCGGCTTTGCTTCATGCAGACGGTGCCGTTGGCGTCGAAAAGGATCGATAAGCGACGTCACAACAGCTCAAAGAAATCATGGACATGAAGCCATAACGGCTGGAAGAAACAAGGAGGAACGTACTGGACAACTGTGTTTACGTCGGACGAGTCCATTCCGATACACCGAAGGGAAGAACGCACTGAACGCAGGCATGTGTTCCCACAACATGGCGACCGCTCTGGTGACAACTGACAGAAGAGATTCGTTCTCAAAATTAAAATTATTTACGCTTTACGCCGTCCTACAATATTTTCATTGGCTGGTAGGCTGGTACCACGTACTCTGGTTTTCAGTGTGTTAAGAAAAATGTCTGGCTAAACCGTAGTTGACGGCTAGAACTGAAGTTAGCTGCAGGTCCTAGTTTCTTTAGCCAGTCATAGTTACAGAAAAACAATTTTAAAAAGCAAGAAACTTAAGTTTTATTTTAGTTTTGTGGTTGATAATTTAACTTCAATATAAAGTAAGCCATAAAGAAAAAACAATTTTATCGTTTTGACAGCGGATAAATAGAAAGGTAACTTTTTGCAAGTGATAAATTCCCACGACTAGTTTTTAACCAATCATAATGCAAGACACTTGAAAATTCAACCAATGGGAACAGTTTTATACTGTCAGTGTGACAGTTAATTAAAATTTCAAGTTACATTTTGCTTTGTCTTTGGAGTTTGGAATTTATCTCATCAAATACCATGCGACCTCTATGATTTTCTCAGTAATAATATAACAAGAGAGTGAGAATAATTTGAAAATAATTTGACAGATCTTTCGAAAACTTGTTGCCAGGCAATAGCCACGAAAACCCGTAGGGCTTGAATGGCTATTGCCAAATGCCGACAAGTTTGAGAAAGATACTGGAGAATTATTTTCTATAACACTGTTTTGGAAACTGGGCATTCCACTACTAAAAATTGTTATGGAATCACTAACATTACATACGCGGCGTATGGAATATTTTCGACGAATCAGAACCGCTTGTTAGCGCGACATATGAAGTATCTTGATTCAGTTACTATGGTTACGTCTGTTTGTTTTAATTTGATTTATTTGAGTTTGACGTTTTCAACAGTTTTATATTTGTATTTTTTGTATAATTTCCAAAACCTTTTTATAGAAAGTATAGTCTACAACATGTAACGGAATGGCCTATCCCACGCTCGCAAACCGTAGCCCTCGCCTTTGGCTCGGGCTACAAACTTTTTGCTCGCGTGGAATATGTGCCATTCCATTACTTGTAGAATATACTATTCCAATTTATCGAACTCTCGAGTTATATTTAATTAGATTATTTTTTAATTTCATCGTCAGGCACGTCACTAAATCTATCTTTTTTGCTCGTTTTTACTTATGTTGATGATACCTATCTGACATTTGACATCTGTCAATAAAAACAAAAAAACTACAGAGAAAATTGCCGGGAATAATCACAAGAGCATTATTCTCAGTATAATAATGCCAGGATTAGTTAAAACGCAGACACGTGACATACAATAAAGCATTTCATTGGTTTAAAGAAACGTCAAAAAATAATCAGATAAATTTTTATTTTTAAGCACTCATTTTTTTTGCTTGATAACCCTTTATAATATTTTTAACCTTTCTCCTAGCAACCAGATCAAAATACTAACTACATTAATGTCATTTGCATTATATGTTAAAGATATGATATACCGTGTGTCCCACGCAAAGGTTGGCATAGGCAGATAACATGTAAAATCAGTTTTTTGTAAATAAAAAGTGTCCGGCAAAAAATTATGCACCCAAATTTTATATTACAATACTACCAATATCCCTACATCTTATTCAATACAGATTAATTTATTTTGATACCGCAATTTAATGAAATTAATAATAATAAATCCTAATTTTCCGCCTACTATTTTTTTGCTACTGACGTATATTGCTTGCAATTTGTTTTAAATATTTTAATCTGTCACCTGTCACTGTCATCATGAATACATTAAATGTCGAGAACCGTGTAAATATTATTAGAATGTATTATGGGGGGCGCAGTGCAAGACAAATTTCTGAGTACTTCGCAGGAATGAACGCCGAATGGTTTCCATCGCCAGAAACTATTAGAAAAATTATTTTGAAATTTGAAAAAACCGCTTGTGCAGCGAAGGGACCAAGACACAATCATGGAGAAAACAGGGACATGCAATATAATAATGCGAAAGAGGAACATATTTTGGCAATGGTTGAATTAAATCGTACAATAAGTCTACGAAAGTTAGCTATTGAATCTGGTTGCAGCAAATCTGACGTACACCGAATATTAAAAAAACATAAATACAAATGTTATAAAATTCAGTGTCATCAAACACTGGAGTATGGGGATGCTGAAAAACGACAATTATTTTGTGAAACAATGATAAATTTGTGTAATAATAACATGAACGTGTTACGTCGCATTTGTTTCACAGATGAGAGCAGTTTTGGCCTAAAAGAGGAATCTAATGTTCAAAATGATAGAATTTGGAGCAAGGAAAATCCAAGAAAACAAAATTTAACAAGAACACAATACCCACAAAAATTAAATGTATGGGCGGGTATTTTGGGTAGTCACATTATTGGGCCGTATTTTATAGAGGGTACTTTAACTGGGGAAAAATATTTAGAATTATTGGTAAATGATGTAGGGCCACGAATAGATGAAATAAACCAATACGAAAAAATTTATTTTCAACACGATGGATGCCCTGCACATTTTATGTTAATTGTAAGGCAATATCTAAATGAAGTATTCCCCAATTCTTGGATTGGAAGAGGCGGTCCAATACGCTGGCCACCAAGATCACCCGACTTGACTCCGCTTGATTTTTTCCTTTGGGGACATTTAAAAACAGAAATATACAATCATACACAGGAATATGAAAATTTACAACAATTGAAAGAAAGTATTTTGGAAGCTTGTGGACGTATTTCGGCTGCACAGTTAAGTAGAGTCAGGCGAGAATTTTATGACCGCATGGGATATTGTCTGGCACAAAATGGTAACCATTTTGAATATTTACTATAAAATTTAGTAGTAATATTTATTTGTTATTAAGAGTTGTTTATTATCTTCATTTTCGCTTAGGTTCATTGTTGCCTTGTTCATTCATTATGTAATTTGTAGATATTACTAAGGTAGTTAATTGTAGATATCCGTTCTGTTGATTTGTTTATTTGTTAATAAATATGATTTATTGAATTCTTTCTTAGTAATATGGTTTTATTTTAATCATGATGACAGTGACAGGTGACAGATTAAAATATTTAAAACAAATTGCAAACACTATACGTCAAAAGCAAAAGAATAGTAGGCGGAAAATTAGGATTTATTATTATTAATTTCATCAAATTGCGGTATCAAAATAAATTAATCTGTATTAAATAAGATGTAGGGATATTGGTAGTATTGTAATATAAAATTTGGATGCATAACTTTTTGCCGGACACTTTTTATTTACAAAAAACTGATTTTACATGTTATCTGCCTATGCCAACCTTTACGTGGGACACACGGTATAATAATTGTATTTTCACCAATTGCACTTTTAAATAAATCTTTTCATAAATAATGTTAAATTATCTCGCCGAATTACACTCGAGCATTTTATTTTCTTCGGATAAATTTCCACCTACGGTGTCGTGATTTTTTTTAAACAGTTTTCTTGTCAAATTGCTAGGTAACAACATTTCGTAATAAACAGAAATTTATCCGGCAAAATAAAAAGCTCTTGTGTAATTATAGAATGCAAATTTGCTAAATTTTTGTATGTTTGACTTGCACAACCACTAACTGTCATATCTACCAAACATAAATAGCGATCCGCAGCTAACTTCAGTTCTGTTCTGGCTGTCAACGGGATTACCAAATGTTTTAGCGCTGTACAATGTTTATAAGAAAATGTTTCGAATAGAAGTTGCAGAGGAATATATTAACTACCACTTTCATTTGTATTTTTTTATAAAACATTGTACACATCTATTTAAAAAAGCAGAGCTCATGGTACCACTTATTATATTGAATCAAAACTGGAAAATCATTGTTTTAACTTCCAGGTAAAGCTAGGTTAAGTAACAAAAAATGAAAATTCCATCCTTGAAGTAATTGAATTTAAAACAATCCGTGTGTTCGCGTGCTACCAACCTGCATTATATAAATGAGGTCAATTTTGACATTTGCATAAAGCTGAGTACGACACTACAACACAGCAGGGCAGCATGGTAACAGAATAAAATAATATTTAAAGGCCGCAATAATACTAAAAGAAGACGAGAATTAGAAGAAATACAACAGAATGTGGAGCCATGGAAACTAAATACGGGGAAGATGATATGAAAAGATAACTTTTCCTACCGTATTTAGATTGTATAATATGATAATAGAAGAAATTACGTATTTATATTATAAAGAGGGAGTTTATCGAGCGATATTTCACTTAGTGATACAACATTATGTAAGATGATTGTACCTATTTGTTTAGTTATGAACCAAGAGACCTGTCACTTAGGAGCTAGAGCGCTGCAGTCGAATTTTCTACATAATTAATTGCTATATTTTTGTACACAACGATGTATAAGTTAAAAGCTCAAATAAATACAATATATTAAATCATTATAAAATTATTTGTTTTACAAAGACATAAATATTGGAGTGTGCGTTCAACTAGAACTGTCAAATTAGTTCATTTTTTCGCCGCGTGGTATTAATTTTATAAAGAAATAAAAGCAATACAAAACCTTTTGTTTGTTTATCTATGTCAAGGAATTCAACAAGATTTCAAGTAGTTTGTTGACTTTGTCTATAAGCGGATTTAAATAATTTTTGTTATATAAATGTTCTATTTTATTGTAATAATAATAATAATTAAATAAGTAAAAAAATATATGACTACAATTATTTACAATCTGTACTGTTTTAGATCCAGCAACGCCTCTACTATGCCGTCACAACATTTTTTAAAAAATCATTGTGGCTTAATGAATAACAATTAAGACTTTTTAAAAGTGTAGAAAGTTTCATAAAATTTTTTTTTTTAAATGGTGAAAGACCTCATTCATAGGCTAGCACTACAAGTTCTGTTTTTGGGTGTTTTAAAAGCAGTGTTTTAGCCTCGGTTTTAGCGCTGTATAATGTTCTAAAATTATTTTATAAAAGAATACTTCAAATAAAAGTTTTTTTTTTTTATATAATAATTTTAGAACATTGTACAGCGCTAAAATCGTGAGGCTAAAACAAACATAAAAAATCTGATGTGGGCAGCACATAACCTCGCGCCCAATACTACTCTTAAACGGTACAAAATAGTATTTGATGATATAGGAACATACCTTCTTATTTGTTTATTTTCTATTTATATTTGAGAATTTTAATTTTCTTTCGTATATTTATTTAATTTTTTGACATATATTTCACTAAGAAAACAGCTTCACAATCACAATGACATGTGTCACATTTCGTAACAAATTGAAAATTTTTAAATGTTTCCATGGTGTACTAGGAATGCAAGATTTTTGTGAAATCTAATTTCTTTATATTTTATTATATCTAAACCTAATGAAAATTAATAAAATTAGTGTAATTAAAACACATGTAAAATTAAATATTCTTCAACTTTCAAAATAACATAAATTGTGGAAAAAGGAAATTTAACCGTGTTTTTCACGAAAAACTGTTAAGGGCTTCAAGTAAACTGCTACTTCCGGTCGACCAATTTTATCCAAAATCTAATCAGCTCTTCATTTAAATATAAGAAGCAAAAATTCACAAAATTGTATTTTTTGGTATTATAGTATTTGAGTTATGCGAGACGAAAAAATTGCCACAGACTACACACACACATACATACATACATACAGACATCATCACGAAAATAGTAAAATCGTATTGTAGGGACCCTAAAACGTGCTTATTCATTGAAAACTCACTACCCAATTTTTTGACCAAAAACAATACCTCCCTTACCTAGAGGTAGGCGGGAGGTAACAAAAATATTAACTTTTGTGATAGAATGTATTCCGCGTGACATTTGTTGAAATGCGCAATCACAAAAATGTAAGACAGCGATAGCATCACCCGTGAGTAACTATCTCTCTCTCTCGGCACGCTTTTTTTACACACCGAGCACAGACAGTGCACGTTCCAGAATGATTATATTTCAGTGAGACTATTTAGGAAAGAAGCAAACAAAAAACTTAATAATAATAAAATAAATGTAGTGAAAAATGCCCTACCTGCCATCCTTGCAGCAAAAGGCTCCGATCCACCGCCCTGAGCCACATTACAGCATCCCCAGCTTGGAAATCCCTCAACCTGTAGCACTTGGCATGTAGGTACATTCCCAGACACTTCAGCAGCTCTGAGGTGCTAGCCTGGATCACCGTCTTCTTGGGCACCGTCACACCCTGCTGCTGCGACGAGACCGAGCTCACACTGTTCGCTGCTGTCAGCAGGCTCTGCTTCGGAGCCAGCTTGTCGCAATTCGCGTGATGGTTCGCGTTGTTATTCGCATTGTTCACTCGCACAAGATCTACCGACTTACCCTGGTAGAGCTGCTTCTGCTGTTGGTTTTGCTGTTGGATGTTCTTGTTCTTATCCACAACTGGGTGAATGTTATCGACTAGAGGCTGACGGAATACTGTTACATTTTTATTTCGGTTATCCAGTTTCTTTTTGTTGTTGTTAGCTGTAGAGAATCGCTTCCATGAAAGCGCGTTTATGAATAATGAATGTTTTTTTAGGTTCTTTTCCAGGGCGTTTTTCTCGCTGATGATTCTAGCGTTGTCATTGTTGTTGATGTTGTTTTGTAGGTTGATATTGTGTTGGTTGTTTGTTGTTGGTGGGCATAGCACTGCATTGCTACTGGGTGGGACTTTATTCTCTCGGTTTTTCACGTTGTTGAGTTGCTCGTAGGAGAAGTTGTTGAGTGTGAAATCGCCCGTGGAGCCGGTGGTGTACACGGGGCGTCTTTCACGCGGGCTGAAGCTCAGCACGGTGCCCATGGCGACGTCCCCACTTGCCTGCTGGTGACTACAAGATGCACATAGCTTCACACACGCCGGGTTGCACAACAGGAAACTAAACAACACTATGCAGTATTTTGTATACGGTGGAGGAATGTTCGAACTTGAACTGAAGGTACACAGTGTTTGCTCGGTGGTGGATTGTAGCGATCGTTGTGGTGCGTGTATTACGAGGTCACAACTCAGGGCAGACACCCCTGCCTGCTGCTGCCGACAACGCCACCACCGGAGCGTTCGATCGCTCGATTATTTACACGACCGGGTTAGCCCAACCGCATTTTTCTTGCTTCTTACTAAATTCTAATAACTGTACATCTCTAAATACACTCTGCTATTAAAGTATTTGACACATTAACGATATATTTATTCATTTACTCATCATAACTTTAAGACTCCATTTATTACATAATAAATTATCTTCTAAATTTTGTTGTTTCACATCGCATAACAACAGTTTAGGCACTGTATTATAGTAATACTGGAATGCTCACTGATGTTGAAAATGAGAGCCGAAGAGAAACAGGCAATATCCTTGTCCGCTAAGCAAAGTTGAAGTTGATAAGTAAATAGAAAAAAATTAATCCTCAATGATTTTGAAATAAAATGTTTAATATAAAAATTAAATTAAGCAATGCTGCCCGCGGTTAGTAGTTGGATGGGTAACCGCTTTGCGAAAACCCATATCAGAGAACACTGCGTGCCGTTTCACACCACCGAAAACGAGGTACAGAGGCGGCATATAACCTCAGCAGTTGAGACCGATTAATAATAATAATAAAAATTAAATAATCCATTAATAGAAAAGAGTTCAATTAACTATTATGTATGTGATTCAGATAAAATGTAACATAGGTTGTCAATGAACTAGTCATCATACTTTAAAGTTATTTACAAATGAATAAAAAATTCGAATGGTTACTTGGTACATTTCTGATTATAGTTTAAGAAATTTCTATGATATGTTTGAAAATTTATTTTTTTTGCATCCTAGAGAAAATCTTTACAAAATTTTAAAATGATGAATGTTTGGATATCATAAGAAAAAGACAAGATTTATTCAACTTTTATCTGGAACAGTACCTATAGTTAACTGAACTCATTTCTACAAATGTATTATTTAATTTCAAAATGATTGAATGTTAATTTCTTTAAATTTTTTTCACATTTTTCTAAGCGGACTGCAAAACAAAGCTAGTTGGCCCAACGACTGGCTGTCTCTCTCGGCTCGCATTAGCCACGCCAATTATCGTTCCATATTATTATATTTCAGTAATTGTAACAAATGGACAGATTAGTAAATATTTCATATTAGCTGAAACTCACATTATATGTATACATTAAACATCCTAAAATTTAAAATAATGCTAAGAAATATTAGCAACGTTAATAATTCCCTCGATTTTTTTTGTAGATGTTAGCACCACTTTTTCTGAACTAGGACAGTTGGAAATATCGCACATATCTCCCGCGAAAGCATATCGGTTTGTCGACATATTAAAAATTTGAAGAGAAATAAAAAAATACTTTTGAAACTGTAAAATCGTCCTATTAGTGCAAATACTGTAATGAAGGAAATAATATATTAAATTAAAATATTTTAATGTTACTGTCTACCAATTGAGAAGAAACAGTTATAGAAATTACAGTAGATTAGCAACTGCCCTTTACAATTTAAAATAAGATCTGCAATTATAGAACTGCTATATACGAAAACAAATAGCATTTTTTAGGTATTTAAAGTAAATCTGAATGTATTTCATTTCAATAATTGTACCAGTTTTTACTGACAAAAAATTTAATTTTAAGTAGTGCAATGGCTGGTACTAAGAGCTCTGTTTTTGGGTGTTTTAGGAGAATTGTTTTGGTCCCGGTTTTAGCGCTGCACAATGTTCTAAAATTAATTTATTAAATATGCTGCTAACAAAAATTGCAGAGAAATATATTATCTACTTATTTATTTGAAGTATTCTTTCTTCTCTTAAAACACCCAATAACAGAGCTGTGCTACCAGCCATATAATTATTCAGTGCTTAACTATACAACAGACAGTTGTAGCTCATCGGTTAGCGTACTAGCCTTCAAAATCAACTACAACTGAATACAACTTATCCAGTTTTCTGATACGTAATAAACAAATAAACAACAACTCACCATCTTCTGAAAAATCTCCAGACTGGGCTAGTCCTTCCCTGTCCCCCTGCGTCTTGCAGCGCCGGCGCCCGTTCACGCCGTCGCCCGGGCAACCCCGTGATGTCATCAGCGAATCGATAGCGGCTGTGCTACGCCGCCTCGGCCGCCACCGCCGCCGCCAGTATCGCGTGGCGCTGTATCCACCATCCGCCGCTGGACGCCCGGAGCCTGCAGCGTGCACCCCAGACTCCGGGAGGAGGGGTCACTGCTACAAGCTGCAACCTGTAACAATGAGACATGCTGAGATGATGTGGATTTGTTGGAATTTGTACAGCAGTGTGAGGATTTGTTTCTTTTATTTGTTGGCGAAACTGTGACAATTGGACGAGCTGTGTATTTTGTAGACAACAATGTATGTTGTGTCAATTTTACAGGTCTTATTGTTTTGTTATTGTTGACTTAATTATAGTTAACAAATTTTCAAATACTCGTATGAGAAATTCAATACAATTAAATCTATATTTTTTAATTTACCAGCAGATATTATAAATTTGCCACTTAATAAATACAAAAAAGCCATTAAGATTTACTTAACTAATAATTGCTTTTATAGTATTGATGAATATATGGATGCACCTCCAACCATTAATTTGCATCTGTGATACTATACTTATATAATTTTATGTACTCTATTGACTTGCCATAATTGTTTGTACGAATAGTGGTTCAATAAATATATTATATGTATTATTATTATTAAAGGATATATATTTTGCTGAAGTCATGAACTCATATACTTTACAATGTGAAACTGGGCGCGTTCAGTTGCATTCAGCAACTAAGTAAGCAACTCAGCAATAGCAAGTAAGCATTTTAGCATAGTGTTGAACGACATGTTGAGTTAGTGATGAAAAATTTAACCTGTCAACTTTCAATATTAGACATACAGTGGTAAAGATGGTAAATTACTTTATATTTCATTTTTATTTTTAATATTTATTTTTGGTTTGAGTATTAGAAATCAAGGAAGATTTAAACATAATTGTAAATTATAACTAATATGTAAAGTAACACCTTGATGTACGCCCTTTTGTACATATGGGACTTGTATTTCTGGCGTGATTACAGGAGTGTGATTAAAATCTTCAAATTATCAAGATGAAATTAATTTAATAAGTGCTAATGTTCAAAAAAACAATTTGCTACACACTTAATAATTTAGTATACGAGTATTACCCGAAACAACTTCATTGTCAGTAAAATATGTATTGGCAAATTGTGGATCTAGTATATAAATAGAAACAAAGTAAAATATGAAAATATTCATTCATATTATTTATTATTATAAAATATATCGTTTTCTATTGCTTGACTGGCACGCAATCTATATAATTTCCATTCAAATTCTTGTAAAGTATTATTCAATTTCATTTTTGACATCTAACCTACTAGAAATCATCACTTGCTGACACAAATCAGCGCGTTTTAAATGCGCTGAATTGTTGACTCAGCTGATGACAGTCATCATAAACTCAGCAACTCGTTCAGTTGAATTTAGCAACATAGCAACTCAGTTGCTGAGTGCTACTGAACGCGCCCATAAAAACCAAATGATAGTTTTAGAAGCTTCTAGAAAATTATTATGAGCATATGGGAGTGGGATGTATTATGGATGAATTCTAGATATTCTAGTGCATTAAGCATATACGAGTCCAGAATCCATATCATTTGGCTCCATTAAGATTTTTAGAATAACTTGAAAAAATTAGTTCTGATCTTACGAGGAAAAATTGTTGTATTCAATTTATTTGTGTCTTAAATTCTGTTATTTAAATAACAACTGAAATAATAACAAATTAAAAAATATATCTAACATAAAGATTTCATTTGGCTGGTACCACGAACACTGTTCTGGGCTCGTAGAATTGTTTGTTCTTAACATGTATCCAGTGCGTAAACTTCCTAGACTAGACTAGACTAAACCCCTTTAAAATTTTGTAAAAAATTTTTAAAATGTTCTAATGCATTATTAAATTAATTAATTTTTTGGTGAAGAAAAAATTGAAGCAGTGTCGTATTACACACAACAATAAATTGACAAGAAAACTTGACTAATTTATTGTCTAATAAATCAGTAAAACAGACATAACAGAACAATCGTATTTAATTAATTATTAATTATTTTAAACAGCCAAAATGCAGCTATTATTGTTCTACATCTTTTTCATGTATAACTAAATTTATGTACGAAAACTTGATAAGCCTTCAAGTAAACTACGAAACTACCATTTGCCATTTGCGGTTGATGGATTGCTACCAACGTCTAATCAGCTTGCTAAAGAGCAAGTGAATGATGCTCTGTTATGATGACACTCCCTTTAATGGCGTGAAATTTCCTCACGTAGTAACGAGATCCCGTGAAAACTATTACTGTTACATAGATAGAAGCACACAAAGAACCACATTTACTCCGAATAACAGTAAATAGAAATAAGGTAAAAAGTCTGATGTCCCCAGCACATAACCTCCCGCCCAATACTACTCTTAAACAGTACAAAATAGTATTTGATTATATAGCAACATACTTTCTTATTTGTTTATTTTCTATTTATATTTGAGAAATTTAATTTTATTTCGTATTTTTATTTAATTTTTTGACACATATTTTACTAAGAAAACAGCTTCACAATCACAATGACATGTGTCACATTTCATAAAAATTTGATAATTTTTAAGTGTTTCCATGGTGTACGAGGAATACAAGATTTATGAAATTATAATGGGATAAATAGCTCCGTGGTAACGTATCAGACTGTGGATCGTAAGATCCTCAGTTCGAATCCCACTGCCGACAGTTGCCAATTTAAATTTACCCCTCCACTAACAACTTTGGGGGCTATGACTTGACGGCTGGTAACCGCATTTCATACGCAAAAATATATCACTTACCGAGATCTGCGTAATCAGAGTGCCACACCCATAATGGATAAAAGGCGTGATGATATATATGTTTATTTATTTATGAAATATAATTTCTTTATATTTTATTATCTCTAAATCTAATAAAAATTAATAAAATTAGTGTAATCATAACGCATGTAAAATTAAATATTCTACAACTTTCAAAATAACATAAATTGTTGAAAAAGGAAATTTAACCGTGTTTTTCACGAAAAACTGTTAAGGGCTTCAAATAAACTGCTACTTCCGCTTGACCAATTTTATCCAAAATCTAATCAACTCTTCATTTAAATATAAGAAGCCAAAATTCAAAAAATTGAATTTTTTGTATTATAGTATTGGAGTTATGCGAGAGGAAAAAATTGCCACAGACTACACACATACATACATACAGACATTATGGCGAAAATAGTAAAATCGTATTGTAGGCTGTAGGGACCCTAAAACGTGCTTATACATTGAAAACTCACTACCCAATTTTTTGACTAAAAACAATACCTACCTCCCTTATCTAGAGATAGGCGGGAGGTAAAACAATCATTTTGGATTTCAGAATTATACGTCTTTAAAATATGATGATATGATCATTTAACATTGACCACTTATGTAGTATTTTATCTGGAAAAATACTACGTATAATGGATACTCCTAGTAATACATAATTGAGAGAAAAGCAAATATTGCACCTTAGCTGAAAACAACGGTCGTTGTTACCTAATTTAAATTGTTTTCATTTCGTCGTAATTTATTTCCAATTTGTAATCAGTCTACTCAGTCTAGTGCAAGGATATTTCGTTCGCGATAAATGTTAATGCTAATTGTTTCGCTCAGTAATTACTTTTCTAATTTGCTAAAAGATATTGTTATTTTTAAAGTTAATCGTTAGATGTCGTGCTTTATCCGTGTAGCTTCTATGAAGCATTGAAAACATTCCATACAGATTAAAATCAATCTACAATTTCTGATCTCAAGCAGACTCCATCAAAACCATATTTTCTGTCGCAATCCCTGATTATCCAATGCATTAGTTCGCAATCCCATCATACAACGCTAAACTTACATCCAATCAGGCGTGGAAACATAACACGTAGCACTATGACGATAACTAGATCCTAATCCCAGTTGGAGATCTCATGGTGTCGTGACCACTGAACTGTAGTAATACTGGAACGTGCACTAGCGCCGAAAATGAGAACAGAGAGAGAAAACGACCAACCGGTATCTGTATCCTTGTCGTACAGTCCGTGTAAAAAGTTTGTATTGTAGCTCGCATAAATAACTTATCGTTTTGAATCTTACAAGAAGCGTACAAGAAATTATTTTTATTTCATAAACAACGCCAAAATAGTAATGACTACAATAGGGTCCTTCACTATTTTTTTTTTAATTACCTCCCGCCTACCTTTAGGTAAGGGAGGTATTATTTTTGGTCACAAATTGGGTAGTGAGTTTTCAATGAATAAGCACGTTTTAGTGACCCTACAATACGAATTTACTATTTTCGCGATGATGTCTGTATGTATGTATGTATGCATGTATGTATGTATGTATGTATGTATGTATGTATGTATGTATGTATGTGTGTGTGTGTGTGTGTGTGTGTGTGTGTGTGTGTGTGTGTGTGTGTGTGTGTGTGTGTGTGTGTGTGTGTGTGTGTGTGTGTGTGTGTGTGTGTGTGTGTGTGTGTGTGTGTGTGTGTGTGTGTGTGTGTGTGTGTGTGTGTGTGTGTGTGTGTGTGTGTGTGTGTGTGTGTGTGTGTGTGTGTGTGTGTGTGTGTGTGTGTGTGTGTGTGTGTGTGTGTGTGTGTGTGTGTGTGTGTGTGTGTGTGTGTGTGTGTGTGTGTGTGTGTGTGTGTGTGTGTGTGTGTGTGTGTGTGTGTGTGTGTGTGTGAGTGTGTGTGTGTGTGAGTGTGTGTGTAGTCTGTGGCAATTTTTGCGTCTCGCATAACTCATATACTACAATGCCAAAATATACAATTTTGTGAATTATTGCATCTTAAATTTAAATGAAGAGCTGATTAGATTTTGGATAAAATTGGTCAACCGGAAGTAGCAGTTTACTTGAATCAATTAACAAGTTTTCGTGAAAAACACGGTTAAATTTCCTTTTTTAACAATTTGTTATTTAGAAAGTTGAAGAATATTTAATTTTACGTGTGTTTTGATTACACTAATTTTATTAATTTATCATTATATTTAGAGATAATAAAATATAAAGAAATTAGATTTCACAAATCTTGCATTCCTAGTACACCATGGAAACATTTAAAAAATTTTCAATTTTTTACGAAATGTGACACATGTCATTGTGATTGTGAAGCTGTTTTCTTAGTGAAATATATGTCAAAAGATTAAATAAATATACGAATGAAAATTAAAATTCTCAAATATAAATAGAAAATAAACAAATAAGAAGGTATGTTTCTGTATCATCAAATACTATTTGTACCGTTTAAGAGAAGTATTGGGCGGGAGGTTGTGTGCTGCCACATCAGATTTTTTTATTCAAAAAATTACTTACAAGAACTCGCAATAAACTTTTGCAGCAGTCTGTACATCACGTAACTTTAGTTTAAATGCGCAAGCGCAGAAGTGTTAGAAAATGATGAAGATGTCGATTGCTAATTGTCTCTCTCGAGTCGTTTTTTCCATACAGGGAGAGTATGGCAGTGTACGTTCCAGTATTACTTCATTTCAGTGGATAAAATGCCTAGAGCACCCTTATTCATTCTGATTACTCTGTGGCTGTACTTCTAATCGTCTTGTGCTTCTAGGAGTGAGCTTAATTGAACGATAAATCATACTCTTGTGTGCTATATATTGATTAGCGACTATTAATAGTTTGTATTTGGGTTTGGTTTTAATGGGTGTAGAGCTGTACAATGTTTGGAACGGTAATTGGATTTATTTTGCGCTGATTAAATTTATAATTTAAAGTAAATATGCAAGTACGCAGTGACCCAATTTTAATGGGAAGCTGTTGCAATCTTCTAAACCTAAATTGTAAGAACAATGAATTCAAGTAAAGGTGACAAACTTTTTGCTCGTGTGTAATATGTGCCATTTACAGTAGAGACTGACTTTTCATTAACGAGTGCCTTCAAAATATGTATAAAAAATAATCACTAAATTAATATTATTTCCAAATCGGCAAAAAATAATATGTTCAACACGGCACCAAACACAGATTTACAGCTTCGGCAGTATTCATTGCTGTAAATCTAATAGTTTGGTTTTTTGGTGCCTAGTTAAATAACTATTCCACAATTCTTTCTATGTATCAAATGTAACTATTAAACATTCAATATCAGATTTAAATGTTATATAAGAACGTCGTATTGTACACCCACCAGATTTCTTACAATACACTTTCTCAATTTGCGTAACAAATCTCAAACATCGTACAACGCATTTCAAAACATCAATATGTCCTACGTAATTTTGTTTACGTCGTCTACGCAATCCCGTTCCAAATGACGTCGTACGGGTAGTGAGAATCCTATTACAAACCAAAACATCAACATTTAAATTTCATTTTCATTTGCTAAGTACACTATAAATTCACCCTAGCAGGAGAAGCTGTCGAACCGGGAACCGGAAACGAATTTATATTAACGCGTGTGGTTCATGACCAACTTTGATCGTACACTACGCGGGTTGCTCGACACGCGGCTGAAAATTTTATGTGTCCCAAGAGAATCCAATACCATGTTACATATTTGTACTATGAATACTACATGCTTGTAGTGCTAATAAAAATAATTGTTTGTTGAATGGATACAAGGCGGAAATAAAAACAGTTTTGTAAACATGGGATGTCATGTTATTTGTCAAAAACATGTTTAGTATTTCAAAAGTGGAGCGGTGAAACAAGATGAAGACAGATTACAGATTCCAACTTAACACAAATATAGGAAGTAAAAGAAACATTCTTGAAAAATAATGCTGCTATCTATAAAAAAATTGTACAAAATAGTATTTTATGATACAGAAAAACACCTTCTTATTTATGTATCGTGATATCCTCAGTTCGAATCCCACTACCGACAGTTGCCAATTTAAATATACCCCTGTGATTCCCTCTCTACTAACAACTTTGGGGGCTGTGACTTGACGGCTGGTAACCTCATTTCATACACAAAAATATATCAATTGCCGAGATCTTCGTAAGCAGAGTGCCACACCCATAATGGGTAAAAGGCGTGATGATATATTTATTTATTTGTTTATTTTCTATTTATATTTAAGAAATTTAAATTTTTTATTGTATATTTATTTAATTTTTTTGGTTGCTAATTTAACCGACCTCGTAGCTCTTATAGTTCTCGTAATGGCAATAGTGTACCACTTAAAATGAACAACCTGTATAATGTTTTATACCAACATTTGGAGATAAAAGTCCAAAGTTTTGTAATAAATTTTAAAAAGTTAATTTTGTTTACAAATTATTCATGAACATAATTTTCAAAGTAGTAAAATATATGCCACACATTCCCATGAACGACTACAGTAATACAAATAATGTGTATATTTATAAATATGATCGTCTACATCAGGGGTGGGCAACCTCCGGCCCGCGGGCCAACTGCGGCCCGCGTAAAGTTCCAATCCGGCCCGCGAGATCTTTAGAAGATATAATAAAAAAATATTTTAAAAAACAAAAATTTTTAGTTTAGGTTAGTAGCCAACATAAAGAAAAAGGGGAGATTTACAGTATAATTTTCGATATAATTCTTCTAGTTTAAATTAAGAAATAAATGTAGGACTTAGTTAATTTTGTTTTATTATCGTTTTTTATATTTTCAGAAAAAAATTATAAGTAACAAAAATGTGTCAATTAACAACTACGGCCCGCGTACGAAACGTAAATTTTATTCTGGCCCCTGTTATACAAAAGGTTGCCCACCCCTGGTCTACATCATACTAAAATTATTTTTCATTTGAATTTACAGTTTTTGAGAAACAAATAAAAACATACCAAAAAGTATGTTTTTTGTATATTTTTATTTGTTTCTCTAAAACTGTAAATTCAAATTGTAAATAAACTTAGTATGTTATAGATGATCATATTTACAAATATACGAATTATTTTCATCACTGTAGTCGTTCATGGGAATGAGAGACACAGTATCAAAGTTCTGAATTTTTGACCAACTAGACTTCAACGAATATTTTTTTATAGTTTAATGTTTCAGTTACCCTTTTCATCCATATATATGGATAGAATGTTCAAAGACCTTACTGTAATAATTGTTTCGGTTTTCGATAAGAATAATTGTAAGAAATAATTTATTCAAATTTGAATTTGCAAAACAAAATTCATGGGAGTGACGAACTCAACGAAAATATGTACTTCATCTGACATTGCAATGTAGAAGTCACTGTAAAAAATCCATGAAATTTTGACGGATGGAGGTTGTTGGACCATAAAGAACATCAAAATAAATGAACAATACAGAATTTGCTGTTTTTTTTTTTTTTAAAAAGGATTCGTTCTTTCGACGCGTAGTTTGACATTAATTTGAGTGGATGATTGAGAATTTATGTGAACACAAATAATCATGCTTTTTAGTGGGATTCGAACCCACGACCTCTGTTGAGCTAGGATGAATTAGTTTGTTTATTTTTAGTAATGTTCCAATTTGAATTTACATAAATTTATTTTGAACTAGCGATACTAACGAACTCCAAAGTCAGACCTCCGATCTATTTATCAACCATGATACATTTACTGCAATTTCATGCTGATCAATTCATTGCATACACACAACGTACATATATGTCCCGTAAGTCCATAACAAGATAAATAGGCAATACATGATGTACTGACCATGCTGACCACTATTTATAATCCTCACATGTCCTGACAGTTTAGCATACGCGTGACTGAACACATTCTCATTCTCTTTGTCTTCATTATCATCTTTGCGTTGTTCTGTTTGTGCGATGTGCGTGTTCTGTGTTCGGTTTATTTCTGACTGACACAAATCGATTCTTTCTTAATCATTGTTACCTATCGGTGGAAATGTACCTTCCGTGAGCGATTGTGTGGGATATAAAGAATGTAGCTTCGTAATCACTAGCTGCGTCAGTGAAACTGTTTAGAAAAAATAGCGGAAACATTGATTTTCTTTTTATATTGTACGGGTAGTTGATTATTTGTGGTTAGTTGTACAAAGTTGTGTGTTATTTATAAAGCAGAAGATGCCAATTGCAATTCAAGATATTTAAATTTGAATTATTTCTGATGGTGTTATAAATGTTATACTGTAATTTGTTCGAAAATCAATACAGTTTTACTTCGGATTTCCTTATTTTACTGGATGACTATTGTGTCAATTTTTATTTAAAACAGTATGGTATATAAAATATTTTCACTTCTCTCACATTAGTCTACTTCTTTTATTATAGGACATAGGAAATACAATGTTAAAATTTTCTTTAGGCGATAGTTCGATTCCTGTGAATTTTGGAACAAAATTCTAAATACAAAATATGTTCAGAATCAAAAACTACACCAAATGAGCCTAAAATTATTGATGTAATACATTTCTGTCATGAGATAGACATAAAATAAAATGTACAATTTTTAACTGTTTCCAGAGTGCCATTGTAAACAAAACATACAAACAGTCGTATTATTTGAGTTTGACCATAGATTAAATAATACCTTAGATATTTTTTAATCCATGGTTTGACAGATGGCATTTGGCATAGTTTTAATGATTATTGATTAAATTATTTATAAATGGTAAATGTGTCCATGATTACTGAGAAATATTTTTTATTATATTTTTATCATAATCCGTGTTTGAAACACGCGGTTTAAAGGTTGCTAAGCAACAACAAAAATAATTACAATTAATATCTGTCAAAACTGTCATGTTAAATTGTAAAAAAAAAAATGAATCTACTTAGTAACGTAAACAAGAAATGCTAACCAATCTTTATGTAAGCGATATACGTCAAACGTCACACGCGCAAAATTATTAGATGAATCAAAATCAAAATGTTGCTTTCCAGCGTATGACACACGTGTATAAGTGCTTTTTTATTATACCTGCATCATAATCCGTGTTTAAAACACGTTACAGCGTTCATAAACGCAAGATTAAAACACGCCGTGCTTTAAAGGTTACTAAGCAACAACAAAAATATTTACTATTAATATCTGTCAAAACTGTAAACGTAAACAACAAATGCTGACCAGTCTCCATGTGAACGATATACGTCAAACGTCACACGCGCAAAATTATGAAATGAATCAAAATCAAAATGTTTGCCTTGCAGTTTTTTCCAGAGTATGATGCTGATGCAGGTATAATAAAAAATAGCGTATGACACACGTGTATAAGTGCTTTTAAAGCACTAGCGATGTTAAAAGCACTCCGCTTCGCGTCGTGCTCTTAAACTCGTCGTACGTGCTTTAATAGCTTACTTATACACTTGTATCATAATATACTATTAAACAAGTTAAAAATCATTAAAACTATGGCAAATGTCACCTGTCAAACGCAAACATTACAATTATTTGTATGTTTTGTTTACTATGGCACTCTGGAAAAGCTAAAAATTATAAACTTTATTTTACGTCTATCTCACGACAGAAATGTATCATATCAATAAATTTATGCTCATTTGGTGCAGTATTTGTTGCTGAACATTTTTTTATATTTACACTTTTGTTCTGAAATTTCAGAGAACGAACTATCGCCTAATGAAAATTTTAACATTGTATTTCCTATGTCCTATAAAAAAAAGTAGACACCCGGTATAGATAAAGGAGGTGACGAATCAAAGGAACTAAGAAGAAGAATGTTAACTAAAATAGGAATCTTATAAATAGATTAAAGTTCAAAGTAGAACTTATTGAATTATTGATAGCACAAAGTTAAAAATAAACTAAACGAGAACAACAGGAAAATATATTAACGACTAAACTCACTATACACAAATATGCAATTAAAGTAATGTCTGAAATAAAATTAGCAAGGTCTAACCGTATTTTTAGCCTGTTTTCCAAAGCTACAATTTCCTAAAACTCGTAATCCCTCATAAAACAAATTTTCTTTTGAAGTTTTACAGTTGCGTGTTTAACACCCATTAGGAAACTGTCACGCAACACTACAAGATTTGATTTCGTCCGCACGTCCGCAAAAGTAAAACAACAATCAACTAAATAGTATGCATCCCTTGAACCCTGAACCTTAAGGGCTTAAGGTCACCGGGCAAATTACAAAGTTGCAAAGCTGTTAAAGTTGAAAGCTGGTAATTAAATCGTAATATCAAAGGTGAAGATAGAGATCTTTATTTCTTTGTGTTTGGACAAAGTCTGAAATGAATATTTAATGGCTTTAATTTGTAATGAAGAGTTTATGAATATATTCATTGCCGTTTTTGTTATCTTGAACTTGATAATAATGAAAAATCAATATTACAACTTAAGAAATAATCTCTTCTAGACTAGATAACCATTTAATATACAATAATAATTACTGATAGAATTGGAAGTGTGCAAATGTATTATTTAGAATTAATTAGTATAAAACTGCAAATATTTTTTTAGTAGTAATTAGTACCGCAGAAGCTCACAGTAGCGCTACAGTACAATCATCAGTTGGGGCATACACCGCGGGAAAATATTCAACTACAAACATCAAACATAACCTACAAAATTTGACAAACTAACAAAGCAGTCTTCAAAAAATACGTAACAATGACTGAACAAGTTACCGAACTGCGAAGAGAAGTGCAGAGTTTATTTACTCAAGTCAACAACGTTATACAACAAAAGTACGTGCATGTTTTATTGTTAAGCTTAAATTATAGTTCTTTTGTTACAGTATAATGCTAATCAGGGAGCTGAATGAATTATCAGCTGATAAAGAAACAGTTGACTATGATTTGATTCAGGTTTGTATAAAATAAAACAAATCAGTTGTTTTCACTTATTGTCATGTTCTATGACAATTAAATTTGGTGTAATGAAGTAATTTTATCTTTTTTGAAATTAACTAGAGCTGTAATTGTATGCTATTAAAATCGAATAATCAATTAATATTTATTTGTTTAATTAGGCTACAGAACAATTCAACACGTTGATGTCAAAATTAAATATTATGCCCAATGAAGACACTCCCGAGAAGGAAGAAAAAAATGAAGTACAAGCTGTAGCACTAGCCTAAATAATTATTGTTTATCGTTGTCTTTATTAATTAATTATATAAAAAGTAAATACAATCTTTTATTTTTCACATATCACAATATATATCCCTTCCGTAACCTATTTAACAATAAAAACGTATAAAATCAAAATAAATGCTGTAACACGTATTACAATTTGGAACTAGTTAACCAATTAAAAGCTTGTGGTTTTCTATCAGCTGATGGATTAATGATTACGTTAATTATACTTGGTCGATCTGTAACATTCATACTGTCACGTACAGCAAGTTGTAATTGCAAAATTGTTGTACAGAAATGGCCTTTTTCGTTGAATAAATTCATCATGTTTTCGTAGTGGACATTTGCTGTTAAACTTGTTGGAGGCAACCTAAAAACAAACATGTTTTTATTGATGTTTAATGCATGTTGAAGAAAACAATTTTTTACTTTTACCTTGAATAATGATATAAAGAAATTTACATTAAAAATAAATTTATGACATTTATTATCAGCTGTTTCAAATTAAAAATATAGATATTACCATTTACTTATTGGGTGCTTTGGAGACATTTGCTCGAAAAGTTAATGACTGGTACCACGAGCTCTGTTTTTAGGTATTTAAGAGAAGTGTTTTAGCCTCGGATTTAGCGCTGTATAATGTTCTATAATTATCAATCACTTTTATTTTAAGTATTGTTTTATAAAACAATTTTAGAATATTGTACAGTGCTAAAACAATTCTCTTAAAACACCCAAAAACAGAGCTCGTGGTAACAGCTAATGTATCTAGAGATGTTCAATTGAGTGTTTATAATGGTGTGTTAGTGTCTATTGATGCATGAACGATGTATAACTGCTATGGAAATAATTTTAAAAAAAGTATTTGAGAGGAGAGTGATCCTGACCGGAATAAGTTAGTGTACGGTGAGTGTGAGATTCAAAAGAATGTTGTAACAATATACCTGTAAGGAAGGTATTGGAATCATGCTAAAAATTTTGTAGTGAGTTTTTAGTGGATGAGCACGTTTTAGGGTCCCTAGAATAGAATTTAAATAGTTTCGCGATGATGTCTGTCGATCTGTGTGGATCTCTGGAATTACGGTTTCTCAAAAACTACTAAATTGATATTTTGTATGTATCAAATGTATCCCCTTAGGAAGAGCTGGGTGGTTTTTGGTTATAATCCAATAACCGGAAGTAGTAGTTTACTTGAAGCCCTATTAAGTTATTTTGAAATATCAGTAAATTATGGTTCAATGACAATTTTTGTTATTAGAATAATGTTTCAAATATTATTACCTACAAATGTTGTTTGAAACATTTTTTTCTTACTGTTACCATTTACGAATTACAACACATTAAAAAATAATTATACTTCGACTTTTCGTCTGTAGTTGAAATCTGATAACCTGTGCTTTTTGAAAACACGGTTGAAATATATCATTTTTCAGACATGTGTCATAATTTTAAACTAAAATTTTTGAAGGGCTGAGCATTTCTTGATAGTGTTGGTCTGTGTTCCTGCATTGTTTGATAAGAAATCTGGGAGGAGTTGTGGTCCAGACAATAGTTTATTTTGCCTGATATCATCCATTAAGTTTGATTCATTATTTTGTCCATCAGATTCATCATCGCGGTTCGTCGGTCATCTTGTCTTTGGTTAAGTGTTTTAGTAATTTAGCAAGCACCCTTGTACTATATTGTTAAAAAAGGTGGAAATGATTCAATTGAGGTGGTTAGGTCATCTCGAGCGGATGTCGAATGAAAGGTTGATGAAACGAATATATAGGCAAGCATGAGGTTAGGTATGATTGATGGTTTGTTGCGTGTATGATTGATTGTGGACTAGGCGAAAGTGGTGTGCTAGGATAGGAATGTTTGATTGTGTTTCAGGGTTTCTGCTACCCCTCTGACTGGGATATAACCACTGAAATATAGTAATATCGGAAAACGCACTTGTAGTTTTGTACGAAACCGAAAAAAGAGCCTGCGGCAGATAGATGTTATGGGCCACTCTGCTTTGTCTGACACTTGTTTATAGTACGGCTGCTATGCGTTTGTTGAGAGATTACTATGTAAGATCATTGTAGAACGAAGACAGATAGTTCTCAACTAGCTGTCTCTCTCGGCTAGCATTTTGAAAGTCAGTGAGCGTTCCAGTATTATTATATTTCATTGATGTTATGTGTGTATGTACTTACGACTTAGAAATTTCTCCCGAACTCCTGACATCATCAAAAGTATCCTGATCCAGTCCCCCATAAATTCCATTATTATTAACCACCACAATAATAACCGGCAGTTTATATCTAAACATCGTCTCAATCTCCATGCCCGAGAACCCAAAAGCAGAGTCGCCCTCCACGCATATCACCCGCTTCTTGGGGGCGTAGCTCTTGCACCACATGGCTGCAGCTACAGCGAACCCGGGTCCCACTCCCATGGTTCCAAATGTACCAGCGTCGAGCCGATGGCGAGGCTGGGTGTTCAAGAGCATCGCTCGACCGATGTCCATGGTGTTGGCTCCCTCGCTGACGATGATGGAGTCGGATGGGATTAGTTGATGGAGATGGTGAAACACGGCGTAGTAGTTTAGAGGAGGTGTGATTTCCAAGGCCATTTGCTGTTGAGCACAAGAAATTGAAATGTTATTTCTTGCCTACATCTCAAACTACAATATATGTTGAAGAGTGCGAAGGATATTTTCTGTTTCAGAACAAAATTATATGTGAATGTGGAAAATGTTATTTTCGACAACCGTCTCAATCATCCTGAAAATCTGCTGTGGCTGGTCAGGCCACTAAATTTCTGCACAAAATAAATTTTGAAGAAACTAAGATCATAGCAAAATCAAAATGTGCTAATGGCAGACTCGTGAGAGAAGGTATAGAAATCTATAAGCAGAAGAAAATTGTGAACCAGAATGAAGGATATGAATTAAACTCTTTTTTAACCGGCGAAAAAATGAAGTTTTCTAGTCTAACCGTATATATTTATTTTTACTTTCTTATACAAAGTATAAGGAAGTATTGGAATCACGAAAAAAATCGCTCACGAGATTTTAGCGGAAATACATATTTTGACGTCCACTGAATTCGTTAAGACCAATTTCTTAATTATGTCTGTGTGTGAGGATGGATGGATGTCCATATGCGCAATATCTCAAGAACGAGACAAGATATGTAAACGAAACTTGAAATTTATAAGTTTCATGAAAAAAAGAAGAACTGAGTTGATTTTGAATGAAATTGAAAAACCGGAAGAGGAAGTTTACTGGACATACAAAACAATAAATTCCATTTATTTCAAACATAAAATCAGCTGTGAGAAAAAATTTCAAATGAAAGATGTTAGCAAAAGTATTTAGAATATAAAATTTTATTTGCATTTGTCTGGCACATGCTTCTAATTTTGAGAAAAACTAAATTAAATATTTAAGAATATATTTCTATAATCTTAGGTAAAATGGGAACAAAAACTAAAACATTTTTAATATCTATGCGTCAAACGTGTCACATAATTGTGAAGTGTCAAAAATATGTGTCGTGTGAAAATTATAAAAGTAATATTTGTATTAATAGAAAGTTTTGAAGACTATATTGAGAACAAAATTAAACAGGTTTAACATCTATATATCAAATAAATGTCAAAATAGTCATACGCAAGGAACAAGTCATACATATTCAGTTGGTTTTATTTGTATAAGAAAGTAGTGTGGTGCCCACACCAGATTTTTTTAAAATGTATGACCACGCATAACTTTTTACAGACTAGCCCGATTTTGATGATTCTTTTTTTATTGGATAGGATAAAATTTGAAGTTGTTCCCTTTTAAATTTGAAAAAAAATTCATCCCTAAGGGTAGGAAGATAGAGGATGATTGATTGTTCACCAACTTAATTTTTATCTGTTAACAGAATCTACCATGCATAACTTTGTACTAGGTTATCCGAATTGATGTTTCTTTTTTCTACCATTAGGGGTAGAAAAATAGGTAGCCACAAAAAAATTAAAATACAAACTTTTTAACAATAAATTATACCAACGAAAAAATAAAATGAAAAGCGAAAAATAAAATAAACCTTTTTAGTCTTACTAAGCTCCTAAACTAATGTAACTAATTTTAAGTCGGTGTTCGTTGATTGTTTGTTTGGCGTCGACTAAATATTAGTTACTTTGGAGACTAAATAGGTTTGTTTAATTTTTTGCTTTTCAGTATGGCAGTTTTGCAAATGAAATATTCAAATTTTATCCAGTGCCGTCTGTTTTCATTGGTTAAAATTTTTAACAGGCAGTTAAAAATTAACTGGTAAGTTACAGAATACACTCCTATGATACAAGTGTATAAGGGTTCAAAGCACGTACGATGAGTTTAAGAAAACGACGCGAAGCGGAGTGCTTTTAACGTCGTTAATTCGAAAAGTTGTACTTCAATAAATTTTCTACAGAACTAAAACCAAAAGTCTTTCTAATTTAAACTAATAGTTTACATGTATAAGATGCATGTTTGTTGAGAGTATTTTGTAATTATTGTTTCTAATGTTCGACTACTGTAACATATTATAAAGATCTGTCATCTTGAGTTTATTCTTTGATGTACCACCGACAAACATCCAGAAAAATAAACTGTGATTCATGATTTTTTGAAAGATAAATTCTTACCGTTACTTTGTTCTTGTTATCTTTGCAGTTTTCTTGTAATTCCTTCCACCATGTCGAATATTTTTTCACTGAATATTGTTTATTTTTTAGGGCCTGCGTTATAATATGAACTGCAGGAACCAAATCAGCTTGAATTCCAACATGAGATTTCACGCTGTTATTAAGTTCTTCAGCGCACACATCAATCTAAAAAAATAACTTACTCCTTTTCTATTTTTCTACTTTAAAGCACAGTAAATATAAAATACATCATGCATTATACCCATTATGGGTGTGGCACTCTGCTTGTGCAGATCTCAGTCAGTGATATATTTTTGAGCATAAACAGCGATACAGTACCTGGATAATTTTAACGTCAGGCCTAAATCTGGGTGGATGTCCAAAATGCAGAATCCAATTCAATCTCGCGCCCAACAACAACACAACATCCGCATTTCTCAACGCGAAAGTTCTTGCTGAAGCAACGCATTCTTCAGCTGTATCTGAAACAACACCTTTGCCCATCGGCGTAGCCAAAAACGGCAGTCCAGTACTTCTAATCAATTCGCGAACTTCATTTTCAGCTCTTGCATATGCTGCACCTTTTCCAACAATTACCAAGGGATTTTGAGAAGATAGAATTGCTGCTACTGCAGATTCCACTAAGGTTGGATTTGGGAAAGCGGTAGGAGGGGAAGGACTGACATAGTATTCGGGGACAGTGTCATCGGGAACTTGTTGGGATAAAAGATTTCCCGGGAAATCGAGGTAAGAAACGCCTGGGCGACCGTATTTGGCTAAACGCACGGCTTTTTCTACGTGTAAGGGAATTAATTGAACACTAGGTGGACGTGCAGAGTATTTGCAGTAAGGGCGCGCCAATTCAACCTAAAATAATTATCATTTTATCATCCCTCACTTATCAAATCGAAAATAAAATTATTTATAAATAAGTCAATATTTGTGGGTATTAGTTCTGTAACATATTTAATAAAAACGTCGTTTCGACAGTAAAGTATTGTCTTCATTAGGTACATACATTATATTAGCAATTAATGGTAAATGGCAAATAATTTCTCATCAGTAACAACTTGCGGAACTTGTAAAAGATTATTTTTTGACTTTAGTGCTCTTTTTATTTGCTTGTCCTATTAAAACAGAGCTTCTACTTTATTATGAAGGAATTTTCTCGACTGGAAAAGATTAAGACAGCTTACTGATGTCCATACAGCAAAAACTTTTTATTTTGGGAAATTCTATCCAATTCTAAGTTATGGTATCATACTTTGGGGCCTGTCACCATCAGCAATGCGCGTTTTTAAACTACAAAAACGTGCCATTCGCAACATTTTCTGTTTGACATATAGCTCTTCTTGCAAAGATACCTTTAAAAATGAACAAATCCTCAACTTGCTTTGTATTTATATTTCTAATGTAGTCATTAACACATGGAAAAATAAAACCCATTATGTCAACTGTTGAAGACATCCATAACTATAATACTCGTGGCAGAGAAAATCTTGTAATCCCGAAAATTGAATTTCCTTATTCTACTTTCAATCACTTACTTTTAATCATCTACCAACAAATCTGAAAAATATAGAGGCCAGTAATAAATTCAAATTTGACCTTAAATGTTTTTTTATTGAAGAATAATTATTATAGTGTCATTGATTTTTGAAATGACAAATTGTAACTTATTTTTGTAAAATGATAATGTTTGTACTGTACTCTTGTATTTAATGTAACATAACTGTGTATGTCATATTTTTATATGTATTTTATATGTATGTAGGACAATTCCTATACCATTTTTTTGGTCTACAGGAAATAAAAATTATTATTATTATTATAAATAAAACAAGTAGTTGGAGAATGCAGTCAATATATTAAAATTAAATCAAAGTGTTTTAGTTTAGTTTAGGAAGACTGTATGTGATTTATTTTATTCTGACGATAGAAAGCTGTAACAATTTTTACAAGTATATCTTATAATATAATATAATATCTGTAATTGGGATTCATCCTGTAGAATAATAATAAATAAATAAATAAAAAATAAATAAATAAATAATATAAGTTATTAATTATCACCCTGAAGAAGACTGATTTACAGTCGAAACGTCACGTCGGTGTAATAATTAACTTGTTTTACTTCTACTTTATGTCATCCTAGTAAACTTCAAGAAGTAATTAAGTTTTTAGATAGGTGTTTTCTTGATAAATGGTTACAGCAAAGCTCAAATAATAAGAGTACTAAAGTCGAAAAATAAATCTTTACATGTGTCTCAAGTTATTTCTGTTAAGAAATTATGTGCCACTTTACTATTAATTGCTAATGGATCAGATAAAATTGACAGGATTCTTAATAAATTTGACATAAAAATCAAGTTTAAAAACCCGTGATCTTCTTGGCAATTTTAAATATAGTTTATCAACATTGTTTTGGCATTTACATATAAAAGATTCCGTGTGAGTGTGATAAAGTATACAGTGGTCAAAGATTAAAAGAGTGCAGTTGCTGAACAAGTTATTCAAGAATTACATGGAATTGATTTCGAAAGCTCGAAGTTTTTAGCAAGAGAAAATAACTAGTTAAGAAGACTAATGAGAAGCAATTAAAAACAAGAAATCTTCAAATAATCTTAATTTAAATACACGTTTTGAGCTTAATAATTTGTGGTGGACTGCTGTTGTGTTGTTCATCCTTATTTTATGTTTATTTATTTATATAACCTTTGATCTACGCTGTTTTGTAAAAACTTAGTCTTGACTACATAATTATTTATTTTATTTACCTGATGAAGGCAGCACTTTGCTGTCGAACATTGTTTTGATTATATATTTTACAGAACTAATACCGAAATATTGATTACTTATATATGATGAGTTCTGAAAGCTTGTTTCAATATTTAAAACTTCCTTACTTGATTGCACTCCTGGAATCCGCCAATTCCTTCATGATCCTGAGGCGCAGACCCTCCAATAACCAACAAAGGCCAACAATTAACCTGTGCATTAGCCATTCCTCCACAACAGTGCAGCAAACCTGGACCAGAGACAACTAAACAAGCCCCAGGAGTTCCTGTCATGTATCCAATAGCTTGAGCTGCATAACAAGCAGCCTGTTCATTTCTCATGCCAATATATTTAATCCCTGCTGACTGTAAAATCATTCCCAGTTCGATAACTGGGATTCCAACGATTCCGAAAACATATTCTATGCCCTACAAGCATTTTAACAGGTGTTATATAATTTGTTAGGTTAGGAACATGTGATTGGTAAACAAACCTGGCTTTTTAGGGCTTGTGCTAGGACTTCGTTTCCACTTATTTCACCCATAATTGTTAACACTTTTAATATTTATACCGAAATATAAGAAAATAAACTAGATGGTACTTTATTTATACAAAAATAATTGCCGTATCATTCGGTTCAAAGGTACCCGTCTAATCATAACATAATATAGAACTTATCGCTGTTTTTTTATAAAAACTTAAGCCAATCATCCAATTTAAAATGTAAATTGTCATATTCCACTTTTTTATATCATCAACATATTTATGTTTTATAATATGAGCTACTATAGCTATAGATATAAAATTGCAAAAAAACTAAATGTCAAAAATTGTAGCACATTTTATTTGAAGGAAGCCACACTAATTTATTTCGTTTTTGTAAACCAGAACGTCATCAAAAAAAAAAAACTTTTAAAATATAAACGTAACAAAACTATGCTACAACAGTACACGTTTGTAAAATGTGTTGCAACTGCTTAGGCTTGCTTTAACACCTAAAACGCTAAAAACCATCTTCAACGCTAGAATCCGATTCATACGAAGCCCTGTTTTTACAAAATACTAGAAATTCTTTGCTGAATGGTTCAGCTGGAGTAATGATTAAACAAAAATAAATGTTTTTGTCTACTGATCCAAAGTTACAGAACTTTTGCTCATTTTATTGTAAAATATTAAACATTTTCAATGTATCTAAGTATAAATAATAATAACTATAAAGAAACAAAGAAACTTACCAGTTATTTATCAGCAAACTATAATATAAACTACATTATTTAAATATGTCTGTATCACACAAAGTACACACTAAAACTAAATATTGCGAACCAAACTAAACAAACCGAAACTTAATTAAATTGATTAGTTGAAACTAGTATAAAAGACTTAAGTGAGTAGGTTTTCTTGTTATTTGTTTGTAGATATTTAAGTTATTTATTGTTTACAATATATTATTTATTAATCCAGTTAGATCAAATAAAATATATACATAAGTTGATAAATTATAAGATAAAAAGTTACTTCAATATGGTAAAATACTCATTGGCTATTAAAATATGGATGGACCTGTTCAAATTGTAAAATTATTAAAATATTAAAATTCTGATTAATGATCACAGCCTCAAAGGGACGAATATTAACTAAACGTGTATTTTTTTTATTAAAATTAGTCCGCTATTATACTTTAGTACTCTCCTCTCGACTCTTGTCTTCATCTTCACTTATTTCTTCTGTCGTTTGTTCGCATTGATCAAACGCTTTATTTTCATGTCCTCTACTTATTTCTTTTTCATTTTCCTTGACGACTTCCGTGTCATTATTATTATTATTGTTATTCCATGGTTGTATTTCTCCAGAACCGAAAAGGCAGAAGACAATTCCACTCGCAATATAAACTGAAGCTCCTATAGTGAATATCATTCGCCATTCTGCCATTCCATTCTGAAAATTAAATTTTAAATTTATTCACATTATTTTGATTTATCGGTAGATGGTGTTAGAAGATTATGAAAGTTTTGTAATATATCGCTTTGCACGACGTCAAAAATGAAACATTACATGAATTGCTTTCTGCTTTTTATAAAGTTTATTACTTACTTAGTTTGGCATGTAGTTTGCAATAAAATATTTAAAATGCTGTTTTCTATATTTTCATAAATGTTTAGTAGTATACTGTTGCTTTTATGTGCACATTTTTACTTCTTTCGCAGAGGCGAATCGATAGAAAACAAAGCTTTATTTATTATTTATTACTGTCATTTAAAACACTGATATTTAATATTTTAATTTAAGCATTATCTGAGTACAAAAAAAAATGTATAATTTATTACTTCCTGTACATACCGGGTGTAGAATAGAAATGTGGAATATGGGAATTTCAATGTTATTTTTTTTTTATTGCTGTAAATTTTTATCTATTTATTATAAAGCAAAAGTGTAAATATAAAAAGTTGTTCATAATTTTAAAATGCATACAATAAGACCCATTTGGTTACCTAAATGTTTGTACCTATTTCACGATATATCAATCAAATTAAAATTAATATTTATTAGAGAAATTGTAATAAAAAAATATTCTACACCCGGTAATGTTAAGGAGGTGACGGAACAAAATTTTCAATTAGATATAAGCTAGAATACGATTTCACTATTTTCATGATGACGGCTGTGTGTATGTGTGTTTGTGTGACGACTTTTTGATAATATGGAAGTGGTAGTTTCCTTGAAGGCATATCAAGTTTTTTGGCAATATCTCAGTAAATAATTGATTTAGAGTAAATTTTGTTATAATAAGAAAGATGCAGAATAATATTGGTTACAATTTTTATTTGAAACTTTTTTCTCTATTTTGTACCGTTTAGGAAAATGTTTCAAATTAAGATTGTAGGTAATATTAGTCTACATCTTTTTCATTCAAATAAAATTTACTCTATCTAATAAATTAACTAAGATATGTCCAAAAACCCTGATAGACCTTCAAATAATCTACCACTTACTGTTTATGAATAGTCCCAAAATATAATCAATTTGTAATGAACATAATACCTCCCTTACATATATGTATGTGTGGGAGGTAAAAGTGATAGAATTAAGAGATATATAGAGTGAATTAAATAGTTTTCTTTTGTAGGATTTTAACTGGGCCAAATGGATTATAGGTTCATGTTCATACATAATTAAAATCAGAGAAAATACACATTTTTATTATGAAATTTTTTACTATTAGTTCCATTTAATAGTTTACTTTACAAGTGGGCAAAGTAAGGAATTACCCACGAGAGAAATTTTAGCAGACGAAGCCGAAAGCTCAGTGTGATTATTTTATCGAGTGGGTAATTCCACTTTGCCCACATGTGAAGTATAACGTTTTATCCAACATCTCTTAACAAATACAAAATTTATTAAAGAAGTATTATTTGACAGTGACATATGCTTTAAAGTTAAAATGTCAATCGAAGTAGTTACCAAAGTGTTCTGTTTTATTATTATTGTTATAAATAAAAAACTACTCACTTAGTGACTTTTCTTAAAATTATACCCACTAGTGGGTAATCTGTTACTTTCCTTGTTTAAAATCGCCATAATTATAGAGCATTTATTGAGAGGTATTGGATAAAAATATAAGTTTTGAAACAATTTTCTAAATATACGATAGTTTAGAAATGATTTTAAAATAGAAAAAAAATCAATGAAAATAAGTTTTGCATTCTTTCAGAAAAACATAATTAAATTGACCTACTAGTGTAGCAATTTTTGTCTAATTTAACCCAAGTGGTAGCTCTATAGTTCTAAAGTTCCCAATGATGAACCTCGGAATTGAAACACTGCATGCCAGTTTTAATAGAACTGTTCCTAAAATTTAAAAAAATTCAAACACTTACGTTTTCTCTTGTGAAGTATCCCGTAAGAATAGGAGTTATGAACCCAGTAGTACCTCCAATGCAGTTCACAATTCCATATAATGTTCCAGCATAATTAGGAGCTAAATCTTGAGAATTTTGAATGTTTGTGATGGCAGAAGCGCCGTTAAATCCAAGAGACATCGTTAAAATTGCTACGGACGCAACAACATTGCATCCTGTCAAGGTTTGGGCCAGCAGCAGCAAACCGGGAATAAAATGAGCTGCACAGAGAAGAATATATTAATATATCATTATACCGTTTACTCGTTTTGAGTATGGTACTCTTCTCTTGCAATCTCTTCAAATATTACAACAACGCTCAAAGATGTTAGTGGAGGAGGAAACACAGGGTAAAATTAAAATTACAACTGTCAGCTGTGGGATTCGAATTGAAATCTCATGATACACCCATTTGAGAATAAAAAGGAAGTAAGTATATTAAATAAAGGCAATCAGCTAGCTGAAATAAAAGAACTTTGAGTAGAAAACGATTCGAAATCTAAACAAATTAACAGTAGAAACATATAACAATTAACAACAAACAATGAAAAATGTTATCCAAAATAATGTGCTTTATCGTTTTCTATACAAAGCTAGCACTATTATTTCATCCAGATATAAATGAAATACATATATTAACTTGCAATTTTCTCATATAGTTCTCAAAAAAGCAATGATAGCACACTTAAATTGGACACCCGCTTGGAATTGAACTTTTTTAAAGTAATAAACTAAAAATATATTTTGACAATTCAAAATACACTTTCAAAAAAAATAATAGAAAAGTATCTGGTGTGGGCACCACACTACTTTCTTATACAATTAAAACCAACTGAACACGTATGATTTGTTCCTTGCGTATTTATTTTGACAATTAGGTATTTGACATATAGATGTTAAACCTATTTAATTTTTTGTTCTCATTGTAACTATGAATCTATTTAAAAATAGAAATTAATAAATATCTAGCCTTCAAAACTTTCTAACTAATAATACAAATACTACTTTTATAATATTTCACACGGCACATTTCTAATACTTCACAATTATTTGACACGTTTGACACATAGATATTTAAAATGTTTTAGTTTTTATTCCCATTGTAACTAAGATTATAGAAATATATTCGTAAATATATAATTTAGTTTTCCTCAAAATTAGAAGCATGTACAAGAAAAGTGCAAATAACATTTTATATTCCAAATATTTTTGTTAAAATCTTTCATTTGAAACTTTTTCTCAAAGCTGATTCTATTTTTGAATTAATGAAATTTATTGTTTCGTATGTCCAGTAAACTTCCTCTTCCGGTTTTCCAATTTCATTCAAAATCAACTCAGCTCTTCATTCTTTCATGAAACTTATAAATTCCAAGTTTCGTTTACATATCTTGTCTCGTTCATAAGATATTGCACACACGGACATCCATCCATCCATCCTCACACACAGACATCATTGTGAAAATTGGTCTTAACGGATTCAGTGGATGTCAAAATATGTATTTCCGCAAAAATCTCGTCAACGATTTTTTTCGTGATTCAAATACTTCCTTATGCTTTGTATTATAAAGTAAAAAAGAAAGCAAACATTCGTTCAAAAATGCGACACAAATAAGAAATAAACTGTTGTAAGTCATACACGTCCGTTAACGAATCGTTTCGGAATCTTCGTACCGTAAAAACTCATTTACCGGAGGATTTATAACGTAAATAAAAATAACTGTTACAATTCAACAGCAGTATAAAAGTTGACATTTGAACAATTTTATATTTAATATTTCTAAATGGAGTTCAATTATTGGACTTTATCACTGTGGTTCCTCAACCACTACCATCTTTGAAAACTACATCTTGACGGCTAGTAACCGTTCTTTGAGTATAAATATATCAAGAAGCAAAATCAGTGAAAACTGTGCCATGCCCAAAAGTATAAATGGCCTGTTGAAATATTTATTTTATTCTAAAAATGTGCTAAATTATATATCCGTTTCAACATAAAAGATTCCGCTAAATGTGCAAAAAATATTAATGACCATTTTAGTTTCTATTTGAATAAATTACAGATAGTAAAAGTGCCGTTATAGAAAACACAATTTATTAGATACCTAATAAAAATCCACTTCTTGTTATGCTAATGTCCAATCAACTGCAAAAATTAATACTTAATGAATCTGTTGCCGTATTATTCCACTTTTTTGTTCACATTACCTGTCAACAATCATCTTGTAATACTTTACATTTAAGTGTACTTGAAATTAAGAAGAAGTGAAACTTCCCACGTGATTGTTTTTTACAGTCTTTACATAATAATGACCTGGAAACATTTTTTGAAGCCAAGATTTTCCATCAACTTGACCTCCTAAAGAATGGACTAAAAACGACCTTCAACTTCTTGCAGTAATTTTGAAACGAGTTTTTAGCGAGGAATTTGCGGTAATGATTTAAAGTTACAAAAAGAGAAACAGATGAGCACTGGACACAAATTTGGGTAGGTTGGTGTATGCTGTTTTTATTTGTAGTGAATTTACACAGCAACAAAAAAAAAGTTCAACAATTTTATTTGAAATCGGCACTAAAGTGCTCAAAAATCGTCATTAAAAGCACTAAAGTGACCCCTGTGTTGGCAACCGTTAAATAATTATTGTACAATTAGGAAAATTTTGGCAGATATATTGACGTACTATAGTAAATTTGGACGTAACATGAAACAAAATGTGCAAGAAGAATTTACTAATTAATTCCGATGACGAAATTGAGAACAAAACACATAATTTTGAGTGTTATTTACGATAACCTCACTGTTCGAGGTTGGCGATACTGACTGTCAGTTTCAATTGACAACTGACAGATATATAAACTTAACCTATATTGTAATTTTTTAACAGTTTTTTCGAATTTTAGATTTCAAATAAAACTTAATATGTACCGCGGCACTGAAGTTCCTTCTTATCACTCACATGGTATATTTTCGAAATAAAAAGTTAAACTTCAGTGCCTTGATACATAAATAACTATTTTCTACTCCTGTATAAATATATCCCCATTATTTCAATTTTGTCGCTGAAATATAGTACCCATAATTTACGATAGTGAATTATGATTTATAATTCACGATTCTCGACCAATCACAGAGCCAGAAATTCATAATTCACGGATATAATAATAAAGAAAATAAAGTCACATTTTTGTTATTTACTTTCATCAATCGGCTAATATACCATTAGAATTTCGAGTCGAGTGCTCAGCGTTCGATAAGTATCTATCAGTCGGGGCAAAGTCCCTTGGTGACCAGTGGTATATTAAACGAACCGTACAATTTTATTTTTGTTTTTATTGAATTTATGAACGTGAAATAGGAAAAGTAGAATGAACAACTCGTGTTACAATGCCTAATTATAATACTCGTATTTTGCGTAAACGAGCCGCAAGCTACCATTTCAGGTTGATGGCTTCTTACCGAGGCAAAATCTAATGGAGGGTTATGATTTTGACGTCACAGGCAAGAAAGAGAAAGATGAGGTAAAAGTTGAGATGGAAGTTCATAACACAAACATCCATGTTTTGACGTTTGATATGGTGTTTTAACAAGGTTATGTTTTTATTTTTGAAGTTTATTATTTAGGTAACTTAATAAATTTAACACTTGCCATATAATCTTTATAGTAATAAAGGGAGTTACTATGCACAAATCATACACAAACTTTATTTTTCATATTTAGCATCATTTTAAGAACTGTCATTTTGACAGCGTTTTGTTTGTGTTTCGTCCATGTGAATTTCATCGTAGTTCAATGCAGTTCAATGAATACATCAATAGATGGCAGCACGAAAATTTGCTTCTGTATAACCCTCCATTAATAATTATCTAAAGACAATAAAGAATCAAACACTTACAACAAATAACGAACCACTTCCTAATGGAGGTGACAGTCATCAATTTCCTGGCTCTTATAACATCTCCAAGAGCACCAAATGCGAATCCCATGGTCAACCTAGCGAGGTATGGCAACGCTGCAAGTCCACCAGTGTGCGCAAGTTCAAACCCAAGGACTTCTGCCATGAACTTGGGTCCTGCAGTCATCAGGAAGTACAAACCCCAGAGGTTTCCAAAATGGAGGACGGTGAGAGCCAAAAATGGAATGGATTTTGATATGCTCCAGTATGGTGGAATGCGCTGGAGAAAAGATATTTTGAAAATGATAATATTATATTTTCAAACACCTAAATACATAACGGTTAAAGTTATTGGCTGGTACCATGAGCTCTAATTTTGGGTGTTTAAAGAGGAGTGAATGTTGTAATAGTAATTAACGTTATAAGGACAATAATGTCTATTATTTTATTAAAGATAGCAGGGCTCTTATGATAACAAAATGTAACTGTCGGACATTATAGCTATTTATTTAATAAGGATATTAAGGTATTTATAATTGTGAATCGTAATATCAGTGTAAAATACAAAGATTTATCAAAACACTATAGACGATACTGATTTTCGTCAAAACAAAATTGTTTTTTATAAACAAATGTAATTAAGTGCCTAGCAATCATGTAATGGAAATTATGGAAAATATTAGACACATTCCTGATGATATTTGTTGGAAGCCGAAAAATAACTTCGAAATTGTTACCAGAAAGTTCTAGACATTCCTAACTATGCAATAGGGTCTTTCACCATTTTTTTTTACGAAACTATATCTAAATTGAAGACTATCTACACTTTTAAAAAGTCTTAATTGTTATTCATGAAGCCACAATGATTTTTTGTAAATGTTGTGACGTCATTATAGAGGTGTTGGTGGATCTCAAATAGTAGCAATTTAAATAATTTTTGTCACATAAATGTTCTATTTTATTGTAATAATAATAATAAAATAAGTAAAAAAATAAATGACTACAATTATTTACAATCTGTACTGTTTTAGATCCAGCAACACCTCTATAATGACGTCACAACATATTTAAAAAATCAATGTGGCTTAATGAATAACAATTAAGACTTTTTAAGAGTGTAGATAGTCTTCAATTTAGATACAGTTTCATAAAAAAATAAAAAATAATGGTGAAAGACCCCATAATTTACTCTTCTTTTTGAAAGATGAAAGAATTTGGTTGTTTAATTTTTTAGTGGGCATCCAAAATTAAAATATGCTAACTAGTAGTAGAAAGCTGAACTAACCATAAGGTAGATAAATTACATATTTTTTTTTTTAATGGTGAAAGACCCCATTATGGTTTATTATATCATAGTTACGGACTCATAATATCATAGATACAGTACTGTGTTGTTATGTTCAACTTTATAAACATGAGAACACTAGAATAACAATATTAAATACATCATATTACTCATAATACTTTGATAAAATAATTATATAAAAAAATTTTTCAAATAAAAGTGGTAGATAATATATTTATCTGTAATTTCTATTCGAAGCATTTTTTTATAAAATAATTCTAAAATATTATACAGCGCTAAAACTGAAGTTAAAGTACTTTTCTTAAAGCATTCAAAAACAGAGCTCGTGGTACCAGCCAATGTTTATAGAATCAGTAAATTCTTTAAATTCTTCATTTCTTCAATAATTTGTAAATTAGTTTTTTTTTCATCATATTTACGTCTGACATTTTACTAATGAAGTGATGAGTCAGATTATTATGTAATATTTAAAAAACAATAAATTTGAAAACTCATTTTGGCATTTAATGATAAGATTTACACAATTTCATGCATGTTTTCGAATCATTGAATTGGAAACAAGAGAAAAGATATTTCTGTACTAAATATTGAATAAGTTCTTACAATATTTTTATTTCATTTAGCGTCTTACAATTTATATAATTAAATTGCCAGTACCACAAACTTTGTTTTTCGGTTTTCTAAGTGTTTTAGCATCGTACAATATTCTAAAATTATTTTATGAAAAAATACTTCAAATAAAAGTATTAGATAATAATTTCATTCGAAGCAATTTGTTAGATCATTAGACATCGCTAAAACATTTCTATTAAAACACCCAAAAATAGAGCTCGTGATACCAACAATTGTGATTAAAAAAAATGTTACCTGCGCTATAAATTGTGAATTTTGTCTTTGGCAAAATAAGAAAGATAAAAAGATGTAGACCTTGTAGTCATTTTTCATACGCTGAACACCGAAAATTATTAACTCGTTTCTTATTTATTGTGTTTCTTTTTGTCTTATTGTTCTGCTAAATCGTACGTTAACTCAAACAAAACTCAACATTCTTCACTCTTTATTCTTCTTTTGAATTATTTTTACTATCGTTTTTCATTCTTTCTGTCACGTTTCGCTTTTGGACATCGTATGTCGAATATTATTAAGTATAAAGGATTGTATTTTTAAAATATTGGAATATTGGCTCTCTTAATTAGTTTTCAGTAAAACAGATAAATAATTTTTTGTAGAGAAAAAATTCTGCACCTAATGATACTCTAATTCATAATTTTTAATCAAATCACTAGTACCATGAAATTAAAGAAATTATATTGTTATTTATTACACAAGTTTAAACAAATAGTTATTTGTTCAACTAAACACCAAAATACCAGATTTACAGCTAAGGCTGCTAAGGTTGCTATGTAAAAACAGATTTGTTATTTATATTTTCAAAATAGTATATTGTGTTATTAGGAGTAAATGTGATACTTTGGGTGCTGAGCATGTAAGTTAGAACGACGAGCGAAGCGAGTCGGACAGTTACATGCGAAGCATACAAAGTCACATTTATTCCTAATAACACATGCTATTTTTTCTTCAAACATAGAAAATAGACATTAAAACATTAAAAAATGCTCAAAACTTCAACAAATATTCTGCCGTATCCATTATTTCTAGTTGCCACAGAATGTTATTTTGTTATTTTTGTTTATTTGTTTTATTCTTAACTGTCAAATTATTGAATTACAACCTTACTTTTTTGCATGATATTTTACTTTGTCCGCCGCCGGAGTAAATGTGTTGCCAAGGAAACACTTTTACGCCAGCGGCGACAATATAGAACTTCTGCTTTTTGAATACAAATACGTAACAACGGACTTTTATGACGGTTGAAGAAAAAATTAATTTTTGCTGTTTTGTGAAAATTCCTAATCAATTTGTTACATAAAATGGAGAGTTTTTTT
The DNA here is from genome assembly GCA_963942605.1 of Poecilus cupreus. NCBI lineage: Eukaryota > Metazoa > Arthropoda > Insecta > Coleoptera > Carabidae > Poecilus > Poecilus cupreus. The sequence goes on from OZ012722.1 coordinate 10,449,123, forward strand.
TTACTTATATGATTAATAAACTTTAGTGCCTTGATATACAAATAACTATTTAACTCGTATTCAATTTTTTAATACGATACGAATAAAGAAATGTCAAATTATTTGTTCTTCCGTAGCAACAATAGGCAATAAAAGTGACATTATTAACTGTCAAATTATGAAATTAGAATTTTACTATTTTTCATAATATTTTCCTTTGTCTGCCGACGGAGTAAAAGTGTTTCCAAAGAAACCCTTTTACGCCCCCAGCGCAAAAAAAATTGAGCTTCTGTTTGTTGAATGCAAACACATAACATACATTTTGAGGTTAGAAACAAAATAAAATTATCAAACCACTCACCTTCGACTTGGAGATCGAATTCCCAATGCACTTCTCAATATACTCCCTCTCATCCACAGTGATCCTCTTATGTTCCGCTGGAGAATTCGACACAATGAGATACCACGTAGCGCACCAGACAAGACAGAGTCCTCCAGGTAGATAGAACGACCACGACCACCCCATATGTTCCGAAACTGCACCCAGAACAGGCCAGGTGATCACAGTACCGAAGTTACCTCCGAAGAGGGCTCCAGCGAAGCGCCCCTTTTCCGTTGGAGGCGACCACCGGGAGATGAGGCAGTGCAGCGCGGGGTACACAACACCCTAACCGAAAAGAAATTTTAGTTGTTCATATTTGATACTCATTACAATCACATTGCTATAGTCTGTTCTGGAATGAGAATGAGTAATAAATTAAAATTTGCGCAAAAATAGTATTAGATTTCTGTCAGGGCTGCGGCAAATAAATTCGTTTCGACGCTTTTTTTCAAGTACTGAACAGAAAATTATAAATTTTTCAATTTACATTTGTACACCCTAAGGTAGAGCCCAGTTGATAATGGGGACAATTCAACTCATGTCATCTGTCAAAAATGGTACAATAGATTTTGAGGATTTAAAATTTTCCAATGGGCGCATAAACCATAAGCGAAATATGACAAATTTATATCAAAATCGTGTAACACTTACGGAATAATTAATAGTAAAGTTTTTTTTTTCTAAATATTTTGCAGTAAAGAGAGAAAAACGAATTGAACATATTTTGACGTCACAGGTACTTGCTCAGAAATCGTCACTAAAGTAACCCATTATAACCCAGCAACCCAGGGTTGGCAACCGTTAAATAATTATTGTACAATTAGGATAATTTTGGCAGATATATTGACGTACTATAGTCAATTTGGACGTAACATGAAACAAAATTTGCAAGAAGAATTAACTAATTAATTCCGATGACGAAATTGAGGACAAAACACATAATTTTGAGTGTTATTTACGATAACTTCACTTCTCGAGGTTGGCAACACTGACTATCAGTTTCAATTGACAACTGACAGATGTATAAACTTAACCTATATTGTAATTTTTTTACAGTTTTTTCGAATTATAGATTTCAAATAAAACTTAATATGTACCTCGGCATAGAAGTTCCTTTTTATCACTCACATGGTTTATTTTCCTCGGCCCTACGGACATCGGCAACTAAATTTCATATTGGTGATAAAAAATTGAACTTCAGTGCTTCGATACATAAATAACTATTATCAATTTTTCTGAATTTCAATACAGATTTTTACTGGACTAAAGTGTTTATAGAAATTAATGTGCTCATTTTACGAATAACCTATACATATTTAATAAGTGAGATGATTTCTTGACTGGAAGATGTATAGAGGAGACAAATAACGGAGAAGCAGTCAATTTATTAAAAATAACGTAAGTTTATCACCCTGAAGAAGACTCAATTGGAGTCGAAACGTTGGTGTGTAAATTTTTAATAAATTGACTGCTTCTCCGTTATTTGTCTCCTTTATACATATTGAGTTTAAGCATATTTGAACCCAGACAATTCGACCTCCGAAAACCGGTTTACAAAACTATATTTTTAAACTAACTTACCCCAAGGAAACCCATGATAAACCTGATAGTAATAACCAGCATATAATGTACAGAAGCTGCAGCAGGTGTGAGAACAGTTAGGGCTCCGGAAAGGATGCTGGACCAACCGATGACGTGTAGAGGGCCCCAGCGCTCCGCTAAAAGACCTCCAGGAATTGCTGTAATGATATAGCCCCAGAAATAGGAGCCTAGGATTAGCCCTTGGGTTTGTTGGTCCCAGTCGTAGCGAATTCCGTACTAAAAGGAAATGATCGAGAAAATTATTTTATATAATAATAATAGATATTTATGTAACAAGTACATAATTAGATCAGTGATAAAATCATATTAAAATATTTTCTTAGGAGCGAAACAGTATCGTAAAAAATAACAATACTGTCAAGTCTCATTTACCGGACTGAAACAAGTTCGATAATATAAAACATATATTGTACAACAAGCATGGAATGGTACTCATTTCCTACGAGTGTAGAATGGACATTCGATGCGAGTTGTACATTATACTTTTTCTACGACCACGATATTAATTCCTAATTAATTTATATTCTAATAATAAATTTGTCCCGCTTTCATCATTCCAATATTTGACAATTCTAAATAAGTATCCTAGCAATGGCACCTGTACTAAAATGAACTGTATTAAAATACTCAAAAAACAAATTCATTTCGCACGATGCTGGCAATGTACCTCATTTCTCTAGCAACAACAAACATACAATGAGCAGATGTCTAAGTGGTCGTCGAAAAACAAAATTCGTAATTCACTATTATTTAAAAGATGTGATGTGGATCACCAAGCAACAGCAGTCAGACAGTTAACATGAAGTCAGTTGCCATTGTGTATTTTTAAGTTTACGTTTTTTAACGTGTGTTTTCAACGAATTTCAAAAGTGACTTCCTAATTTATAGGAGTAGAAAAAGTATAGTATTTTATTCGGGATTATGGTCATTATTCACATTCGAATGATTTACATCACTCGCATTCGCTGGTGATGCAAACTTCATTCTCATGAGTAATAGCATACATTACATGCTCATTGAATAATATACTGTTATGACATTTAAATAGTATATTGTGCTATTTGGAGTAAATGTGATAACTTGGATGCTGAGCATGTCTTTCACCATTTTTTTTTATGAAACTTTGTCAAAATTGAAGACTATCTCTACACTTTTAAAAAATCCTAATTGTTATTCTACATAGACGTCATATTAACATATTTAAAAATCATTGTGGCTTATTGAATAACAATTAAGATTTTTTAAAAATGTAGATAGTCTTCCATTTATATTGTTTCATAAAAAAAATTTTAAAAAAATGGTGAAAGACCCCATTACATGCGAATTGAACTTCTGCTTGTCGAACTCAAATACATAACAATGTACTTTTATGACATCTGAAGAAAAGCAATTTTATAAACTTACTTATTTTCAGTAATAATATAACAAGACAGTGAGAATAAATTGAAAATAATTTGACAGATCTTTCGAAAACTTGTTGCCAGGCACAAGCCACGAAAGCCCGTAGGGCTTCAGTGGCTATTGCCAAATGGCGACAAGTTTGAGAAAGATGCTGGAGAATTATTTTCTAATTTATCGAATTCTCGAGTTATATTTAATTAGATTATTTTTTGATTTCATCATCAGGCACGTCAATAAATCCATCTTTTTTGCTCATTTTTACTTGTATTGATGATACCTATCTGACATCTGACATCTGTCAACAAAAACAAAAAAGCTACACAGAAAATTGCCGGGAATAATCACAAGAGCATTATTCTCAGTATAATAATGACAGGATTGGTTAAAACGCAGACACGTGACATACAATAAAGCATTTCATTGGTTTAAATAAACGTCAAAAAATAATCCAGTTAATATTGCACACAAGTAAAAACTTTAAAATGAAACTCACATCAGGTACAGTACTATTTTGATCCTCTTTGGTCATATTGTTAACCACCAGGCACTCTGGAATATTAGCGCGACCGCTCTGGGAGTTGACCCTGGGTTGTACCATGGCGATGATGTTTATGGACATATTCACCCTCAGCATGTAGCTGAAGAGACATGCCATGAAGATCATCAAGCCTATTGAGAGGCGCGTTGGAATTGCATCTGAAAATACATACATACATTTATTAATATTGTACTACATATAAAAAATCTGTTGTGGGCAGCACAATACCTCCCGCCATAGATTTATTATCGAAAAATGCAGGAAGACGAACCACAACACTATCAAGATAGACTCATCCTGTCAAAAAATTATGAAACATGACAAAAAATGACATTTTTCAACCGTTGTTTTGTTTTTAAAAAAACCCAGGTTAGCAGATAAACGAAAATATCAAAATGTAATTTTTCTTTAACGTGTTGTAATTCGTAAATGGTGACAGTAAGAGGAAAATGTTTCAAACAATAATTGTAGATAATAATATTTGAAATATTATTCAAATAACAAAATTTGCATTAAACTATTAATTTACTGAGATATTTTTAAATAACTTGATATGGCTTCAAGTAAACTATCACTTCCGGTTATTGGATTATCACCAAAAATTAATCAGCTCTTCCAAAGGGGATACAATTGATATATACAAAATATCAAAATTTTCAGTTTAGTAGTTTTTGAGAAACCGTAACTCCAGAGATCCACACAGACTGACAGACAGACACAGAGACATCATCGCGAAACTGTTAAAATCGTATTCTAAGGACCCTAAAACGTAGTCATCCACTGAAAACTCACTACCCAATTTTTTGCATGATTCCTATACCTCCCTTACAGGATGTGACGGGAGGTAAAAAGTAAAAATACGAGGTTTGTTAAAAAAATAATCGAACATTTTGAATTGCGCGCCAATGGAGGTATTTAGTAATATGCGGTTGGCAGCATTGCGTTGTGCATTGTACCGATTGTGCCTAAGCTCCTTTACGTGTTCTTGGATTGTTGATATCTCGTTTATTATAGTTTTCGTGATCGTGATTTAATTATTTGAGTGCAACGTGTTTAAGTGTTAGTAGCGATTTTAGAAATGTACGATTTTCTGGAGCAACAATGCAACATTAATTTTGCGTGAACCTATGGAAAACTTTCACAACTGTGGCGAGACAACTCAATTCGTCAGTTTTGTGCCAAAAATCAGATGACTGTCCTCCCTTAGCCTCCATATTCACCATTCTGTCTCCTTGAGTTTTTTTCTTTTTTCCGAAATTAAAATCAGTGCTGAAAGGGCGCAGTTTTCAGACTATTCATGACTTCTTCGCGAAATGGAAAAGTATGTAAATTGGGGGAGGAGAGTACGTTAAATGGGATAAGTAAAATTAATAATAAATATTTAAAAAATAAAGTTTAGTTATTTTGTGAACATGCTTCGTATGTCCACATTAAATACATCAGTTTATTGGCAATACAAATAATGCTAATAAGTCAGATATTGAATTAATAATTTCTATAAATAAAACAATATATTTTTTATGAGCTGTAAATAATTAATTACTCTTACCACCCAGCAGAAAATTGAAAATGTTGCAGTGATAAGAATGCATAATAGTGCACAAAAAATATTTTCAAATAATAAAATTAGTCGCTATTTCCTAATATGTCCTTGTATTTTATCATTTTAAATATGGTTTAATACAAAAGTTTAATAACATGTCTTTGTTTATTACTATGTTTTGGCATAAATTCTGTTTTGTTATTAAAAATTATTGAATTTGAAATATTTTTGCCTTATATGATGTGTAAATCTACAGAAGCGGAAGGGTGTATTGCAAGAAGCCGAAATAGCTCAGTTGGGAGAGCGTTAGACTGAAGATCTAAAGGTCCCCGGTTCAATCCCGGGTTTCGGCAAACCGCTTTTTTTAATTTTTTGGGTGTAATAAATTGGTAAATATATTACAACGACATTTACCCATTTTACACTCTACTTGTAGAAGGCAATGAATTTACTTTTGTTGTGGAAATTTGTTTTTAAACATACTTTTGTATACTATTGTATTTATAATAAAAAATGAATAAATGAAACATTATAAAAAAATATATTCATTTCTAAAGTTTTCAGGTGAAATATTTCTGTTAAGTAGGTGATGAATTTTATATTTGTATTACAAATCATTTTGGAGTGACATTTATATTCGTCAATAACTTTACAATCTATTAATTATTTAGAAATGACTGACTCTGAAAATGAATTAATGGATTGTACCACTCGAACTACAAGTAACAGAAAAAGTTACAGAAAATTGGCTTCCACAGGAAAACCTATGTTATTCACAATTAGTAATCACACATGCACTGATTTCGCAGGTTGGAAAGTGGTAACTTTTCCTTTACGGCCAGTTAAAAATAAAAGACAGAAATAACAGACTTACAACTTTATAAAAATTTGAAATTGTCATATTACTAACCGATTGTGAATATTGTACGTTTTTCTTCAAACGTCATGAAAGTACGTTATTAATGTTTTGTATTCAACAAGCAGAAGTTCAATATTGTCACCACCGGCGTAAAAGTGTCTCCTTAACAACACTTTTACTCCGGCGGCGGACAAAGTAAAATATTATGAAAAATAGTTAGGCTGTAATTCAGATATTTGACAGTTAAAATGAAACAAATTAACAAAAATAACTGAACAGCATATTCTATAGAAACTAGAAATGCTGGATAAGACAATATATTTTGAAGTTTTGAGCATTTTTAAATGATTTTATAACTCTATGTTCGCTTGTCGTTCAAACTTACATACTCAGCACACAAAGTATCACATTTACTCCTAATAACACAATATACTATTTCGTTGTCATAATTAAACAAATACATACTTTGTCTGTTCGACTTAGAGAATTGTAAAATATTTTTTAAACAAATTCACTATAAAGTAAAACGAACTATATGTGTATACATACCGATATAATTTAATGTTATTCATTAATTATTTAATAAATTATTATTAAATAAAAGTACCAATATTAAATATTTATTACTTTACAAAACGATTATTGTCATTTTTAATGTACTGACTTATCAAACAAGAATTTAATGCAATATACAATTGGTGTATTACAACAAATAAATATTAATTTATTATTCAATGATATAACAAATGTATACCTACTTGAAATATATAGAAATAATTTGGAAAATTCTTTTTCGTGCCTCCGTTCAAAAACACTAGTTTTACGCATCTCAAAATCGTCCAGAAACTGCTTGGTTTCAGGTCATGGCTGGCAAAAACTAGGGACTTTGTAAGATTAATGTTGGCATCACCTGGCTGTCAATTATGTGCATTGGTTTTGTCAGTGTTTGAGTGCTTGTAGGTTAAAGATTTCCTACAATTTTAGAGTTCAAATGAAAGTAATTATAATTAAATTTTTAGTTGCATTGCATTGCACAACCAACAAATAAATATCAACTAAATAAATGTCCCTGAATTTTTGAAAGAAAACAAATGAATTGTTTATATTTAAGAACGCCTCGTATCCTTGTTTACAAATGATCTGACGTTACCAACATAAAAATTCCTAGTATTTCATATTTGACAAATAAATCAGTAGTTTCATTCAAAATATTTATGACAAAATCGTCTTGAAAAATAATGTTTATCACAGGTCTAGAAACTGTTTTGAGAGTGCTCGTAAACGTGCAGTTTCTGGACTAGTGATACAAAAAACGATTTGTTCTCTGACGAGTATATGATAAAATATCTAGCCTGAAAATATGTTTCATAACTATATAAACTTCCTGTTTATATTGCATTCCAAAAAAAATGTCACTTATAAATATTAATACTGTCTACTAATAAATAAAAATGTTAAACAGATAATTGGCATGAAATTAAATGTTATTATTGACAATAAATATTTAATTAATTATAATTATACTTACTTGTACATGGATTCGATTTATAAACCATTTTGAGCCTTCGAATTAATCTTCAATTAAAAGTAAAATGTTATCTCTTGAATTTGTCATGCGACTGATTTCTGAAAAAACAAAAAGAAGAAATTTAAAATACACCTATTCTTATTTTATACACGCTTTTTACGCGACTATATACCTTCTTGAACATTCAATGACACTACATAAAAATCTTAACAAAAAGCAGGTTCTTATTTTAATCTTGAAAATTTTAACCACAATTAAAATTCCATTATTGCCTTATTTGTTGCTTATTTTATTATACAATTGTTTTCTGGGAACACGTATACTTGACGTTTTCCTTATTGTATTATAATTTGTTTCTTCTAACAATATCAATTATTATTAATAATCAGTGAAATATTTATTAAAATCCATAAAACAAACTTCGTCAACAATTTTTTGCTAATCAATTTTTACCTCCCACATAATACTCTATTGAAATGAGGCGTATAGGTGTTTCAATTTTTTTTATTTAATCTTTTTACCTATTCACTTTAAAACAAAAGTGTAAGAACAAAAACTATATAGAATTAAAAAATGCATGCAATAAAGCCTATTTGGTTATCTAAATATGTATGTTTCATGATATATCAATTAAATTTAAATTAATATTTATTAGAAAAATTTTAACTGCCATGAATAATTTAACAAAAGCGAAAATATTTGACATTTCATAATGATATTTTAATTGATATATCGTGAAATATTGATATTTAGCTAACTAAATGGGCCTTATTGCATGCAATTTTTAATTCTGAATAACTTTTGTACTTACATTTTTGTTGTAAAGTGAATTATAGCTTACAACAATATTAAAAAAATCTTATGATACCATCATATAACCTCCCGCCCAATACAACTCTTAAACGGTACAAAAAAAATTTGATGATACTGAAAAAAATAGCTTCTTATTTGTTTATTTTTTATTTATATTTTAGAAGTTTAATTTTATTTTGAATATTTATTTAATTTTTTGACATATATTTCACTAAGAATGTAACAGCTTCACAGTTACAATAATATGGGTCACATTTCGTAAAAAAATTAAAATTTTCAATTCCTAGTATTATAAAGAAATTTAACTGTCACTTAAATATATTTTGAAAAAAAAATTTTTTTCTTCAAACGTCATAAAAGTACGTTGTTATGTATTTGTATTGAACAAGCAGAAGTTCAATATTGTCGCCGCCGGCGTAAAAGTGTATCCTTGGCAACACATTTACGCCGGCGGCGGACAAAGTAAAATATTATGAAAAATAGTTAGGTTGTAATTCAATAATTTGACAGTTAAAAATGAAACAAATAAACAAAAATAACAAAACAGCATATTCTACGGCAACTTGAAATGCTAGATAAGACAGAATATTTTTTGAAGTTTTGAGCATTTTATAATATTTATAATTTTATTTTCTATGTTTGAAGAAAAAATAGCATGTGTTATTCGGAGTAAATGTGTCTTTGGGTGCTTCGCATGTAATTGTTCGACTCGCTTCGCTCGTCGTTCAAACTTACATGCTCAGCACCCAAAGTATCACATTTACTCCTAATGACACAATATACTATTGTTTTTAATAAGTGCGCATCATTTCAAATTATTATATAACTTACATAACATTTCCGTCAAAAATTTGATTGTTATTTACATAAATTGACGTTTTAGTATGGAAGTAAAATTAACTGGAGTTTAAATATCTTTATAATACCGGGCATAAGTGTTTCTGTAGTATACATGCAATGCAAGACTATGAAATTAAATTTCTTTATATTTAATATCTCTAAATCTATTGAAAATTAATAAAATTAGTGTAATCAAAACACATGTAAAATTATATATTCTACAATTTTCAAAATAACATCAATTGTAGAAAAATTAAATTTAACCATGTTTTTCACGGAAAACTGTTAAGGGCTTTAAATAAACTGCTACTTCCGGTTGACCAATTTTATGCAAAATCTAATCAGCTCTTCATATAAGAAGCAAATATACATAAAATTGTATTTTTTGCTTTTATAGTATTTGAGTTATGCGAGACGAAAAAATCGGTACAGACCACATACACATACACATACACACACATAAATCCAGACATCATGGCGAAAATAGTAAAATCGTATTATAGAGGCTCTATTTATTGAAAACTCGCTACCCAATTTATTGACCAAAAACAATACCTCCCTTACCTAAAGATACGACGGGAGGTAAAAATTTTAAAAACACTTGGTACACGAAAAAAAAAATGGACTGCTACAATAGCATTAATTTATCTTACGTATAGTGACAGCAATTTATATATTTACAATAACAATATTTTTATTTATATTAGTAATATGATATTATTTAGATTGTTGTAGCAGCAATCGAAAATAATATCATATTACTAACATAAATAAAAATATTGTTATTGTAAATACATAAATGGTCAAAAAATTGGGTATACTCAAAATGCTTTTGGAGAAGACGCACGTCATCAACCTGAAAAAAAAAAACTTTATAAAGTATAAAATAACTAGTAAAGTTTATTGAGGTATGCCAATGTTTAAGAAAAAACGACGAAAAAAATACTAGCATTAAGAAAAATATATATTAAATCAATTTACAGACATTTTATAGTCAATTTTATTCCTTTAATAAAATTTTAAATTATTAAAAATAATTCTAGTTGATTTTTTGTTCGTTATGTTGTTGCTATTAGTAAATGATCACGTTTACATACAAAATTCATATCGAACTGTCACTTTACTGTCAGACTTTACTGTGTTGTTAAAATTTGTGCTCCTCGTGATCCAGTGTTTTATATATAATGTGTTTATTGCAACAAATCACGTTTAAAAATGGCAGCACGTGTGATGCAACACGCATTTCATTTTCATTTCAACAAACATTAGTCTCCCGTATAAACGCTGTTGTATAGTGACGTCATTATCTTGTAATATTTTTGATGACGTGCGTCCTCTCCAAAATCATTTTGAGTATAGTGAGTTTTCAATGAATAAGCACGTTTTAGGCTCCCTCTACAAAAATAAATATACGAAAGAAAATTAAATTTCTCAAATATAAATAAGAAATAAACAAATAAGAAGGTATTTTTTTGTATCGTCAAATAATATCTTGTATCGTTTAAGAGTTGTATTGGGCGGGAGGTTATGTGCTGGCCACATCCGATTTTTTTCCATCTTATGTCCACGAAAAATAGTGTTTTAATTTTTACCCTTTGGAAAATTTTCCATCAAGTGCCGACAACATCCTCAATTAATACTTATAAATATGGTTATATGGTTTGTATTTAAAAAATATTTTTCTGTTCTCGGAAGATAAAACGCACTGAAATAGTTGAGATAAGAATAAGGAAAAGATTTGCAATAAAATAACTAGATTATAAAAAAAATCCATAAGTTTCATCAGAATAATTACTTACGTTGTATAAAATAAAATCATAAAAAATTAATCGAATATTCCACCTGCCAGTTCAAAGATTTCTCACAAAATTTCCTGTGACCTCACATAACTTAAATATGTAAAAAATATTCAAGGTAAGATGTAATGACATCAAACATTTAATTAGTAATTACTATACCGACAGATTTCTTCTTAAAATCAGATACCTATTGCATTTATTTTAGTGAAAAATATTTTCAAGTAAATTCGTTCATGTCCAATGATTATAATTTGAATTGTAAACATGCAATTCATTATTTTTTTATTACTGAGCATCCATGTAAAACAAAATGCGTTATTCATTTGTGTCGTGTCATGTAAATCTAAAGATAATTGATGCTCTTTTATTTAGATCAGCGGATGTTGAATTTATTCGTTATCAAGGTAACCAACATTATTATTAAATTCCTAAATTATCAGGAATTATATTATATTATTGCAATTATTCTTACAGTGTGTACCAGTGTTTCCAAAACTTATGGCAATAATAATCCTAATGCAAAAAATCTGGTGTGTCCGCCACACTACTTTCTTATACAAATAAAACCAACTGAACACGAATGACTTGTTCCTTGAGTATGACTTTATTTTGAAATTTATTTGATATATAGATGTTAAACATGTTTAATTTTTGTTCTCATTGTAACTATGAATTTATATTAAAATAGAAATTAATTAATATCTAGTCTTCAAAACTTTCTAACTTAATACAAATATAGTTGTCAAAAAAAATAATTTTAACCTGCTTTTTATTATTTTTTTGACAACTAATAACATTTTAAATATTACTTTGTATTTTATATTGATGCTTCACTCCTGAGGATAACTTATCTGTAGATCAGTAAATTGTTACATTATCTGGAACTACACACTATGGTCCAATTATTTAAACGAGGATTGTGGTTATAATTTGAAAAATGTTTATAATATCTGTACAAGAAAGAAAATTTAATACAAGTTCATTTACTACTGACAACAAATACATGTTAAGAAAGTTCTGTACAATTTCAGATTTCACGAAATATCACTAAAAATTGGCATATACTTTTATTGTATTTCTATATAATATAAACCCTAAGAAACTCAATGCTGTAGAGCGCATCGTCATATCCCTTAAATTTATAGAGATATGGCAATTTTCGATGTTTTTCGAAATGCTACTTTGAGTGGCTGCAACTCAAAATCTATTAAAGATATTGAAAAATAGACTCAGTTCTGTGCGTTTCATGCATTTTATTACAAATTAGCAAATTTTGAAAATTTTGAAATTTTTCAATTTTTCTCCCAAATTTCGATAGGCGATAACTCGAAAAATATAAAAGATACAGACTCTCAGACTGGACCATTCGATTCAGCACGTCAAAATACAAAAGTATGTAAAATTTCATTAAAATTCCCTTACGCGTTATAGAGTTAGAGCAAAAACTGTAAAAATGAAGTTTTTGGCGAAAAACGTCAAAGGGTACCCTTTGACGATTGGCCTGGAAAAGGCCATTTTTAGACTTTTTGCCCTAAAATTTTAACCCACAATCCGAATGTTCTGAAATTTATAGGGTTTATGTATTTCGATGAGCTGAATCCAATGGTTTAGTCTGCAAGTTCGTATCTAGTTTATTATTTAAGAAATCACTGATCGAAATTTTGAAAAAAAAAATTCAAAAATTTTCAATTTTTCAAAAATTTGTTATTATGCTATAATATGCACGAATAACACAAAACTGAAGAGTATTTTTCGATATATTGCGTAATTTTTGAGTTGTAGTTCCTCAAAGTTGCACTTAGAAAAACATCAAAAACCGCCATATCTCGAAAAATTTAAGAGATATGATGATGCGCTCTGCACCAGTGAGTTTCTTAGGGTTTATATTATATAGAAATACAATAAAAATATATGCCAATTTTTATTGATATTTCGTGAAATTGAAGTACAACATATGAACTGTGTTTAAATGAGTAAGAATGTTTTACGGATGCATTAATTAATATAATAATAGTAGTTTATGTAACAAGTACATAATTTAGGTCTTTATTGGACGAGCCGAAGCGAGCGAGGCTAATAAACAAGGCGAGTCTATAAAGTCCGATTATGTACGAATTGCATATAACGTTTTATGTACGACTGCCTAGAAAATATTTTCTCTTATACCTATTTAAAACATTTAATTGCATCGTGTGCTTCGTTGTTATGCATTTGTTGTTTTTGTTTAAAAATGTTATTTATCAAATTGTCGAAGTGCGTATGTAACTAAGATTATAGAAATATGTTCTTAAATATCTAATTTAGTTTTTCTCAAAATTAGAAGCATGTACAAGAAAAGTGCAATTAACATTTTATATTCCAAATATCTTTGCTAATATCTTTCATTTGAAACTTTTTCTCACAGCTGATTCTGTTTTAGAAATAAATGGAATTTATTGTTTTGTGTGTCTAGCAAACTTCCTCTTCCGGTTTTTCACTTTCATTTAAAATCATCTCAGCTCTTCATTTTTTCTTGAAACTTATAAATTCCAAGTTCCGTTTACATATCTTGTATCGTTCATGAGATATTGCGCACAGAAACAGAAAAATATAAGACATAATTGTAAGATAAGTTAAATTTAAAGTATGTATATCAATAAAATAAGGATTTTCAATAAAATTAGGAATTTATTTATAATTTTCACAACATATTTTTGTAAATAACATTCATATTGGTAACACTTCTTCACTATTTCGGGAGAATATAGGTGGTATTTTTAGGCATGTCGTGAAAAAAATCTTATTCATGAAAGGTTGTCATATGTAATAAAATTTTATTACTTTTTTTTTTACTTCCTGTGTTCCTGTATATTATTATGTATAGTATTTATTGTAAAATGTATGACGGCTACTGCAGTAAATAATACTAATAAATTCTTTGTCATTCTCTTTCCACCACTGAAATATAATAATACTGGAACGCTAACTGACGTAGAAAAGGCGAGCAGAAAGAGACATCTAATTGTTGGGCTATCTTTCTTTGTTGTACAATGCTTTTACTTAGCAACGCTTTACAAACAAGTTTTAGACAACATCTATCTGTCTCAGGCTCGTTTTTGGTTTTCATAAAAGCCTAGAAGTTAGTGTTCCAGTATTACTGTATTTCAGTGCTTTCTATTCACTTTGACAGCACCGAGATCTGCGAAGCAGAGTGCCACACCAAAAACAGCTAAATGGCGTGATGATATATTTACTTATTGTATAAATATATAGATGAGTAAACGTTTTATTTCATGTGAATTACCTTAAAATTTAAAATAACTCTCTAATTATATTTACAGAATAAATTTACAACGAATTCTTGACTTTAACGTAATATCTATTTAGATAATTAAATAAAGCAATCAAGAAAATGTTTTTCATCTTCAGTATACATTAAAAACGGATTTGTATCTTTTATAATGTTTATTTATTCATTCTTTTATTATATAATAAAAAATTGTTAATTACTGTCTCTATGTAAACATTTTTCCAAAACTACGAAATTTGTTTATTCTTTGTTGAACTATTAGAAATATTCTGTTTAATTTACCCAGCATATTATACCAATTACGACTATGTAGATGTAAATAATAATAATAATTAAATCTCTTTGTTTACACGTTTCTATGAGTGTAAATTAAATAATTATTTATTTGTTCCCGTTACTTTTATTATAGCTTTTAAGTATCAATTATAATTCTTCATAACATATTTTCCTTTGTTTTAAATATCAGCATTTTATTAAAAAGTAACAGACAACAGTAACATGTATTTAAAATTTACTCATTATAGTATATGTCGTTTTCTTTTCTAATGAATTCCTTTTGGGGAGTCACAAATATTTTTTTTATAAAAACATGTGTAAAATTTTACGATATACTAATTTGTAAACCTAGTATTATTTAGTTCTGGCTCTTGTGTTAAAGAACATACATTTATTGTGTAACAATATTTTTAAAGATTATTTCGATCGGCAACGCTCGACCGTAATTCGAACTTTACATGCTCGCACGGATTACAAGCTCGCTTTGTTAGGTATCTTGCTCGGCGATAAAGTCTTGCATTATAAATTTAATATATACTTTCTAAAAATAGTGAACGACTCCATTTGTCATTCTTTGCTTCAAAGAAATTATACAGATATTAAAAAAAAAAATAATGAAGGTGACGAAATGAACAATACATGGCTTCCTCTGTTTTATAAGTTCCAATTTGATGTTTAGATAGTAACTGTTTTTATTTACTTGTGTATGTTATTCATTTGTTTCCTGATGAAGAATTATGTTCAATAAATCGAAACGTTATGTTTAAATAAACATTTATGTTCCACTGAATGATATACTTTATATACTTTATGAACTAGTCCCATAAATTAAAAACAATAAACAATAAAATACAAAAAAAGCATGCATACTTCGAAATTATCAAATTCTTTTATGTCAACGTTTGTGTCAAATATAATTGTCATTTTAATATAAGAAAAATACAACCGAACTACAAATATGTACATAATAGTGTTTTACTGACTCATCGTTTTATGTGCCTCGTCCATAAAACTATAAATTTTGTACTTCTTACATAAATATCTATTACATTACTATAAGTCTTTATAACTTTGTGAGTTTTGAAAGTTTTTTCAACTAAAAAGAAATAATATTTACAAAAATACTTATTTTGTCTGTACCTATAAGAAGTCAAGTCAATGCACTAGAAATAAAAACGCACTATATATTGATATACCAATATTGTGATTCATAAGTAAAAAATTATAATTGGTTGAAAATATATATATAAAAAATCTGGTGTGGGTACCACACTACTTTCTTATACAAATAAAACCAACTGAACAGGTACCTATTACTTGTTCCTTGCGTATGACTTTATTTTGACAATTATTTGATATATAGATGTAAACCTGTTTAATTTTTTGTTCTCATTGTAACTATGAATTTATTTTAAAATTGAAATCAATTAATATCTAGTCTTCAAAACTTTCTAACTATTAATACAAATATTACTTATATAATATTTCACACGACAGAAATTTGTTTCTGACACTTCACAATTATTTGACACGTTTGACACATAGATATTAAAAATATTTTAGTTTTTGTTCCCATTGTAACTAAAATTATAGAAATATATTCTTAAATATATAATTTAGTTTTTCTCAAAATTAGAAGCATGTACAAGAAAAATGCAAATAACATTTATATTCCAAATATTTTTGCTAACATTTTTTATTGGAAACTTTTTCTCACAGCTAATTCTATTTTTGAAATAAATGGAATTTATTGTTTTGTGTGTCCAGTAAACTTTCTCTTCCGGTTTTTCAATTTCATTCAAAATCAACTCAGCTTTTCATTTTTTTATGAAACATAAATACCAAGTTTCGTTTATATATCTTGTCTCTTTCATGAGATATTGCGCACTCGGACATCCATCCATCCATTCATCCTCACACACAGACATCAGTGAGAAACTGGTCTTAACGGATTCACTGGACGTCAAAATATGTATTTCCGCTAAATTGTTGTCAACGATTTTTTTCGTGATTCCAATACTTCCTTATACTTTGTATAAGAAAATATAAATATATGTTTTCATTGTTTTGCACGTGCTATACATTTTGTTTTGTTTGCCACTGCAGAAGAAATTGTATATTTAAAATACAAAATAATATAGTATCTATGTCCTTGCTATTTTATAATTGCAAGGAACTTATTATTTCTTATCAACAGGAACATAAAAATATTTATCTAAATACTATATACAACACCTTGACTAGCAGATTCTGACGTTTTCTGTCCTTTGCTGGCTAAGTTTAAAACCTAAGTATTAATAAGAAATTCACTATTAATAAAACCGAACATTACTAAATACTTTCAATTTGTAGTTCATACACAACTAACCACTCCTGGTTTGAGGAAAAATAATTTATTTATTTAATTTTAATATGTAACTAATGATATTATTATCTCCAGAAATATGTAAATACCGACAATCATAACAAGATATTTGAAAGTAATATACTGGTTTTCGAAAAAAATTCCGAAAAGTGTCACCAGATAAAACTACCTTTGTTGTTCCGCTTCCGCTAAAAGGGGGTTGTTATTTGATGGCACAGAACATGTCAAAGGGTACTGTAATGTATTTATACCACAATATAAGAAGTCGCACATTAATGACACTCGCTGTCAGCACTTTTGATCTATGTCGCATTCACTGATGACCTTGAGCCGAGCGGCCATATTGGCAGTAGCTACAGCGGTAGATTTGAATAGCTGTCAATTGCAAATATGAGATAAAATCTAAACATAATGGCTGGTACCACGAGCTCTGTTTTTGGTTGTTTTAAGAGCAGTGTTTTAGATTTGGTTTTAGCGCTGTACAATGTTCTAAAATTAATTTATAAAAAAATGCTTCAAATAGAAGTTACAGAGAAATGTATTATCTACCACTTTTATTTGAAGTATTTTTTTATAAAATAATTTTAGAACATAATACAGCACTAAAACAGAACTTAAAACACTGCTCTTAAGACACCCAAAAACAGAGCTCGTGGTACGAGACAACGTTTCTGAAAGTTTCTGCAATGCGAGGAAACCCCATCTTTCTTCTCCTGAAATAGTGAGGAAAACGAGTTTTTCCGACGATCATTACGAAAATTCACACGCTAAACTATCAATGAACTTTGGTCATAAAATATAAAACAATAAATAATAAATTTGTAGTCAAGGTTATTAGTTGACAAAATAAAGGTGTAACATAGATCAAAGTATACAAAATATAAACAGAAAATTAAGGAAGAATAACAGTTAACCATGACTTATTTAGTAAAGTTTACATTGGCCAAACTGGTAGAACTGTAGCTACAAGATTAAAAGAACACGAACGACATATTAGATTAAATCATGCCATTCAAGAATTACATGGTATTGATTTTGAAGAAACGAAGGTTCGAGTAAGGGAAAATAACTGGTTGAGAAGACTAATTAGAGAAGTTATTAAAATCAAGAAATCGTCAAATAATCTAAATTTCTTTTCTTTTAAATATTTTGCAGCAAAGGCAGTAAAGCGATATAACAACTTGAACATATTTTGACGTCACGGGTATTCGCATTGATTCTATTGGCCAGAAATATGTAACGTGCAAGTCGCGCGTCTGCCGTTGCGCCCAACGCCTATTGTGGGCTAAAATAGAACTACGAAATGTCATTTCATTTTTTTGTTTGTTGGTATTTAAGATTATATTAGTTGAGCTTCTATTACTTGTTTCATAATTTCACTGTTTTATTATGCTATGTTGAAACTCTATTGAATAAAATTGTGTATTGAGGTTAGGTTACATCACTACTAGCGCCACTGTTCTCAAACTTTTGTATGTTATTTACTCGAATATCCAGTAAAATACTCTAAAGTTGTCAGTAATAATATAACAAGAGAGTGAGAATAAATTGAAAATAATTTGACAGATCTTTCGAAAACTTGTTGCCAGGCAATAGCCACGAAAGCCCGTAGGGCTTGAGTGGCTATTGCCAAATGGCGACAAGTTTGAGAAAGATACTGGAGAATTATTTTCTAATTTATCGAACTCTCGTGTTATATTTAATTAGATTATTTTTTTATTTCATCATCAGGCACGCCACTAAATCTATCTTTTTTGCTCATTTTTACTCGTGTTGATGATAACTATCTGATATTTGACATCTGTCAACAAAAACAAAAAAGCTACAGAGAAAATTGCCGGGAATAATCACAAGAGCATTATTCTCAGTATAATAATGACAGGATTGGTTAAAACGCAGACACGTGACATACAATAAAGCATTTCATTGGTTTTAAGAAACGTCAAAAAATAATCAAAGGAATTTTATCTTTATTTATATTAAGTTAAATTGTTGTAAATTAAGACTTATAATATGTAAATATTATTTTTTCATTAAAAAAAATATAATATCTACTATAATGAAAAATAATTGTTTTAGTGCCACTGGAGTCACGTCACACAAACTTTGAAAAATCATATCTTGGGTAATATATGAAATTTTCACATCGGGTTTTCACTGATCGTCTTATATTCTAATAAAGTTTCATAAAAAATTGGTTTATGGGCCCATTGTAATATAATTTATAATAGTTACCTTTGATTTGTTTAATTTTGTTCATTTTTCACATTATTAGAGTACTTTTCCTCAGGACGGGAGAGAAATTACATAAATCTTCCGTAGATATAAAATTGACTGTTTCTGTAATGATTTTGGTATCATAGAAACCGAGTTTCTCTTCTGAATTTTTTGATATATTGACATCTTTTTAGCCTAATATAAATACGTAAAGTGAAATTTGTTCACTGGTTCAGATTTAAATCTCTTCCACTTACATTTAAATCATTTTCTTTTAAAATGATTAGAGGACCAGGAAAAAACAAAAATATTATTTAATATGATCGACTGGGTGAGTAACTGGGTGAGTAACTCTGGTTACATTAATGACAGAAAAATAAATATTGCAGCTTATCTGAAATTTACATTTTCAGTATACGTTCACAAATACCTATTTTATAGTCTGATGTAGATGCGTAAGTAATCTATGTGTTAATTTGTTTTGAGTAGATACCAGTAATTATTACTGTAATTACTTGAATTGGGAAAATCCGAAATTATGAATATTTTCCCTAATACGTGTACACAATAATAATTTTTAGAATTTAATGGATGCACTATTAGTTTTAATGTGAAATTATTACTGAGATAAATTTTACGATTTACTGAATCATACTCATAAAATTAATTTCTTGTTTCAAGAAATTTTTCAGTTTTCTTTTTGTATGCATTCGTTGAAGAAAATATTATATTCTTATTCTACAACAAGTAATGGAATGGTACATATTCCCCACGAGCAAAAAGTTTGTAGTCCGAGCCGAAGGTGAGGACTACGGTTTGCGAGTGTGGGACATGCCATTCCTTTACATGTTGCAGTTCTGTAACAAGATTTTGGAAATTATACAAAAAATACAAATACAAAACTGTTGATATCGTCAGACTCAAATAAATAAAATTAAAACAAACAGACGTAACATAGTAACTGAATCAAGATACTTCATATATCGCGAATCGCACTAATATGCGGCTCTGATTCGTCGAAATTATTCCATACGCGGCGTATAGAATGATAGTTGTTCCAATACAGTTATTAGTTGTAAAATGTGTAGATTCCAAAACAGTGTTATAGAAAAAGAATTTTTTTTACTCATATGGTTTATTCTTCTCGGCTATCGCCTCTGATAATAAATTCCATATTCAGAATGAAAAAATTATACTTTAGTGCCTTGATATATACAAATAACTATTAATCCATGACGACCACAATTTTACATTAAATAATTATGTAGTTGTTTTACATAAGTTTTTGAAGCATTTCGTATAAATGAGTGATTTAGAAAGTATTTCATCGGATATAAAAGAACAAGCTCCAAAAAATATTCATTAATTAAATATTATTTAAATTAAAGAATTGTAAAGCTTGTATTATCAACATTAGTACGTTAATGAAAACGAGTGCAGTAATGAAGCTATTAACTCACGGAAAATGAGTGGGATAAGTGCCATTTAACTCATGGGCGTAGATAATAGTTATTTACTTTACAAGTGGGCAAAGTAAGAAATTACCCACGAGAGAAATTTTATCGAGTGGGTAATTCCACTTTGCCCACGTGTGAAGTATAACGTTTTATCCAATATCTTTTAATAAATGCAAAATTTATTAAAGAAATATTATTTGACAGTGACATATGCTTTAAATTTTCTAAATTAAAATGTCAATCGAAGTAGTTACCAAGGTGTTGTGTGTTATTATTGTTATAAATAGAAAATTACTCACTAGTGACTTTTTTAACAATTATACCCACTAGTGGGTAATCTGTCACTTTCCTTGTTTAAAATTTAAATTTAAAAGTTATAGAGCATTTATTGAGAGGTGTTGGATAAAATTATTTACGGTACATTGTAAAATGCTCGACCGTAATCCTAACTTTACTGGCCAGCACGGTGCCTAATGAACGAGCATGTAAATTACTAGTACAAATAAAATAAATAAATATATCATCACGCCTTTTACCCATTATGGGTGTGGCACTCTGCTTACGCAGATCTCGGTAAGTGATATATTTTTACGTATAAATTGCGGTGACCAACCGTCAAATCTAAGCCCCCAAAGATGTTAGTGGAGGGGGAACCACAGGGGTAAATTTAAATTGGCAGCTGTCAGGCTTACCACAAGAAATAATTTTTAAATAAAATATTAGTCAGTTCTTATTATTTGACATATTATAGTGACAACTACAACTATACATTTTTCAGTTAATATTTTAAATTATGAGGGTAACAATCATTTGGCAATCCTTGACCCAAAATTTTACATTAGGCTATCTATTAACGCATAAATATTTATTTATACATTACAGTTCATCAATTTTTACCTTGAAACACCTCATAACAATGTTTGTTTGTATTTTCCTGTATTATTTGTTTCTCTTTATGGTTATTATATTGTGTTTTCTGTATATTATCTATAAATACGTTTGCTTTATGAATAGAAGCATAATTCTAAATTAAATATGGTTTGTTGTTCAAGATTGTCACGAGGATGTTAAAGAGTATCATAAAAAAAGAATAATAAGTATTTATTATACTGAACTACAAAATTATACGTTTTGCAATATTTCGTGTTTATAATTTCGTTCACGTTTGTATTTAAATAAGTCCTCACGCAAAAACTGTTAGCAAATAGCAAATATATTTGTTGTACAAATTAAATTAAGAAAGCAACCTACTTACACGTTTTCGCGAATTTTATGTTCCACAAAACTACTAATCATTATAACAGGTATACAGAATAATATTTTAACTTAACACGTTCCGATCCAATACTTTCTTTCGGTATGTAGTGCATTTCTCCAAACTTGCATTATATACGGCGCTTGTAATTTCATTAATAATGGCCCAGGAAAATTTTAAATGTAGCAATATTAATCATTATTTGAAATCAGCACTAAAGTGCTTAAAAATCGTCATTAAAAGCTCAGAAATCGTTACTAAAGTAACCCATTATACGACGATTTTGAGCAACCCACTGTTGGCAACCGTTAAATAATTATTGTACAATTGTGAAAATTTTGGCAGATATATTGACGTACTATAGTAAATTTGGACGTAACATAAAACAAATTTTGCAAGAATTAACTAATTAATTCCGATGACGAAATTGAGGACAAAACATAATTTTGAGTGTTATTTACGATAACTTCACTTCTCGAGGTTGGCAACACTGACTGTCAGTTTCAATTGACAACTGACAGATGTATAAACTTAACCTATATTGTAATTTTTTACAGTTGTTATTGAATTTTAGATTTCAAATAAAACTTAATATGTACCTCGGCATTGAACCCTATCTACACTTTTAAAAAGTCTTAATTGTTATTCATTAACCACAATGATTTTTAATAAAATGTTGTGACGTCATAGTAGAGGTGTTGCTGGATCTAAAACAGTAGAGATTTAAATAATTTTTGTTACATAAATGTTCTATTTTATTGTAATAATAATAATAAAATAAGTAAAAAAATATATGACTACAATTATTTACAATCTGTACTGTTTTAGATCCAGCAACACCTCTACTATGACGTCACAACATTTTAAAAAAATCATTGTGGCTTAATGAATAACAATTAAGACTTTTTAAAAGTGTAGATAGTCTTCAATATAGATAAAGTTTCATAAAAAAAAATTATTAAAATGGCGAAAGACCCCATTTTTAAACGGTACAAAATACACAAGAAAAAAACTCAATTATTTACTGAGATATGCCCAAAAAACCTGATAGGTCTTCAAGTAAACTACCACTTGCGGTTAATGGAATGCTACCAAAATCTAATCAGCTTGTAACTGAAACATTCTAATTCTAAATATGAAAGTTTGATGATTGAGTAAATGAAAAAATCGGCATACACTCAGACGGACGTCATCGCGAAAAATGTGAAATCGTATTCAGGGGATTTCAAAATGTGCTTGTCTCTGAAAGCTCACTACCGAAAATTTTGACTTGTCACAGTATTTCCCTTACATATACCGGGTGTAGAATTGAAATGTGGAGTATAAATAAGGGTTTCAATATTATATTTTTTAATATTGCTATGTATTTTTATCTATTCACTTTACAACAAAAGTGACAGTACAAAAGTTGTTCAGAATTTAATAATGCATGCAATAAGCCCCATTTGGTTACCTAAATATTAAATAAATAAATAAAATAAATATATCATCACGCCTTTTACCCATTACGGGTGTGGCACTCTGCTTACGCAGATCTCGGTAAGTGATATATTTTTTCGTATGAAGTGCGGTTACCAGCCGTCAAATCATAGCCCCCAAGGATGTTAGTGGAGGGGGAACCACAGGGGTAAATTTAAATTTGTAACTGTCGGCAGTGGGATTCGAACTGAGGATCTCACGATCCACAGTCCGACACGTTACCACGGAGCTATTTACCCCACACCTAAATATTAGTAATTTATAACATATCAATCAAATTAAAATTAATATTTCTTAGAAAAAGGCCATGGTAAATTAAACAAAAACGAAAAATATTTGACATTTCTAAAAACTTTTCTACTCCTGTATAAATATATGTCCACTATTTCAATTTTTTCGATGAATTATAATTCATAATTCACTCTTCTCGACCAATCACAGACCCAGAAATCCATAATTCACTGTTATATTAAAGACGTGATGTGGATCACCAAGAAACGGCCGTCTGACAGTTGACATGTAGTTAGTTGTCATTGTGTATTTTTATGTTGACGTTTTTCAACGCATTTCGATCATTTTCAATGTTGATTTCCGAATTTACAAGAGAAAAAGTATAGTATTGTATTCGGGATTATGGTCATTATTCACGAAGATGAAGATTTACATCACTCGCCTTATGCTTATTTTATCTGTTCAACTTAGAGCATTATAATAGTTATTTACTTTACAAGTGGGCAAAGTAAGGAATTACCCACGAGAGAAATTTTAGCACACGAAGCCGAAGGCTGAGTGAGATAATTTTATCGAGTGGGTAATTCTACTTTGCCCACGTGTGAAGTATAACGTTTTATCCAACACCTCTTAATAAATGAAAAATGTATTAAAGAAATATTATTTGACAGTGACATATGCTTTAAATTTTTAAATTAAAATGTCAATCAAAGTAGTTACCAAGGTGTTGTGTGTTATTATTATTGTTATAAATAAAAAAAAATACTCACTAATAGCTTTCCTCAAAATTATACCCACTAGTGGATAATCTGTTACTTTGCTTGTTTAAAATCGCTATAGTTATAGAGCATTTATTGAGAGGTGTTGGATAAAATATTTTTCAAATAAATTCACTATAAAGTAAAACAAACTATATGTGTATACATACCGATATAATTTAATGTTATTCATTAATGATTGAATAATTATGTTTAGTAGACTGTTGACAGTGTAGTGTATTTTTATGTTCACGTTCTTCAACGTGTGTTTTCAACGAATTTCGATCATTTTCAAAAGTGATTTCCGAATTTACAGGAGTAGAAAAAATATAGTATTTTATTCAGTATTATGGTTATTATTCGTTCGGATAATTTGCATCACTCTTCTACGATTCGTAAAGTAAACTTCATCTTCGTGAATAAAGACTATCATAATCCCTAATATAATAATAATACTACACAGTAAAAAATTTATAATAAAAATTGACAAAATTTTTAGTCGCACCATTAATTTTTGTTAATTTAACTAATTTCTACACCTTCTAGTTTTAAGTTACTTATACCTGATTCGCTTAACTATCTTTGAATATTCTACTTTTATGTTTAAGCATTTCCAGTCTAAATAATTATAAAAATGATATTCTGAACAATCAAATAAAACATTATAATACCTCATAAAAGAAACGTACCTTCAATAGAGAAATAACCAACAATTCTTTGAATCAAAACCAACAATTACACATCCATAGCTGTCACAAAATCACACACTAAACAATCGCAACCGCTTTTAGCGTCCAACTGAAATTCAACTTTCGGACGTTGCTACACAACTGAAACAAAACTACTGAGTTCAATTCTCGTCCGTGCCTCACTTGTCACGATTAAGCACAAACAGGTAACGTACGGTTTTGTTGGTTATTTACTACTGTAAAAAACTAAAAACATTGTCGCCAAATGTGTGGCATTTGTTTTTATTTGTTATTTTGTTTATTTCAACATGTCTGCAAATGTTTTCATCGAATTTATAAACAAGCATCATTTAAAATTCAACAAAACTACACAAAACTTATTTTAGTTTTGTTGCAGGGATTAGACAGCTTTTCGAAAGATAATTTTAATCTTATATAAATATAATTTACGGTAATTCATCTCTTTTAAGAATAATTACATTATTCAGCATAAAATATAATACTAATGACATTTTATTTTGTTCCTAAATGAAGCCCTAACATACCAAAAACATATTTAAAATTATTTATATATTTGCATTCTTTATTTGTTTGAATAATAATTCATTATGATAGGTTATACTATACGATATAAATGTAATAAAATACTTGATTTAAATTGATAATTAATTATTTTTATTACGCAAATAGCTGTGGGCGTTTCGATTATTTAACAATAAATTTATAGATTTATCGAACTTAAACGTAAACATTTTTTTGTTATAAAATGAGATTTTATATTTTTACGCTGTAATATAATAGGTACTAAATACTTTGGACTGTGCAACATAAAATTCACAGTTCGATCCCAGTTTTTACTATACTGGGTGTGAATAGAATGACGCAGTATAGTGTTTTCAATGCTATTTTTTAAATAATAATTATTGGCTTCCCTAATTATTTTACATCAAAAAAGTTAAATAGTTTATTGTAGAGGAAGAATTTCTGCATTTTTTGACACTAATATTTTTAATTTTACTCTACCTGGAACCAAAAATTGACGAAAAGGTTTATTGGTAATTTTCTTCATATCATCAGTTCGAATCCCACAGCTGACAATTGCCAATTTAAATTTACCCCTGTGGTTCCCCCTCCACTAACATCTTTGGGGGCTATAATTTGACGGCCGGTAACCGCACTTCATACGTAAAAATATATCACCTACCGAGTTCTGCGTAAGCAGAGTGCCACACCCATAATGGGTACAAGGCGTGATAATATATTTATTAATTTATTTATTTATTTATCAGTGATAACAAATTAAATGTTTCAATTGAAAGTTATTGGTTTTATCTGTTATCTGCACTGAAATATAGTAATTCTGGAACGTTCACTAACGTTGTAAATGCGAGCCGAGAGAGACATCTAGTTGAGGGCTATCTATCTTTGTTATATGAAGTTTTTTCATAACAACCGCTCAACTAACGCATAGGAACCGTTTTACAAACAAGTGTTAGACACGAGTGTGAAATAGACCTTTCAGCACGTCTTGTACACGATACTTTTTCGACGACCATAATTAAGTAAAAAAAAAAAACCAATATAAAGTTTACATAATAGTATATTATGATACAAGTGTATAAGCTTTTAAAGCACGTACGACGAGTTTAAGAGCACGACGCGAAGCGGAGTGCATTTAACGTCGCTAGTGCTTTAAAAGCACTTATACACGTGTGTCATACGCTATTTTTTATTATACCTGCATCATACTCTGGAAAAAACTGAAAAGCAACATTTTGATTTTGATAATTTTGCGCGTGTGACGTTTGACGTATATCGTTTACATGGAGTTTGATTAGTATTTATTGTTTACGTTTACAGTTTTGACAGATATTAACAGTAATTATTTGTGTTGTTGCTTAGCAACCTTTAAAGCACGGCGTGTTTTAATCTTGCGTTTGTGAACGCTGTAGCGTGTTTTAAACACGGATTATGATGCAGGTATAATAAAAAAATATTAAAACATATTATGTTATCATCATTGCTATCAGAATTCACCAAAAATAATGTTAAAATCAGAGTCCAGCCTTCTTAATCCGTGTAAATTCAGCAAATTATTTGCAACTGTCTAACTTTAAAATACAAATTTTTAGGTTAGTTCGCTCAGTTATCGCAGCGTGTGATAAAATCATATCACACAGTTACAGACTCATCTGATTGGCTAACGAGCTTTCATATCACACAACATTGCTAGTGATATACAATGACCAACTTTCAGTAATAGTTTAGCGTGTGAATTTATGTACTTTTCTTAGTGCTCGTCGAAAAATAATACGAGTATTATCTACAATTTGCATTTGAAACTTTTTTTATATTTTGTAACGTTTAAAAGTTTTTGACGTCGGAGGTTTCAGATTTTTTTTTCTTACTCTGCCACATTTTTGGGTTTGTAATTTGACAGAAATGTATACGCAAACATTTATCATTTACCCAAAATGACTAGCGTGATGAAATATTTATTTTACAATAATTAGCACATCCATTTATTCAATTTAAATTGCATTAAAACTGCTAATTATTACTGAAAAACCTAGTGACCAAATCTAAGAAATCTAAAATTGTTGTAAACTACCAATTTTACAAATAAATCATCAAATAACGATTCTGTGAAATTATGACAAGTTGTGGTACAAAACTTGCTAATTTAATTTCGTGTACAGTTATTTTCTACTCACGCGAAAATGTTTTATTTGCTAATTATTATATTTTCTGCGAACGTAATAAAGAGAAACTTGAAATATGTTCGAAACAACTCACTTAGTTACAGGTATAGATTGTCCAAATATCTTTCAAAAATTTGGGGTCTCAAAACTGGAAAAAAAAATGTCAATTACATTGTGATTCCAAGTGTGAAAAATAGACGAGCATTGTAAAAAATCTGATGTGGCCAGCACTTAATCCTCCCTATAAACAACTTCTAAACGACATAAAATGTAGAATAAAGTTTCAAATAAAAATTATACCTACCTATGTTGTACAATTTTTTGAATATAACAAATTTTTGTGGATAAATAATGATTGGGGATATAGACAAAGATCTTTATTTTATACAATGCCACTTGCATCTTCTTCAATGGGTCTTTCACCATTTTTTTTTTAATTTTTTTTATGAAACTTTATCTATACTGAAGACTATCTACACTTTTAAAAAGTTTAAATTGTTATTCATTAAGCCACAATGATTTTTTTTAAATGTTGTGACGTCATAGTAGAGGTGTTGCTGGATCTAAAACAGTACAGATTGTAAATAATTGTAGTCATATATTTTTTTACTTATTTTATTATTATTATTACAATAAAATAGAACATTTATGTAACAAAAATTATTTAAATATCTACTGTTTTAGATCTCTACTATGACGCCACAACATTTAAAAAAAATCATTTTCGCTTAATGAATAACAATTAAGACTTTTCAAAAACGTAGATAGTCTTGAATATAGATAAAGTTTCATAAAAAAATATTTAAAAAAATGGTGAAAGACCCCATTCTGTTTTGTGGTTTGCTCAAGTAACATGCGAATTTGCTGACATGTTTCATTTATTTTATCTGTGAAGATTTTTCTGTATTTACAGAATTATAGCTTTTACATGAATTATTTGTATGTATTTGTAATAATATCATTTTTACCTCCCACCACATCCTGACATGGAGGTATAGGAATCATGCTAAAAATTCGGGAGTAAGTTTTCAGTGGATGAGCACGTTTTAGGGTCCCTAGATAAGATTTTAATAGTTTCGCGATGATGTCTGTGTGTGTGTGTCTGTCTGTCAGCCTGTGTGTATCTCTGGAGTTACAGTTTCTCAAAAACTACTAAACTGAAAATTATGATATTTTGTATATATCAATTGTATTCCCTTTGGAAGAACTGATTAGTTTTTGGAGATAATCCAATAAAAGGAAGTGGTAGTTTACTTGAAGCTCTATCAAGTTATTTTGAAATATCTGAGTACATTATGATTAAATGACAATTTTTGTTATTAGAATAATGTTTCAAATATTATTATCTACAATTATTGTTTGAAACATTTTCGTCTTACTGTCACCATATTTACGAATAACTTTTATGCTTTTTGATAAAAAGAAAATAACAGTTGAGAAATGGAAAAAATGTTATTTTTGTTTACATTTCTTTATAGTGGTAGTTCGTGTTTCTGCATTGTTTGATAAGAAATTTATGGCAGGATGTATTGCGGTGCCCACAACAGATTTTTTTCTACTAGCCTTGAAGAAGACACAATTGTAGAAAATAAAGATCATTATTTATCTACATCACTTCTCCAGTCGAACAATCATCTCTTCATAACATATTTTATTGTAAATCAATTATTTAAAAATTGCCCTACTTCCAAAAATTTTGATTTTTAACGGTATAACATATAGAAAAATGTACCAAATAAATATTGCAGTCAGTATTATTCTTTTCGAATAGATCAAAATTTATTAAATCTATTATTTACTGAGATATGCTTAAGTCAAACCTGATACGCCTTCAAGTAAACTACCACTTCCGGTTTATAGATTACTACCATAATTTAATCTTTATCTTGAATTTTAAATATAATATTTGAAAATGATATCGTCATTAAAAATATAGTTATCGTGAATAAAGAAATTGTCACAAAGACGTCATCGTGAAATCGTATTCCAGGAATCCAAAATCGTGTTTATCTTAATCGATAATTTTGAGCCGTCGTAGTATCTTCTTTACATATACCGGGTGTCTATTTTTTTTTACCTCCCGCCTACCTCTAGGTAAGGGAGGTATTGTTTTTGGTCAAAAATTTGGGTAATGAGTTTTCAATGAATAAACACGATTTAGGGTCCCTACAATACGATTTTACTATTTTCGCGATGATGTCTGTATGTATGTATGTATGTGTGTGCGTGTGTGTGTAGTCTGTGGCAATTTTTTCGTCTCGCATAACTCAAATACCATAATACCAAAAAATACAATTTTGTGAATTATTGCTTCTTATATTTAAATGAAGAGCTGATTAGATTTTGGATGAAATTGGTCAACCGGAAGTAGTAGTTTACTTGAAGCCCTTAACAGTTTTTCGTGAAAAACACGGTTAAATTTCATTTTTCAACTATTTATGTTATTTTGAAAGTTGAAGAATATTTAATTTTACATGTATTTTAATTACACTAATTTTATTAATTTTCATTAGATTTAGAGATAATAAAATATAAAGAAATTAGATTTTACAAATCTTGCATTCCTAGTACACCATGGAAACAGTTAAAAATTTTCAATTTTTTACGAAATGTGACACATGTCATTGTGTTTGTGAAGCTGTTTTCTTAGTGAATTATATGTCAAAAAATTAAATAAATATACCAAAGAAAATTAAAATTCTCAAATATAAATAGAAAATTAACAAATAAGAAGGTATGTTTCTGTATCAAGTACTATTTTGTATCGTTTAAGAGTAGTATTGGGCGGGAGGTTATGTGCTGGACACATTAGATTTTTTTTTTGTGCTTTAGGAAATATAATATTATTATTTTAATTTCGCTCTAAGTTTTTACTTATTAATTTTAGAGCAAAAGTGTTAATAGGTAAAATGTTCAGCAACAAAAACTGCACCAAATGAGCCTAAATTTATTGATGCGATACATTTCTGTCATGAGATAGACGTAAATAAAATTTATAATTTTTGCCATGGTGCCATGGTAAACAAAACATACAAACAGTTGTATTGTTTGAGTTTCACATTTGGTATAGTTTTAATGATTATTTCACTCATCACAAATTTGACCAATCAGAATGTCTCATTTTCCATTGTTGTTTATTTTAAATAAGTGATTAATCAAAACCATGCTCATGCTGTTTAATCGCAATTAAATTGAAGCAAGCTTTTGTATGTAAATTTTAAACATTTTGAAGGCATATTTAGCCGGATAATTAGTCGCAGAAGCAAGATATTTACATGTTTTTTACTTTTAATAGTATTCTATATCTTCAAACATGCTGAATTATTTAACTCATGCTATTTTGATTTATTAATTTTTGATATTTATTTGACAAGTAAAAAGAAAAACAAACAATTTGCTATAGTTACAATATAACAACAAATTTTCATGGTGCTTTCTTGTTTATGTGTGTATCGATTTATTTATGTGAAATTGTGTCAAAATCAACGTTTTACTGCAATTTCTTCGACAAATATTAAAGTTAATACAAAGAATTCATGAAATAATCTTGACATATACCCCTCGTGCTAAAGAACTGAATCGATTAAATTTGATGTCATTATTTTAAAAATTTTGCTTTTAAAAAAGTGTTATCGCACATTATAATTTAAGATAAAATCCCTCGACCTGCAGTCTCGGGATTTTTAAAAATTATTATGTACTAAACACTTTTTAGCAAATTTTTTTGCATTAAGCTAGACATGTCCAAATTTAATCGAATAAATTCTTAGCACTTGTGATATAACTATTGATTATATACTTGCTTAAATTATTTTTCAGTAATCATGGACACATTTACCAGTTAGAAATAATTTTAAAGTTGTTTAAACGAATTTGTTCATTCCGATTATGTGTTAATCTTTATCACTATATTGACGTTTAATTATGAATTGGTGCATAATTTGACGTTAAATTGCATCAGATCTTACTCACACTGCTTCAATTTCTCCGGACAAAATCTGTTGGCGTAGGGAACATTAAACTCCGTTTCTATCTGTAATAATTTAGTGTAATATGTACAGCTTTATTTAAAAAGTATACAGGGTTCAAAAAGGCAAAAATTTACTAAGTACATAATTGTAAACAGTAAATACTTTCAAATTAAATATACAGTCATTATGATTTTGTGGAAATAATATATTTGCGCACGTATTACTTTAATTATGAATACATAATCAGTGTAATAATAGGTCATAATGATCTAAACAATATCAAGTAATTCACACTAAATACTGTGTTACATATCACATGTAAGCATTGACAATTATTAATATATTACATTTAGTATTCAAACATTAGCATAACGGTAACAATTTATAAATATAGTTGTTTTAGGTTCCATCTAATATATTTTAAAATATAATTTTATTTTTATACAACAATTAAAGCCATCCAAACAATTAAATTCTAATTATTTTTAGTGAATCCAGCAGATATACCCTAAAATAAATAACATACAAAAACAAAACACAAGTGTACAAAAATTTGAAAATAAATAAATTTTCTTTTGTCATCAAAAATCGACGTTTCTCAAAACAACAAGCAACCTCGGAATACATTTCTTCCCAATGAGTCTTCCAAATCGAAAATAATCCTCTTTTTCCTCCTCATCTTTCAGTTTGTCCTTCAGGTACTTGTACGGAATGCAGCCTTTGTAACCAATCAAAATCATCAGCTGGTCGATGTCGTTTGGGGTGTTGCAGCCATCTTTGTCGACAACGTCTAAGTCTTCGTGGAAGCGACAGTATTTATCTCTTTCTAGTTTTTGTACGCAATGTTCCATTGGGAACCAGATGTAGGTTTCAGGACATAGTAAGTATGAGGGGTACAGTTTGGCTTTGTAACGCATTTTGGGGCATGAGTGGATGTAGAAACCCATGTAGTAGTATTTTATGTCAGGAGCTGTGTTGTGAATTTGACGGACGAAATAGAGTTCTCTGTGGAATATACAGAAATGTTCTAAAACTTTTGGAAACCTTTCATTTGTTTCAATGAGTAGTTTTCAACTGTAATTACACAAGAGCTTTTTATTTTGCCGGATAAATTTCTGTTTGTCACGAAACCTTGTAAAATAACAATTTGACAAGAAAACTTTTTTAATAAAATCACGACACCGTATTGATGTTAGATTACAAGGTTGAGTTATCAAACTGAAATTTATTCGAAGAAAATAAAATGCTCGAGTGTAATTCGGTGAGATAATTTAACGACATTATTTATTTAAAAGTGCAATTGATGAAAATACAATTATTATACTGGGTGTCTCATTTTAATTTACCACCTGATATAGACATGCTTCGAATCGAAAAATGTCCCAGGTAAAAGTTTAATGATTTAGGGTGGTTGAATTTATTACATAATTACATGTCCCCCTCCAAATTATTAAACTTTTACCTGGGACATTTTTCGATTTGAAACGTAGGTCTGCAGATATTCCAGGTGGTAAATTAAAATGAAACAATTGAATGCAGCGCCATCTATCATAGTAATAAAATTTTTTTTAGATAAAACTTACTTATATTTTTACGCTTCGTCCGATTCCACAATAAAAAATAAGGGGTCCTATTTAATTTTTCAAAGTTACCCCCACCTCAGCCACCCATGGGGGTAGGGGGTTGAATTTTTTACATAATTACTTGTCCCCCTCTAAATCATTAAACTTTTATTTGGGACATTTTTCGATTTGAAACGTAGGTCTACAGATATTTCAGGTGGTAAATTAAAATAAGACACCCAGTATATCATATTTTTAACACATAATGCAAATGACATTAATGTAGTAGCCATAACATTTTGATCTGATTTCTAGGAGAAAGATAAATAACGTTTTATCCGGACTTATAAAATAAATAACTATTACATACCAAGTACAAAACGACGCTTATTTGTAACGAACAAAAAACAAAATTACTTTTTCTACAATCGTTGCACAATATCGACATTGTTATTCCATTTTTGGTTAGGAAATGTTCAAAATTGTCGCTCTAGAGCGACAAAGTGACATATTGGTCGCACTAGCGCGACAAAAACAAAACAAAAATAAATTAGGTAAAAGAAGTAAATGATGCATTGGATTTTTCTGGTAATAACCTTGCTATTGCAAATACAGTTGGCATATACGTACATACACTTCAACTTAATCACCATAAACGTATTCACTCTGTAGAATTTATGTCAAATGTACTCCATATGTCAAATGTACTCCATGTGTCAAATTATGATTTCTTTGAAAATTTTTATTTTGTTCATAAACGTTGTTATGATTACGGTGACATGGGTAACTACAATTTTACTGAATTGATTTAGGCGTGACCAAAGATAATTTTGAAAATTAATTTTTTTCTACAGCTTGACATTGTTCAACGATTGTAGAAAAAATATTGTGTGTATCTCGTCGGATAGAGCTTGTTCGGTCCACTTGTCGAGTTGTTGATCTCGGCTTCGCCTCGATCAACAATTTCTCGCCGCGTGCAACAAACAATGCTCTATCCGCACTTGATACACAAATAACTATTCAACTGAATTAAATTTCAATCAAAATACTTGTAAATGCACTACAGTAAAGTTATAGCAACCATCGGTTGGTAAGGAATTTTATATGTCAGTTGAAAAAACAATTGGTACACACATTTTGTTTGAATTATTTTTGCGGGTTTTGATACAGAAAAATCAGTTTATGAACTATATTTTGTTATTTTTACCGCACGAGTTCGCGAATTGGAAGTTTTTGCTTGTCAACAGCGTGCGTCAAATGTTGTTTCCAAGGTTGTGAGTACAAAAATAATATTTATTAACCAATTTGAAAACAGTACAAGACCGAAAACGATTACTTTTAAGTATGGTACTCTGTTTAGAACAGATCTCCCTAAAATACAACAATAATTGTATTCTTGCTTTCTCATAAAAAAATGTTGAAATTTTCGCGGAAATGGAATGATCAATTATAAAATATGGTCAGGCTAAATATATAAAGTATTTTCTGGTATTTCACAAAGACAAAGTAATAAATATAATATTATTTACCTTAGAGAACCATAGGTGCCCAGAGTTAGATGCCTGTAATCCGGATCATAAAAAAAATAAACAGAACTGACACATTTCGGTAGTATATCAATAACTCCAACCGCTATTAATTTATCATCTAACCAATACTGTTGATGGAAAGATCCATAACCTTCTGGTGGGCCGCCAGGCTTTTCTACATGCTACCAGAAAAATATATTAAAGTTGAAGATTGAATGCTCAATACTGGCTGCTAGTATAGGTTGACAAATTTTTCTGCTTCATCCAAACTAAAATACAACTTCAGAAAATTGTTTTTATATTTTGCGTATATTATGAAAACATAAAGAAACCCAATTACGAATCGGAAGAACATCCATTTTGATACGCATTTTTTTGTTTAGAAGATTGATAGTAGATGGCATGAACTTTCAAATAATAAATGTCAAACCAACTTCAACATTACACATATAAATTTCCCTAAATCAATTCACAATTATTTTTATAAGACTTGTCATTTAGAAAACTCGCCTGGAATATTATTCCATGTATGTTTTGTGTAAATAAAGAAACTTTGGTTCGAAAAGTAGACAGATATAAGTGAAGCTAGTGTAACAGTGCAAAAGTTTGTCAATCTATCCTAGCAATCCAGTCAAAGATTTAGAGTGAAAATATGTAAGATAATCCAGCATGACAAAAGATATTCTAGTTTTAAGTTATTGTTTCGTTACCTTAATAGGAGTATCAACTAAAAATTCACGAAAAGTTTCAACATCGCAATCAGACAGAGGTTCGTCATGAACAAACATTTGATATTTCGTAAATAATTTGGCTGATTCCTCGTAAGTTGGATCATTTGGATGCATTAGTTTTAAAGCAATCTATAAATTACAACAAGTGTATTTATTGATATACTGCGCTAATCTTTTCACCTACGAAGTGACTGATAATTTTGAGGTTAACTTATGAAAACAACCTTTTATATTTTTTAATTTAATTACAAAGACTTTGT
Source organism: Poecilus cupreus (assembly GCA_963942605.1). Classification (NCBI taxonomy): domain Eukaryota; kingdom Metazoa; phylum Arthropoda; class Insecta; order Coleoptera; family Carabidae; genus Poecilus; species Poecilus cupreus. Next base: position 10,485,178 of record OZ012722.1, read on the forward strand.
CTATCACTTTGCGCAGATGAAAAGATTTAGATTTAGGTTTAGAACGAAAACAAAAAGACTAAAATATTCTTTTGCCTTGCCTTTAACTGTACTGAGTTATTTCACCTGCAACGGAGATTCTAGAAGAAAACTTTGGAATTGTTTTTCGGTGCATTTGCTTGGAGGGTCGCCGTGAACATTCATTTGGTATTTCCGGTAAACTTGATATTCTTGAGCTCTTATTTGACTCCAATCTTTATTACCTCCTGTTAATACTAAACACACCTAACAAACGACACAGAATTACAAACTATTTACTCTAACCATAAGAAGAAAAGTTGACAACTATAAGAGCTATAATTTCGCACTGAAATATTATAATACTGGAACGCTAACTTGTGGTTTTTGGGAAAGCGGAAACAAGCCTGAGACAGATAGATGTCGTAGGGCCACCCTTCTTTGTCTAACACTTATTTGTAGAACGGTTGCTAAGTAAAAACATGTTGCACAGTCTTGTCCAAAAGTGATAATAGATATTATGTAAGTACATAATTTAGGGTTTTATTATGTACGTGTTACACACACTATTTTTTCGACGACAGCTATAGAAAGTTGATTTTTACATTTGAATTTGTCAATGCAAAGTTTTCTGTGAAATTTTACTTTGCTGCTCGTCTCCAATAGCAACAAGCAAGAAAATTTTTACTACATCTACAACAATCTATGACAGGAATGTCATACATACGTTTATTTTAATGAAATTATATCATTGTTTTTTTCTTTTTAATCATTCTTCCGAAAAATATTGTGTAATATTCAAATGCAATTTATGTCGCTCTTTAAAATATAAAAATTTGATTGTTTCGAAGTGTGTTTCTTTTTCTTTTGTTTGCTTAATAAGTTGTTTTTTTTTTTTTAATAAATTGTGCAACCTGGCATTTCATATCTCAATCATTCTAACCTTTTCATTATGGAAGAAATAATTCAAATAGAATCAAAAGCTGAGGAATCACTTTTGCCGGAATTTTATAACAAAAAAAAAAAACAAGCCTCATACAAAAGATAGTGTGTAAAGAGGAAAATAAAACTATTTTATCCAACACCTCTCAATAAATGCTCTATAACTATGGCGATTTTAAACAAGCAAAGTAACAGATTACCCACTAGTGGGTATAATTTTGAGGAAAGCCACTAGTGAGTATTTTTTTATTTATAACAATAATAATAACACAACACCTTGATAACTACTTCGATTGACATTTTAATTTAAAAATTTAAAGCATATGTCACTGTCAAATAATATTTCTTTAATAAATTTTTCATTTATTAAGAAGTGTTGGATAAAACGTTATACTTCACACGTGGGCAAAGTGGAATTACCCACTCGATAAAATTATCTCACTCAGCATTCTGCTTCGTGAGCTAAAATTTCTCTCGTGGGTAATTCCTTACTTTGCCTACTTGTAAAGTAAATAACTATTGATTAATAATAAAAAATTGTTGAATGGCCTACTAATGAAATCATAGCTCTTATAGTCCTCAAAATTTGAATAGTAACCAGCACGTTCCTCCATAAGACAAGAAAAATATTCTAACAAGAAATTAACTACAAGAATAAAGTGTTAATTATAATTACAGAAAAAGCTCTACTAGTGATAATAAATATTGTTTGTGTAGATTTTAGGCAAGGAAAGAATATTCTAGTTGTATTATTTAGAAAATTAAAGTAATAAATAAATATTTACCTTTAATCTATGCACAGGTGCAACAGAAATATCATCGATAAATTCTTCCAAGGTTTTTTCTGGGGCTGGAGCCCTATTTATTTGTAGGGGCACTGCAATTCCTTTAGCTGCTAACTTTTGTTGTTTTCGTTCCAGACGAATAAGCTTAGCTTTTTTGCATGGAGGTTTAGTTGGATCTGCTCCTATTCCTATAAAAAAAATCAATTTAAATTAGGTTATTAGGATGATGTTGTTGTGTTCGGAGAAACTGAAGAGCAATTGAGAAGAATGATTGTGAACATAAATGAAGCAAGGACAAATTTAAATCTGTTATTGTGAATGTCGATAAATGTAAAGTGTTGGTGTTTGAGAAGAATGATTTGGTGACTGATTGTAATGTTTTAGTGAGTGTTTCAGTGAGTGGTGTGAGACTGGAAACTGAAGAGCAATTGAGTATTGTGAGCATAAATGAAGTAGGGAAAGATTATATTATTGAATGTCGATAAATGTAAACTGATGATGTTTGAGAAGAATGATTTGGTGACTGATTGAAATGTTTCAGTGAGTTAGGGAAAGATTATGTTATTGAATGTCGATAAATGTAAAGTGATGGTGTTTGAGAAGAATGATTTGGTGACTGATTGTAATGTTTTAGTGAGTGTTCCAGTGAGTGGTGTGAGACTAGAAACTGAAGAGCAATTGAGTATTGTGAGCATAAATGAAGTAGGGAAAGATTATATTATTGAATGTCGATAAATGTAAACTGATGATGTTTGAGAAGAATGATTTGGTGACTGATTGTAATGTATCTGTGAGTTAGGGAAAGATTCTATTATTGAATGTCGATAAATATAAAGTGATGGTGTTTGAGAATGATTTGGTGACTGATTGTAATGTTTCAGTGAGTGGTGTGAGACTGGAACAAGGGAATGAATTTGTATATTTGGGTAGTATGTTTTCGAGGGATGGACGTATTGTCCGGGAGATTGAAAGGCGTGTGTCTGCAGGGTGCAAGGTAACTGCGGGTACATTTGCTCAAAACGTGAATGTATCTAGAGATGCTCGATTGAATGCTTATAATGGTGTGTTAGTGCCTACACTGATATATTGTTCTAAATGTTGGGTGTGGATGAAGTAGCATGAACGAAGTATAACTGCTGTGGAAATGAGGTATTTGAGAGGAGAGTGATCGTGTCCGGAATACATTGGTGTATGGTGAGTGTGAAATTTAGAAGAATGTTGCTAAGAAAGTAAGAGTGAGTCAGTTGAGGTGGTTTGGCCATCTCGAAAGGTTGGTGAAACTAATATATGCGGGTGAGATTGAAGGTGTACGATTGTGTGGGCGTCCGAGGAATAGGTGGTTGGGTATAATTGATGGTTTGTTGCATAAACGAATGATTTCGAGTGTGAAGAATAGACGAGCATGTATGAATGTGGACGAGGCGAAGGTGGTGTGTCAGGATAGGAATGTTTGGAGGAGATTGATTTCTGGGTTCGTGCTACCTCACTTAGTGAGATATAGCGTTATGTATGTTTTATTTTTATTTTAAAGTATAATAAATACCTGGTTTACAGTCGTGATTAATTGAGGATGTAGAAATAGACATTTTATTAGACTGGTCAACTAAAACAATTTCATACAATTACAAATAATAACCCTAGTTCAGAACGTCATCTTACTTGGTTTCGGTGCTGCAGGTTCATGAACTTCAACCTCCAATAAATTACTTTCATTTCTTTGGTTAATTAGTAAATCTATTTGTTCTGTTTCTATTTTATCTAAATCAATATTTCTTACTTGTTTGTTATGATGCACAGCATCCATAACCATCTCTTCGGGATGAGAACTTGAGTCATCATTTGATTTATCTGCAGTTGGATCAGACAGGTACCGGTTTACTCGTTTAATAATTTTCTTCTGGGATTTTGATAATTTCACATTTAAAGCTTCGCATCTACAATACAATAATAAACAATGAGTTTATTTATGCATCATTTTGAAGAGTAAATAATACCTGATTGTGTACAAGGGACAGCATGTAATGTCCATCACTGGTTTGTAACAATATTTCCCTGATCTTCGCCATCCCCTATCAATCAAATATTGATAATCTTCAACAGTAAGACTTTCTGCCCACATACCTAATAAAAACCATCAAATTATTAAATATTATGCAATGAGACAGTTGACATAACCTCAATCTGTCAAATGTCACAATTTTGCTTTACAAACGCAGAACAAATTGATTTAAAATACAGATTTACTTACCATAGCTGCAATTTGTATTAATCTGCTTACAATAACCACATTTATGTTTTTCTAATTCGGGAAACCAATGAACAATGCTGATATTTCTGCGCGACATTGTTTAAGAAACAAATAGCTACAACAATGAGGAAATAATTACGCAATCAAAATATTTTATAGCATTTATAAATCACTTGCAACAAATAATATTTTCACGTTTTCACTTTTTATTGTAGCTGTTTCGATTTTCTCTTTGTTACAGTGCTTCTCAAAATGATGCAATGACCTTGATAACTTATTAATTTGAGCTGTGATACCTCAGTGAATAAGGATGTAGATGATGTCAAAGAAAAAACTTTAAAAAAGATATACAAAAACAATAGTCTATTAAAACAATATTTGCGTTTTCAAATTTTTATTGTCGATTATGATTACACCTGTATATACTAACTATACATTTATACATTGAAAATACATGTTGTTAGTTGCTGATAAATTATTACATCTATTAAAATAAATACTCTCTCGTATTAGACATTATTATCTGAAATAGTAGATTCAGATGTTTGTTGCATATTCTGCACAAACATCTGAGAAGCTCGGACAATTTTTTCATCAGGAGCTTTTGTTAAAAGCTGTGCTCCATTTTCCAAAACAACTGCCAGAGGAACCAGTCGATCGGAAGGAAGACTTCCAAGTAATTCTAGACATGCCTCAATGGTCTCAATGTAACTTGTTTTGTAGCATTCTGCATCCTGAAATTATAGTTATTTACATACCAAGTGCAAGAAGTTTATACAATGCTTTTTGAAACGAACAAAATTATTTTTAATAGAATTCAAATTAGTCAAAATGATCCTAAATTTTCAAATTCACAGCAGTAAAGTCTTAGCAACCGTCTGTTGCTAAATAATTGATGATATGACAGTTGAAAAAGCAATTTGTGTACGCATTTTTCTTATTTATTATTAGCGGTTATCGAATGGTTTTTGCGGATTTTGATACACAAAAATCAGTGTAAGCACTGAAATATAGTACTACTGGAAAGACTTTTATGATTACGAAAAACGAGTCGGAGATAGATAGATGTTGTAGGGCCACCCTTCTTTGTCTAATACTTGCTTGTAGAACAGTTGCTAAGCGTTTGTTGAGTGGTTGCTATATAAAAACATGTTACACAGTCTTGTCCAAAAGTGATAAAATAATATTTAATTGTTTTATATTAAACATGACATAATGGCTGGTACCACGAGCTCTGTTTTTGTGTTTTAAGAGAAGTGTTTTATATAGCCTCAGTTTTAGCGCTGTACAATGTTCTAAAGTTATTGTATACAAAATTCTTGAAATAAAAGTAGTAGATTTTCTCTGTAACTTCTACTCGAAGCATTTTTATATAAAATAATTTTAAACATTGTACAGTGTTAAAACCGTGACTGAAACACTTCTCTTAAAACACCCAAAAACAGAGCTCGTGGTATCATTGAATGATATGATTGAATCTTAATTTCTTTTTTTAGCAACTTCGTAAGCGGACTGTACGTCGAAGACAATGGCGTAGCAACTGTCTGTCTCTCTCGGCTCACATTTTCAACGTCAGTTCCAGGATCTAGGTTCCAGTAGTATTATAATTCAGTGAGTGTAAGTAACATTTTATAAACAAGATTTGATTATTTTTAACTTGTACTGTAGAATGACAAGGAAAAGCCAGTGTTTTTACCGCATGAGTGTGCGATTTGAAAGTTTCTGCTTGTCAAAAGCGTGCGTCAAATGATGTTTCAAAGGTTGTGCGTACAAAAAAACATTTTAACAATAAAAACAGATGGGTAAATGGCGTCATACGAGTCCAGAATCATATCATTTAGCTCAATTAAACTCTTATAGAGCAAAATTGTGTAATTCGCCATATTTTATATATTACGAATATGGAATTTAGTTAATAAACCATGTGAGTGATAAAAAGGAACTTTAGTGCCGAGGTACATATAAAATTTTATTTGAAATCAAAAATTAATTTTAAATTAAAAAAAAAAACTATAAAAAATAATAATATAGGTTAAATTTATACAACTGTCGGTTGTCAATTGAAACTGACACTCAGTGTTGCCAACCTCGAACATTGAAGTTATCGTAAATAATATTCAAAATTATGCGTTTTGTCCTAAATTTCTTCATCAGAATTAATTAGTTAATTCTTCTTGCACATATTGTTTTATTTTACATATAAATTTACTACAATACGTCATATATTTGTCAAAATTATCCCACTTTTACAATAATTATTCAACGGTTGCCAACATTGCGTTGCTCGAAATCGTCATATAATGGGTTACTTTAGTGACGATTTCTGAGCTTTTAATGACGATTCTGGAACACTTTAGTGCCGATTTCAAACAATTTTTTTTTCTTCAAACGTCATTAATGTACGTTGTTGTGTATTTGTATTCAACAAGCAGAAGTTCAATATTGTCGCCGCCGGCGTAAAAGTGTTTCCTTGGCAACACATTTACTCTGGTGGCGGACAAAGTAAAATATCATGCAAAATAGTAAGGTTGTAATTCTATAATTTGACAGTTAAAACAAATAAACAAAAATAACAAAATAACATATTCTGTAGCAACTAGAAATACTGGATACGGTAGAATATTTGTTGAAGTTTTGAGCATTTTTTAATGTTTAACAGGCAGATTCACAAAAGGAATTAACGCTAATTCCATTTTTTTCAACCTCTCTATCTTTATTTCTAAATTAATTAAATTAACAAAATGTGTCAATAAATAAATATATCATCACGCCTTTTACCCAATAAGGGTGTGGCACTCTGCTAACGCAGATATCGGTAGGTGATATATTTTTGTTTATGAAATGCGGTTACCAGCTGTCAAGTTATAACCCCAAGGCTGTTAGTGGAGGGGGAACCACAGGGATAAATTTAAATTGGCAACTGTGTCAAATTTTATGTTAATCAATCTTAACTACCTTAGTTAACATAAATATGTTCTACGGATAGTTAACTGAAGTTACGACTAATAATAAAAATAGGATTATCGCTAATCCTTTTTGTGAATCTGCTTGTTAATGTCTATTTTCTATGTTTGAAGAAAAAATAGCTATGTGCTATTCGGAGTAAATGTGACTTTGTATGCTTCGCATGTAATTGTCCGACTCGCTTCGCTCGTCGTTCAAACTTACATGCTCAGCAAGCACTCAAAGTATAACATTTACTCCTAATAACACAATATACAATTTTTTTCATTTAAAATTTCATATTTGCATTAATAGTAACCCAAACGAATGAAAAAAAAATTAAACAGAATACATGGGAATCTCCCATTATCATTTTTGTTACTTACCTTACGAATGCTTAACAACCTCTGTTGTTGAATTTCTGCTGGTACAGGTTGAGGAGGCGGCATAGTCATATTTTCCACAAAAGGATTTACTCTTGTTGGTAAAGTATGATATGGCTTCCTCTTACGATACTGTTCCATCATTGCTTCAACTTTCATCTCAGTATCTTTATCAATTTCGCCATCGTAATCATTTACAGAATAAGAACGACTTTTAAATTCATTCAACATTTCTTTCTTGTGGCTAATTTCGTCATAGCTTTCAGACTTGGTCCGTATTTTATTTTTATTTGTTTTGGAATCATCATCGCTGCTATCGGATGGAATATCTTTAATTACGTGTTTGTCATCTGTTTCGTCAATTATAGTATTCATCTCGCATATTTCTTCGTTCATGAAATCGGAAAATTTAAATGGTTTTTGGTTATCAGTAGATTTTTCTGGTGTATTAGTAGCATTACCATTTTGTATATTTTCAGAAGTAGTTTCGTAGTTTTCGGATAATTTATCCTCATCCATGTTTAAGGATAGATTAATATAAGTTTTAATTAAATTTTCCCAAATATCTTTTAAGTGTAACAAGAATTGTTCGATGTAATCTAAATCAGAAGAACACTCTTTCTTGACTTGTTCTTCAAGAATCGTTTTAATGTCATTTGAAGTCATTTTATATCTTTCTATTCCATCCAAACAAAGTTCAATCAGTACAATAATTTGTACAACATCGGAAGTGTTTGCTTGAGTGTATAAATTAGCAGCTTTATTCAAATTACCAACTTTTTGGGTCAAAAATTTCAACCCTGGACGAGTATCAAATTCCTTTGCTCGGAAACTGGACAACTCCATACATTGAATCAAAATACTGACATGTTTAGCATTTACTTTGTTTAGAATGCCTCTTAAACTGTAGTTGTGTATTTGAAGAATATTAAATATTGGAGTAATGTGATTTAAGTTTTGAAGAAGTGCACTGGAAATAGTTTGGATTAGCATTTGATGCGCTAGAATTCCAACTACAAGGTTCCGGAATGGAACTCTAATTGTGTAAAGATCAGGATTCAACAGAGAAGTTAAATCCAGTGGATAGAGCAAAAAAACGTAGCTTCTATCATCAATTATTCCGTTGTTTTCTTTATCTTTACAAGTACATTCGATGTTATTGCATTTAGTGCATTCTCTCTGTGAAGACATCACGAAAACCTGTTGGGCAAGTTGATACAATTTAACATTTTCGTCCAAAGAACAATCTTTTCTTGCTGCTACTTTCACAGTAGCTAAATCTCCGTAAAAGCTGTCAGAATTCGGTTTGAAAGCTAAGGTTAGTTGGCGCAATGGATTTAGACTTATTGCGCATGCGCGATGAATGGCCGTTACAGTTATCTCCCATTGGTGAGATGTCAAAAGATGGCCAGCTGAAGATATGATATGTCGTATACATGATGTACCTAAACGTGCTACATTTTCGTTTGGTTGAGCAATACATTCCACTAGGATAAGTAATAATTGTTTAAGTGCTAAAGTAAGTGCTGGATTTTCATTTTCTATTTTAGTTTCGATGTTGTAATAATCAACTGATTTATTTTTGATATCACTCTTGATAATTTCGTCTGACTTTTTGTCATCTTGTAAATGATAGAAATATTGGACTACTAGCTCAGTGGCCATACCACAGCAATGCTTGAAGTTTGCTCCAATGTTTTCCCAAGCTTTTTGAGTTTTTGAATTTTGTCGTAACCAGTTTTGAACCATTGGTAGCAACAAATGGTTGATACAAACCAAACCAAAGTTGGGACCAGGACAAACTATTAATTCTTTTAATAGTTTAAACAAAGTTTCTAATGCATATGGTTGATTTTTTCTTGCGCAAATAATAGTGTTTGAAGCAAGACCTTCAATAAGAATATACCATATTTTTAAAACTCCACTTTGCTTGTCCAATTTAGCCAAAGTAATATTTTGTTTCTCACAGTTTTCTAGGTCTTCTTGAGTTGACAAAATCTTGTATGAAATTTGTAAATCATTATCGTGATTGAAATTGACAATATCAATGTTAGGAATAATAGAATCGACTAACTGAGGGTCCATGTCAATTTGGACTCTGTGAGACATGTTGAATGTAGGGGATTTTGGCATACTGTACATCATTTCAAGAATGTTGACACAATTTTGTAAATATTTCAATGATTCACGACATAAATCTATTGGATTTAAATCAATTAGTTTATTATTTTCAGCTTCAAGATTTTCCAAAAACCCAATATTTTTCTCTGATGCCAATGACAATTTTGTAGTTGCAATTTCAGATTGTTTTTTGGTTATTTCTCCTGGTTTATTATTATTATTTTTGCTATCAGTATCTGTTTCATTATCTGTTTCCAGGCCTCTTATGTGAGTTAACAAACATAATATATAATCAAGAGCAGCATTGGCGAAAACCAAAGTATTATCAGTAGATAAAAATATCTTGAAAACTTCAGAAATTGCAGCGGCATTATTATTACTTGTATTTGCAACTCTAAGTGTACCAAATAACGGTCGCCATCCAGAACATATTTCAGTTCTGTTTGCTTCAACAAACTCACACAGACATGCGACGATTTGGTCTTGGACGTCAAAGTCGCAAAGTTCCAAACAAAGTAGATTTTCGAACGGTTTAAATAATGCTTCGTTGAAATGAAAGTGAGGTAATTCTATTTGTTCGTTGAGTAATGCTGTAACTGCATCATGAATGCAAGCTATAGCTTTCTTTGAGACAGCGCGGTCTTTATGGCAAGCTGCCTCCATAAAATGGGGCCCAACAATAGACCAAACTCTCATAGTATGCACTAATGGTCTTCCAGCACGAATGCATTTAAGAGTAACATCACCAATTCGATGTAAGAGTAAAGTAGCAACTGGTTTTTGTTCTGGGTCTAATTCTCTTTTCCACCACTTTTTAGATTTCCTCGGCAGTTCTTCTGATCTAGAGAATAATTGTCGTTGTGAGCTTGTGCAAAGCTCTTCTAGGAAAGCGCAAAGACAAGGAAGGTTAAGTTTTAAAGCAGCTTCGTGGAATAAACTGTCGACTTGTTGAGAAAGAAGACAACAAATTTTGGCTGCGTCTACGTTTGTTAAAAGACCGTGGTTAGTGTTGTGTGCTCCGCTTTTGTTGACGATGTCTGCAACGGAGGTTTCATTGTAGGTTGGGTTGTTAAGTGAAGAAGTTGAGGACTGCAGGAAACTGTATACATCGACGCTGAAAAATAATTTAATAAATAGAAAAAACTTTCAGAACTCACAAATGTAAAATTAAAAAGATTTTTGGGTGTAGTTTTGTAAATATAGGTGATTCATAACGTACGGAAAAGATTGAAAGCGAGGAACGAAGTGACGAGCTTTCTTCGCTAATTACGGGTGTTTGCCCCCAAAGGCGACAATTTTGCTTGTTGACGTAAACATTTAACAAAAAATTAGCATCATCGCTGAATAAAATTTTCAAAATTTTTTACAATTTGGAAGCGTAGCTCTGGACAATGTGACCCTTGGTTCTGGCGTAAGTCTATTTATTGTGAAATTATTTATCAAACTGAGCACAAAACAGCTGTCAGATGTTAAATTGGCTGTCGCTGGACAAAGTGTTGCCAATTCGAAAATCAAACCTAAAAAAACACCTGTTATTTAACATGGAAGCGAGGAGCGATGTGACAAGCTGGCTTCGCCAAAGTATTGACATGGAAGCGAGGACAACATGCAGTGACATCTATTTAAATCAAGAGACAATACAACACAAAAAGGTTATTGGTCAATAACTTGAACCGGGCCCAACTAGTAAAATATAGTGCAAAATACTTTCAGTAACGTGGAATATGTAGATATGATTATGGTTTATGTTTATGGAATAAGTTTCATTAATTAAAATGATTTCTACAACTCACTGCTTTTGCAATTATTTTTTGTTGGGTGCAAAATTAAAATACCAGCAATGGGCCCATAAACCAATTTTTTTTTTATGAAACTTTAGAATATATGACGATCAGTGAAAACCTGAAGTGAAAATTTCATATATTACCCGAGATATGATTTTTCAAAGTTTGTGTGACGTCACGGTACTACTCCAGTGGCACTAAAACAACGATTTTCTATGATAATAGATATTATATATTTTTTAATATAAAAAAATATTTTCATATTATAAGTCTTAATTTACAACAATTAAACTTAATATAAACAAAGAAAAAATTCCTTTGATAACTTTAAGAGTATTTTACTTGATATTCGAGTAAATAACACAAAAGTTTGAGAACAGTGGCGCTAGTAGTGATGTAACCTAACCTCAACACACAATTTTAATCAATAGATTGTCAACACAGCACAATAAAACAGTGAAATTATGAAACAAGTAATGGAAGCCCAACAAATATAATCTTAAATATCTACAAAAAAAAAAAATATGAAATGACATTTCGTAGTTCTATTTTAACCCACAATAGGCGTTGGGCGCAGCGGCAGACGCGCGATTTGCAATTTTCATATTTCTGGCCAATAGCACAATCCAAGTACCTGTGACGTCAAAATATGTTCAATTCTTTATATCGCTTTACCGCAAAATATTTAAAAGAAAAAAAATAATTTACTACTAATTATTCCGTAAGTGTTACACGATTTTGATATAAATTTGTCATATTTCGTTTATGGTTTTATGCGCCCATTGTCAGATTTGAAAAAAAAAGATTCTTCCTAATTATTTACAGAGGTATTCAATAGGTGTGCATTAATTTAAAAGCACTTTATTTTTCTGTACCTTTTTGGTTATTGAGTTTTTGTTAAAAGTTTATTAAGGAAAAAGAATTATTTTGACCTCCTTTTGCTACACTTCGAATCTTTTCCATACGTTATGAATCACCTGTATTACTATTAAACTATGTTAGGTATTTCTTACCAAGTTTCCTCGTCTTGGCTGAGATTAAAGCTAAGATTAAGCTTCTCCGTGGTCGACGTCACCACAGTGTTAGCATTCTGTGCGACCATGAGCATTTGTGCGGAACCAGCTTTGCTGAACAGCGTGTGCTCGAGTTTCGCCACGTGGACACACGCGGAGAACACGTGGGGCCAACAGGCGGAACTGTGCGACCCCAATGCGAGGCCCTTGGACAGTAGAACATCTAGGGATTGTGCGTGAGCGGCATGGAGACGACTTCCGGTTGATTGGCGACAAGCTGCGGATGAAAGAAGGGAGAGAATGCTGCTGCTTCTGGTTTGGAGTTTGAGGGTGTTGCTTAGACATGCTGCCTGGAAAGATATGAAATAATGTGTAACAATTATGGTTATCGAAATGAGGGTTGTTTTCTAAATGTTGAGCCTGTTGCCATGGTAACTATAATTGCGGTAACATCCGGTAGATCAAGGTCACATATATGACAAAAAATATATTGCAAATATTATTAGCAAATAAATACAATGTACAAATAAGGAATGTATCTTCGGTGATCCATTGGCATGATTCGATTTATATTATAGTCTATTCCACGAGATCTTTCTTTTAAGGGACACAAATCTACATGGTTTCCTGTGCTGTGATTGGTCCTCGAACACGTGCTAAACACTACGTGAAATTCAAACATGTATATACTATTAAAATGTCACAGTACACTTTATTATTATTATTATTATTATTAAGTAATCTCAACTGCTGAGGTTATATGCCGCCTCGGAACCTCATTTTCGGTGGTGTGATAACGGCATGCAATATTCGCTGGTATGGGTTTTTGCAAATCGGTCACCCATCGAACTACTAACCGTGGGCAGCATTGCTTAACTTGCGTTATCCGGGTGTAACTCTACCTGCCAAGCCGTTGCCTAACACTGTATTGTTATCAGTTATATGTAGGTACAGCATTGCCCACTGCATTTTTATTTTACCTTCTTCTACATTGTGTATATTAGAAATATATATGCTTAAATTTGTATATTTTTAAAATAAATAAAATAAATAAATATATCATCACGCCTTTTACCCATTATGGGTGTGGCACTCTGCTTATGTACATAGATATCGGTAAGTGATATATTTTTACGTATGAAATGCGGTTACCAGCCGTCAAATCATAGCCCCCAAAGTTAGTGGAGAGGGAACCACTGGGGTAAATTTCAATTGGCAACTGTCGGCTGTATATTTTTATAAGGATGTGCAATAAACCAAAACAGCCGAGCAATTTATTCTTTTCTTTCTTAATAACTGTGTACGAGTTGGTAGCCAGTGTACATATAAATTAATTCAAAATTCCAAGCGTATACCGCTAAATTCTGGTAATGATACACCAATTACAGAACTATATTTGACCCTGAATGAAAGGTCTCGTGGAACATACTATAGTGAATTTTCTAATCTCTTTCTATTCACAGTATATCTAACGTTGATATTTTCCTATCATACTCCCATACCATGCAAACTATTCGCTGCATCTTTAAAAAACATTGAAAATAAAGGTAATAATTATATTCTATCGGATTTATTCGTCCATTAGAAATAGCGATAAATTTTCCTATGATCGAAATGAGTTTAGGCCCAAAACTCTAGTTCAGCGAACGGTAAGTAAATTACTTACCGTTCTGTTTAACCTAGCATCCGGTAAAAAAAAAAACAATCGCGCAGAAAATTATTATTTCGTATTTCTAAAGTACCTTATGGAGGCCATCCAAACTCGACGTGACTAAATTATCCCTAATCTTCTTCTTGTACTGCATCCGCTTCGCCCTTCGTGGTAACAGCAATCCAAGAGTAGAAGCCTTATCTCCAATGTTAGAAATACTTCCTGGAGTCTCTTCCAAAGCTGCGCTCAAAACAGTTACCATAGAATCCCAACAACATGTTAAGACTCTTCGAGATAACTTTATCCCTGCTTCAACTTCTGTTGTTGGTTCAGTTGGAGAGCAATGAACCCGTTCGAGCTTTTGCCAATCGGTGAGGAGTTGATTTGAACTTAGTCCTCCTACATCTACAAGATTAAATTGTTCAAGAAGTCAATCTCCTCTAAACATTACCACTTTCTCCTCGTCCACATTCATACATGCTCGTCTATTTTTTACACTCGGAATCATTCGTTCACGCAACAGACCATCAATCATACCTAACTACTTATTCTTCGGACACCTATACAATCGTTCACCCTCAATCTCACCCGTATATATTAGTTTTACCAACCTATAGAGATTTCCAAATCACCTCACCTGACTCACTCCTACTTTCTTAGCAATATTCTTCTCAAGCTCACACTCACCCATACACCAATTTATTCTGGACGCGCTTACGTCTCGTATACCCACATACTCCTCTCAAATATCTCATTCCCACAGCAGTTATACGTCGTTCATGCTTCTTCATCCACACCCAACATTCAGAACCATACATCAATGTAGGCACTAACACACGTTATAAACACTCAATCAAGCATCTCTAGATACATTCACTTTTCGAGCAAATGTACCCAGAGCACCCAATACGTTGCACCCTACAGACACCCTCTTCTCAATCTTTCGGACAATACGTCCATTCCTCGAAAACATACTACCCAAATATACTAATTCAATCACTTGTTTCAATCTCACATTACCATCAGTCACCAAATCATTATTTTCAAACACCAACCCTTTACATTTATCGACATTCAATAACAGATTTACTTCATTTATGCTCACAATCATTCTTCTCAATTGCTCCTCAGTTTCACCCAACATAACAATATCATCCGCATAAGCTAACGCAGGCACTCTACGTCCACCAATACGTACACCATCCGTTCCGTTCAATGCCTTTCGTAACAACACATCCATATACAAATTAAATAACCAAATTCTTTCATCATTCAAAAAGAACTGTAGGGTAGTGAATGTTGAGTATGGATGAAGAAACATGAACGACGTATAAAATCTGTAGAAATAAAATATTTGAGAGGAGTGTGTGGGTATATGAGACTTGATCGTGTCCAGAATACATTGGTGTATGGGTAAGTATGAGATTGAGAAGAATGTTAAGAAAGTGGGAGTGAGTCATTTGAGGTGGTTTGGACATGTTGAGCGAATGTCAAATGAAAGGTTGGTGAAACTAATATATGTGGGTGAGATTGAAGGTGAACGATTGCGTGGGCGTCCGAGGAATATGTAAGTGGTTGGGTATGATGGATGGTTTGTTGTGTGAACGAATGATTCCGAGTGTGAAGAATAGACGAGTATGTATGAATATGGGCTAGACGAAAGTGGTGTATTAGAAGAGATTGATTGTTAGTTGACTATGTTTCTGGGCTTGTTCTACCTCTCTGAGTTATGTATGAATTAAAATTTTCTTTTACCTGTAAGCAAATTAATGAGTGCATACTGCTGTCCGGAATTAGGGTTGTAACCAGCTATTTCAAGTAAAGAACAAGCTAAAACCTGTTGATAGAGTTCAGACAGCCACGTGGCAGACAAATACACCAAGACTCCACTCCCATATACTTCTTCTACAAATTGCGTCTCTGTTAAAGGAACTTTTACCTATAAAAAACTTGCTTATTATTGAAAATTACAAAGGTAACACAATACGCACATTGGTAACATTTTTATCGTAATGCCCAAGTTGAACCAGCCGCAAGTTAAGTAAAAGAGCAGAATATGTCGCTAGGTAAATTCCATCAGCATTCATAATTGTTTTAATTTCGAAACTTTGTGCAGAATTGTGTTGACAGCATTTTGAAGCAAATTCTTGAAGGATCTCGTCAACTTGAATTGAAGAACGAAGAGATAAAAGATTGGGCAGAAGGATGTTTTGAAGGGTTTTGACAAAATGACGAGCGTTGTGCCTTTCTACGTCTACATTGCATTCTTCAATGCCCGATCGGCCCTAAAAGAACAACAAATTAGTATATTAAGTATCCAGAACGTTAAGGACAATTTACCGATGTTTTGTCCGACATCGGTAATTCTTTACGTTCGTGATGATTATACAATTTTTTGTACAATTGGAGCAAGCAAAATTTATTTGAAAATACGCAGATATAAATTTATTAATTATTACTTAGTAATGCTATTATTTATAACAGATGTAATCAAATTTGCTTATGCATTTAAATGACAAGCAGTAATTGAGTATCGTGATGTTATTTAAGCTATTCTGTTTGAAAACCAAGAAAAATAATTGCATTGAGCAATTCCGAAAGTCAGAAATTAGACAAAGAAAAATCGTGGAGTATTGGATGTTCGGCAATAATTCCTGAAAAATCCATATTTCGATATCAAAATGCTAACAAAATTTTCAGTAATAATATAACAAGAGAGTGAGAATAAATTGAAAATAATTTGACAGATCTTTCGAAAACTTGTTGCCAGGCTTTGGTGGCTATTGCCAAATGGCAACAAGTTTTAGAAAGATACTGGAGAATTATTTTCTTATTCATCGAACTCTCGAGTTATATTTAATTAGATTATTTTTTTATTTCATGAGGCACGCCACTAAATATACCTTTTTTGGTCATTTTTTACTTGTGTTGATAATTATCTGACATCTGATATTTGTAAACAAAAAGACAATTACTTTACCGTTCAGTGAAATATGGTATTACTGGAACGCGCACTTGTAGTCTTTTATGAAAGCGAAAAATGAAACTAACAGATAGATGTCGTGGGCCACTCTTCTTTGTCTAACACTTGTTTGTAGAACAAACGCTATGCGTTTGTTGAATGGTTGCTATATAAAAACAACGGTTGCTATGTAAAAACATTTTACAACAAAGATATATAGCCCTCAACTAGCTGTCTCTCTCGGATCGCATTTTCAGCGCAGTGAGCGTTCCAGTATTATTATATTTCAGTAATAAAAATAACTTACTGCCTTGGAAACGGTTATGGTAAGTTGATAAAAAAAAGACCAATCGTGCAAAAAATATATTTTTTGCCGATTAATACTAACTGTGACACTTTACGGACTGCTAACTGTCTGTAAAATGTTACTTTTATGCCTAGGCTGTAAAATTATTTTACATAGCAACCGTTCTACAAACGCATAGTAACCGTCAACAAATGCATAGCAATAGTTAATGATATTTTAAAATATCTTTGAGAATTGACATTTTAATATAGAAATAAATTATTAATTATTATTTAACTGCTGGTACAAAATAAAATAATATATTATACACAACGAAAAAGAGTCTTTATCGAATCGTGAAAGATAGTATAGATAACATCTTTCACTTATTGATAAAGTATCTCTTTGTCGTCTTGTATAATATAAATATAAAAGAAACTTACCAAGTGTAGTTCTTTGGGAAGTTTTTGTAAACGTTGCAGCTCTTGGCTCGTTAGGAAACCGCTGTCATCAAGGATGCTATCTTCAGAGTCGGTTCCGTTGTCTTCTGGGCCTTCAGTAGCACCGGAAGTGTCTGATTCAGTTCCTTCTTCGTCTGTGTGTCTATCTCCTACTCTTCCTCCTCCATCGATTCCACTGCTGTCTGAATCGCTTTGATAACGGAGGTTTGCTACTACATCCCTGAAAGAAATTAATTATTGAGAATTCACATCAATGAATCAAACGCTCTTGAATTTATACCCGTTTTAATAGTATTTCTCGATCTCCAAAACTTGGGATTAAATACAAAAGTTTCAATTTAAAAAGTTTCTTTTTCCTTAATTTTACTACACACTTGGGTGTTTTTTATTCTAAAATAATAGTTATTTACTTTACAAGTGGGCAAAGTAAGGAATTACCCACGAGAGAAATTTTAACACACGAAACCGAAGGCTGAGTGTGATAATTTTATCGAGTGGTTAATTCCACTTTGCCCACGTATGAAGTATAACGTTTTATCCAACACCTCTTAATAAATGAAAATTTATTAAAGAAATATTATTTGACAGTGACATATGATTTAAATTTTTAAATTAAAATGTCTATCGAAGTAGTTACCAAGGTGTTGTGTGTTATTATTATTGTTATAAATTTAAAAAATACTCACTAGTGGTTTTTCTCAAAGTTATACCCACTAGTGGGTGATCTGTTACTTTCTTTGTTTAAAATCGCCATAGTTATAGAGCATTTATTGAGAGGTGTTGGATAAAACATGTATTTCTGTGAAATTCTCGAAATCGTTTTTTTTTTTGTGATAGTAATAAATAAAATATAATCATGTCATTTACCCATTTTAGATGAGATACTCTGCTTTCAAAAATCTCGGTATGTGATATATTTTTAATGCGTGAATTAAGGATCTTTTGCAACAAATACTAGGTGTATAACAAACAACAAAGTAATTTCACATGTGTCATAATTAAACCAATAATTATTTATTTCAATATCAATACCTGTAGGGTTTGGGCAGCCTAGCTAAAGATTGATAGGTGAGAGGACCTTTGTAATCGGCCTGTTCTAAATAAGTATATCTTTGGTTGGCGGTAATAGCTCCTTCATGGGTAATTCCTTCTCCTCTGCACAGAGAATCCAAAGATGTTAACATCGCCACTACACATTCCACACTCGCCAACATAATTCCTGAATCGTTGCATTGGGACGATTCTTCTATTGAATCCATAATCCTGTTCCACAAAAATAATTCTCAGTTCTTTACAATTTGATCTTCTAGAATAAACTTACAGTCTTATGATGGCCATATCATCTCCAGCATGCCTCTGCGTACCATTCTTCAACAGAAGGAGGTCTGCTAATCGTCCTGGGGACCTCAGCAACTCCCTAATAGCCCTCAGAGGCTCCAGCCGTCTTACTGGTCCAGGAAGAAGAAGCATTCGATGAAATAGTGCTTCTAGGACTGGACGTAAAGCTGGCTCACTTCCTACTAATCTAACTAACTGAATTCCAATACTGAAAAGAAATTTTCTTACATTTTACGTTATCAAGAACATGAAAACATCTTTTAAAATATACACAGGTTGTTTCAATAAGCTTGTTCAACTATTGGTAAATTTTATATTTGAAGAGGTACGAAATTGGTTAATTGTACAAAATTGTGCCATTTTAATTAAGAAAATTGATAGAAATCGGCAGAAAAATAAATTATATTAAAGGTTCCCAAATTATGGGACAAAATATATACAGAGTGATTCATAACGTATGGAAAAATCTTTTCTATAACACTGTTTTGGAAACTGGGCATTCCACTACTAAAAATTGTTATGGAATCACTAACATTCCATACGCGGCGTATGGAATATTTTCGACGAATCAGAACCGCTTATTAGCGCGACATATGAAGTATCTTGATTCAGTTACTATGGTTACGTCTGTTTGTTTTAAATTAGATTTATTTGAGTTTGATGTTTTCAACAGTTTAAATTTGTATTTTTGTATAATTTCCAAAACCTTTTTATAGAAAGTATAGTCTACAACATGTAAAGGAATGGCATATCCCACGCTCGCAAACCGCCTTTGGCTCGGGCTACAAACTTTTTGCTCGCGTGGAATATGTGCCATTCCATTACTTGTTGTAGAATATACTATTCCGTACGTGAATGAATCATCCTGTATTTTTTACTTGGAACCATATATTGTAAATAACTTATGTAGATAATACCTGTATACAATTTTGGATTGGTTGGTCGTTAGCCCTTGTGTAGTGGGATCGCCAGGAGTTCCCAAAAGTGATAAAAGTGCAGGGCAAAATCTCTGCCATAAAAATGTTGTGAAATGTGTGTTGGAGTGTACAGTTTGAGGAAGAGTTGACACTAATGTTAAAAGACATTCCAAGAGGAAAACTGTACTGTCATTCACTTTCAACCCCCTGGAAATAATACAATTAGTAACTGATTAATTGACAGACTGAAAGATTCTGTTGAAAAATCATGATTTAACACAAATCGAGGTGAAAATTATTCACCAAGTTTTTTATACCATTTTATTCACAGTCAACAATTAATAAATTACATATACAATGCAAGTATAAAGTCTGGAACTACAGATTCTCTTTTGTTTCTACTTGATTATTTTTTATAAACTTACAGCTCTTGATTGTTATTAGATTTTTGATTTAAAACTTTAATAGTATATTGAACAACTAGTGTTATAATGACCTTTATTACAATTGGGCATTGTAACACGAGTTGTTCATATAACTTTTCCTATTTCACGTTCATAAATTCAATAAAAATAAAATAAAATTGTACGGCATGTTTAATATACCACTGGTCACCAAGGGGCTTTGCTCGCGGGGCCTATCGGGTCCCAGGCCGCAACCCCGACGCAGGGGCTCCGATTCAATAATTTTACGTGAGCAATGACAGCCCCAAGTTTGGCAGACTGTTAAATTTACAAATAATAAATTCCCCAAAAACAGTTGCACAAAATTCAATTTTGTAGCATTGTTTTTGAGAAAAACAGTGTCACAAAACTGACTTTGTGTACGTGAAATAGGAAAAAGCAATTATCTCGAAATTTCGCAAATGAATAATTGACTTTCCAATTTTTTAAAAGCTCGATTGTGAATAAATAGTATTTTGTACAACGAGCATGGAATGGTACTCATTTCCTTCGAGTATGGAAGTTTGTAGCATGAGCCGAAGGCGAATGCTGCAAATCATACGAGTATGAAATGGACATTCCATGCGAGTTGTACACTATACTTTTTCTACGACCACAATATTATTTCAAAATTAATTTAATTTTAATAATAAATTTGTCCCGCTTTCACCATTCCAATATTTGACAATTCTAAAAAGTATCCTAGCAATGGCATCTGTACTTATATGAGCTGATCTGTATTGAAATACTCACAAAACAAATTCATTTCGCACGATGCTTGCAATGTACCTCATATCCTTAGCAACAATAAACATACAATGACCAGATTTCTCAGTGGTCGTAGAAAAAATATTTGTTAATGCAGTCATGATTTTTCAACAGAACCAACATGAGTTAAACATTACAATCTGGCCTCTTCCAGGCGACTGCAAATATACTGCATGACTGGAATAACTTCATTGAAACAAGCGACTGCAGATGTTTGACTGTAAACAATACTTGAACTATTCCCACTGTTTTTATGTCGCAGTTGCTGTTGTAATATATCTTGACACTCTTCATCTGCATAAAAACCAAAACATTTAATCCTACCATTTTACCATGTTACAAAAGATTGTCTCCTACCAAGAAATGAGCAAAAAGCGGTGACAGTTTGACTTCCTGCAGCTTGTGCAGCTGCTCTGATTGGTTGTGTACCTACTTCGTATGCCTCGCCACAACGCCCAAGAAGTAGCATCACTAGACGACCGTTTAGGGCCCAACTGGCTCCGCAAGCTAGGCCGAGGAACACGCGAAGAATATGTACCTTGAAAAATATAATAAATAAGTGAGGCTGCGGTTAGAGTTGATGGTAGATTGAGTGATTGGTTTCGTATAGATGTTGGTGTGAAATAGGGTTGTGGAATGTCTCCTTGGTTTTTTAATTTGTATATGGATGTGTTGTTACGAAAGGCATTGAATGGAACGGATGGTGTACGTATAGAGCCTGTGTTAGCTTATGTAGATTATGTTGTTGTGTTGGGTGAAACTGAGGAGCAATTGACAAGAATTATTGTGAGCATAAATGAAGTAGGGAAAGGTTTAAATCTGTTATTGAATGTCGATAAATGTAAAGTGTTGGTGTTTGAGAAGAATGATTTGGAGTGGCTAATTGAAATGTTTCAGTGATTGGTGTGAGATTGTAACAAGGCAATGAATTAGTATATTTTTGTTTTCGAGAGATTGACGTATTGACCGGGAAATTGAAAGACAGGTGTCTGCAGGGTGCAGGGTATTGGGTGCTCTGTATACGTTTTCTCGAAACGTGAATGTATCTAGAGATGCTCGATTGAGTATTTATAATGGTGTTAGTGTCTACATTGATGTATGGTTCTGAATGTTGGGTGTGGATGAAGAAGCATGAACGACGTATAACTGCTGTAGAAATGAGATATTTGAGAGGAGTGTGCGGGTATACGAGGCGTGATCGTGTTCGGAATAACTTGGTGTATGGTGAGTGTGAGATTGAGAAGAATTTTGAATTAAAAACAATTTACTTTGAACTTCCATTATCTTTATTGTAAAAAAAACACACAAAAAAATTATATATTCACATCGAATATATAATTTTTTGTGTGTGTTTTTTTTACAATAAAGATAATGGAAGTTCAAAGTAAATTGTTTTTAATTCAAAGTGAATCATTATGTTATAAATTAAAAAAAAAAAAATTAATTGAGAAGAATGTTGTTAAGAAAGTGGGGGTGAGTCAGTTGAGGTGATTTGGCAATTTCAAAAGGTTAATGAAGTTAATATATGTGGGTGAGATTGAAGGTGAACGATTGCGTGGGCGTCCGCGGAATAACTGGTTGAATATGTTGCGTGAACGAATCATTCCGAGTGTGAAGAATAGACGAGCATGTATGAATCGCACTATGAATGTGGACGAGGCGAAAGTGGTGTGTCAAGATAGGTATGTTTGGAGAAGATTTATTGTTGGTTGACTGTGTTTCAGGGTTCGTGCTACCCCACTAAGTGAAATATAGTTTGACATGCATGTATTTATTTTTTTCACGAGAAGTTCCCAAAAACATGATAGGCCTTCAAATAAACTACCACTTCCGTTTGATGGATTGCTACCAAAATCTAATCAGCTCGTAACTTGAATATCCATTCGGACCCAAACACAGAATTCATCGTGAAATAAGTTAAATCGTATTCTAGGAACCACAAAACGTGCTATCCTAATCGAAATTACAATATCTCCCTTGCATGCTGGAAGCAAAATGTGTTACAGTAATGAACAATTGAATGGAATGAATAATTTATATTGTTATTTTCTATTTTAGTTTCACATAGTGCTAAAAATAGTCACCTATATATTATTTAAAGAGATAAATACATATATAATATCACGCTATATCTCACTCAATGGTGTAGCACGAACACTAAAACATAAATTTCTTATAGAACAATTCAGCAACACGAAACACCACTATCAAAAACGATCATCGTTTCAAAAAATTAGTTTTCAATTATGACATATAAATATGAAATAACTTTATAGGGCTTCAAGTAAACTACCACTTCCGGTTATTGGATTATCACCAAAAAATAATCAGATCTTCTTAAGGGAATAAATTTTCAGTAATAATATAACAAGAGAGTGAGAATAAATTGAAAATAATTCGACAGATCTTTCGAAAACTACGGGCTTTCGTGGCTATTGCCAAATGGCGACAAGTTTGAGAAAGATACTGGAGAATTATTTCCTAATTTATCGAACTCTCGAGTTATATTTAATTAGATTATTTTTTGATTTCATCATCAGGCACGTCACTAAATCTGTCTTTTTTGCTAATTTTTACTTGTGTTGATAACTATCTGACATCTGTCAACAAAAACAAAAAAGCTACAGAGAATATTGCCGGGAATAATCACAAGAGCATTATTCTCAGTATAATAATGACAGGATTGGTTAAAATGCAGACACGTGACATACAATAAAGCATTTCATTGGTTTAAAGAAATGTCAAAAAATAATCAGTTTAATTGTTTTTCAGAAACCGTAACTTCAGAGATCCACACAGACCGACAGACAGACATATACACAGACATCATCGAGAAACTACTAAAAATCGTATTATTTTGACCCTAAAACGTACTCATCTATAGAAAACTCACTACTGAATTTTTAGCATGATTCCTATACTTCCCTTACATGATATGGCGGGAGGTAAAAATGAGTTTTAAAGGTAGTATAAAGAGCTGATTGGCTAAAATCCCAACACTCATTTTTTCACGATCGCTGTTCCTTCCTTCTGACAGGAGGTAAAAATGTAATTTATTTTTCGTAGGTTTCAAACTGAGGATTATTTTATTTATGTTTGTTTGTTTCATCATGTTTTATTATTAATTTTAATATTCCTAACATGTAATATAGTATCATTATTGATTGTTATATTATGTATCATACAGTATTATCGTTATCTGCAGTTTACCTGCGTGTCTTCACAATGCGTCAGCATGGATGACGTAGCATTCAAAAGTTGCGCCGGAAGCCAAAGAGAATCATCTTCCGGTTCATTTCCTGCTTGGAACCTCTCATCTCGTACAATTTTCTATAAAAAAACGCTCAATCAAACATATATCCCTCAATTTACTTTTCAACGTACATGTAATCCATTCAGAGCAAGAGAAACCAATTTCGTCCGCTTGGTTTCCAACGATAGTCGAAGAGGTTTAAAACATGCGGATCGTAATTCGTGTGCTGGACTTCTTAAAAGTCCTGTACATTGAGAGCAAAGAAGATCTGCAACATTTTCACACAATGTTAAACAAGACAAAAATATTTTAAAGATCATGTCATACCATGAGCTTCTTGTGCAGATTGTTTCAAATTAAATAACTTTGGTCCACTCGCTTCTTTAACAATATTTAAAAGTAAATCTTCCATTTTTTTAATTATGCAGTTACAGATTCTTAAAATAGATGCACAATATGTTTTAGTTGTAATGCATTTGAGCACTGAATATTATTAGTTTTAGCGTAGTTTGTTAATTATTGTTACGGTTTAATAACTTGTAGGTTTATTTTTAGTTGTTAGCACTAATAAATAAAATATTTTGATGTTTAAATGTAACTACGTCTATACAACATGCAGTACATTTTTGTGTACTATTTGGTAGCTACAGAGCATGCTCCACTAAGAAATCAATAAGGAAGAATAAAGTTTCAACAGGTGTATATTTCATTCAGAACAAATTTATGTTAGCATTTTGCTTTGCTTGCACTTTTGTGCACCGAATACTCAAATATTAATATGCTACTATGATTTATAATAATTTATTAATACTGTTTTATTTAGCTCGAAGTAATTATTTGAAATAATGCATGCAATGATAGTTAAAGGTAAGAAAATTGTAATGCGAACTCAGAATCATATCATTTAGCCCAGTTAAAAATATACAAAGGAAAATAGTTAAATTCACAACATTTATATCTTAAATTCTACCATTTTTACCTCCCGCACATACATATACAGGATGTTTCAGGACTAGTGTAACAAACTTTAACAGCTTATTCCTGAGGTCATTTTGAGCCAAAAATGTCATATGAATATAGGTCCCATTTCTTCTAGTTATCAAAATACAAGAGGTTGAAGTTCTATATATAAAACGAAATTTTCTAATTTTTGTAATCAAGGTACTTTCGGAAAACAAGAGTTTTATTGAGAAGTCATACCTTATTTGACTTAATTAAAAATTGTGGTACTTTTGATTGTATTTTTGTTTCATAATGGATGGTTATAGTACTGCTGAATAAGCAGATATGATTTTTATTTATGGATTATGTAATGGTAATACCCGTTACGCGTCTAGAGAATACCAAGACAGATACCCAAACAGACGCCAACTTTCCCATGTTGTTCTGTGTTTAAAATTTATTTATTTGTCTATTTAAATGTGTCATGTGTGTTTTGTTCTCCAAATTGTATTCGTTAATACTAATAAATAAAATTAATTAAGACAAATAAGGTATGACTTTTCAATAAAACTCTTGTTTTTCGAAAGTGCCTTGATTACAAAAATTAGAAAATTTCGTGTTATTTGTAGAACTTCAACCTCTTGTATTTTGGTAACTAGAAGGAATAGGACATATGTTCATATGACATTTTTGGTTCAAAATGACCTCAGGAATAAGCTGTTAAGTTTGTTACACTAGTCCTGAAACACCCTGTATGTTTATGTTACGAATTGAATAAATTTTGGGAACAATTCATCAACAGTAAGTGTATTTGAAGCCCTATTAAGGTTTTTGGGTATATCTGGAATCAAAAAGATGTAGTATATTCTTTATTTGAAACATTTTTATATATTTTTTTGTCATCAGATTCAAAAACAGTGTTCGTGGTACCAGCCTTTGGGCCAAATGAATTCTTTATGTTAGTAACTTGTTATTATTTCAATTGTTATATGTCATTAAAATATTCTTAAGAATAACAGAAGTTATGATACAAATAAATTGAGTACAACAATTTTCCTTTTGAAAGATCAGAACAAATTTTTTTGTTATTCTCAAAGTCTTAACTGGGACAAATGATATAATTCTGAACTCATATATTGAGTCAAAATGTATTTATTTAATTGGATTTAATAATAACAACCTTCTACAGTAGGTTATTGGTTCGTATTAATTGTTCTAATGTATTGGAGTCATTTGAATTTGGCGGGTTGGACGTAAATGTGAAAGTTCCGCGCGATGGCAGTAGTGAGTAGTGCTAAGCCATCAAACGAAGAGAAAAGTCAACGATGCCACTGACGGAATTCATTCATAGTCTGGAAAATAAGTTAAAATTAAAGTCCTTTACGTGAATTGTCACTTTGAAGTTGCTGTAAATCTGTGATTGTGGTGAAAAAGTGTACAAGTGAAATTGTTTAAATATTCCGAAGCTGCTAGTTTGTTATGTGACATCGGTAAGTTTTGGTTAGAACATAAGCCACCTAGTAATAAAGAAAGGGTTTGTGTTATTTTTAAACCACCCATTGTCTAGTTGTAAACAATGTAATTGTTGCACTATGTATATATTTGGTAATTTATTTACGAAATTAGAGATTTAGACAGAAGTAATAGGAATGCAGGACGTCAATCTCTGACGTCAACCAAAGACGCCTCCGCTTTCTCTTTCAAAAAAATAATAAAAAACATAAATAATGAAATAAAAAAGCTGTAAATGATATTTATTCCCGTAAGTAAATATCTTCGAATATCCCATGCGTCTATTCTTATACAAGAATCTATCCTATTTTTCTGCCTGTCGTTGGCTTGTTTTGCAGAAGCTTAACAAACATAACTTCAATTTACGGGGGCGTTGATATATATTTGGGGTGTTAGTAATATGTTCTGCAATACCAAGTCCATAATTACTAGCTCAGCAACAGTTTCGTAAATTTTATATTGCCTTTAGGCACAGGATTAAGTAAACACACTTGGCAGTAGTGTTACTGACATGTCAACATTCTACCTTGCTTTGTTAGTTTGTTATCAGAGGAATTTCAGGCTAATTACTTAATTATACCGTAATTGGTACTGATAAACTACTACGATTCTATTTTTTGAATATATTTAACTTAATCTGCCACTTTTTTCATTGCGCAATATCTACATGTTTTTTACCTTGACAAATGTTTTAATCTTGTTAGCGATTTAAATGTAAATATAGACAAGTTAGGTTTTATTATTTACGCAGAAATTTGCAAGGTTTACTTGACATTTTTGTGTTGAAAATAGCAGGTTGCAAGATTAAAAGATTTAAAATTAAATCTAGTGACATTGATTTCAATTTTTTCTACAGCTTGTTTTATAAACAAACGGAGTAGATCTGAAATACTTTTATTTATATTTAATACAAATTAAAATTGTATCATATGAGTGAAATTAAAATACAATAGAGGTTTTTTATTACTATTTATGTTTCACTAATGTCATGCTCATCATACCATGACGATGATTTACTATCTTTTTATGCTTTGTTATTTCTGTTCATTAAAAATATTTTTTAGCGATATAACAATTTAAATTATGCAAATATTCCTTGAAAAGATCATATTTTAAAAAGTTCATGCTTTTATTCAATAATTATTTCTTTATCAAAATTTCGTAGAATATTGTAATGATATAATGACGAATTTGAATGTTAATTTTTTTCTGTTAACATTTTAATAACATTTTAAAGATTACTTTGTATTTTATATTGATGCTTCACTCCTGAGGATAACTTATCTGTAGATCAGTAAATTGTTACATTATCTGGAACTACACAATATGGCCTAATTATTTAAACTAGGATTGTGGTTATAATTTGAAAAATGTTTATAATATCTGTACAAGAAAGAAAATTTAATACAAGTTCATTTACCACTGACAACAAATACATGTTAAGAAAGTACTGCACAATTTCAGATTTCACGAAATATCACTAAAAATTGGCATATACTTTTATTGTATTTCTATATAATGTAAAACCTAAGAAACTCAATGCTGTAGAGCGCATCGTCATATCTCTTAAATTTATAGAGATATGGCAATTTTCGATGTTTTTCGAAATGCTACTTTGAGTGGCTGCAACTCAAAATCTATTGAAGATATTGAAAAATAGACTCAGTTCTGTGCGTTTCATGCATTTTATTACAAATTAGCAAATTATGAAAATTTTGAAATTTTTCGATTTTTTTCCCAAATTTCGATAGGCGATAACTCGAAAAATATAAAAGATACTGACTCGCAGACTGGACCATTCGATTCAGCTCGTCAAAATACATAAGTATGTAAAATTTAATTTAAATTGCTTTACGCGTTATAGAGTTAGAGCAAAAAGTGTGATAATGACGTTTTTGGCGGAAAACGTCAAAGGGTACCCATTGAGGTTTGGCCTGAAAAAGGCAATTTTCATACTTTTTGCTGTAAAATTTCAACCCACAATCCGAATGTTCTGAAATTTTTTGGGTTTATGTATTTCGATGAGCTGAATCCAATGGTTTAGTCTGCAAGTTCGTATCTCGTTTATTATTTGAGATATCGCTGATCGAAAATTTGGAAAAAAATTCAAAAATTTTCATTTTTTTAAAAATTTGTTATTTTGCTATAATATGCACGAATAACACAAAACTGAAGAGTATTTTTCGATATCTTCCGTAATTTTTGAGTTGCACTTCGAAAAACATCAAAAACCGCCATATCTCTAAAAATTTAAGAGATATGATGATGCACTCTGCACCAGTGAGTTTTTTAGGGTTTATATTACATAGAAATACAATAAAAGTATCTGCCAATTTTTAGTGATTATTTCGTGAATAATCATATGAACTGTAAATGAGTAAGAAGAATGTTTTACGGAAATAAGAAATATAATAAATTTACAAGTGAATACGGTAAATATTATAAATATTTTCATTGTTTTCTAATATATTAGACAAATTAATTTGTGTATTTATATTTATAGTGCAACTTTTACAAATATCAAAATAACTCCTTGAAGAACTTCATTTATTTGTATGGATTGTTATTAGTTCTATACTTTTCGTACAAAAAATATTGTACAAACCTCTTGCGTGAACTCGGTTCCCGCATTTGGTATGTAAATAACTATATTTTTATCTAGTGACCTATGTATTTTTACAGGTAAAACAAAACATCATTAAATTGGCCTACTATTATGGCTACTTTTATCTAATTTAACCCAAATAGCTCTTGTAGTTCTCGAGATTTTTAAACACATTAATATTTACGATATTTTGAGATAATTTTCTGCCAACACTTTATTGTGGTATTCTGTCAAAATGAATTCACTATAAACGAAAACAGCAACATACTTACAAGTCTGTATAGAATGCGAACATTTACGTCAGAAATATTCAGCAAATAATGTTTAATACTATAGCAAATTATTTCGAAAAAAAGGATAAAAATTGAGATCACAGAACAATTCGTATTACAATAATTATATAAGGTATAATATGAGGATCTATGTATTTATAAATAATGGACTTTTTTTATTAAGGTCAACCATACGGGCTGAAGATGGCTCAACATGAACATGACTTTTTTGAAACAATATATCATTATTATAATAAATGAAACATATAATATAATGTTTTATACCTACATTTGTATATGAAAGTTCAAAGTTTTGTAATAAATTTTAAAAAGCTAATTTTGTTTACAAATTATACATAAACATAATTTTCAAAGTAGTAAAATATATGCCACACTTTCCCCTGAACGACTACAGTAATGCAAATAATTTGTATATTTATAAATATGATCGCCTATAACATACTAAGTTTATTTTTAATTTGAATTTACAGTTTTTGTTAATACTATAATGTTCAAAGACTTCACAGTAATAATTGTTTTGTTTTTCAATAAGAATAATTGTAAGAAATCATTTATTTAAATTTGAATTTGCAAAACAAAATTCATGGAATTGAACGAACCCAACGAAAATATTCGTTTAATCTGACATTGCAATGTACAAATCACTATAAAAAATCCAAGAAATTTTGACGGAAGGAGGTTGTTGGACCATAAAGAACATGAAAATAAATGAAGAATACAGAATTTGCTGTTTTTTTTTAATAAAGGATTCGTTCTTCATCGCGTATGTTTGACCTTAAATGTGCATAGAATGATGGGAATTAAAAAAATACTTTTAAAACTTTATTCATGTACAGACAGAGAAAGTGTGTGTTTTATCATACTTTCCTGTTTACATATTGTTAACGGGTTTTCCGAACATATGATTAGAATTTTAATGAGCGAATGTGATTGGATACCGGATGAATCATGGCATATCACACCACTATAGTAGGCTATGCATATGTTATGCCATAACCGAAGTTATTATTACTGTTGAGAATTTGTTTATTGTTCCATGACTTCTACTTGAAAATTTTGTGGAATTTTTCGTGTACATCTGTTTTGTTTTGACCAACTTTTAGCAGGAAATACTAGTCGCTGATTAGGATTTTACTTTCTTTGTAAAATATGGAAGTATAAGAATCATGAAAGAATTCATAAATGAGAAAAGATAAATTAACAATTTTGCATGTGTGGGATATGCCGTTCCGTTACACGTTGTAGACTATTCTTTCTTATAACAAGATTTTGGAATTTATTCAAAAGATACAAATAAAAAACTGTTGAAAATGTCAAACTCAAATAAATAAAATTAAAACAAACGGACGTAAGCATAGTAACTGAATCAAGATACTTCATATATCACACTAATATGTGGCTCTAATTCGTCGAATTTATTCCAAACGCTGCGTATGGAATGATAGTTATTCCAATACAGTATTTAGTTGTGGAATGCGTAGTTTCCAAAACAGTGTTGCAGAAAATAGAATTATAAATCATTAAAATATGCCCAAAACTTAAAAAAATATTCTGTCTTATTCAGCATTTCTTGTTGCCATAGAATATGCTGTTTTTTTTTTGTTTACTTGTTTCATTTTCAACTGTAAAATTATTGAATTACAACCTAACGATTTTTCACAATATTTTACTTTGTCTGCCGCCGGAGTAGAAATGTTGCCAAGGAGACACTTTACTCCGTCGGCGACAATATTGAACTTCTGCACAGTAAAAAATTTGATTTGCGATTTGTTAATTTTGCGGTTAAGTATTTTTACGAGTAGTTAATTTTGACAAATATATTGCGTTAATTTAACAATTTGAATAATTATAGCACAATTTGTAAAATTAAAATTTAATTAATTCTGAATTTTTAACAAGAAAAATTGTGGTTTTTATTTATTTGCTACATTTATAAAATTTAACAAATAGACTCGTCAATAATAAAAATTAAATTTAGCTAACTTATCAATTTGAAATTGTTAAAAAAAGTTTATATCCTTTGTAACAACTTAATTTGTTATAATAACTATGATTTATTGTTCTGCTTCAATATAATTACTAAGATATAAAATAAAATAGTCAAAAGTACATAAAAATAAATGTTAATTATTACTATATTCACTAATATATTTAGTTACGAAATACACAAAAAAAATTGTTACTTTGCTAGCTAACAAATTTAAATTTATTAAATTAATAAAAATTAACGGTGGATCGTCTGGGACTAAAAATTTTGTAAAAATTTTGACCATACATTTTTTACTGTGTGCTTATTGAATACAAATACATAACATCATACTTTTATGATTTTTGAAGAAAAATTATGTTTTTAATAATATTTGTATTCATTTTATTGATGTTATTTATAAACAGAATCAACGACTGTAACATCTTATTTGCTATCACTGAAATATAATACTGGAACGCTAACAGACATCGAAAATGCGAGCCGAAGGAAACAGCTACTTGTTGGGCTATCTGTCTTTGTTGTACAATGTTTTTACATAGCAACCACTCTACAAACAAGTGTTAAACAAAGCAGGGTGGCCTTACAACATCTATCTGTCGCAGGCTTGTTTCTCGCTTTCATAGAAGCTTACAAATTAGCGTTCCAGTATTACTATATTTCAATGTGTGCTATGGAATTCAAAGAACTTACGAATACATATTTAGTGTAAATATTTCTTTATGAGCAGATGCTGCCCAAAACATCCTGCCATAACTTACAAGTTAATTTGTTTTGTTGAAATTCTCAGAAGCTTTTTAAGTTTGTGGTTTCGCTGGTCGAATTAAAATTGGACTTAATTTGTGGTTTAGAGGTAACGTGATACTTTGTTGATTGATTGTTTGTTGTTTCTATGAATAGGAAATAAAAGGTTGTTTATTATTGTTTGTTTTATAATATATAATTTGTTTACCCAGCTGTCTGGTGTTACAAAGAGATAATAGTGTAAGTAACCTATATTATCAATTGAGATAAGTGTTCTACGTCTTCTTGTATTTAAATTACACTTTATTCAAATTACAATATGAAAAATAAACAAACCATTTTTATTTTCTCACATACCGTGTGTCCCACGTAAAGGTTGGCATAGGCAATTAACATGTAAAATCAGTTTTTTGTAAATAAAAAGTGTCCGGCAAAAAATTATGCATCCAAATTTTATATCACAATACTGCCAATATCCGTAAATCTTATTTAATACAGATTACTTTATTTTGATACCGCAATTTAATGAAATTAATAATAATTCCTAATTTTTGCCTACTCTTTTTATTGCAACTGACGTATAGTGCCTGCAATTTGTTTTAAATATTTTAATCTGTCACTGTCATCAAGAATACATTAAATGTCGAGAACCGTGTAAATATTATTAGAATGTATTATGGGGACGCAGTGCAAAACAAATATCTGAATACATCACAGGAATGAACGCTGAATGGTTTCCATCGCCAGAAATTGACAGTGACAGATTAAAATATTTAAACCAAATTGCAGGCACTATACGTCAGTAGCAATAAAAAGAGTAGGCGGGATATTATGAATTATTATTATTAATTTCATTAAATTGCGGTATCAAAATAAAGTAATCTGTATTAAATAAGATGTAGGGATATTGGCAGCATTGTGATATAAAATTTGTATGCATAATTTTTTGCCGGACACTTTTTATTTACAAAAAACTGATTTTACATGTTATTTGCCTATGCCAACCTTTACGTGGGACACACGGTATATTGTAATAAAAAATAGAAATAATGAAATAGTCCTAAATGACTTATATGACATAATTATAGGTTTCATGGCAAAGCGCTAAGCTAACTAGATTTTCCAGGAAGTTTACTGGGTACATAAAAGAATATTTAATTTATTTTAAATATGGAATCATCTGCGAAAAGTGTTTCAAATGAAATGTGTTAGCAATATTTTGAATAAAAATGCTTTATAATATTTTCAATAATAGTTACTTACTTTACAGGTGGGCAAAGTAATTACCCACGAGAGAAATTTTAGCACACGAAGCCGAAGGCTGAGTGTGATAATTTTATCGAGTTGCATATAATTGCATATTTCAAAATTTTTAAGACCTTGTCTAGTGATAAACGTTCTGAAATTTCTGGTAATGCACATTGATAATTCCCAAATATTGAAGGAGGCCGCAATAAATAGAAGAATGCAACGGAAAAGGCAATAAACAATACAATAAGCAAATACACAAACAAATAAACTCTAATATTTGTAGGGAAATCCCTGTAACGGTAACGGTAGGTATTCATTGTATACACGAATGCTGGTAAAAGTGGGTACAATGAATATAAGACCGAGAATTCTCAGCTGGATATATATGCGCATATAATTCAGTTTTGCGTGCATACTTATAAGTCATAATTATAAAGTTTCTTCATTCATATTTATAATCATCACGCCAAAACTCATTTTGGTAGCGGCACTATGCTTTCACAGATCACAAGAATAAAGTTAAAATTACAAGTCTCGACTAAGGTATTAAAATTAAGGATAGTTAAGAGTAACAATAAGTAAAAATGTCTAAAGTATCTCAAGAAAGGAATTTACTATAATTCTGTCACCTTTATCGCTCAAAAAGCTGCAACGTGAGAAACTCACGTAGTGTCCATCATTATTGTGTAATAAAAGTGTCACAAACTTGTGCGATCTATTTATATTTATACCAAGCAAGTTGCAATCTTAGAGTGATGTATTATTTATAGAAGCTACAAATTAAGAGAAAGCATAATTTACAGAGAAATACAAGCAGTTAAATTTTTTTCAAACGTCGTCACCTGTCAAAGCCGGCTATGAAAATAAAACTGAAATAGCAGACCGAGGAGAAATTACGGAAAGATGGAATTCCTATAAATTAAAAGCTAGATTTTAAGAATTCCGAGAATTTTAGGCAAGATTTATTGCGTGAGGATTCATTAATGGATATAATTAAAAAAGCAAATTTTACAAGAAAGATGAGTGCTTTACATCTTTGTAAGTCTACATAGGTCCTTTGAATCCTCAGTGACATCTGTGTGTCTGTGTTTTAAACTCATGAACAAGAAACGAATTATAATTATACGTTTCATGACATTGGGCACAGCTGATTAGATTATGATGGAAGTTTACTGGACACAAAACAATAAAATCAATTTTTTGCCGTTTGACATTAAAAACTATTAGCAGACCGTAAAGTGTCACTTTTATGCCTAGGTTGTAAATAGTTATTTGTATCACAAGGTTGGAAACTGCTATTTTGAGAGTGCGAGTTTATTTTGATAGGACGAGCCGTAGGCGAGTCCTACAAATACGAGCACTCGCAAAATAGTTTCCAACCGAGGGATACACAAGATTTTCGCGCCAACATTTATGTAATTTTAATAAATAAATTTAATTTATTACTCATTTTTTTTTATGTTGCTAACTTCACAATATTTGAATGTCAATTATGTTTATTTTCCAATATCATAACCAAAAATATCTACATATTTTTATTTGGATTTTACACTGCAAATTCAATTATAATTACTTACAAATATGTTTAAAATTCATAAATATTCTGTTTTCTTGTATTGCAAATACTCAGTTGTAGATATATTGCCATAATATTTTTATGTCAATGTAATACTTTGACATTTCTAGCGTCAGAAGTTAGCTAAAATTAGTGAAGTGATGCCAACATATAACCATAAAAAGTTAGCAATTTTTGTCGAACTAGTACGACAAAAACATGATTTCCGACCGCTTTTAGAGATATGTTGTATTAATGTCGGACGGCGGCGCGAAAAATATTTTTTCACGACATGCCAGGAAACCCCATCGTTCTTCTCCCGAAATAATGAGGAAAATCACAGAGAGGAAAATGTGTATTCTAGGTATGAGCAAATCGTTTTTAGAAACGTCATGAAAAAAATGTTGTGTTTAACACGAGAGGAAAGCTCTTCTTCCACTCTCGCTCGAATTGCCTCATGAGATCGAGTGGGAAAAAGAAGCGCTTTGATCTCTAGCAAGCTCTAGTTTGAAAAATAACTATTACATAGCAAACACTCAACAAACGCATAGTAACCGACAACAAATGCATAACAACCGTTCAATAAACACATGTAATTTGACAGCGATAACCTTTAAAATTTGCATATCAAATAATCACTAAATTAATATAATTCCAAATCGGCAAAAAAATTATGTGTTCAACTCGGCATCAAACACAGATTTATAGCTTCGGCTGCATTCATTGCCTCGGCTTCGCCTCGTCAATGAAACGGTAGCCTCTGCAATAAATCTGGTATTTTGGTGCCTAGTTAAACAAATTACTATTATTTCAAACTTGGAATCAGCTATGAACATAGGTTCAATAATTAAAAGACGTTAATAATAATATTTGAAATAAAAATAAATAATAACGTTGAATAGAACTACATCCAAAAGTCTTTTTATTTTAATAACATTCCAATTTTAGAGAAAATTAAATTATATGTTTAAAAGGAATCTACGGGAACTTCATAGAGCGCTATAATACGCTACCTATTCGTATTTTACATTTCTAAGAAATAAATGAAAAAAAAATCTTTTCAGTAGTAGTTTTACAAATGTATAACCTATCTACGTTAATATTTAATGTATAATATTTTTCATCCTTTTATTATACCGGGTGTTATAGAATTGAAATGTGGAATATAGGGATATCAATGCTATTTTTTTTTATATTGCTGATTGCTGTAAATTTTTACTTATACACTTTATAACAAAAGTGTAAGTACAAAACTAGTTTAGAATTTAAAAATGCGTAAACACTCGTAAAATAACTTCTTGTTTCAAGAAAATTTTTAAATTCTGAACAACCTTCGTATTTACACTTTTGCTGTAAAGTAAATAGGTAAAAAAATCTGATGTGGCCAGCACATAACCTCCCGCCCAATACTACTCTTAAACGGTACAAAATAGTATTTGATGATTGATGATACAGAAACATACCTTCTTATTTCTTTATTTTCTATTTATATTTGAGAATTTTAATTTGCTATCGTATATTTATTTAATTTTTTGATATATATTTCACTAAGAAAACCTTCACAAACACAATGACATGTGTCACATTTCGTAAAAAATTGAAAATTATTAAGTGTTTCCATGGTGTACATGGAATGCAAGATTTGTGAAATCTAATTTTTTTATATTTTATTATCTCTAAATCTAATGAAAATTAATAAAATTAGTGTAATCAAAACACATGTAAAATTAAATATTCTTCAATTTTCAAAATAACATAAATTGTTGAAAAAGGAAATTTAACCGTGTTTTTCACGAAAAACTGTTAAGGGCTTCATGTAAACTGCTACTTTCGGTTGACCAATTTTATCCAAAATCTAATCAGCTCTTCATTTAAATATGAGAAGCAATAATTCACAAAATTGTATTTTTTGATATTACAGTATTTGAGTTATGCGAGACGAAAAAATTGCCACAGACTACACACACACACATACATACATACATACATACATACAGACATCATCGCGAAAATAGTAAAATCGTATTGTAGGGACCCTAAAACGTGCTTATTCATTGAAAACTCACTACCCAATTTTTTGACCAAAAACAATACCTCCCTTACCTAGCGGTAGGCGGGAGGTAAAAAATATTGAAACCACTATACGCCATATTTCAATTGTTTCAATTTTTTTGTGCAGTAGTATTTAGTATACTTGGATGAGCGGAGTAAACTGGGGTCGCATATCAGTTTGTCGACCTATTCCACTGAACCACAGCTGATCGCAATCTTATCTATATTTACACAAATTTCAATTTACAATTTTAAGTGTTGATTGCACCATATTTATACAGAATTACCCTTCATAAAGAAAACAATGTAAGCAAAGATAAAAGTAGTAATAAATTAGAGACGTCTAGTTCTCTATTGTCTTTAATCACTACTTCTGATCAAACTAAACCACCAGCTCCAACTCCCAAAATAAACCAAAGAAAAAAAATCCCGTCTCCCAAAAAAATGTCGCATTCTCGGCACCTCCGGCAACTGTTTTGATTTATAGTGTTTTTTATTACCGAAATGACAGTAGAACATCGTTGTTTTCTCGAATCTGATCCGCGTTAAGCGTAACCGACGGAAATAAATGACTGCAGCCGGAAGATTCGAAGAGTGGAGGGGGGACAGGAGATGAAAATATAGCAGAACACCTGTTTATTGTATTTAGAAGAGAAGCCAAATTCGTTTTAGCAGCGGTAGACTCACCGGCTGCAGAGAAATTCGCTGCTATTTTTTGAACTGGATGTTAATTTGCGGTGGATAGGCAGTGGTATCTCCCGTCCTATTACAGGACCGGCTGCAGGATATTTCGAGCGAAAGGTCACTAATACCTACTTTAAAAAAATGGTGGGCCTACTAATGAATTATATGCACGAAAAAACTAAATTATGTGCGCATATATATGCACTGATTTTTTGGGAAATATGCATTACATATGCACAAATATGACAATATATGCAGTAAAAAATCTTAAATTATTAGATAAAAAGTATAAATGAATGCATTATGAAATTTATTGCACAATACAGTCTTAATCCTGATTCACAATTAACAAATATACTACTAATATACATATAAACTAAGTCTAGAAACTTGATATTATAAGATTATGACATATTTACATAATTACAATAACAAATTATTCAAAATTTTCTAAAAAAAAAAAGAAAAAGTGAAACAAGTAAAAGATATATCCAACTGAAAATTCTCGGTCTTCATTGTACCCACTTTTACCAGCATTCGTGTATACAATGAATACCTACCGTTACCGTTACAGGGTTTCCCTAGAAATATTAAAGTTTATTGGTTTGTGTATTTGCTTATTGTATTGTTTATTGCTTTTTCCGTTGCATTCTTCTATTTATTGCGGCCTCCTCCAATATTTGGAAATTATCAATGTGCATTACCAGAAATTTCTAATTGTTTATCACTAGACAAGGTTTTAAAAATATTGAAATATGCAATTATATGCAACTTTTGTAAAAATATGCATAAGAATGCCCAAATATGCAATATATGCAATTAGTAATTAGTATTAATTAACTCTAATCAATGTAATTCATCCAGAAAATTGATTTTATATAAAGATATGCAAAAGTTAAAATATATGCATTTTGAATATAATCCGCTTTTCTACTAATAATTAACACAAATATCTATGTATTTTCAAATAAATTTTGCATGTTCCAATCTTGTAAAAATTAATATACTTAATATACTACAGTCTTCGGCTGTAATGACATACTTTTCACTTTGTACAAAAAAACAAATATACAAATATACATATGTATGTATGATCACATTTATGAAGATACATATTTCCTATTGGGCTTCCAAAATTAAAATACGCTAACTAGTGGTAGAAAGCTAAACTAACCATAAGGTACATAAATTTCATTGTATTTTTAAATTAATTGTTATTTTTTTAAAATTAATAACAATAGTAGTTATTTTAAGAATATTCCAATGTAAGTATAACATTTGTTTAAGCCGTATTATTTAAATAAGATGTAAAAATGAAAGATTCATTGTATTTGTAGTTTATAGGTTAAGATTAAATTTTCTCAAAAAAAAAAAAACCTATAAAAACAGGGAAATTTGTAGTGTGTATGGCAACAGTTCTGCTGCCAATAAAAGCAAACTACCAATACTATAATGCAAGCATTCGCCATCATAAGGTATCATACAAAATGAATTTGACATGTACCTTTTGGGAATTGTGATCAACGCCATCTATTAATAATTTGGAATCCTAATATCCATAGAGTAAATAGTTCACCTTAATCAAGAACATTTAAATCACTTACATCCTCATAAACATGGGCGAGGAGTGTGTTTGTCACATATATCATCGGGTGACAAACTGAAGTTGGGAGCTGGCGTGAAATTAATTTTTAACGAGATATATTGACCACACATGCTGTGATACGTAGGTACACGGCTCCGCATTGGCCAAAAGAAACGCAGGAGATATGATTTATGTGAACTTGGGATTGTATGTTGCAATCACGACACCGAGTTGTTCAAATTAAAGAATGTGAACAAATTGTTGATCTTGAACTCCATTCTTTACGTAATGGTTCATGGAAGGTGAGAAAAGAAATTTCCTTTGTGTGAGGAAGTTTGAGATTTGTTATACTATATGATATAGATACAAAAATGGTATTAATTGTTGGTCATCAAATAACCATGAACAAAATTATTAACCTTGAGTGCAGGCAAGTGTAACATAATTACTTCGCACAAAAAGAACTCGACTATTATTTCGGGAACTACTCAGCAAACTGTGTCAAAAATAAGAGGTATTGTTATACAACTTAAATTTAGAGGAATTATAAAATTAAAAAATTCTACGTGTGTTTTAATCAGTTCAATCTATGCAAAATGTGAATTGGAATTTTTAATACATTTTTGAACAGGGAATTTTATCAAAAGTCGATATGAATTTGAATTTTGTAATAGTTATTTATATTACTAGTGAGGTAGGGGCCTTATTACGAGAGATAGCGAGTTGTTTATTCACATTCATGGGTTATGCCTCTAACTCACGTGTGATATACAAAATATAAAAATATAAAAAAAAAAATATTTGCAAACATTTATTTACTCAATATCAAAGGAGTAAGAATAAATCGAATTTGTTTGATTTTATGACAATTTTGATAACAGCCCGGTAATAGGTTTTACCGGTTTCAGGAGATTAACCTATGTTTACATGCACTAAAGTAGGCAGGGTAAGTATGTCATAACTCTATGCTGTACGGTAATATTACCATACTGACCTGTCAAAACAGTCAAGAATATCAAAATAAAACACAATGATATTATAACGCTATTTATTAAAACACTTCCAAATATTTTCAGGGAATTCAGCATCGCCAAAATCCATTTTTTATTTAGCAATTATCAACACATTTGACGTTTTACTGAAAAAAAAATATTTATAAATATGATACAAAACAAGTGTAACCAGGGTGTTAAATAAAAACAAACAAACTTACTTGATCACCTTCTAAAATGATGACACACGTTATTCATAAAATAATTTCAAAAAATAATATTTATTAATGATGTTAACGTCTTCCTATTCTGAAACCGGTAAACAATTGAACAAACCACGGATGTTATAATATTCATAACATCGCTAGGAATGTTAATAGCTATTATCTACGCCCGTCAGTTAAATGTCACTTATCCCACTCATTTTGCGTGAGTTAAGAGCTTAATTACCGCAGTCGTTTTCATTAGCGTACTATTTATTATAAATGTTGATAATACAATCATTAAATTCTTTAAACTAATTAATATTTAATTAATCAATAATTTTTGAAGCTTGTTTTTTATATCCGACAAAATACTTTCTGAATCATTCATTTTCCCGAAATGCTTCAAAAATTTATGAAAAACAGCTACATCATTGTTTAATGTCAAATTGTGGTCGTGTAGTAGACCTACTATTTAGTATTTTCACATAATATTTCAGTAGGTACGCGGCCGAGAGGTACTTGTTTATAGTATATTGTACAACGAGCATGGAATGGTACTTATTTCCTATAAGTATGAAAGTTTGTAGCATGAGCCGAAAGCGAATGCTGCAAATTCCATGCGAGTTGTACACTATACTTTTTGTACGACCACGATATTATTTCAAAATTAATTTAATTTTAATAATAAATTTGTCCCGCTTTCATCATTCCAATATTTGACAATTCTAAATAAGTATCCTAGCAATGGCACCTGTACTTAAATGAGCTGATCTGTATTGAAATACTCACAAAACAAATTCATTTCGCACGATGCTTGCAATGTACCTCATATCCCTAGCAACAACAAACATACAATGAGTAGATTTCTCAGTGGTCGTAGAAAAAATTATTTCTAAATAGTAAATATGTCCATGATTACTCAGAAATAAATTAAATCAGTCAATAATTATAAAAACTATACCAAATGTCATCTGTCAAACTTGAACACTCTGGAAATAGCTAAAAATTATACAATTTATTTTACGTCTATCTCATGACAAAAATATATCACATCAATAAATTTAGGCTCATTTTGTGCAGTTTCTAATTCTGAACATACTTTGTATTGACACTTTTGTTCTAAAATTCATATGGAACGAACTATCGCCTAATGAAAAATATAACATTGTATTTCCTATGTACTCTAAAAAATGTAGACACCCGGTATAAATGGTCTGCTTGTAGTCAATGGGTATTATATGTCGATTTATATATCTTTTCTTTACTTAACTAAGTCTATATTATGTCTAGATCTCTTCGTATAATTTTTTCCACCATATTTCTTTGTCTATATATGTCCGTCGTAGAATGACCGTTTCATTTATAAAATTATGTCTTTTTGATTTTGTTGGTTTTTTTCTTGATTTCTTTATATTTCTACCCAACAATTATGCCAGACTTTTTCATGGTATCCTTTGTTTCCCTTCATACTTCATTGTTTTCTATTTTGTTTCTATCTTCATTTTGTACCATTTTGTTTCATCCTCCAATAAATATATCGGTGTTTGTCTAACCCAGTATCCATCAAATATATTTTTATTGGATTCTTTCTATTTTGTCTTGTTCTCCCCAACTCCAAATTTCGACTCCATACATCATAATACTCGCAATCAATTCATCGAAATGTAATATTCTCTAAGACAATATAATATAAACAATTCATTTTACTTCGAAAAATAATCAATCCGCTAACAAATATTTGCAAACAGATCATAACTTTGGCAAGCAAACCCGAACGCGTGGGTCCCAGTCACATGGGTCTGAAACTAGCAGATCTTCTACATGCGCTAAAATCCACTAAACACCTTCGCATTGCTTAAATTAGACATCATCGACCAATCATCAGCCACACCAACCCAAACTCCGCAATTTGTACTTCATCTTCCAGCATTCTAGCGCATTCATTCATCAAGGAACGCGGCTAGAACATCTTGCGGAATCCAGCAATATCAGAAGTAAAGATCACTTTCATTCATTCAGCTGTGACGTCACTTATAACGTAGATTTCACATATCTGGTGGGCTTGGACAACGGAGAGGCGTTAGGTGCTTGTTTTTGTGAATTATTTTGGTTGAGAGTAGTTGTGTTTGTGACAGGTTCTAATAAAAGGAAATTGTTAAACAATTGGTGCTAGTGTGACGTTATTGTTTGCGGTAACAAAAGATGTATTTATGTTCATTAGCATGTTCACCTACCGGAGAAACTTGGAACTTCAATTAAGGTACATATACTTCGTAATAGAACTCATAAATTAATAATAGTTATTTATGTATCAAGGCACTGAAGTTTAATTTTTTATCACGAATATGGAATTTAGTTGCCGAGACCCGTAAATAAACCATGTGAGTGATAAAAAGGAACTTCAGTGCCGAGGTACATATTAAGTTTTATTTGAAATCAAAAATTAGAAAAACATGTAAAAAAATTACAATATAGGTTAAGTTTATACATCTGTCAGTTGTCAATTGAAACTGGCACTCAGTGTTGCCAACCTCGAGAAGTGAAGTTATCGTAAATAACACTCAAAATTATGTATTTTGTCCTCAATTTCGTCATCAGAATTAATTAGTTAATTCTTCTTGCACATTTTGTTTCATGTTACGTCCAAATTTACTATAATACGTCAATAATATCTGCCAAAATTATCCTACTTGTACAATAATTATTTAACGGTTGCCAACACTGGGTTGCTCAAAATCGTCGTATAATGGGTTTCTTTAGTGACGATTTCTGAGCTTTTAATGACGATTTTTGAGCACTTTAGTGCCCATTTCAAATAAAGTAATTTATGAAGTAATAAAATTAATAAATCCATTACATTATTATTTGATTATTTCATTTAGTAGTACTGTTTCATAGATTATTTATATATCTAAAATATTCACTTCTACTAATTTGTAGTAGGAGGCTGTATTTAATATATAAATAAATGTTTTAATCTCGGTTTTAACCGATTGAACAAAGCCCGTAAATAACAGTTTTTTACGATACAAGTACGTAAAGTTAGTCTTTAGTCACGATCATGAATGGGTCAATTAAAACTCGAGTGTTTTAAGACCCCCGAGTCGCATTTTCATCAGTTAGCGTTCCAGTATTATTATATTTCAATGCCTTTCAGGTTGAGAAACAAAATATGTTTATCTTGTTCTAATATCTTCAGGTCCATGGTTCATTGCCAGCAATAGGTTACTTCACTTTCACAAGAAAATTCACTGCATACTTTACTGAAATAAAGTAAGAATCATATTCTATGAAAATAATATGTTCCCGGCGTTTATATGGAACCATTACAACCTACATAAGATACGTTTTCAAAAACCAAATCTTTTGTCTGCCAAAACGTAAGGCGGCTTCTAAGAAATGTCAAAAATCCGCGCAAATATACAAATAACATCGAGTTACGGTTGAAATTCATTTGAATTGTATGTATTAAGTCCAACGACGTTCTTGGCAGGATCCTGCTATATTAGGTGGTTGAACATTTGCACCAAACTCAACTTTTGATCCTTTCATAGTCCATTGCAAGGTCGTTGCTAATATTTCGATTTGTAACCAGTGGAATTTTGCTGAACCATTTCAAAGAGAAACTGTTAATACTTTATATTCAAGGTCTGTAATGATTACAAGCATTGTCTTTAAATAAAACTGACATTAAATTTAAGTGTGGTACTGAGACTATATTTAAAATACAAAACTTTTTCTTATCCGTGTTTAAAAATAAGTTACTCTTTCAATTTTAATATTGAACAGATTTAAAAGCTTTTATTTGAGGCAGCATCACGCAATGAAATTATTCTAGATAGATCTTTCTATATTTTAAAATTTTTAACTGTCCATTTTTTACCTATTCACTTTACAAAAGCGAAAATACAAAAATTGTTCAGAATTTAAAAAGACTCAATTGGTTACCTAAATGTTAGTATTTCACGATATATCAATCAAAATGCAATTAATATTGATTAAAAAAATTGTAACACAATCATGGA
Organism: Poecilus cupreus; assembly: GCA_963942605.1. Taxonomy (NCBI): domain Eukaryota; kingdom Metazoa; phylum Arthropoda; class Insecta; order Coleoptera; family Carabidae; genus Poecilus; species Poecilus cupreus. The sequence goes on from OZ012722.1 coordinate 10,529,906, forward strand.
AAATTGAACGAAAATGAAGAATATTTAACTTTTCAGAAAAAGGATTTGGATTATTTGTTATAGTATTCGTAGATTTTTAATCTATAATAGCGAATTTAAGAGATCATTTCTTTCTAATAAATCAATAAATTGTAGATTATTAATGATGATGCCTTCTACCGAAAGGTACAAAGGCAAAAAATTAAGTTATGTAAGATTGTTAATTTGAAATAATTGAATATATGCATACATATTGTTAACCTGGGTTCTCCTAGTAATACTAGTAACACCCGAAAGTAGGTCGTTATTTTGGTATTTAACTCGGTATGTAATATTCCTTTCTTTGCTATATATTACAATATAGTATATTGTGCAACAAGTGCAGAAAGTTATCTATTTCGCGCGAGTTGTGAGAGTTTATCATGAAACAGAGACGAGTGTTGAAATCACACGATCGTGAAATAGGTAATTTTGCACGAGTTGCACACTTTACTTTTTCTTAGATCACACTTTTGTCAAGATTTAATAATAATAATTCTTACTCTTGAGAAACAAACAATTTGACGTTTATGATTACAACATGAAGACGGCGCAAGCGCAGATTGTGCGCAGTGTTACCAACTATAATTCTATAGATTGTAATGTAAAAACTAAATATATTTTATTTAAAAAATTGATATTGTATTGAAAACGAAGACTTATATAAACTCTGAAATAATTATGAATTATTTTATGATATTTAAATGTAATTATACTTGATATATTAATATCATACAGTATTATATTATTAGTAAGTTTGTCACACTTGCGTGTGGAATAATTGTCCAGGCTATTCCACACGACTGTGCGAAATATACAATTTTCAAGCTTTGTTTAGTGTGGCGAAAGTGTAATTTTGAGTAGTGATCGTAGAAAAAAATATTTTTCTGATCGCTTTTTAGACCGGAAATTCCTTCTTTACCGAGCTAGCTCAGAAAATTCCTTCTGAGGACTATGAGGGATCGGAAAGCAATGTTTCCATAGTGATCAGTTCTTTATTTATTTATTTTTCATTCATGTATCAAATATTGAAATAAGATGTAAGAATTAATATTTCTTTTTTTAAGGATCGCGGAAAAAATATTGTACCCAACATGACCTGAAAGTGTCTTCATTGGGCTCGCAAGCTTCCAAAGCTCTGGAATATGCTTGCTCACCCACTAAAGTATCACTTTCAGGTCTTGTTACGTAAATTACTATTACAGTACTTTATCCAAAAAACTTTTTATTTATAATGAGTTCTGAAAGTTTTTTTAACTTAATAAATCTTTTGTTTTTTAAGTATTATCAAGTCATACTGATAAATAATGGATAAACTTTGTCCCACTTCTGTCCTTCATAGGACATTCCACTGTAGGTCATTATAACCAGCATATCAATGTTTAATTCTAGTTGCGTATTCTGTAAATATTTAATATGCTTTACTGTCGCTATCAGTTGTTTTATGACAGTAATTCTTTCCTTGTTTATACAAGTGTAGCAATTGTTTCCTACGCAGTGTCTGGCCCAGGGCCAAGGGACATGTTTCTAATAAATTCCTTAGAATAATTGGATGGTTCTCTATGTCCTGCACTGGCTATCAAACGTATATTTTTATTTTGCGCTAGAAAGACTTTAATGGCATGAGTAGAGTTAACCCAATTGATAGTTGCGTATAGTAAATGACTGTGAAATAAAGCGAAATATGTGCTTCTTAAGATATCTAAATAGATGGAAGATCTTAAATAATTAAGAACAAATATGACACTAGCAGTCGATCAGTTTCTTGTTCTCGAAGGGGTCACACGAGTTTCATTATATATTAGACATTTTCGAACAATATAAACAACAAAACACATCCGGACGATGTAACTTGGCGACCAAATGGAATACAGTTTGGTCCACTATTGCTATGATGCGTTTTGTAAAAAATATGCTTTTATTTGAATGCTGCGCAGTTTAGAAAGTGAAATAACGATTTTACAACCTTTAATTTCACAACACAAAATTTATTTTTTAACTTCGAAATAATTTTAAATATTTAACAGGCAGAATCATTTTTATTATTACTCGTAACTTCATTTTCTATTCTTAGAACATAATTATTTTAACTAAAGTTGTAATTAAGATTGGTTAGCATAAAATTTTACACATTTTGAAAATATAATTAATTTAAAAACGAAGTTACAGATGATGAAAAAATTAAATTAACTCTAATCCATTTTTTGAATCTGCCTATTATATGTTAATTTTAATTTTTCCATGACTCTAAATTTTCGGATTTTTAGAAAACTAATAAATATTTTGGCTGCAGCCTTATATTACAAAACGTAATTAATTGACTTTAATAAACTTACTATCTAGCATTTCTGTTTGCGTATAGATAGGCAAAAATTTTCTTTTTTTACTTTCTTCTACAAAGTATAAGGAAGTATTGGAATCACGAAAAAAATCACTGACGCGATTTTTGCGGAAATACATATTTTGACGTCCACTGAATCCGTTATGACCAATTTCTCAATGCTGTCTGTGTGTGAGGATGGATGGATGGATGTCCGTGTGCGCAATATCTCATGAACGAGACAAGATATGTAAACGAAACTTGGAATTTATAAGTTTCATGAAAAAATGAAGAGCTGAGTTGATTTTGAATGAAATTGAAAAACAGGAAGAGGAAGTTTACTGGAAACAAAAAACAATAAATTCCATTTATTTCAAAAATACATAGAATCTGCTGTGAGAAAATGTTTCAATTGAAAGATGTTAGCAAAAATATTTGGAATATAAAATGTTATTTGCACTTTTCTTGTACATGCTTCTAATTTTGAGAAAAACTAAATTATATGTTGAAGAATATATTTCTATAATCTTAGTTATATACGCAAGGAACAAGTTATACGACATTCTCTTGCATTACATGCAAGATCTTTTATTTCTTTTGGAACGTCTTCAATGTCTTCATCCATCTCAACACTTTTTTCACTTTGACAATTTGATAAATAACAGCAACAAATGCATAACAGCACACTTTGAGATGCAATTAAATGTTTTAAATATAGGTATTGACATAAACATATTTCAAGAGAAAATATTTTCCATGCAGTCGAACATAAAACATTATATGCAACTCGTACATAATCGGACTTTATAGACTCGCCTTATTTATTAGCCTCGTCCAATAGAGACCTAAATTATGTACTTGTTACATAAACTACTATTATTATATTAATTAATGCGTCCGTAAAACATTCTTACTAATTTAAACACAGTTCATATGTTGTACTTCAATTTCACGAAATATCAATAAAAATTGGTATATACTTTTATTGTATTTCTATATAATATAAACCCTAAAAAACTCACTGGTGCAGAGCGCATCATCATATCTCTTAAATTTTTAGAGATATCGCGGTTTTTGATGTTTTTCGAAGTGCAACTTTGAGGAACTGCAACTCAAAAATAACGCAAGATATCGAAAAATACTCTTCAGTTTTGTGTTATTCGTGCATATTATAGCAAAATAACAAATTTTTAAAAAATTGAAAATTTTTTAATTTTTTTTTCAAAATGTCGATCAGCGATATCTCAAATAATAAACGAGATACGAACTTGCAGACTAAACCATTGGATTCAGCTCATCGAAATACATAAACCCTAAAAATTTCAGAACATTCGGATTGTGGGTTGAAATTTTAGAGCAAAAAGTCTGAAAATGGCCTTTTTCAGGCCAAACGTCAAGGGGTACTCTTTGACGTTTTTCGCCAAAAACGTCATTTTTATACTTTTTGCTCTAACTCTATAACGCGTAAAGCAATTTCAATGAAATTTTACATAATTATGTATTTTGATGAGCTGAATCGAATAGTTCAGTCTGCGAGTCTGTATCTTTTATATTTTTCGAGTTATCGCCTATCGAAATTTGGGGGGAAAAATCGAAAATTTTCAAATGTATTTGTCGTTAATGGTAAATGAACTTGTATTAAATTTTCTTATTTGTACAGATATTATAAACATTTAACAAATTATAACCACAATCCTCGTTTAAATAATTGGGCCATATTGTGTAGTTCCAGATAATGTAACATTTTACTGATCTACAGATATGTAATCCTCAGGAGTGAAGCATCAATATAAAATATATATACATTCTTAAATATATTTCTATAATCTTAGTTACAATGGGAACAAAAACTAAAACATTTTTAATATCTATGTCAAGATGTGTCAAACGTGGCAAATAATTATGAAGTGTCAAAAACAAAAATATGTGTCGTGTGAAATATTTTAAAAGTAATATGTGTATTATTAGTTAGAAAGTTTTGAAGACTAGATATTAATTAATTTCTAAATAGATTCATAGTTACAATGAGAACAAAAATTAAACATGTTTAACATCTACTCGTATATATCAAATAATTTTCAAAATAAAGTCATACGCAAGGAACAAGGCATACGTGTTCAGTTGGTTTTATTTGTATAAGAAAGTAGTGTGGTGCCCACACCAGATTTTTTATATTTATGTTAAGGTGGCGTCAGACGATAAAAGTAGCTTCTATAAAAGTAACTATTATAATAGCTACTCACATTCACTGCTATGTGTGACCACATACTTTTATAGTTTTATAACAGTACAGCTGCTATAGTAGTAACTCGTATGTAGCTCTGTGAGTAGGATCAGTTCTACTTGTGGTAATAGTAACGAATAACAGCCGTAAAAAAAATGGCGACCGCCGATATTACCGACGCGCTAGTTCAGAATAAAATCGTATTTAATAACGAAACCTTGTTACATTTTATTGAATTATGTAAGAATCATGAGTGCTTATGGAATATAAGATTAGAAGATTATAAAATTCAGGAGAAAAGAAAGAACGCCTTCGCTGAAATGACTCACGAGTTGAGTATTCCGGACGATTTTGTAAAAAAAAATTGTATGTTATCTGCCTGTAGTTAGGTCTGTTAATAGTTCATTTTCAATACAGTGTAAACTTCTGCCTAATAAAAATTTACTGACTCAAAAGCGATGTGTTTGTTTGACTTCGAGTGCTTTCAATCTTTTTTTTTCTTTTCTTTCAAGGCAAATGTAATTAGTAATAAAGAACATGAACCATTTTTTAACCGAACTGTTATAAAAGTTATTGGGCATAACTATTTGGCAAAAGTCCGTAAAAGTTACTGCTACGGAACTTTTATCGTCTGACGCCACCTTTAGTGTCTCATTTTTTTTCTATCTGCATTTCGTACCTGACATTGTATTATTCTTTTTTTGTACATAATAAATACATTTTTCTTTTCTGTAATATGTGTTTATTCAAACTTAATATTTTCTGGCGCGACTATGGTTTTTACAACTTTTCCCTAACCACTGAGAAATTCTAAATTACTTCAAATCGCCAAGTTACATCGTTCGGAATAGTATATTCTACAACAAGTAATGGAATGGTACATATTCCATACGATCAAAAAGTTTGTAGTCCGAGCCGAAGGGCTACGGTGTTCGAGGGTGAATTACAGCACATCACGTGGATTTGTGTTCCTTTAAAGAAAAGACTCGTGGAATAGACGATAAGTTTATTGGCGGTAAACCAGTCCTTAGTCAGCACAAGAGTAGAATTTGAAAGAGAGAGGAGGAAACGTAGCTTGATTTGTATGTATGTAGAGCAGTTCTGTTGTTAATGTGGTTGTTGTGTGTAGGTACCGTGTGTCGGAGATGGGGTGCGATGTCTGGTCGGCGGGCTGGTGGTGGTGAGCCCGGCCTGCGCGGTGCTCGCGGGGCTCGGGCCGCGCCCAGCCACATCGCCGCGATGCAGCTCTTCCACGAGCTGAAGCAGCAGTTCCCGGCGCTGCCCGACCACGCCGTCAGCGCCTGCATCGCCCAGCACTGTCACGACCCCTCCGTCTGCCACGAGCACCTGCAGCAAGCCAGCACGCCGCGCTCGCTGCCCTACCCCGCCTCGCTGCGACACACCGACCACACCGACAACTCCAACGCCGACAGCAGAGAGAGAAGACTGACCGATATGGACAACACAGACGTTCGAGACTTTTCTTCCTTTTCGAGTAAACCCCCCATGTCCCCCTCGACTAGCAAGAAGCCCCCGAAACCTTCGTACGACGCGCGAATCGCGAAGCTCCCTGATGATAGCCTGCGACAGACGCCGGCTGTGCGGCCGGCGTCGTTGGACATCCCTAGACGAACGAGTGATAGTGCGGATAATAAGACGAGCCCCCCCGTGCCAGGGGTGAATTTATCTGTGAATGTGAATTGTTCGGTAGGGGTTGTGGAACCAGGGAATGGACAAGGTGCCCGCAGGCATAGTGCTGTGCTAGAGGTACGTACACACGACTAGATTCATTTCTTAGATCATATAACTATACTGGATACGCGAGTGCGAGGGATTAAGAAAGATGGAATAAGGAATTTTGTAAGAGAGTGGGAGACATAAAACTAAACTAGTCACCCACAGCGCGCAGACTCAGAACGCGTCACTCTTTACCGTTTGTCTGCTTGTGTAGGTGCGTCTGTCACAGTGTTAGTGCATTTGTGTTATTTCAGCGAGCGCGAATTTTCTACGAGTCTGCGCACTGTGCGTCGTTAATGTATTCCCGGTGTCTCTCTTGATCCTTGGCATTCATTTAGTATTAGTAGTTCCCAGAGTATGCGAACGCGGGCATACATAGCAGTATAGTAAAATGGAGGTGACTGCATGGATAGGGATGATAAAAAAAAGGAAATTTTATTAAAGGAAAGTGGAAAAAACAGTCATGGCTAAATTGGGAGCGGATGAAATGGGAGCTTTTCAATCATGACACTATCACTCAAAACAATGTAAAAATGGACTTTATTAAAAGTTCAAAACCTTTTACAACTACCTTAACGTTGCATTAAACTTATATGATACATTCAACTACGTAGGACCGATATTTCCATCCACGAATAAACTTCCGAATAAGTTATTTGTCAAATAAATAAAAAAAATACGCTTCAAAAAATGACAGCTAGAACAATAAGTATCATTGGAGCTATGATTTCGATGCGACATAATTTATTCGGTACTATATTATTATTATCCATTTGCAAGCTATTTATTATTTCTATGACAAGTTATGACAAACTGAACAGTAACCGTAACTTATAAAGATATCTTAAGATATTTAAGATAAACCTATAAGCTATAGATGCGCTGAGAACACCATTCTAATATTTAAGATCTTTAAGTTCTTAAGATAACATTTATAGAAGTTATAGAAACGCTCAGAATACCACTATAAATCTAACTCGATGGCAAGATTCTATTATTAATTGTTAAATGTTTTCACATCAGCCTACGATTCACTTTTTTATTTCAATTGAATTAAAAATAACAGATTTTTCTATTAATTATAAAAATATTTTATTACTGTTTTATACCGTTGAAAAGCAAGAAAAATATCTATTAAAAATGTCATGGCATACTATGACCTCCATATGAAAAATAAAAATTGATACCAGTAACACGAAAATGTTAAGATATAAAAAAAATTCGAGTACTTTAGCAAATTCATCATTTCAAAGTGTCATAAGAAAGAGCAAAGTTGAATTTCATATTATGTCACATAAAAAAATTATCAGCAAATACAGAAAATCGCAAAATTTACATTTTAGCTAATATCTAGTAACCTATGTATTCAATTGGAAAAACAAATACATGGACAAACTACCCTACTAATTGGGCAACTTTCGTCTAATTTAACCAACCTCGTATCTCTTACGGTTCTCGAGATCCCAATGCATTCGTACCTTAAATGGGACACACTGTATATATATATATACATTTGGTTAAAATTTTTAACAGGCCATTAAAAATTAAGGGATAAGTTACAGAATACGCCTCCAATGTTGTTGTTTAAATAATGACTAAAGCGGTGAATTGTAGAAATCTTTTTAATTAATTAAATTTATTCCATAAACCATAATTACATATTTGTCTTTACTGAAAGTATTAAACATTTTGCACTTAACATACTTTGACGTTTACTGAATAACATTTAAATGAATTTCAACGGCAAATTGTTTTCTAGTTGTGTTTTTGTTTTTAAGTGGCTTTCAACCTTGTGGACAGCAATTTTTGAGCAATAAAAGAAAAATTAAATAGCCATACCATTTATGATAATACATTACTATTATTTTTGTAAGTAAGCATTGTTCAACAAACTTTAAAGTATTTTAAATTTCTAATTAAAAACGATTGTTTGTTAATTGATTGACTTTCTTCGTTATTGAGTTGAGTTCCTAAAGTTTATTCAGGAAAAGGTATTATTTTGGATTAGTCTATACCTAGAGTCTAGATACACTTCCGTACGTTATAAATCACCCTGTCTAAAACAAGAATCACAATGGGGTCTTTCACCATTTTTTTTTTTTTTTAATGAAACTTTATCTATATTGAAGACTATCTACACTTTTAAAAAGTCTTAATTGTTATTCATTAAGCCACAATGATTTTTTAAAAAATGTTGTGACGTCATAGTAGAGGTGTTGTTGGATCTAAAACAGTACAGATTGTAAGTAATTATAGTCATATATTTTGTATCCAATACCTCTCAATAAATGCTCTATAACTATGGCGATTTTAAACAAGCAAAGTAACAGATTACCCACTGGTATAATTTTGAGGAACGTCACTAGTTAGTATTTTTTTATTTATAACAATAATAATAACACACAACACCTTGGTAACTACTTCGATTGACATTTTAATTTAAAAATTTAAAGCATATGTCACTGTCAAATAATATTTCTTTAATACATTTTTCATTTATTAAGAAGTGTTGGATAAAACGTTATACTTCACACGTGGGCAAAGTGGAATTACCCACTCGATAAAATTATCTCACTCAGCCTTCTGCTTCGTGAGCTAAAATTTCTCTCGTGGGTAATTCCTTACTTTGCCCATTTGTAAAGTAAATAACTATTTACTTATTTTTTTATTATTACAATAAAATAGAACAATTATGTAACAAAAATTATTTAAATCTCTACTGTTTTAGATCCAGCAATACCTCTACTATGACGTTACAACATTTTTATAAAATTCATTGTGGCTTAATGAATAACAATTAAGACTTTTTAAAAGTGTAGATAGTCTTCAATATAGATAAAGTTTCATAAAAAAAATTTAAAAAAATGGTGAAAGACCCCATTACATGCAGATCTCCAAGTATCATTTCTCTCATGTTGTCGGATACATTTACGTATGAATTCTCTCAAAGATCTATTGTATACCAAGTTTTATAAGCTAGCGCATATTTTTAAAGCGTTCAAGTATGTTAGATCCATGACAAATTGTCAAACAGAAATAACAAACTGTAAAATTGTACCTAGTGCTCGGGTGTACTTTATATCTTGCTGACATACTAATTCGTCGAAAAGAAGCAAGTAGTAATGTCATACGCAAAATTAGAAGCACTTTTTGCTTGCCAAATAAAAATATAAATAAAATTAGTAGCTTATATTTTGATGTTCGGAACGTGGTTAAAGATAGTGTCTCTGTTTTGCATCTAATATGGTAAATTATTTTTTCTCTACTGGCCTAGCACAATATCATTAGTAATAAATTGTTTTTCATTTCTGCTTGCTTCATAATACCGGAAGAGGTTTATAAAGGACTATTGTTGACCTGCAAAATGTCACGTTTTTGTTAAAAAGTATTTTGGCGTTTTAAATATACAAATAACTTGAAATTTTTTGAAATGTCTATATTCTTTTGTACTGAAATAGTCAATTTCAACTTTGAAAATATAGCCCATAAACTTGAAGCCTTCTTATGCTTACTGGAAGTATACTAGGAGCATATTTTTTTTTCTTATACATTTCTTTAAAACTTTTGTTTTTATTTTTTTTACTTTTGTTTTTATTTTGTTTTTATTTTTTTTACTTATTCGTTACAGTCCTAAAATCACTGAAATATGGTAATTCTGGAACGCGCACTTGATGGCTTTTATGAAAGAGTAAAATGAGCCTGAGACAGATGTACATCGTGGGTTATCCATCTTCGTCTAACACTTAATTTATAGAGCGGTTGTTATGGGTATGTTGAGCGGTTGCTATGGGTTTGTTGTGCGGTTACTACGTGAAAACGTGTTACACAGTCGTATCCAAAAGTGATAAATAATATCTCGAATAATATTTAACAATGTATTGTTCAATAATTTGAAAATTCCTTTAAATTCACATATATAATAGTTAAACTCCTTTTTATTAATGTATTATTTAATTTTTATATAATAGTTATTTACTTTACAAGTGGGCAAAGTACCCACGAGAGAAATTTTAGCACATGAAGCCGAAGGCTGAGTGTGATAATTTTATCGAGTGGGTAATTCCACTTTGCCCACGTGTGAAGTATAACGTTTTATCCAACACCTCTTAATAAATGCAAAATTTATTAAAGAAATATTATTTGACAGTGACATATGCTTTAAATTTTTAAATTAAAATGTCAATCGAAGTAGTTACCAAGGTGTTGTGTTATTATTATTGTTATAAATTAAAAAATACTCACTAGTGGCTTTCCCCAAAATTATACCCACTAGTGGGTAATCTGTTACTTGCCTTGTTTATAACGCCATAGTTATAGAGCATTTATTGAGAGGTGTTGAATAAAATATTTTATTTCAATATTTGTATTTCTTTATATTTTCTTATCAACTTCTCAACCTGACTGTACGACAAAGATAGGTTTCCCACGTATTGCCCGTCTCTCTCGGCTCGCATTTCAACGTTAGTGAGCGTTCCAGAATTACAATATTTCAGTACCTAAAATGATCAGTACAGAAACCATTGAAATTTTTATTAATAAAGAATCACACGCAGAAAGTATGTCATGAATTTTAAATAAAACAATTAGATCAAATTTAGATCATTCAATATTATTATTTACTTTTTTTCACTTAATTTTTCAACTTTTCATTGATTTTGTTTTTAATTGTATTGATATTGAAGACCAGACATTCGAACAACTTTTACAAATTTATATAATATATTCGTAATTTATTTCTTTGTGTGATTCTTTAATAATATAATATCAAGAATAGTTTATGTACAGATAATTAAATAATAAAGGAACTATAATGAATTGTTTTAAAGAGTAATAAAATATTGCAAAAATATATAAGTTGTTCAATTAAAAATATAAAGTTGTACCTATATCATTACGCGACAATTGAACACCCGGTAGAAAAATTGTAGATAAGTCGGTATTTAAATTTAAAATAAAGTTTGCGTTATATTTAAAATAATCCAGTAAAATAAAAAAATACAGATTGATGTACCACTTAATATATAGATTTAAATTTTTTAGACATCCTAGGGCGGTTATTGAATTTAATTTGCCTAGTCTGGAATAAATGCCTTGCCATCCTGAAAATAGGACGGTAAAATATCAATAACAGTGCACGTGTTATAAAAAAAAAACACTGTAATACATCTGTAGAAGAATGAGGTCTTTCACCATTTAAAAAAAAAAATTTTTTTATGAAACTTATTTAAATTGAAGACTATCTACACTTTTAAAAATTCTTAATTGTTATTCATTAAGCCACAATGATTTTTTAAAAATGTTGTGAGATTGTAGAGGTGTTGCTGGATCTAAAACAGTACAGATTGTAAATAATTGTAGTTTTTTTTTACTTATTTTATTATTATTATTACAATAAAATAGAACATTTATGTGACATAATTATTTAAATCTCTATTGTTTGAGATCCACCAACACCTCTACTATGACGTCACAACATTTTAAATAAATCATTGTGGCTTAATGAATAACAATTAAGAATTTTTAAAAGTGTAGATAGTCTTCAATTTAGATAGTTTCATAAAAAAAAAAAAATAAAAAATAAAAAAAAAATGGTGAAAGACCCCATTAATACAGTAGCGACTCTTGAAATAAATTATGATCCCAATATTTCAGTGGACGTGTTTTAGTGCACTACTAAAAAGATAGCCGCTGATATTTTATTAACTATAAAAATAGAGTATAGTGTAGAGGTAAACTTATTTATACCATGAAAAATTGTATGAACTTGTATAGTTCTAAGTTTTAAGTTTTTTTAGATTTTATTTCACTTGCAATGACGGTAGTCACATTTATCGCTGTATACAGACAGCTTCTGCCAAAATGGTCGCTCGGCTCAAGGTCATCGGTCTAAGCAATAAAAAGATCAGTGCGTACAGCGAGTGTTCCTATACTGTGGTAATAAGTACGTGAATAGTCGCCATAAGTGACGAAATTAAACCAAATGACTGGTTTATTTTACGTGGTAAATAGTCAACATAAAATTCGTTGATTAGGATTTATTATTGTACCCATTGTATTTAATACAAACTAACACATCAACGCTCTTCCATAGGTAACACCGGAGCCAACCTGGCTCCACGCCCCCTACCCGCCATCTCCCCGCAGCTACACCTCCGTGAACCTCACCCTGCGGACACCAACAACACCCCCGCAGGGCCCCATCGACATCTGCTCGTCCCCTGCGCCCGCGAGTCTCACCTACACCACGAGCTCGTTCGACCGGCGCCAGGGCCTGCAGTCTCGTCTGCAGATCACAGTGGGCCCTGGACCTGGCGTGGGGACCGTCACCGCCACTAGGACGAGGCCCAGGAGCTGCTACCAGGAGCAGGGCGAGCACGGGCAGAGCACGCAGCGGGCGGAGAGCATGCCGGATTTGAGTGGGAGCCTGGTGCAGGACACTACGAATCATGGTGAGGAAGACGATTTATTTTTATGCCTCTGCTTTCATGTCAAATTGTTATAGATAGTTGAAAATTTAAATGCGAGGAATGACAGGTGCTCTAAAGTCTAGAGCAATACAAAGAGAAACATTAACTTACAAGGTCATAAACTGATATTTTTATTTCTTCTTAAATCTGCCACCTAAACAACATTGAAACGATACAAAACATAGAAAAAGTTTCTAATAAAAATTGTAGTCAATTGCGTCTTTATTAATGTAACAAAAATTATTCAATATCAATTATTTACTGAAATATGTTCAAAATACCTGATAGACCTTCAAGTAAACTACCGCTTCCGGTTGATGGATTACTACCAAATTCTAATCGACTCGTAACTTAAATCTTTATATTCTAAATACTTAACTGGCAGATTCATGAAAAGAATTAACGCTAATTCCATTTTTTTCAACCTCTGTAACTTTATTTCTAAATTAATTAAATTAACAAAATGTGTCAAATTTTATGTTAACCTATCGTAACTACAACCTTAGTTAACATAAATATGTTTTGAGGATGGTAACTGAAGTTACGACTAATAATAAAAATAGGATTAGCGCTAATTCTTTTGATGAATCTGCCTGTAAGTGATTTGTAAAGTGATCTCATTACATTTTGAGTTATCGTGAACAAAAAATTCGTCATCTTGAAATATTTTTCCCATAACATTGTTTTGGAAACTACGCATTCCACAACTAAAAATTGTATTGAAACAAAACAACTATCATTCCATACGCCGCGTTTGGAATAAATTCGACGAATCAGAGCCGCATATTATCGCGATATATGAAGTATTATGGTTGCTGTGGTTACATCCCTTTGTTTTAATTTAATTTATTTGAGTTTGACGTTTTGAACAGTTTTGTATTTTAGTATAATTTCCAAAATCTTGTTATAGAAAGTATAGTCTACAACAGGTAACGGAATGGCATATCCCACACTACAAACTTTTAGCTCGTGTGGAATATGTGCCATTCCATTACTTGTAGAATATATTATTCTACAATCACTTAGAAATCTGCTCATTGTATGTTTGTTGTTGCTAGGAATATGAAGTACATTGCAAGCATCATGAGTAATGAATTTTTTTCAGTATAGGTGCACACTTTTGTACACTTTTATAAAATCTTGAAACGTGACATTTATGAAAAATAATATTGCTTAATTTTTGTTTTGTAGTTAGTTGCTAGGATACTCTTTGTCGTACTGAAATAGTTAAATGAATATATATTTATTATTAAAATATAAATTAATTAGAAACAAATAAAAATGTACCAAAAAGTGTTTTTTGGTATATTTTTATTTGTTTCTCAAAATCTGTAAATTCAAATGAAAAATAATCTTAGTATGTTATAGACGATCATATTTTACTATAAATATACAAATTATTTGCATTACTGTAATCGTTCATGGGAATGTGTGGCATATATTTTACTACTTTGAAAATTATTTTCATATTTGTAAACAAAATTAGCTTTTTAAAATTTATTACAAAACTTTGGACTTTTATCTACAAATGTAGGTATAAAACATTATATGCTTCAATTATTATAATAATGAAATTGTTTCAAAAAAGTCATGTTCATATTGCGTTATCTTCAGCCCGTATGGTTGACCTTAAATGTAATCAGATTGAACGTCCATGTCTTCAAACCTTCAAATAATTAGACTCTATTCTTGAGCATGTTTTATAGTAGACCTACCAAAAAACTATCTTAATAATTTTCGTTAACATCTCCATGAAATGCCTAATGATTCGAAGGTAGAATACCACAATTTTCTGTAAAACCTTCAACATTCTTGCCGTCCAATTCATAAATATCCTCGATTAAATCTGGCACGCCACTTGCAATTATGATTATTTTGCTTGGTACGATCATTAATTGTGACGAAAGCAGTCAGTTTTCATTCCTGTGCAGCGAACGGTCGCGCGATGTCTGAACCAGAAATAATATCAGTTTGAGACTGAATTGTAGGAATACCTTTCCTCCGCTATTTCCTAGATTACTTCGCCAAGATAGCTACACGCATTTTATGTGCTTCTGGGTATTGGGAACTTCTTGTTTTAAATTATTTTAGCAAAAAATAGTATGTGATGTTACGTGGATTTGAAACAGAACTTTTTGAACAAAAATAATGTTCAAAACTATTTTTACCTTCCTCCACATCCTATACGAGAGGTATAGGAATCATGCTAAAAATCGGTAGTGAGTTTTCAATTGATGAGTACGTTTTAGGGTCCCTAGAATACGATTTTAATAGTTTCGCGATGATGTCTGTGTGTGTCTGTCTGTCAGTCTGTGTGGATCTCTTGAGTTACGGTTTCTCAAAAACTACTAAACAGAAAATTTTGTTATTTTGTGAAATAAAAATAAATATATCAACACGCCTTTTACCCATTATGGGTGTGGCACTCTGCTTACGCAGATCTCGGTAGCTGATATATTTTGCGTATCCAGCCGTCAAGCCATAGCCCCCAAAGTTGTTAGTGGGGGAGGAACCACAAGGGTAAATTTAAATTGGCAACTTTCGACTGTAGTATTCGAACTGAGGATCTCATGATCCACAGTTCGATGCGTTACCATGAAGCTATTTTGTATATAGCAATGGAGTCGTTCACCATTTAAAAATTATTTTTTTTATGAAACTTTATCTAAATTGAAGACTATCTACACTTTAAAAAAGTCTTAATTGTTATTCATTAAGCCACAATGATTTTTTTTAAATGTTGTGACGTCATTATAGAGGTGTTGGTGGATCTCAAAACAGTACAGATTTAAATAATTTTTGTCACATAAATGTTCTATTTTATTGTAAGAATAATAATAAAATAAGTAAAAAATAAGCAACACCTGTACAATGACGTCACAACATTTTAAAAAAATCATTGTGGCTTAATGAATATAAGTAAGAATTTTAAAAAGTGTAGATAGTGCTCAATTTAAATAAAGTATCATAAAAAAAATGATGAAAGACCCCATTGTATCCCCAAAATATGTCCAAAAAATCTGATAGGCCTTCAAGTAAACTACCACTTCCGGTTAATGGATTGCTACTAAAATCTAATCAGCTCATTACATGTCCTTGTTAATTCTAAATATAAAATTTGAAAGTTGTATCGTCCTTAGATTATGAGTTATCGTCATTAAAAAAAAAAATTCTTCATACATACATACATACATACATATATAACGTAACGCTATATCCCACTCAGTGGGATAGCAGATCCTAGAAACACAGTCAACCAACAATCAATCTCCTCCAAACATTCTTATCCTAACACACCACTGTCGCCTTGTTGACATTCATACATGCTCGTCTATTCTTCACACTCGGAATCATTCGTTCACTCACATGTATAAGTTTCACCAACCTTTCATTCGACATTCGCTCAAGATGTCCAAACCACCTCAACTGACTTACTCCCACTTACCAACATTATTCTCAATCTCACACTCACAATACCCTAATGTATTCCGGATACGATCACTCTCCTCTCAAATACCTCATTTCCCCAGCAGTTATACGTCGTTCATGCTTCTTCATCCACACCCAACATTCAGAACCATACATCAATGTAGACACTACCACAGCATTACAAATACTCAATCGAGCATCTCTAGATACATTCACGTTTCGTAGGGATTTTTAAATAATTTTTTATTATATCTGCATCATAATCCGTGTTCAAAACACGCTACAGCGTTCATAAACGCAAGATTAAAACACGCCGTGTTTTAAAGGTTGCTAAGAAACAATAAAAATAATTACTATTAATATCTGTCAAAACTGTAAACGTAAACAACAAATGCTCACCGGTCTCCATGTAAACCACAGATCATAAATATAAACGATCAAACGTCACACGCGCAAAATTACGAATGAATCAAAATGTTTTTTTTCTGGAGTATGATGCAGGTATAATAAAAAATAGCGTATGACACACCTGTATAAGTGCTTTTAAAGCACTAGCGACGTTAAAAGCACTCCGCTTCGCGTCGTGCTCTTAATCTCGTACGTGCTTTAAAAGCTTACTTATACACTTGTATCATAATATACTATAAAAATGTAAAATATTTTTTGAAACCCAGCGATCCGTAAAAAGCTAACAAAATTAATAAAGCGTAAGAATTCCTGAAATCCATGGCCCACAAGTGACTTTGAAACAATAATTAGGAAAGAAATGAGTCCGAATGATTTGGATCTGCCAGTCAGAGGTTTGACAACACGTGCAGATCTGTCAGACAATTAGAAAGGACCGAAATAACGAGAACATTGCTTAACGTAGGTGTACGTTGCTAAAAATACACCGCGTGCCTCCAATGCGACTTGCATGGATTCAGAAACTGATATTTTATACAAATTTTTAGTTGATTCACTAGCAACTATAAATATATTGCAGTACTCGTTTTTATTGTTCTGAATTTTTGTAAGAATAGATCAGCAATGATTTGTAATATGAACCAGATTTGTTTTAAATGAAACTGACTTAAAAATTAAGTAGTTTATTGTTGAATTATTTATGCAATATAGATAATTTTTATGGAGGATAAAGTTTAAAATATGTACAATTTATTTTACAGAAAAATTCTATTTACAATGTATCTTTTTTGAAGGTCAGGAACAGTTCCAAATAATAAATCATTTCACTTGACTTTAGTCAAAAATAGGCAACGTTATTTTGACTTCTTAATACGCATTATAAAAAGTAAACTTTTAAAATTAATTAATTATTATGACATGTCATTGTAGAGACAATTTTTTATTTGACGGGACAAAATTTTAGGTTAATTACCTTCTTCATAAAAAATTAATTTAACTATCAATGTCAAATTTAGGTTTTTGATGTTCATGTTAAGAGATGATTAGATTTTGTAAACAATAAATATTGTCTAAAATTTTTATTTAAAACTGTTTTATATTTCGAACCGTTTAGAAATTAAAATTTTCGGGTAATTGTGTGGTAGCCATGACAGATACTAATGAAAATGTCATTTTTAAATTTCATATTTAGAACTTAGATGTTGAAATTTCAAGCTGAATAGATTTTGGTAGATGGTAGCTATTGAAAGTGGTAGATTACTGAATGAAGACCTATATGATATTTTGAGCATATTTCAGTAAATTATCGGGTTCGAATAAATTTTGTTATATTAAAAAACATGGAAAATAATATTAGCGACAATTTTTATTCTCTATTTTGTATCGTCTAAAAGTTGTTCTGTCAAAAGGTAATATATTGTTATAAATTATTTTTTGTAAAAATTGTAGCTAATATTATTTACCATCTGCTACCAAAAATTAATTATTTATTCTGATGTTTGATAAACCTGAGTAAACTACCACTTCCGCTTGATGGATTGCTACTAAAATCTAATTAGTATTCCATATTTCATATGTGAGAGCAGTTCAAATAATAGTATATTGTACAACAAGCATGGAATGGTACTCATTTTCTAGGAGTATGAAAGTTGAAGGCTCATGCTACAAATCATACGAGTATGAAATGGACATTCCAGGCGAGTTGTACGCAATACTTTTTCTACGACCACGATATTATTTCCTAATTCATTTATATTTTAATAATAAATTTGTCCCGCTTTCATCATTCCAATATTTGACAATTCTAAATAAGTATCCTAGCAATGGCATCTGTACTGAAATGAACTGACCTGTATTGAAATACTCACAAAACTAATTAATTTTTCAAGATGCTAGTAATGTACCATTCCCCTAGCAACAACAAACATACAGTGAACAGATTTCTAATGCCCGGTTGCATCAACGTTAGTTAAATTTTAAACTTGGTTTGAATAAATAAAAGCGTATCTAATTTTTGACATCAATATCAATTACTCCATATGACATATAACTTCGAATTGGTTTTATTTATTTAAGGGCCGGTATTTACAAACTTAGTTACCTAGAGAATAATTTTATCAATGGAATAAACAAAAAATATCGCATTAAAGTCATAGCTTAAATGATGATTGTTATTCTAGCTGTCATCTTTTGATGCGATATTTTTTGTTTATTCCATTGATTATTTTTTGACATTTCTTTAAACCAATCAAATGCTTTATTGTATGTCACGTGTCTGTGTTTTAACCAATCCTGTCATTATTATACTGAGAATAATGCTCTTGTGAATATTCCCGGCAATTTTCTCTGTAGCTTTTTTGTTTTTGTTGACAGATGTCAAATGTCAGATAGTTATCATCAACACAAGTAAAAATGAGCAAAAAAGATAAATTTAGTGACGTGCCTGATGATGAAATCAAAAAATAATCTAATTAAATATAACTCGAGAGTTCGATAAATTAGAAAATAATTCTTCAGTATCTTTCTCAAACTTGTCGCCATTTGGCAATAGCCACTCAAGCCCTACGGGCTTTCGTGGCTATTGCCTGGCAACAAGTTTTCGAAAGATCTGTCAAATTATTTTCAATTTATTCTCACCCTCTTGTTATATTATTACTGATAATTTATTTTATAATTTATCTGAGGTTGGAAATACCGGCCCTATATCAAGTTTAAAATTCAACTAACGTTGGTGCAACCGGGCATAGTGGTTGTAAAAAAAATACTAAAAATATAATTTAATTAAATATAAATGATATTAAACTACATGTATATTTCCCAATTTAATATAGCTTCATTTTTCATTAGTTGGTACGATTTTATTACGATTTGTTTCATTTAAAACACATCTAAAATACAAATACAATCATACTCATTCATATTACCATGATAGGTAAGCGATGTCAACACCTTTCCACAGTTTTGTCACCTGCTGCTAATTTGCTCATCTGCGGCTGTGCGCATGCGTAAACAACTGCACATCGGTTCCAAGACCACCTAAGTATATTTACGCGGCACCCTTGCCCTTCAAATCCGCGGTTAATTTTAGCTCCTCCCTCGACTTACGCCTTCTATCGTCATCACACCGTGACGATGTGAAATCCTGCATGTAGTACATGTATGATCGTACGTTCAAAGAACGGTCGGTAATATAGTAGTACTGAAAATACTATGGGCACTCTGTTGCTGTCGGTAAAGAGGGATACTGTCATGTTAGAAGAGCTATAGAGGTTCTTAGCTCCAGCAAAACTTATTATAATATTCATATTTTGCTACTACATAATCATTTTATCCAACACCTCTCAATAAATGCGCTATAACTATTGTGATTTTAAACAAGGAAAGTAACAGATTACCCACTAGTGGGTATAATTTTGAGAAAAGTCACAAGTGAGTAATTTTCTATTTATAATAATAATAATAACACACAACACCTTCGATTGACATTTTAATTTAGAAAATTTAAAGCATATGTCACTGTCAAATAATATTGCATTTATTAAGAGAAGTTGGATAAAACGTTATGCTTCACAAGTGGAGTTACCCACTTGTAAAGTAAATAGCTATTTTCTTCAAGACTATTATAATATTCATATTTTGTTACTACATAATTACGAGCCCAAAATCATATTATTTGGCCCAGTTAAGACTTTTAGAATAGCTTAAAAAAATACTTCTGATCAAACAAAGGGAAAATTTATTGTACTAAATTTATTTATATCCTAAATTCTGTTATTTTAAAGAATATTTTAAGCAATAATAACAACTGAAATAATATCAAATTTACAATTTATCCTAAAGGTATTGACTGATACCACAAACACTGTTTTTAAATGTGATGACAACAAAAGTACAGGAAATTGTTTCAAATAAAAATTGTAAGTAATATTATTCTACATCTTTTTGATTTCAATGAAATTTTCTCTATCTCATTTATTTATTAAGATAAACACAAAAACCCAGATAGGCCTTGAAATAATCAACCACTTACTGTTGATGAATTGTTCCCAAAATCTAATTAATTTGTAGCATAAACAATACCTTTATTACATATATGTATGTGCGCAATGTAAAAATTATAAAATTTAAGATATAAATAAGGCGAATTAATCAAATTTCCTTTTTATGGCTTTAACTGGGGCAAATAATATGATTCTGGGCTCGTACACGATATAGAAGTTAATCATTTTGTTTCTAATATATAATAATACAAATAAAATTGTACGGCGTACAATAATATGTTAGTTGTTTCATATACCACTGGTGGCAGCACCTACAAGGGCAGCTCTGATAAGTGACAGTTGTATTGCGTGGTTCTATCATATTTTATATTTTATTGTTTGCTTAAAGAAAAAATAGTTTGTCACTCTGAGTTGAACATTCTTTTTTGGGTTTCGCTCAATTTGCACCACCTCGGCCGGAAATATACTCATATGAGATCAAACACATAATGTTCTGTTTCAACTCCAACTAAAAAATTACTGATTTCAGCACACCTTGCGGTGTTTCCAGAACCATTTTTGACGTGCGAAATTTTGAATGATGTAATTCAAATATTATTTCTTGTGCCTAGTAATGGTGAATCTGTGATTCGGAAAGTACAATTTAAATTTGTTCAATTAAGTTTAGCTGTACAATCTTGTAAAATTATTTTATAAAAAAAAAATACTTTAAATAAAAGTGGTAGATATTACATTTTTCGGTAACTTCTTTTCGAAGTATTTTGTTATTAAATAATTTTAGAACATTCTACAGCGCTGTAACTGCGGCTTAAACATTTCTCTTTAAAACACACAAAAGCAGAGTTCGTAATACCAGCTGAAGACGATAATGCCATTTGTTTTGGGAGTTGTATAAAATTATAATGTCTAGTTAAACATATGACATTTTCTTTGTTACTTTTTAGGTTATATATTTAACAATTAAATAAATCAGTTGATACAATTTTAAATAAAGAGAAAAATGTTTTGATGGCATTGCAAAGCTCTTGATCGCAGCTTAGGTGGTCTCGTGTTTAAAATTCGATTTTTCCCAAAGTTTATACTTTAAAATTTCATTTGCGCGGTATAACTAGAGTGCATACTTTCCTTATGTGTTGTCAGAAAAACTATTTATATTTCTTAAGTCAAATAAATCGTGGTAACAGTTTGGTTGCACGAGGTTCGCAGATACTACATACTTTCTAGAATTCTTATTAAAATTACCATTTTTATCGTAAAATGATAAATAAACAAATAATTAATATTGTTTACTGGAAGTGGTAGATTTTCTGAATCATATTTTGACCTTCATAAATAGTGAAGTTGCTTATTATTTGCGATTAAAGTAAAAACAGTGAACTGTAGCATTTTTTTCTGTAAAAATATATTTGTTTTGGCAAGTGTACCTTGTAATCTATTATATGTTTTGACGTCAGTTTGTGTCTCGATGCAGCAACATACATTAAACAGTTTTAATAAATCCTGTTATATCTTTTTGTCTGTACAGGAAATAATATTAATCAATAGTGTAAACATATGTAATGTAAATAAAAATGTGTTAGTTTTATAGATGGCACCAGGTATTGAATAATAAACCAACTATTACTGAAAACTAATATTGTTTTTCTGTTTTAGTTGTGTTACTGTCTCGACAAAAAGAAAGGAAAGAACAGCTACGAAATGAGTTGAAGGCCGGCAAAGAACGACTCCATTCGATACAGAAAGAAATCCAAGCCCTTCGATTAGAAAATACTCCAGAGTGCCGAACAAAATTGAAAAAGGAGATACGACATCTGCAGGCCCAGTGTGAACGGTTAACTCGAGAGGTTGATCGACATTCGGAAAGTAGAGGTTAGTTATAACAACGAGTACTCTTAATCTGAGATGTACGTGTGATTCTAAAAACATTACGATTCTATGTGTATGTGCCTAAAATTTTGGATAGATAACAACGTAGTAAGTGGATGTAAATGCAGTTGGCGCCACTATGCAGTGACATTTAGTGGATCGTAAACAACATTTTATTTTTAAATACAGTATTTTTCAGAATAATTATTAGTTTGTAATTAAGATTAAGTGTGATAAATTAACTCACATTTGACAGACTTTACAGTGAAAAAAATTGTTACTATTTTATTAACAAGATCTGTAAATTCAAATCTGCATTATCCCTAATTGGGTAAATCATTTTGACTTATTCATTTGTTTATAAAGTGTTAAAGATGTATTTTCCAGTCTAAAAATCTGATGATAAGATTTAAATAATTATTAGATATTAAAAAAAAAATCTGATGTGGCCAGCACATAACCTTCCGCCCAATACTACTCTTAAACGATACAAAATAGTATTTGATGATACAGAAACATACCTTCTTATTTGTATATTTTCTATTTATATTTGCGAAATTTTATTTTCTTTCGTATATTTATTTAATTTTCTGACATATTTCACTAAGAAAATAGCTTCACAATCACAATGACATGTGTCACATTTCATAAAAAATTTAAAATTTTCAAATGTTTCCATGGTGTACTAGGAATGCAAGATTTGTGAAATCTAATTTTTTATATTTTATTATCTCTTGAAAATTTCTAAAATTAGTGTAATTTAAAATAAATAAAATAAAAAAAAAGGAAATTTAACCGTTTTTTTTACGAAAAACTGTTAAAGGCTTCAAGTAAACTGCTACTTCCGGTTGACGAATTTTATCCAAAATCTAATCAGATCTTCATTTAAATATAAGAAGCAAAAATTCACAAAATTGTATTTTTTGGTATTATAGTATTTGAGTTTGAGAGACGAAAAAATTGCCACAGACTACACACATACATACATACATACAGACATCATCGCGAAAATAGTAAAATCGTATTGTAGGGACCCTAAAACGTGCTTATTCATTGAAAACTCACTACCCAATTTTTTTACCAAAAACAATACCTCCCTTACCTAGAGGTAGGAAACCTTTAATTTAATATCAAACTCGGCAAGGTTTAATTAATATTTATAAAAAGTCATTTAGGAAATATATATTTATATTTACATTTTTCTCCAAATTGCAGATATGAAAAAAATTCCAAATAACATTATTTAATATTATTGTAAACAATTAACATCTTTCATTTGAAATAATTTTTTGTCGCTGTTTTTATATTCGAAATAAATTGAATTTATTGTTTTGTGCGTCGTAAACTTTTATTTCTAATTTTGCAATTATAACCAAAATCAATTCTGTTCTGCGAATTATTATGAAATTTTGTTGCTCTATTTGTGAGTTATTAACATCCGAATACACATTTATCAATCTATATAGACGTCATTAAGAACATGGCCAAAACTTGTATTTCTGCGGATTACTATATTTCTTTGCCTAACACTTGTTAAGTACGTTATTTAATTTTGTTTTTAATTTGTGGATCAAAAAATAATATATTATTCGGCAGATCGATAAATCAGAAAATAATTCTCCAGTTTCTTTCTCAAACTTGTTGCCATTTGGCAAGAGCCACTCAAACCCTATGGGCTTTCGTGACTTGCCTTTTACTTATACTATTTATAAAATAATAAATTATTGGGCGCTCGATAAAATATATGTGTGTGTGATTACAGTGCCCCTAGGAGAAACCAACGAAGAGTTCTACCGCCACATCTACACAGGCCAGCGTCCCCCATCCCAGCGGCGTCGGGGGCCCCCCGCGCCCTCCGGCCGCAGCCACCCCGCCGCCACCGAGTCGGACAACGAGCCCCGGTGGCCGTGTCATATCTGTACATTCCGCAACCACCCGTTGATGGACAAGTGCGAGCAGTGCGAAATGCCGCGCGTTCTGCTAGGTAAACTTGCTGCCTCCACCACTGGCACCCCCGCCGCCCCCAATGGCAACACGACGCATGCTAATCCTCCCCTTGCTCTTGGCATGAACTCGTGATAACTTTGTGTTGTGTGAATTTTAGCGGGAAACTTTAATCTGCGCGTTTTGAGTTCTCCAAGATGGCTATTTATAGTATATTCCGAAAACAAACCGGTGAGAGGTTACGATTTTACCACGGTTGCGGTTTTACCACTTCTACGGTAAAGAAACGGAACACCGTGATTATGTCAATGTTTGATTTTATATATTTATTGTAAAATGAAGACGTGGAATACTTTTAACGAGTTTGTTTTAACCGATCGTAATAATTCTAAGGGAGACTATAATGAAGCGTTTGATTTCAACAATGATGTTATCTTGTTTGACAGATGTTTACCGCGCTAACCGCCATTAGAGCTCTGGAAGAATGTAGGTATTCTCGTCCGCCATTTTGGGTCCAGATGTCATAAATAAAACAAGTTATTGGAATCCAGTTACTTAAAAAATAAACATTTAAAATTTGTATCTATCAAATTTGAAAACATATTTCTTGAAATTCTGTAAAATCCTACTACACAAATGACGGTAATATATTATTATAAAGTATTCTGTACACTTACCTGTTAGATATAAAATATAATAATTGAAGGAATGATATATCACAATTATTAATCAATTTCAACTTGAAATTTGACAGAAAAGAATTAAAGTAACTGGATTCCAATACTTTGTTTTATTTATGACACTTGGAGCCAAAATGGCGGATGAGAATACTCATATATTCTAGTGCCTTACGTCTGTGCGCGGTTCCCGTGGTAAGCAGAAAATACCACAAATTACAGGAACCGCGTTCCGAAATCTTACCGGTAACCTGAAAATTTTACCACGGTAACCGTGGTTCGTTTTCGGAATATACTATTAAAGATTGTTGGAATGAAATATATCATTAGATATTCGCAGATCTCGGTAAGTGATATATTTTATTAAAAGTGAACAAAATAAACTTTCAGAACTCAGTACAATAAATAATAAAAAAATTTGTTAAAGTTCTGTAAATTTTATTAGGATTGTTTTATGTTGCAAAATACATGTTGTTATTTTCAGTAATAATATAACAAGAGAGTGAGAATAAATTGAAAATAACTTGACAGATCTTTCGAAAACTTGTTGCCAGGCAATAGCCACGAAAGCCCGTAGGGCTTGAGTGGCTATTGCCAAATGGCGACAAATTTGAGAAAGATACTGGAGAATTATTTTCTAATTTATCGAACTCTCGAGTTATATTTAATTAGATTATTTTTTCACGTTTCTTTATACCAATGAAATGCTTTATTGTATCTCACGTGTCTGCGTTTTAACCAATCCTGTCATTATTATACTAAGAATAATGCTCTTGTGATTATTCCCGGCAATTTTCTCTATAGCTTTTTTGTTTTGTTGACAGATGTCAGATGTCAGATAGGTATCATCAACACAACTAAAAATGAGCAAAAAAGATAGATTTAGTGACATGCCTGGTGATGAAATCAAAAAATAATCTAATTAAATATAACTCGAGAGTTCGATAAATTAGAAAATAATTCTCCAGTATCTTTCTCGAACTTGTCGCCATTTGGCAATAGCCACGAAAGCCCAGGGCTTTCGTGGCTATAGCCTGACAACAAGTTTTCGAAAGATCTGTCAAATTATTTTCAATTTATTCTCACTCTCTTGTTATATTATTACTGATTATTTTTTTATTTCATCATCAGACACGTCCAAAATCTTTCTTTTTTGCTCATTTTTACTTGTGTTGATAACTAACAAAAACAAAAAAGCTACAGAGAATATTGCCGGGAATAATCACAAGAGCATTATTCTCAATATAATAATGACAGGATTGGTTAAAACGTGACATACAATAAAGCATTTCATTGGTTTAAAGAAACGTCAAAAAATAATCTAACACTAACGTCATCCTCGTCATCAAATTTTGATTTTTTTATTTATGATTATAGACAAGCAAATAAAAAACTCTTATTTTTTTAATCAACACAGTCAATTTCACTTTGAAAATTTTCAAGTTTAACTATAGGATTTCAATGCATTCGCAGCCAATTACAATTTGAAAAATTTGAAGTTTACAAACTTCAAAGTGGACTTTTATCTTTTGTGATTGTTTAACGTAGTTGATTCTGTTTTACAAAACGCAATTTATTGGTCAATAAATTGGCTAAGTTGTCTTGTTAATAAATTGCCAAGAACAATAATAATATTATCGTTCATTTTACACACATCAAGTTTTCCGTCAATTTTTTGTAACAATTTCTGTAGTACCAACACGATATCAGCTGTCATCTATGCTACTATTTTTTGTTTATTGATTTAGTACACATAAAGATATTAAATTATTTATGGTTTCTCTAGTAAAATTGTACACCATTTTCGGTTAATAAACAACAATAAGAATACAAAATATACATACAAAAATGACAAAAATTTAAAACTAATAATTTTGACAGTTTGGCAATGACCAAAATCCTCTAGAATTCCCTAAAAATTTGTCGATAAATAGAACATGTTCTAATTCGTCAATAAATTGACAAGTGTAGAAAATAAATGTTCATACATCGCACTCCGTCATGAAAATAAATATTCTCTTTATCTACTCTTAAATTATTGTATGCTGAATGCATCAATTTATTTTAACGGTTAAATCGTTAAATTAATGATGAACAGATTTTGACAGGTACCCCTAATCAACGTCATTTGTTTGGAATGATCAATGATTTTTTGAACCCTTTCTCTTCCGTTAATCGTGTACTAATTGTACTTCACCCGTCGCCCGAGAACTCAAAATGTGTGAAAATTCACTGTTTGATATTCTTTTGATTGTTTGAAGTAGTTTTACAAAATGTTTGTGTGTGTGTTTGGTTTGAATTTGATATTTTGGAACAAGTAGACTATTTAAAAGTGATAATTATTAACATTCCTTATAGACTGTTCGTTATTCCTTGTATTTTTATGATTTAGTCACGATTATGATTGAACTAATAATGCACATTGAAATACTATATTTTATGTAAAGCAAATTTTAATCCTAGCTTTTTGTGTTGATTTGTTACAGTTTATTCTGTTTGTTATTATTTTACAAACACAAATTAGGTTCTATTTTGGTTTCTTTGATGATGTAATAAATATAGGTGTTTAAATGTTGTTTATTTTTGTTTTTACCCTCTGCATGACTTTTATTTGAAAATGTGGTTATTAAAAAAAAGATGTTTGACTGTTCAATTATTTTGCAGTATCAGCAGGTCCGGGAGAAAATATACATATCCGGTTTTCGCCAGGACATACTACACGTAAGAATATTAATAATTGTGTTTTGTTTTCATCTAATGAATTCTGTTGGTTGATATCCTAACAATTGAATGGCTATATTGTTTTGTTTATCTAGGTATAGAACTTAACAGTTTTGTTTGTTGTTGAATAATTATTAACAACCACCGTAAGTATTAAGTGTTCAAGTGTAAAAAAATAGTTAAAATAATTAATTTATTGATTTGTTTTTCTATTTTTTCAGGGGTTATTCATTCATGGGTAGTCTGACGAAAAGGTAACATTTAAATAAGTTATGCTTAATATAATTATTATTTATAGAGGCTGATAATGTTCATTCATTTCTTATTTAAAATATTTTTAAATAAAAAAAATATTTTCATTGCTTGTTTAAATTTTATTAAAAATGCAATACATACAATTATCATCAGAAAAAAATATGTACAGTAAATAATTTCCGTAAATTACTAAATTAAATTATGAAATGTATGATCAGAAACACATTTTAAATAAATCAATTTTTAATATAACAATAGTATTATTATTACAATAAATTTGTACTTTTTAAACAGCAGTACCTCGTTCCAAATTCTGCTTAATTTCAGCGGTGTGTTCTCCATAAAATCTATCCAATTTCTTGTTGAATTTAGCGTTTCTTTCATTAATGTAGTCAATATCTGCATCATCGTTGTGTGTTCTTCTTCGAGAATATTTCTCTCTCTTTGCAATTTGATCTTCAATGTCCTTAACCATGTTGTCGATTGCATCCTTTCGATCTTCATGGATTCCATGTAAAATTACGTGGGGACCACCGTAAAAAGCATCTCCGTATTTTTCCTTTTGTTCTTCGTATCTTTCCATATCTCTTGGTGCCATATTTTTCACCAATCGGTTATACTGACGTACAGTTGCTGCTTCAAAGTCTGAGAAGCCTCTATCAGGATTTTTTTTCTTCTTTTTACGTTCCAATCGCTCAGCTTCTAGAGCTGAAATGTTGAGAAGTTTAACACGATCGTAGTCTTCTCCTTTTGATGATGCTTCTTCGCGGGCTTGTTTATCTTGAAGTAACCATTCTGCTTGACGTTTTCTGGATTCGTAGTTTGCTGGTAATTTGTTCCTGGCATCTTCAGCAACAACTTCTTGATGGTTTTGATTCCGAGCCTCAGTTCTTGCTGAATGTAGGTTACGAAGTCGTTTCATACGTTCTGCGTGTTTCTCGGCGAAAGATTTTTCTTTAGGCGCTTCCTCCGTAGAGGTTGAACTTGTAGAAGCATCTCCCATATTATAATGCTTTCAAAGTAAACACAAATATATTACGCAAATAACACTTGTCAAAATGGTTACTAACCTCAAATGTTGGAACTTCTTCTTTGTTATGCTATTTTGATTTTTCCAAGTTGGCAGTAACATGCTGTTTCTGGCCGGTGTAAAGGAAGACGCCATTTATTTGTGTTTGATCTGTTTGGCTTCCTAAGTTTTGTGTTATTGTGAGAAATTCAAGTTATATGTAGTATTATTGAATAGTTTATTATTGCACTTAGGTGAATTCATCACACAAAACAAAATTACCAATGGGTGAGGAAAATAAGGGGGGTAAGTTGCTACTAAAGTTTGAGTCAATTTAGCCGCAGAACATGGGCCGTAGTTGTTAAATTGTTAATCAATTCCCAATTTAGAATGATTAATGCATGATTTAGATGGTATTTGAAGACAGTTTGAAAATGATTGTTGATATTTGTTTATTAGAGCGCGATGGAAAAGATCGATCTAGCGGGGGTGATAAGGACCGTCGTAGGAGATCACGATCTAGGGATCACAGGAAACGTTCTCGTTCTCGTAGCCGCGACAGACGTGACAGGAAACGCAGTAGGTCCAGCTCGCCGACGAAGAAGAGCCGTTCCCGCAGACGCAAACCTTCCCTATACTGGGACGTTCCTCCACCAGGATTCGAACACATTACCCCCTTGCAGTATAAAGCTATGCAAGCAGCTGGGCAGATTCCCGCCAACATTGTAGCAGATACGCCGCAGGCAGCTGTACCCGTTGTAGGTTCTACGATAACTCGCCAGGCTCGGCGTCTGTACGTCGGCAATATTCCATTCGGGGTAACAGAAGACGAAATGATGGAATTCTTCAATCAGCAGATGCATTTGTCGGGCTTGGCGCAAGCGGCTGGCAACCCAGTTCTTGCTTGCCAGATTAATTTGGATAAGAACTTTGCTTTCCTTGAGTTCCGGTCCATCGATGAGACCACTCAGGCGATGGCTTTCGATGGCATTAATTTTAAAGGTCAGAGTTTAAAGATTAGACGTCCTCATGACTACCAGCCGATGCCTGGTATGTCTGAGAACCCGGCCATCAATGTTCCTGCAGGCGTCATCAGCACTGTTGTGCCCGATTCTCCGCATAAGATATTTATTGGCGGATTACCGAACTATCTGAACGAGGACCAGGTATGTTCACCTACTTTACCTTCACACCCGTTCCTTGTCGAGGTTTCCCAGACTTTTTTATCCACAAATTTTATTCAAGTTTACGAGCCTAGAATCATATCATTTGGCCAAATTAAAATCAATCAAAGGAAAGTTGTTTAATTCGCCATACTTATATTTTAAATTCTATTATTTTTGCCTCCCGCACATACATATATGTTTATGTTACGAATTGATTAGATTTTGGGAACAATTCATCAACAGTAAGTGGTAGATTATTTGAAGGCTTGTCAAGGTTTTTTGAAATATCGTAGAAAATTAATGAGATAGAATAAATTTCATTGGAATCTAAAAGATGTAGAATAATATTACCTACAACTTCTATTTGAAACATTTTTCAATATTTTCTTGTCATCTGATTCAAAAACAGTGTTCGTACCAGCCAAATGAAATATTTATGTTAGTGATTTTTATTAATTTGTTATTATTTCAGTTGTTATTTTCCCTTAAAATATTCTTAAAAATGACAGATTTTAAGATACAAATAAACTGGGTACAGCAATTTTCCCTTTGTAAGTTCAGAACAAAGTTATTCTAAATATCTTAATTGGGCCAATTGATATGATTCTGGGCTCGTACAATCCGGATGTAGTATTGAAATGTGCAATATTGGGATTTTAATGTTATTTTTTTTTAAATATTGCTGTATCTTTTTACTTATTCACGTTACAGCAAAAATGTAAATAGAAAAGTTGTTCAGAATTTAAAAATGCATGCAATAAGGCTCATTTAGTTACCTGAATATTAGTATCTCATGATATATCAATCAATTTAAAAGTAATATTTTTTAGAAAAATTGTAATACAGCCTTGGAAATTTACACAAAAACGAAAAATATTTGACATATCATAAAACAGTTTTAGAGTTATTTATTGCAGTGTTTATTATTTTCTGTAGAAATTTCGTGGCGAATTTGAGAGTTTATTTCTTTCTGTTAATAGTTATTTCCATGACAAGCGTAGTAAATTAATATTTATGAGCGAGCTGGAAATGTTGTGTTGCGAGCGATGAAAGAGCAAGCCTCCATATTTCAGAGAGTTCGGTAAAGATTAATTGTTTTATCACCTTCACAGAATTTTTAAATTATTTTAAAATAGACATTAGATTTAGTAATCAAATGTGGTTGGCGCTAGGAGTCTGTAAATTGTACAAGTCTCTTCTATAAACCCGTAAAATTTTACCAGTCTCTTCAACAAGCCTGTAAAACTTTACAGGTCTCTTTTAGAAGCTTGTAAAAGTTTACAGGTCTCTGCGCTGTAATTACTCATTTACTTAAGGCGATTTCGACTGACACTGGTTAGTACGTGGTCACAGGAATGGTTAGTAAATAGAGTAACCAATTAGGTGATTTTGACTGGCAGCGGTTAGTACTTAGTCACAGGAATGGTTAATAAATAAAGTAACCAATTGATTTCGATTGGCACTTTTGACAGTTTTGGTATGTCAAATCAGTAACATGCTCGAGAACTAGGTTCGTCCAACGGTTAGTATTCTGATTGGTTGAATTTCACTTGTTATGATTTCAAACTAGTAAGGTGTCATATTTTTCATGCTTTCTGTCAAATTTGATTAGTCTCAAATTCTACTGCGCGTTTTCAGTAACCGTTCGGTCAGTGTGATGTCATTGTTTGAAACCAACCAAACACGTAACCGCCAAGTAACCAGTGCCAGTAGAAATCGTCTATTGATTTCGACTGGCATTTTTATTGTCATATATAAAGGGTGACAGTTTTGGTATGTCAAATCAGTAACATGCTCGAGAGCTTGATTCGTCCAACGGTTAGTATTCTGAGTAGAGCTCTAGAAGAATGTAGGTATTCTCGTCCGCCATTTTGGGTCCAGATGTCACAAATAAAACAAGTTATTGGAATCCAGTTACTTAAAAAAAAAAACATTTAAAATTTGTATCTGTCAAATTTGAAAACATATTTCTTGAAATTCTGTAAAGTCCAACTACACAGATCATACGGTAATATATTAGAAAGTATTCTGTACACTTACCTGTTAGATATGGAATAAATTAATTGAAGGAATGATATATCACAATTATTATTCAATATCAACTTCAAATTTGACAGAAAAGAATTAAAGTAACTGGATTCCAATACTTTGTTTTATTTATGACACTTGGACCCAAAATGGCGGATGAGAATACTCATATATTCTAGTGCCTTAATTCTGAGTGGTTGAATTTCACTTGTTATGATTTCAAACTAGTTCGCTGTCATATTTTTCATGTTTTCTGTCAAATTTGATTAATGTCAAAATCTAAAGCGCATTTTCAGTAATCGTTCGGTCAGTGTGATGTCATTGTTTGAAACCAACCAAACACATAACCGGCAAGTAACCAGTGCTATTCGAAATCGCCTATTGCAACTTTAAATTCTGAAGTATTTGCTATTTACACTTTTATTGTAAAGTGAATAGGTACAAATATTCAGCAACATAAAAAAAAGCATTGAAATCCTTATATTCCACATTTCAATTCTATACTCGGTATTTTCTTGAGATTTAGGTTGAAATATTTGATAGAATTACACACATGTTTGGGAAACCGATCCTGAGTCATTTTTCCAGTCTTTCAGTCATCTTTTCTGTCGATTTTCCGACGTTTTAGTTCTGCGATTGCAGTTTCTTACACTCACAGCACAGCAACAGACTTTTTCAGTGGGAACGTGTCAGGAAACGGAAGCATTTGCAAATTTTTTTCAGATGAATTTTTCAGGTGTTTCGGTTATTACGCATACAAATTTTAGGTTTTTTAGTGAGATTTAAGACCACTCGACCTGATTGCTATGTTTAAATATCATCGCTTTATGAATATTTGATGATTGATTGTAATTTTGCTTCTTTGCCCTTCGTAGCTAGATGTGGGCTCTCGTGGCTTAGTATGATCATTCGTCTGTTCAATTTGCAAAACGTCTGCGTGCTGCGTTGTGCAATAGCAAGGCAAGTTCACAATTAGAAGTTCACTTCAATTAAAGTGGATCGCTACAAACGATCACCTGCCATTTCAGTTACTCTAACTTAATTTGTTTACAATAAATCTAAAGTCGTCGGTAAGCCGTTATCAACATATCTTGTCTTGTATTCTTTTACGAAATCTCGTACATTTTTACATTTTGCTTTTTAAATTCGCGCGGATTATATATTTACAAGAAAGGTGGGTTATAACAGATTACAATTAAATGAATTTACTACGCTATTTTATTATTTTATTTGAGAATTTTCTGTG
Organism: Poecilus cupreus; assembly: GCA_963942605.1. Taxonomy (NCBI): domain Eukaryota; kingdom Metazoa; phylum Arthropoda; class Insecta; order Coleoptera; family Carabidae; genus Poecilus; species Poecilus cupreus. The sequence goes on from OZ012722.1 coordinate 10,563,419, forward strand.
TCTGTTTAGGTGAAAGAGTTATTGATGTCCTTTGGACAATTGCGAGCATTTAACTTGGTAAAAGATTCTGCTACTGGACTCAGCAAGGGCTACGCGTTTGCCGAATATATCGACATCACTATGACCGACCAGGTAAGTGAAAAAGTACGAACGTGTCGTTTCATTTCAATAGGTATTCAAGTTTTAAACCAGTACCAAATACTAGTGCTACTTGCCTTCTCTTTTCTTTTTATTGCTATCAATAAATTTTCATGAAATTTTAATTAAGCGAATTATTTTTAACCTGACATTTCATCACATTCGTAATATAAAATGTGATTTGATGGAGGTTTCGCTTAATTTTTTTATTTGCAAATCTATTAAACTGCGTTCAAATACTCAATTATCACTTTTATAATTAGCTATCGGTTGAAGCATCTTATAACTGTCGATTTAAAAGAAGAATTATACTCAGAATTACCATTTATTGCTAGTGGATGTGACATATATTAAAATATTGTTGAAGTAATCAGAAACCATTTGAATAATTTAATTATTATACAGTAACAAATAAAATAGAATTTGATATATAATCAAACTAAAATAATCCGATGTGTTCAGCAAATAATCCTCCCGTTTAAACAACTTTTATCCAACACCTCTCAATAAATGCTCTATAACTATGGCGATTTTAAACAAGCAAAGTAACAGATTATCCACTAGTGGGTATAATTTTGAGGAAATCCACTAGTGAGTATTTTTTTATTTATAACAATAATAATAACACACAACACCTTGGTAACTACTTCGACTGACATTTTAATTTAAAAATTTAAAGCATACGTCACTGTCAAATAATATGTCTTTAATATATTTTTCATTTATTAAGAAGTGTTGGATAAAACGTTATACTTCACACGTGGGCAAAGTGGAATTCCCCACTCGATCCAATGATCTCACTCAGCCTTCGGCTTCGTGAGCTAAAATTTCTCTCGTGGGTAATTCCTTACTTTGCCCACTTGTAAAGTAAATAACTATTATCCAACACCTCTCAATAAATACTCTATAACTATGGCGATTTTAAACAAGCAAAGTAACAGATTATCCACTAGTGGGTATAATTTTGAGGAAAGCCACTAGTGAGTATTTTTTTATTTATAACAATAATAATAACACACAACACCTTGGTAACCACTTCAATTGACATTTTAATTTAAAGCATATGTCACTGTCAAATAATATTTCTTTAATAAATTTTTCATTTATTAAGAAGTGTTGGATAAAACGTTATACTTCACACGTGGGCAAACTGGAATTACTCACTCGATAAAATTATCTCACTCAGCCTTCGGCTTCGTGAGCTACAATTTCTCTCGTGGGTAATTCCTTACTTTGCCCACTTGTAAAGTAAATAACTATTAAACTGTGTAAAGTAGAAAAATGTTTCAAATAAAAATTGTAGCCAATACTATTCTACATCTTTTGAAATATAATAAAATTTACTCCAAATAAATTATTTACTGAGATATGCCAAAAAAACCTGATGGTTCTTCAAGTAAACTTTCAATTGATGGCCAAACACCAAAATCTAATCAACTTGTAATTTGAACATCCAAATTTTAAATATGGAATTTTAAAATGATATTGTTATTATAATTTTAAACTTCCCAAAAAATTTAATTCCAAAACGATACAAAATATAGAACAAATTTCAAATAAAAATTATAGTTAGTACTGTTCTACACACTGGAATATAATAATACTGGAACACAAATTGACGTTGAAAATGCGAAACGAGAGAGAAAGCCAATCGTTAGGCCACCTGTCTTTGTTGCGCAGTCCGCTTAAAGAGTTGATAGGAAAATATAAAGAAATAAAATGTTTAATATAAAAAATAATACATTAATAGAAATGAGTTCAATTAACTTCTATGTATGTGAATTTAAAGAAATTTTCAAATAATTGAATAATATAAATATATCATCACGCCTTTTATCCACTATGGGTTTGGCACTCTGCTTACGCAGATCTCGGTAAGTGATATATTTTTTCGTATGAAGTGCGGTTACCAGCCGTCAAATCATAGCCCCCAAAGATGTTAGTGGATGCGGAATTGAACAATACACTGTAATAGTTATTTTCGCGCCGCCGTCCGACATTGATACAATTACATATCTCTTAAGCGGTCGGAAATCATGTTTTTGTCGTACTAGTTCGACAAAAATTGCTAACTTTTTATGATTATATGTTGGTATCACTGCACTAATTTTAGTTAACTTCTGACTATAGAAATGTCAAAGTAATACATTGACATAAAAATATTATGGCAATATATCTACAATTGTGTATTTGCAATACAAGAAAACAGAATATTTATGGATTTTAAACATATTTGTAACTAATTATAATTGAACTTGCAGTGTAAAATTCAAATAAACATATGTAGATATTTTTGGTTATGACATTGGAAAATAAATACAATTGACATTTAAATATTGTGAAGTTAGCAACAAAAAAATTCCCTGTCATTAAGAAAATGAGTAATAAATTAAATATATTTATTAAATTTACATAAATGTTGGCGCGAAAAATCTTGTGTATCCCTCGGTTGGAAACTATTTTGCGAGTGCTCGTATTTGTACGACTCGCCTACGGCTCGTCCTATCAAAATAAACTCGCACTCTCAAAATTGCAGTTTCCAACCTTGTGATACAAATAACTATTACATTACAAGCAAGGTAAAACAGTTTTTATTGCTGAATGGAGGAAATGACCGGCGAGCCTTGTCACCTCCTTGAAGCAGTAAAACCTTGCGTGTATTGTACAATATTTTACGTGTTACTCATTTGTAAATCAAATTAAAATTATAACCAAGTCCTGTCAGTTACACACAACTGTTCTGTCCAAAATGATTTCGCATAAGCCTTGTAAGCATTACTGTAGTAACGTGCATTGTTTACCTTATTTACTAACTTGTAAAATTTTTACAATGTAGCTTTCAATTAGTAACTTGTAAAGATTCATTTTCAAATGCAATAGAGGGCTAGGGTAAATGGTGTTTACAAGTGATTAACAAGTAAATTATTTATCACTTTTGAACAAAACTGTGCAACCTATTTTTACATAGCAACCGTTTTTCAAACCAGTGTTAGACAAAGAAGAGTGGCCTTACGACATCTATCTGTTTCAGGCTATTTTGTTTCTCTTTCATAAAAGCCTAGAAGTTATGTTTCCAGTACTAGTATATTTCAGAGATTCTACATGTTTTTTAATATAATAAAATTTGCTCCAAATCAATTATTTACTGAAATATGTCAAAAACCTGATAGGTCTTAAAGTAAACTATCATTCCTGGTTGATAGATTGGTACCAAAATCTAATCAGATTGTAACTAAAACATTTAAATTTTATATATGATATTTCAAGGTGATATCGTTATTAGATCGTTTATTAGTTATCGTGGACGAAAAAATCGTCTCACATCCAAAATAGTGCAATCGTGTTCTAGGGATTCCAAAACGTGCTTGTCTTAATCGAAATTTTGAACCGTCACATCTCTTACATATATGTGCGGGAGGTTAAAACGAGATAAAATTAGTATTTATAGAAGAACGAATTTTGTTGGTGTGAACGCTAGCATTGGATATTAATTCTAATAATTGATAATTGGGTATCTATGAACACAGTTTAAATTATAATTAAATTCTGCTTTTTTCAAAAATAGTTTTTCTTGTCTGTGCAGCGAAACACAGAACATAGGAAATCAGTTTTAACATACTTGTTCATTTTATATAAAATTGTATTTTGTATCCAAATCAAGATGCAAAACTTATTTAACTAGTTTACTAACTGTACGAATGTATGTTTTGTGTTTCATGCACAACTTAATATTGCCTTCCCTACCAACGTTTTAATACCATTTTTATCTAGTAACTTATTTAGAAATAATAAGACTTTGATATAGTTCTGTAGATGTATAGATATAAATTGCATTAAATTCAATGGTACCACGAGTTCTGTTTTAGGATGTTTTAAGAGAAGCGTTTTCGCCTTGGTCTTAGCGCTGTACAGTGTTCAAAAATTTTTAATAAATGCTTCGAATAGAAGTTACAGAGAAGTTATTACCTAAAACTTCTATTTGAATTCTCTTAACGTGTAAATAATACTCGAAATCTCAGTCATACAGTATTTATTCTTCTTACATAACCGACGTTTCGGTTTACACTAAAACCTTCTTCAGGGTTTGTAAGATTTTACAGTAAACTATCATGTAACAAATTAATTCGTAAACATTCATTTTGTACACATACCTTCAAAAAAAATTTCACTTATGATACATGTCAAAAATAGACATTTTTCATTCGTTGTTTTGTTATTTCAAAAAGCACAGGCTAATAGATTTAAACGAAAATATTAAAATATAATTTCTATAACACTGTTTTGGAAACTGGGCATTCCACTACTAAAAATTGTTATGGAATCACTAACATTCCATACGCGGCGTATGGAATATTTTCGACGAATCACAATCGCTTATTAGCGCGACATATGAAGTATCTTGATTCAGTTACTAAGGTTACGTCTGTTTGTTTTAATTTGATTTATTTGAGTTTGACGTTTTCAACAGTTTTATATTTGAATTTTTGTATAGTTTCCAAAACCTTTTTATAGAAAGTATAGTCTACAACATGTAACTGAATGGCCTATCCCACGCTCGCAAACCGTAGCCCTCGCCTTTGGCTCGGTCTACAAACTTTTTGCTTGCGTGGAATATGTGCCATTCCATTACTTGTTGTAGAATATACTATTTCTTTAACGTGTTGTAATTCATAAATAGAGACAGTAAGAGAAGTATGTCAAACAATAATTGTAGATAATAATATTTGAAATATTATTCTAATAACAAAAATCTGATGTGCCCAGCACATAACCTCCCGCCCAATACTATTAAACGGTAAAAATAGTATTTGATGATACAGAAACATACCTTCTTATTTGTTTATTTTCTATTTATATTTGAGAAATTTAATTTTCTTTCGTATATTTATTTAATTTTTTGACATATATTTCACTAAGAAAACAGCTTCACAATCACAATGACATGTGTCACATTTCGTAAAAAATTGAAAATTTTTCCATGGTGTACTAGGAATGCAAGATTTGTGAAATCTAATTTCTTTATATTTTATTATCTCTAAATCTAATGAAAATTCATAAAATTAGTGTAATCAAAACACATGTAAAATTAAATATTCTTCAACTTTCAAAATAACATAAATTGTTGAGAAAGGAAATTTAACCGTGTTTTTCACGAAAAACTGTTAAGGGCTTCAAGTAAACTGCTACTTCCGGTTGACTAATTTTATCCAAAATCTAATCAGCTCTTCATTTAAATATAAGAAGCAATAATTCACAAAATTGTATTTTTTGGTATTATAGTATTTGAGTTATGCGAGACGAAAAAATTGCTACAGACTACACACACACATACATACATACATACATACAGACATCATCGCGAAAATAGTAAAATCGTATTGTAGGGACCCTAAAACGTGCTTATTCATTGAAAACTCACTACCCAATTTTTTGACCAAAAACAATACCTCCCTTACCTAGAGGTAGACGGGAGGTAAAAATTGTCATTTAACCGAAATTTACTGAGATATTTCATAACTTGATAGGGTTTCAAGTAAACTACTACTTCCAGTTATTAGATTATCACCAAAAACTAATCAGCTCTTCCAAAGGGGATACAATTTATATATACAAAATATCCAAATGTTCAGTTTAGTAGTTTTCGAAAAACTGTAACTCCAGAGATCCACACAGACTGACAGACAGACACACACAGACAGCATCGCGAAACTATTAAAATCGTATTCTAGGGACCCTAAAACGTGCTTATCCACTGTAAACTCACTACCGAATTTTTGAATGAATCCTATACATCTTTTACAAGATGTGGCGGGAGGTAAAAAAACTCTGGGGTTACATTTGACCCCGTTGGTCATTCGAAGGTTATAAAACACTCCAAACTGAGCTTGTGGTACCAATTAATGTGTTGAATTATTAAACTTATAACTACAGAACTATATCTAATTGTTTTATTGTTTCTATTTTATTGAAGGTTTTTTCCACTTATTTCATTTGAACGATTTTCCAAGTGTCAGACAAATCAATTCAAACATAAAAATGGTATTAAAATAAACAGTAGCACTAGTATTTTCCAACGTTCCATTCAATTTAAACTAACCTTAATCATTTCCTTCCAGGCAATAGCTGGTCTCAACGGAATGCAGCTCGGCGACAAGAAGCTCATCGTACAACGCGCTTCCGTGGGCGCGAAGAACGCCCCCATGATTCCATCCGTACAGATCCAAGTGCCGGGACTGAGCATGGTGGGCGCGTCGGGCCCACCGACCGAGGTGCTCTGCCTCCTGAATATGGTCACCCCGGACGAGCTGCGCGACGAGGAGGAGTATGAGGATATCCTGGAGGACATCAAGGAGGAGTGTAACAAGTATGGGGTTGTACGGAGCGTGGAGATTCCGAGGCCCATTGAGGGGGTTGAGGTACCTGGATGTGGGAAGGTGAGTCGTAGTTTGTTTGGAAATTATTTTATTGTTACGTTATTATATTCACACTTTATACAAGATTTTTTTGTACGAAATTATTAAGGTCAAACATAGGAATCCTTTATTATTTTTTTAAATAGCAATTTCTGTATTCTTCGTTTATTTTCATGTTCTTTATGGTGCAACAACCTCCATCCGTCAAAATTTCATGGATTTTTACAGTGACTTGTACATTGCAATGTCAGATGAAGTACATATTTTCGTTGGGTTCGTTCACTCCCATGAATTTTGTTTTGCAAATTCAAATTTGAATAAATTATTTCTTACAATTATTCTTATCGAAAAACAAAACAATTATTACTGTGAGGTCTTTGAACATTCTAGTATTTATATATGTGGATGAAAAGGATAGTTAAAACATTAAACTATAAAAAAATATTCGTTGAAGTCTAGTTGGTCAAAAATTCAGAATTTTGATACTGCATTTCTCATTCCCATGAACGACTACAGTAACGAAAATAATTCGTATATTTATAAATATGATGATCTATATTCTATAACATACTAAGTTTATTTTCAATTTGAATTTACAGTTTTTGAGAAACAAATAAATTCGTCAATTTATTGATGAATTAGAACATGTTCTATTTTACAATTTTTTAGAGCATTCTAGAGGTTTTTAGTCATTGTCAACCACACTCAAACCTGTTTATATTTTTACGTATAGCTTGAAACAAAATTATTAGTAGCATAGATGACAGCTGATATCGTGTTGAAACTACTGAAATTGTCACAATAAATTGACGAAAAACTTGATATGTATAAAATGAACGACATTATTTTTGTTCTTAATAAATTGTTTCGTGTAAAACAGGCATTATTTAGCTTTAGCTTATGATTTAAGTTTCTCAAAATTGGTAGCAGATAGAAGACAATTGTAAATTGTAAACTATTCTTGCTAACATCTTCCGTTTTAAACTTTTTTCTCAGCTGATTCCATACTTGAAATAAATTCAATTTATTGTTTGTACGTCCATTAAACTTCCACCAAAATCTACTTATTTTTTCGCATTGCCTTGAAATGAATAATTATAATTCGTTTCTTGTTCACGAGTTATTGCACGGACACACAGACGTCATTGGGAACCTTAAAACATTTATAGAGTTCAGGCGAAACAGAAAGACATGAAATAAATTATTTATTTCCTTATGTAAAGATATTAATCTGCACGAATCAATCTGTAAATATTTATTGCAGTTATCAAAGTAAATAAAGCCTGATTTATGTTGTAAAAATATGGGCCTGATTTTAATCGAATCTAATCGGCTTCTCAGTATTACGAAAACAAAAATATTTTCCTTGTAGTCGCAGATTAGTATTGTTCCAACAAACGATAATTTTATGAGATGATCTTCAAGTTTCACCTTCAGTATTTGCCCTTGCAACTTAAATCTGATAAATCGATTGAGACCAATTCTTTTGTATACTTTTCATTCGCATATTTTCAGCTAGGTATTATTCGGCAAACCAATATTCGTGAAACACTACACAAGAAATCACTGACAAATACATTTAACGTATTTTTTAGAGGTTATGTGTTATTGTTATTTTCTAGGTGTTCGTGGAGTTCAACTCAGTTTTGGACTGCCAGAAGGCGCAGCAGACCTTAACAGGCCGCAAGTTCAGCAACCGGGTCGTAGTGACGTCGTATTTCGACCCGGACAAGTACCATCGGAGAGAATTCTGAACGCATACATCTACGACTATATTCTTATTATAGTGAATTGAATGAATATTGTATTTTATTTCTTGTCGAACATTTCAATGTGCAAACTATTAAACAGTTCTAATGTGCTTGTTGAATAAGTTACTTGTGAACACCAGTTATAATTTTATTTGATCCACTATTGAAATGTGTAAAATAATAAAACCCTATGGTTATTTTTAATGTGTATTTTTTATATAAGTATGACATTCGATTAGGTATGATAATGCTACTTATCATTATTATTTAATAGTTTCATGTACGGATGATTAATTTTTAAAATTATAACACTTTGACATTATGGTTGTATTTACTTTTATTTTCTTTTTTTGCAGATGACTCACCTCGAATTGCTACTTATTATTTTATCTATAAACGTAAGTAAACTATTATAAACATTGAATTATTTAGTTAGTAATAGTTTTTAAGAAGTATGTAGAGGGTTCGAATAAGACATAACCTAATATTTTTTTACATGAAAATCAACTTTGAATCTTAGTTTTCTTCACAATAGTTATGTTGGCTTGAAAACGAATACTACTTACAAATTTACCACCCGGTATTTTGTGATTAACACTGATTTGTAAATTTAATTGTTGATTTCTTTCAACAAAAATACTACGACTACCATTATTTATTTATTATCAAATCAATCCAACAGGACACAAAATTCCAATTACAGGATGATTATACAACAAATACAAAAGTCTTGCAAAAAATAGACAGCAAATAATAAATTGAATTATATCATACCCACTTATATAAACATAAAATTCAACAAAAAGAAAAATATTCTAATTAAAAAACACGAAGAACTTGCTACAAATTAGAAAATTGCAAGGTTACATTGCATCTGAAGACATGTAAAGAATCTGCAAATACATCAAATCGTTAGGAATATTATTAAAAATACTACATAAATGATAAATGTCTGATTGGAGATTTCATTTCATAATTTGTCCGTGCTTTACTGCAATTGAATGTAATTTTATTCCTGGAGCTAATACGAGGAACACTGAATGGTAATTGACTTAAAATACAAGAATCATTTATAATATTGTTTAACAATTTATATTATAGAAATAGACACGACTGAATTTTCCTACGACTACTCAGAGAGCATATTAGTTATGATAATTGGGTGTTCTATTATATTATGGCACAAGATTACTTTACTACTTAGTATGTATTTAGCTAGCTTAGTCAATTCATAAACGATGTCAAATTAATAGACATAACTAAATTCTGCACCAATATAAAAAATCTGTTGTGGGCTCCATAATACCTCCTACAATGGATTTCTTATCAAACAATGCAGGAACACGGACCACCACTATCACGAAACGCTCATCCCTTCAAAAAAATTTGTTTCCATTTATGACAAATGTCAAAAAATGACATTTTTCAACCGCAGTTTTGTTTTTTCAAGAAGCTCAGGTTAGCAGATTTAAACGAAAGTGTCAAAATATAATTTATCTTTAACGTGTGGTAATTCGTAAATGGAGAAAAATGTTTCAAACTATTAAACCATAATTTACTGAGATATTTCAAAATAATTTGATAGGGCTTCAAGTAAAATATCTCTTCCGTTTATTGGATTATCACCAAAAACTAATCAGCTCTTCCAAAAGGGATACACTTGACATATACAAAATGTCAATATTTTCAGTTTAGTTTGAGAAACCGTAACTCCAGAGATCCACACAGATATTAAACTATTAAAATTATATTCTAGGGACCCTAAAACGTACCCTACCACTGAAATCTCACTACCGAATTTTTGCATTATTCCTATACCTGCCTTACATGATGTGACGGTAGGTAATAATAAATTCCTACAAAATAATGTCACAGCAAGCCAATAGGAAAGTCCTGTGTAGAGAAATAGCGAACCAAATACAGAGAAATGTGAAATGGATTATCAGTATTCAGAAAGTCTACTTCTTTAACTTTAAATCGTTACAAATAAAAGACTTTCGCTCATCTGATCAGACATACATCATTTCATTGGCGCTTTTCACTTTATTCTTTCGTTTTTTACTGTTATATAAACCTAGATCTTGGATTTCCAGTTAATACCACTTTAAACTCAATTTTCCTGGACTATTACAGAGATGGATTTAGTCAAGTTAGTGTCTTTCTTTAAATTTTACTACTTTTTTTTTTGAGCCAGCAAATTTAAAACACTGATGTATAAAGGGATGCTAAATTTTGGGCGTTCTTAATACATTTCCTTAAAATTCATAATTTGTTTTTGCCTGAAATTTATTCTTAGAAATTGATACCACTTAGAGATCAGATATATCTTAATTGTTACATTGTATATTCTCATTCATTTATAATTTATTATAGATAAGATAAGTAACTGAAAACTTTTAATATACTAGTAGACAAACTTCTAACCCTGAAAAATATAAAAAATGTAAAATCTGGACAATCAATATTTCTCATTCATGTATCTATTTAGATTACAACAATACAAGAAATAATCAAATACTTTTGCTTTATACTCGAATATATCTTGCACAGCGTAAATGCTCTAAACAGTTATCCCCGATATTTTAGTAACGAGATAATTTAACTTTGAAGCGGTAAACTCCGCTTTCTGGCTGGTTAGTTTCAATACCAGCCACTAGATGCCAATATCGCCAATAATTTTTAATTCTGAAAAATATATTAGGTTATAATTTACATATTTAACTGTTGAAAATTCGTAACTTGTATCAAAAGTTATATTTTATTCATTTATTTTTTTATCAGTTTAAATTTGACCTTAAATTAACTTCACCTACCAAGGGGCGGAGCATAGATGCGCAAGAAAATCTGACACGTTACAGAATATCAAAGGTACCCACAAGGAGTGCGACTACTGTTAATAAATAGCATTTATACTGTTGATCTTCTGTGTGATTATAATTAACTTTTTTCTCGGAATGTACTTTCACATCGTTCGCTGTAACTTAGGTGACGTGCATATCTGTCGGGGACGCAAACGGTTTGTCGACTTATTACACTGTACTAATAAATACAGGTGAACTCAAAACGTACGGAAAAAATTGATAGTGTAGCTAGGGGGGATTCAATAGTTATTTGTATCCCTCGATTGGAAACTGCTATTTTGCGAGTGTGAGTTTATTTTGATAGGACCAGCCGTAGGCGAGTCCTACAAATACGAGCACTCGTAAAATAGTTTCCAACCGAGAGTAACACAATATTTTTCGCGCCAACTTTTATGTAAATTTAATAAATAAATTTATTACTCACATTCTTAATGACAACAATTTTTTTTTATGTTGGCAACATCACAATATTTGAATGTCAATTCTTCAATAAATACTCTATAACTATGGCGATTTTAAACAAGTAACAGATTACGCACTAGTAGGTATAATTTTTAGAAAAGCCACTAGTGAGTATTTTTTTATTTGTAACAATAATAATAACACACAATACCTTTTTCGAATAACATTTTAATTTAGACAATTTAAGGCATATGTCACTGTCAAATAATCGATAAAATTATCACACTCAGCCTTGGGCTTCGTGTGCTAAAATTTCTCTAATGGGTAATTCCACTTTGCCCACGTATGAAGTATAACGTTTTATCCAACATCTCTTAATAAATGCAAAATTTTTAAAAAAATCTTATTTGACAGTGACATGTGCTTTAAATTTTTGAAATTAAAATGTCAATCGAAGTAGTTACTAAGGTGTTGGGTGTTATTATTATTGTTATAAAAAGGAAATTATTCACTAGTGACTTTTCTCAAACTTATACCAACTAATGGGAAATCTGTTACTTTCCTTGTTTAAAATCCCCATAGTTATAGAGCACTAATTATTCAATATGTTTGCGTTAATTTAAGAGAATTTTAATTTGCTGTAACTGTTTGGTTATTATTTTGGGCCCGCCTAGCTGCACTTTCAATCTTTTCCGTACATTATGAATCACCCTGTACAATTCATATTGTTGGAATTGCAATTTTAATAATAGTTATTATCAATTTCAGTCCAAAATATCTAAAAACAATACATGCTATATTTTAAGTTATTACAGTAATAACTTTAACAATTAATGACAAAATTACAAACTATAGATAATTACGATAAATTTAAATTTCAAGTACAAATACGATATACGTCACATGCAGACATTCAGTTCTGTCTTTACGTTTAAACACGTTTCAATTCGAACATGCTTAACAGACTGTCAAAATATAAAATTAACTTAAGAGTGTTTTGATTTCATTGTCACGTTATTGAAATTAATATTCCATGTGTTTCGTTTTATTACCGGTAAGTTTTTTATGGTTGGCCATTAACTGATGTTATCACTTCATTAAAAATCAGTTTGTATTGCAAATATTACGTAAAATTATTTGATATTCCTTGCAAGTATTACTGCTAAACCGTATGCAGACCTAACCAATACATATAATTTATTAAATATAGTTATTATATCTTGGGTTAGATTACTTATATTTGTAAATAATGTTCTGTTTGAAGCTCTATGCTTGACTGGTTTTAAAAACTACAGAATTTTTACTTCAGTCATACAAATACAAAACCTCATTTAATTTCTACTATACTTACCAATTAGATTAATTAATGAGATATATAACAATTGACAATAAGTTTAGTACCTATGCTCACCCATTGTGCAAAATATCTAGCAAAGTAATAAAGTGCCTGCTATCCATATTACTTAATCTTTGACGATTTTTATTCGTTGAAGATTACACAGTATATCTACTATCTCATCTGTTAAAATGAATACTATCTAAACAAATTTTTATTTTAAACTGCTGATATTATATTGATAAAAAATACCGCCCTTTGATTTTTAGTTCTAGTTAGAGAGAAGATTATATTTGAACATTCCCAACAGATAAATGTTTTATTATATTAAATTCAATTGTATTTTTTTTTTATACGAAGACCGGAAGTATCCACTTCTTGAGTTTAATTTAATTGTCACACTAAACAAAATTTTAAATACTGAATATTTCTGAACCTAAAGATATACATTTGCATCTGAATCAGCGAACAATAGTTATTTGTCAAACTAGAGAGGAAAGCGCTTCTTTTTCCCCCTCGAGTTCGAAGTTTGCCTCATGAGCGCAGCGAGTGAGTCATTTCGAACGAGAGTGAAAGAAGAGCTTTCCTCTCGTGTTAGACACAACATTTTTTTCACGACATGTTTCTAAAAACGATTTGCTCGGACCTAAAATACACTTTGAGAACACAACTGACAGACTGATACGTTAAAAGTTAGGTTATCAGACATAAGGCGGTGTAGCAGTGTTGCCAATGAACCAATCTTAAATATAGTTAATAATTCGTCAAATTGTGATTTAATAAATAAAGATAAATATGAGACATAATTGTTAGATAATTTAAAGTATGTATATCACGAAAATAAGGATTTTCAATAAAATTAGGAATTTATTTATAATTTTTATAATATATTTTTTGTAAATAACATTCTTATTGGTAACACTTCTATATTTTCCTCTCTAGAGAGGAACAACACATTTTCCTCACTATTTCGGGAGAAGAACAGTGGGGTTTCCTACCATGTCGTGAAAAAATGTGTTTCTCTTCTCCAGAAAGGAAAATATAGAAGTGTTACCAATATGAATGTTATTTGAAAAAAATGTATTGTAAAATAATAAATAAATTACAAATTTTATTGAAAATCCTTATTTAAGTGATATGCTTGCTTTAAATTATCTTATAATTATGTCTTATATTTTTCTTTGTTTAGATTAAATCACAATTTGACAACTTTAATTTAGATTTGAGATTGGTTCATTGGTAACACTGTTACACCGCCTTGCGTCTACCAACCTAACTTTTAACGTGTCAGGTGTATCGTCAAAGAGTATTTAAAGTCCGAGCAAAACGTTTTTAGAAACATGTCATGAAAAAATGTTCTCTTTAACACGAGAAGAAAGCTTTCCTTCTACTCTCGCTCGAATAGCCCTTCAAGCTCGAGTGAGAAAAAGAAACACTTTCTTCTCTAGTTTGACAAATGACTATTACTTAATGGAGGTGAGAAATGCTTTAAAAAATATCAAGAATTCAGTTTTAATAATGAGTAACCATGGAGAAATAGAATTGAATTCAAGCAAATATTTAACGTTATTCATAATCATTAATCAAAGTAATCAACATTTTTATGATTACTCCAAAGAGCACCTTATTTTGATAAGACATATATTCAACAAAATCTCGAAGTGTAGAAAATGTGAATTACTAAATTACCTAAATATATTGGACACATAATGCATTTCTGTTAAACAAATTTAAACGAATGCAGATAAACTAAGGGGACTTATGCTTGGATGACAGGTTTTGTTACATAAATTACCTTTGAAAACGTCAAAATATAGATAAATAGTTTCTTATTTTAAAATAGTTTATGAACCGGAAAAGTTAGCACTAAATTATGTTTAATGATTTACTTTTGAGAAATAGGTGTATAACAATTTATTTATGGGGAAAAATACCTTCGCCTCAACATATCGGATTGTAAATTAAAAGGTTCTACTGTCGCTTTAACTTTACTTAACTTGTGTAGTTTCTAAAGTGCTTTAACATTTTTAGGGGGTTTTATTTAATGAAACGTACAGAGATAAATTTAAAATATATCAGTTAGCGACTTCTACGAAAGCAAAGGTGTTACACCAAATACGATGTAAATATTGTAATTATTGTTTTATAATAATTTTTTTGGAGGTAAATATATGTGAAAAGAGTTTTGTCAACAATGCATATTAGAAAAAAGTTGCAAAAAAGAAAATTGTAGCTAATATTATTCTACATTTGTATTATTATGACAAAATTTATTCCTAACTCAATTATTTACTGGTATATGCCCAAAAAACTAGGCTAGGTTAGGGTTTCAAGTTGATGAATTACTATCAAAATCTATTCATCTCGCAATTTGAACATTCAAGTTCCAAATATTTCATTTGAAAATGATAAGAATTGATGTGCCCACCACATAAAACTCCCGAAAATATTAATTTCAAAACACTACAAAATAATGAAAACAGTTTCTTTTTGAATACAATAAAATTTACTATTATTTTTCTGATAGGTCTCAAATAAACTAGTATTTTCGGTTAATGAATTGCTTCTAAAATATAATCAGCTCGTAATACAAACATAACATATAAATTTGACATTGATAGCATAATTAAATTTTAAGTTGTTGTGAAGAAAAAAAATCATTACACACAGACTTCATCGTGATAATAGTGAAATCGTATTTTAGGGACTCCAAATCGTACTTATATTAATCAAACCTGACCCTTCACTCCTTTACAATACCTCCCTTACATACCGTGTATAGAATTGAAGATGCAATTTTTTTGATGTTGCTGTAAATTTTTACCTATTCAGTTTACAGCGAAAATATAAATACAAAAGTTGTTTAGAATTTAAAAATGTATGCAATAAAACCCATTTGATTGCCCAAGTATTAGTATTTCACGATATATCAATGAAATTCAAATCAATATTTATTAGAAAAATTGTAACACGGCCATGGAAAATTAAACAAAAACGACAAATATTTGATATCATTACAGATTACAATCTTCTACGAAATTTCTACAAAAATTAATGCAACACTGTAATAAATGTAAAAATAAAATAAAAAAA
The DNA here is from genome assembly GCA_963942605.1 of Poecilus cupreus. Lineage (NCBI taxonomy): Eukaryota > Metazoa > Arthropoda > Insecta > Coleoptera > Carabidae > Poecilus > Poecilus cupreus. Next base: position 10,579,413 of record OZ012722.1, read on the forward strand.
ATTATGATATAAGCGTTAAAAGTGACATTTCATGAGTAAGTGGGGAAGTTTGTGAAACGAGACAAAGCGGAGTGAAACAACCCCACGAAAGAAATTAATCACTAATACTAAAAAATGTAGAATGATATTTTGACAGCTAGGGTTATATTTGTTGATTTTTTTTATACAAATCGTTAGCAACGTGTTAAAATTAAAAGTAACAATAATAGTATATTACGTACCGTGAACTGTAAGTGATAGTTTTTAGGTCGAGAATGTAGTTTGGGATGTCGAGAGCCGTAGGGTCGAGATTTCCTAAACATTCGAGACCTAAAAAATCACTTACAGTTCGAGGTTAGTAAGCTATTTTTTGCAATACCTGCGTAAATATAAGAAAAGGAAAAATAGATATCAAAATTACCAGCTGTCAGATTGAGGTTAAAAATAAAATTTGAATGATATATATTTACTTACCATCCACCATGAACGGTAAGTTTCACTTACCATCCACCGTGGACGGTAAGGAAATGATGTAACCATGGAAACCAATTGTGCAATAAAAGTTCCACTTACTGTGTTTAAATTTTGTTATTAATGAGTAACTTACAGTACAGGTATTGCAAAAAATAATTTACGCGATACCTCACTCAATTCTACAGCGATGAGGACGAAATTTTCAGTTCTGAAAAGGAAATTGATACGGCTTTGTGATAATCGAGTCGAACAACCCCCTTAAGAGAGGATTTTTTGGAGCTACAAGCTATCAAACTTTGAATTTTTCATTGCTCAAACATGACATCACATAAAGTGATTTTTCATGGGGTCGGGGGGAGTGAATCTCTTCGGGATTTTTAGAGAACGTAGAGGAGGACTGTATCTCCAGAGGGAATTTCCAGATTTTGGTTAACATGTCCCTGAAAGAAATGCCCCACATTTTAAAACAGTCATTTTCTTGGTTTATCCAAGTGGCTCGATTTTTTTTTTTGAGCAGTGTATTAGTGTAAAGTATAAAATAAAAAGTCATGTTTAGGAAAGTAAATGAAATAATCTTGTACTATTTAATCTCACACTATGGGCGAAAATACCAATCTTGCAAAACAGTTACGATTTCAACACATCTGTATCTACAAAATTTATATCATTTGTCATTTGGCCCAAGACTTTAAAAAAAATTCTGATCTTACAGAAGGAAAATTGTTGTACTCAATGTATTTGTATCTTAAATTCTATTATTTTCAAGAATATTTTAAGGAAAAATAACAACTGAAATAATAACAAATCAACAAACATTGCTAACATAACAACATTTTTTAATTCTGAACAACTTTTGTATTTACATTTTTGTTGTAAAGTGAATAGGTAAAAACTGCATAGTAATTAGAACTATTGGTGCATTTGTAGTATATCTTAATATTTTATCTTATCAAAGAGGTTTTTTAAGTAAATGAAAAAGAGTGGGCCATTATAGTTTACAATAATAATTGTGCAATTTGTTGAAACCTGAAACTATACAGAATTCCCCACAATATGTCAAAACCTCATAAACATAACCTATAATCTACCCTACACCATTAAATTCGCTGCGTAGAACAGGCAAGAAACTAATAAATAAATCATTGACTTTCCAGTTTTTCCCATCGTCATCCAGATACCGTGATAATCACCGTCTTATCAGATGGCAGCGGCTGTGATAACGCAAGAGCGATCTCTGCAGCATGATTGGGGGGGTCACATTCTCTTGACACCTTTATAAATTGTGGCAGCGCGATACTCTCCTTTACTGCTGCCGATGCTTTTGTGGTGTCTTGTCCGCTACATGACTATCGAATGATACTAGTGTTGGAGTTTCAAGTGTTGTTGCTGGAAAGTGATTAGTGAAAATGTTGACCGGGTGGAGACTGACTTTGTCCAAATGTAAGTAATGCTTTTTTATTTGAATTAAATAGCTGGTGTCATAGCTCTGTTTTTGGGTATTCAGAGAAGTGTACAATGTTCTAAAATTATTTATCTATGATTTTCCTAGTGTATTAGTAAATACTAAAACATGTAAATTGATATTTTGACTGGAAGGGCTATAGTTGTTGATTTATTGATACAAATCGTGGTAACAATAAAATCACTTTTAACTCGTTGCTGTGTTACTTTTAACACTAGTGTTAAAAGGCGACACTTTTAACTTGCTAAGCAACCGTTAAAAGGACCATTTTTAACAACGATTTTAGATAAATTATTTTATGAAATAATACTTCAAATAAAAGTTGTAGATAATATATTTCTGTGTAACTTTTATTCGAAACGTTTTTCTATTTTATTTAAAATAAAATTTAAATTCCAGTTTACGTTCATACTAAATTTACTTCAATCCAAATGACAAGTAAATTTTTGACGGTAACGTTAAGTAATGGTTGGTTTATACTAGATTTAATTTGTAAATTTAGATTTAGAAATTTAATTTTGAAAATATAAAATACATAGAATTGTATATTATTGTATGAGGGATTATGATAGTGATTATTCACGAAGATGGAGTTGCAAATCACCCGAGTGAATAATGACCATAATCCCGAATATAATACTATACTTGTTCTACTCCTGTAAATCGGAAATCATTTTTGAAAATGGTCGAAATTCGTTGAAAACACACATTGATAAACGTCAACATAAAAATACACAATGACAACTAACTAGATGTCAACTGTCAAAGGGTTGTTGCTAGGTGATCCACATCAAGTCTTTAAAATAATCGTAAATTATAGATTTCAGGCTCTGTGATTGATCGAAAAGAGTGAATTATGAATTATAATTCACTGTCGTACTATAATTCAGCGAAAAAATTGAAATAATGGGGATATATTTATACAAGAGTAGAAAAATACCTTTATTGGTTTATGCTAAATTTGCTTTAAGTGGAGTGCCCCACTTAGAAATTGGTAAATGGCGTGATGATATATTTATTTGATTTATTGGTATATTATTAAATTTAATAAATCATTTCTATATTGTGTAGATTTAAATGTTCTTTCAAATGTAGGAAAAAAAATTAAGAAAAGTTGTTACTTCGGTCAAATGTATAGCTATTGTTATTTTATTTAAAAATAGCAACAAATAGTTATTTTATTTCTTCGGTACATACAAAAATTTCTCATATTAATAATTAATATATTCATAAATTATTCTATTCAATATGACGACAATCATTTATAATATGTTTTTTAACTTATAGTATTATTATTTTTATATACGTAGTATAATATAATAATTAATACATTTTAATTAGCCTATCACGCCAGAGGTCGTGGGTTCGAATCCCATTGAAGAGCATGGTCGTTTGTGTTCATATAAATTCACAATTATCGATTCTTTAAGCTACATATGACCAATAGTAGTTTGTCATAAATAAAATATAATAATTTTTAAAAATTACATTTATTTAAAAATAAATTGGGGTGATTGGCAATTGTTTTTTAAACAAATTAATTGAATCTTATTGAGTTTGTATCTAGGAAAATATTTAATTAAAATATTAGTAATTAATTTAGAACGGTCGCCAACTGTTTTTTATTTTATTTTACAATATTTAATTGAATCTTATCGAGTTCATCAATTGTATTTGTAAGAATTATTGAAATCATTTTCTAGTATCAAATTAAAGCTTTCTGCAAGCAAAATTTATATAATCTATCCTATATTTATTATATATTGTATGTATAAGAAAGTCATGTGCTGGTACACCAGATTTTTTATTGCGTGAAGAAACAGTAATATTTATTATTTTACTAATTTTACTTTACTATTCCATATACTATTTTCTTATAAATAGAAGTATAATAGTTATTTACTTACAAGTGGGCACTGTGCGTGTGAAGTATAACGTTTTATCCAACATCTCTTAATAATGAAAAATTTATTAAAGAAATATTATTTGACAGTGACATATGCTTTAAATTGTCTAAATTAAAATGTCAATCGAAGTAGTTACCAAGGTGTTGTGTGTTATTATTATTGTTATAAATAAAAAATACTCACTAGAGGCTTTTCTCAAAATTATACCTACTAGTAGGTAATCTGTTACTTTCCTTATTTAAAATCGCCATAGTTATAGAGCATTTATTGAGAGGTGTTGGATAAACTAATTATTTACTAAATTATTTTTGAAGAACATTCAACAAAGAACTGATTTATAATTCATTTCAAACTGCAATCCTATTAGATTTGTACAACAAGAATAAAACATGAATGCACTAACTCATTTTAATAATTATACATAGTGCAATATTCTTAGAACGCGATTAAAATCAAATCACAGGGAGATGAATTCCTGTTATAGTTTACAAATTAATTAACAATTTATAACAAATAAAAATATCTAAATATACAATATGCACGTGCAAAACTATTTCCCAGTAAAAAACACTTATAAAGAACCATATAATTATTCTGGTAATAAAAGAGAACTCTTATATTAGAAAGGAACAAATAAAATGAGATATGTAAATTATTTTAATCAAGGAATTTCTTTTTCTATGTATATAAGTAAAAAAATTCAATGCTATTTTTGTATTATATCGACAATTTCTTTCTTGTGGATTTTAGATTAAAGGTGTAAATACAAAAAATGTTTAGAATGAAAAACTTGCTTCGCTGCGCCCGCTTGGCCCCTAAACTGTCTCGTCCATAAAACCTTAAGTTATGTACTTGAGTACTTGTTACATAAATATCTATTGATACCATTTATTTCGTATTTTCTATTATGCTATATTTTTTTAATTTTTAATAATAATCAGTAATTCATCAGCAACAAATAGAACAGTTTGGAAATATTAAAAATATTTTGACAGATCTGTCAAGAAAATTGTTCAAGATATTTATTTTATTTCTTGTGGCAATCTGTAATAAAGCTCAAATCATTTTTTTTTTTGCTTCTATTTTGTGAAGAAAACCGATTTGATTAACATAATTTAAGCTTATTAGAGGTAATATTTTTATATTTACACTTTTAATATAAAATCCATAGGGAAAATACTGTCGTTAAAATATCAAAATATTTATAAAAGTTACCATCCAGTATATAATACAGTAAAGGATTGAAATTTCAAGGCTACACAAAAGCTTTCGATTTTAATGCAATAAGAAATAAAATACAATTTATGGTTGTCCAGCCCGCGCAAAAATACTCAAATAAATATAAATAAATATTTTAATTACCACTCCAAGTAACATATATTAAATTATATGATGCAAATTGGTAGAAGGCTGCCATAAATGTATTTTTACATCAGGGTCGAAATTAAATTATTTTGTTTATTTTTTGTATCATCAGCATCTTCAGATCAGTAAAATCAATATAATTATAACTAAAAACTACGCATTTAAAAATAAAAAATAATTCAATCAATTAAGAAAATAGAAAAAATAAACAATCTCATTATTATCAAGATGAAAAGAGTCGGATAAAAATTTAATCGTATTCAACTATCATCTTGTGACGTATATTCAAATATTTAGTTGGACTAGAGATACATCAGCTGGTGCATAAGTAGACACTTAATAAGACTGATATCGTTGTAATCACAAATGAAAATATTATAAGTTAATGATAATATTACAATAAAAAACTGGAAGAATTTTGATCACGCTACAGATCAAAGTATATAATTTTTTTCGAAATCGATACTAAAGTACACGATATCATAAGTTAGCCAAAATAGTAGCACTACATACGCAAAAATATATCACCTACTGAGATCTGCGTAAGCAGAGTGCCGTACCCATAATGGGTAAAAGACATGATTACATATATACCGTGTGTCCCATAAATGTTGGCATAGGCAATTAACATGTAAAATCAGTTTTTTGTAAATGAAAAGTGTCCGGCAAAATATTATGCATCCAAATTTTATATCACAATACTGCCAATATCCCTACATCTTATTTAATGCAGATTATTTTATTTTGATACCGCAATTTAATGTAATTAATAATAATAATTCCTAATGTTCCGCCTACTCTTTTTATTGCTACTGACGTGTAGTGTTTGCAATTTGTTTTAAATATTATAATCTGTCACTGTCATCAAGAATTCATGAAATGTCGAGAACTGTGTAAATATTATTAGAATGTATTATGGGGGCGCAGTGCAAGACAAATATCTGAATACATCACAGGAATAAACGCTGAATGGTTTCTATCGCCAGGAATTGACAGTGACAGATTAAAATATTTAAAACAAATTGAAATTGCAAGCACTATAATTTTTATAGTTTTTCAACGTGTTTTCAACGAATTTCGATAATTTTCAAAAGTGATTCCCGAATTTACAAGAGTAGGTATAGTATTATATTCGGGATTATGGTCATTATTCACTCGGATGATTTGCATCACTTGCCTACAGCTCGTGACGTAAACTTTATTTTCGTGAATAATGACAATCATAAACCCTCAAATAATAATAATAGTGGGTGCTGAGCATGTTAGTTTGAACGACGAGCGAAGCGAGTCGAACAATTACATGCGAAGCACCCAAAGACACATTTACTCCGAATAACACATGCTATTTTTTCTTCAAACATAGAAAATAAAATTATAAATATTATAAAATGCTCAAAACTTCAAAAAATATTGTCTTATCTAGCATTTCATGTTGCCGTAGAATATGCTGTTTTGTTATTTGTGTTTATTTGTTTCATTTTTAACTGTCAAATTATTGAATTACAACCTAACTATTTTTCATAATATTTTACTTTGTCCGCCGCCGACGTAAATGTGTTGCCAAGGATACACTTTTACGCCGGCGGCGACAATATTGAACTTCTGCTTGTTGAAAACAAATACATAACAACGTACTTTTATGACGTTTGAAGAAAAAGTATTTTATTGAAACAAAAGTTTAATTAATTTTAAATCAAAGTAGCAACAGGCAAGGATAACGGTCTTGCAATGTAAATTACTATTAACAGAAATGTACTTAGTTTTAAAAATAGATAAATTTCACTACAGTGCAAACAAACTTTTAAAACTGTACTAATATTATTTCATAACAATAATATAAAAAAATTGTTATTTAATTTTTTGGTCAGATTGCAATCTATAATTGTATTTGTAATTAAATATTATTGATTTGTATCAATATATAAAGTGCAGGATATCTTAGAATCTATCGCGGTAATTAAATATAGTTATTTATATATCAAGGCACTAAAGTGTAATAGAGAATAAACCATATGAATAATAAAAAATACTTTAGTGCCGAAGTATACATTATATTTTTTCCGAAATCGTAGGTGTCAAATTTTGTTATAATTTCCATTATTTTTTATATATTCTTAGACGTGTTCTGCATTAAATCCGATAAATTGTTATCAAAAGTAAATAATAAATAAATTCATCAATAATATTATAGAATAATTTGTTTGTTATTTTAGGTTTGTAATTCAAGTTTTTCATAAAAGTCTGTAAAGTTTAACTTTAGCTACTATTTTGGTTAGCTTCGCGTAGTAATATCGTGTGTACTTTAGTATCGAATATTTTTTTTATGTAACACAAACTTTTGTACATTATAATACAGATAAAAATGTTTCAAATAAAAATTGTCTATACTAAAATATACTATAAATAAATTATTTATGAGATATGTACAAAATACCCGATAGACCTTTAAGTAAACTGCCACACTCATAAAAAAAATTCTTGTTTCAATTTTCAGTTTTCCTTTTGTATGCATTCGTTGAAGAAAATTTTATTTCTTACAAAATGATTAGGTTAAATTAAAAAAAAATATTAATTTTGAATATAAATTTTATTTATCTTCTTTTTTCTGCTTTGAAAGAAAATGAATAAATTTTAAATAATGTTTTTAAAAATAATGAAAAAGAAGTAGTTTTAATTTTAAACAAAACGTTTTTATTTAAAACGATACCATTTTGAATTAAAACTACTTCGTTCCCATATAATAAGTCTCAGTTGAATACTTTGATATGTTCCTTCAAAACTAAATGAATTTTCATACACCTATTCAACCTACAAAAGTTTTCAATGAAAACGAAATCGGATTGGCACTATTCAAATCAATTTTTCTCTTCATTAAAGAGGAATCTCTTTGTTCCAAGAAAACTGCAGTTCGTAACTCTAAACCCTACACTAAATATAAAATATTAGAACCAATTTTTCGTCCAAAATAAATCAAAATCTAATAAAATATAATTTTAAGAGGTAATGTTCAAGTTTCAATTATATTTTGGTAGCAATCCATCAACCGGAATTGGTAGTTTACTGGAAGACCTAACAGGTTTTTACCTCCCGCCTATCTCTAGGTAAGGGAGGTATTGTTTTTGGTAAAAAAATTGAGTTTTCAATGAATAAGCACGTTTTAGAGTCCCTACAATACGAATTTACTATTTTCTATTTTTTTTTACTATTTTTTACTAAATGTGACATGTCATTTTGCTTGTGAAGCTGTATTTTTTGTGTATTTTTTGTGTCAAAAATGTGTCAATATACGAAATAAAATTAAATTTCTCAAATATAAATAGAAAATAAACAAATAAGAAGGTATGTTTCTGTATCATCAAATACTAATTTGTACCATTTAAGAGTAGTATTGGGCGGGAGTTTATGTGATGGCCACATTTGGGTATGTCTCAGTAAATAAATTAGAGTAAATTTTGTTATATGTTATATTTTGTACCGGAAAATATTAAAATTTGCTGTTAAATATTTGTGTCGTCATCCTGGATTTATCTAAAGCTTAAATAAGAATAATAATAATAAAAAATAGGGGTATCGTGTACATATTTACAGTAAACAGGTTTGTAATTACTAAAATATTCGTTTTATTTTTGAAACTCCTAGGGATTTCTGTATTTTAAACTGTGGAAAGTTTGTGACGTAAATTCTCAGCAATAAATAAGAAGTGCAGGAACATTTAAGTGTCACATTAGTTTCAAATTACTCAATTCATTATAAAATAAATAATCTGTAAGAAGCACGATAAATAATGATATATAAATAATATTTGTGAGTTGTTTTACATAACCATGTTGTATATTTTTACCAAAGACAGTTGTTATTATTTTGTCACGCTTGTTCCATTTTAATAAATCAGCGAAATGAAAACTGCAACTCATAATTTATGCACGAAGTGATCGTTTAGATTTTTGAGTCAATTTAACATGCTTGTTGATGTTGAGTAATATATGCTACTTGATAAATGATTCTGCACGTTTTAGTCTTTTTTACTTTCCCTCAGTGAACAAAAACACGTGACAGACAAAAAACTTGTTTAGTTTACCAGGACAAGTACTGTTCTTTAGGTAAATTAATTTTATTAAGATTAATAAACTCGTTAAAGGTAAATAACATGAAATTTGCCAGTGACATAAATACATGAAGTTAGTTCCAATCAAGATTGTGAAAATAGGTGCGATTGGACTTTTCAAGTGACATAACTTGGTAGTGAACTATGATTGCAAAGAATTCAAAGTAGGAATTTAATAATTTAGATTTCTTAGTATTGACATACTGACACAATTGGCAATTGCAAAATATTGATTGAGATTTGATTTCTGATAATAAGTTCATTGTGAAAATCGGTGCGATAAATATTTAGGGATTTCTGTTAGTCATTCTAGAATTTTTAAATGTAGGTACAATTTTTAACAACATTTCTATTGGATGATTAATTGTAATCAGTAATAGATTAAGATATCAATAAGTACTTGTACACATCTTTTACCTCCCGCACATACATGTGATAAGCACGTTTTAAGGTCCCTAGAAAATCTAATATCATCTTGAAATTTCATATTAAGAATTTAAATGTTTAAGGTCAAACATACGCGTCGAAAAAACAAATCCTTTAATTTAAAAAAAAAACAGCAAATTCTGTATTCTTCATTTATTTTCATGTTCTTTATGGTCCAACAACCTCCATCCGTCAAAATTTCATGGATTTTTTACAGTGACTTGTACATTGCAATGTCAGATGAAGTACATATTTTCATTGGGTTCGTTCAATCTTCAATCCTATAAATTTTGTTTTGCAAATTCAAATTTAAATAAATTATTTCTTACAATTATTCTTATCGAAAAACAAAACAATTATTACAGTAAGCTCTTTGAACATTCTAATATTTATATATGTGGATGAAAAGGATAACTGAAACATTAAACTATAAAAAAATATTTATTTTATTGAGAAACAAATAAAAATATACCAAAAAACACACTTTTTGGTATGTTTTTATTTGTTTCGTAAAAACTGTAAATTCAAATGAAAAATAATTTGAGTATGTTATAGACGATCATATTTATAAATATACAAATTATTTGCATTACTGTAGTCGTTTATGGGAATGTGTAGCTTATATTTTACTACTTTGAAAATTATGTTCATGTATAATTTATATATAATAATATATTTTTTGTAAATAACATTCATATTGGTAACACTTCTATATTTTCCTCTCTAGAGAGGAACAACACATTTTCCTCACTATTTCGGGAGAAGAACGGTGAGGTTTCCTATCATGTCGTGAAAAAACTAAATTTTTTGGAGAGATGAGCGTTTTGTGATAGTGGTGGTCCGTGTTTCTGCATTTTTTGGGAATAAATCTATGACGGGAGGTATTGTGGTGTCCACAACAGATTTTTTATACAGTTATTAAGTTTACTTTCTGATTCTAATGTATCCCTCCGCCTAAACAACTTTTAAACTGTACTAAATTCACTATTCAGAAAAAAGTTTCAAATAACAAACGTTCTTAACCCAATAGAAAATTTTGAACCGTCACAATACCTCCTTTACATAACAGAAGATAAAAACAGTAAAAAGAAACATTGATATAAATATTTCTGTGGCTTTATAAGTACAAAATTCTAGAACGACCTTCCGCGCTGAAAGCAAAATAGGAAATATTCTAAAACCGATGTCCGCTCATTCAGGAAGTGCCCATAACCTATGAAGGGAGATTTCACTCTAGCAATTAACAGTTAAACTAGAAAGAATAACTTCTACTTTATCGTAATTTTATTTCATTCACTTTCATTACATAATTACACATACTTAGTATTATGTTAATCGAATATTCAATGTTTAGATTTAATCGTTCCTTATTCCGATAGGTTAATTAAAATTCTCTTCCATGCTAAGATCATTATTTTACGTTCGTTAACCTTGTAAGGCGACGGCATTGCGCACCAGTACGTAACCCATACAATATTGAAGAATTCGAAATTTGAACTTGACTTGAAGTTCACCACACCATGTACTTTACATTTTAAGAGTTTATATTTATTTCCTGCTGTTAAGTTATTTTTAATTCAGCAAGGAAAGTTGACAATTTTTGTTAAGGTTAGGTTGACCATACCTATACGAGTTGTTCGAAAAAGTATAACCCCAATTACAGAATAAATTCGTAATAATACGGTACAAAGCGATAATAGTATAAAAAAAAATTTAATTTATGAATTAACAAGAATAAGAAAATACGATACTCAATAATAAAGAATAACAATATACATAAAAAAACAAATATATTATAATAATAAATAAGCACTAGAGCCATTTAATTTCTAATAGCATGGCTATTAAACTTGCTCAAATAAACCGCAAAGCCTAGTTCAAGACAATATCTATTATACGTACTACACTTTGAATATACAGGGAAGTGTTGGTAATAAATAATAATTCGTTCTAGCAAAATTATCACTGCTGTTTATATTCAAGAAAAACTACGTTGATGTGATTAATCGTTTAATAACAATAATTTAAGTTTTTAACTTTTCTTCAGAAGTATTTTTAAAATTATACTACATATGGCATCCTGTCATAAGAAAGTTTTTTTATCTAACACCTGTCAATTAATTCTTTATAACTATGGCGATTTTAAACAAGAAAAGTAACAGATTACCCACTAGTGGGTATAATTTTGAGAAAAGTCACTAGTGAGTAATTTTATATTTATAATAATAATAATAATAACACACAACACCAGGGTAACTACTTCGAATGACAATTTAATTTAGAAAATTTAAAGCACATGGTCAAATAATATTTCTTTAATAAATTTTACATTTATTAAGAAATAAATAAATAAAATAAATATATCATCACGCCTTTTACCCATTATGGGTGTGGCACTCTGCTTACGCAGTTCGCGGTAGGTGATATTTTTGCGTATGAAATGCGGTTACCAGCCGTCAAGTCATAGTCCCCAAAGTTGTTAGTGGAGGAGGAACCACAGGGGTAAATTTAAATTGGTAACTGTATGCTGTGGGATTCGAACTGAGGATCTCACGATCCACAGTCCGATGCGTTACCACCGAGCTATTTACCCCATGTACATTTATTTAGAGATGTTGGATAAAACTGTTTACTTTACACGTAGGGAAAGTGGAATTGCCCACTCGATAAAATTAGCACACTCAGCCTTCGGCTTCGTGCGCTAAAATTTATTTCGTGGGTAATTATTTACTTTGCCACTAGTAAAGTAAATAACTATTATCTATGACCGTTGTTAAAAGTGGCTATTTTAACGGTTGCTTAGCAAATTAAAAGTGTCACTTTCTGACACTAGTGTTAAAAGTAACATAGCAACGGGTCAAAAGTGATTTTACTGTTACTTTTAACATGTTGCTAGCGATTTGTATCAATAAATCAACAAATATTACTCCAGCTGTCAGAATATCATTCTACATTTTTTAGTACTTACAAATACACTAGGAAGATCGTAAATAATATTTTGTATGATATACGTGTTAAAAATGATTTATTTCGTTCGTGGGGTTGTTTCACTCGGCTACGCCTTCTTCTTCTTAAAGATCTTAATTACACTTTAATTTTATTCCCATTTCGAATTTCCACTGACTGCACCTATGTCAAATGTTGATAATGACATTCATACTGACGTGCATAGTTACCTGATGATATTTGTAACAATTGTTTGATTCGATATTTGTCAAATTTACAATTCTTTTTAAGTAGCTTGTACGGCTTTACCGCTTTACGAAGAGCCGTACAATATTTTTGCATTATAGGATTGTCGAGTCAAAATGAATCAAAGAATTGTTCTACCTAAAGCTTATCACCACTTTTACAAACATTCTGTATAATAATACCAAAATCTGGTGTGACCATCACGCAACTTTCTGATGCACATAAACCCATATTTGATGTACCAACACATAAATGCCCGCAAATTTTAATTTGTGAAAGGTACAAAGTATAAAATAATATTTATTATATTACACTACATCTTTTAGAATACAACAAAATTTATGAGGTATGCCCAAAAAACCTGATAGACCTTCAAGTAAACTACCACTTCCGGTGGATGAATTGCTACTAAATTCTAATCAGCTCGAAAATTTGCCCTCCAAATCTTAAATATTTTATTTAATATGTTTACAAATCCGTATATTATGGTAATAAGTTATTTAACATTGACAACCTATGTTGCATTTTATCTGGAACAGTATGGTAATGTTTCGGGTATCTATTTTTTAAAGGACATAGGAAATACAAAGTTAAAATTTTCATTAGGCAATAGTTTGTTCCTTATGAATTTTAGAACAAAAACTAGAAAAAAAGTTCAGAAACAAAAGCATTAAATGAACCTTAATTTATTGGTATAATACATTTCTGTCAACTGTCAAACTTAATCAATACGACTGTTTGAATTTTGTTTTGTTAATCATGGCACTCTGTAAATAATGAAAAATTATAAAATTTATATTGAACTATCGTCAATAGTATTTACCTCCCGCATATATTATACTGGGTGTATAATTGAAATGTAAAATATAGGGACCAATGCTATTTTTTGATATTGCTGTAAATTTTTACCTTTTCTTTTTTTTTGCAAAAGAGTAAATACAAAAGTTATTCAGAATTTAAAAATGCCTGCAATTATGTCCATATGGTTATCTAAATATTAATCAAATTAATAGTTATTTATTTTACAAGTGGGCAAAGTAAGGAATTACCCACGAGAGAAATTTTAGCACACGAAGCCGAAGGCTGAGTGTGATAATTTTATCGAGTGGGTAATTCCACTTTGCCCACGTGTGAAGTATAACGTTTTATCCAACACATATACTTCACATTTCATAAAAAAATTTTTAGGGTTATTTATTTAACAGAAAGAAATGGAAAGAAATGAATTCTCCATATCTCTACAATCGTCTGCGAAATTTCTACAGAAATGTAATAAATGTAATAAATAAATCTAAATCTGTTTTATGAAATGTCAAATATTTTTCATTGTTTAATGTTCCAAGGCCGTGTTACAATTTTTGAAATAAATATTGATTTTAATTTGAGTGATATATCGTAAAATACTAACATTTATGTTACCAAGTGGGTCTTATTGCATGCATTTGTAAATTATGAACTCTTTTATTTACACTTTTGCTGTAAAGTGAATAAGTAAAAAATTACAGCAATATAAAAAAATAGCATTGAAATCCCTATATTGCACATTAGGATCTTTCACCATTTAAAAAAAAAAAAATTTTATGGAACTTTATTTAAATTGAAGACTACACTTTTAAAAAGTCTTAATTGTTATTCATTAAGCCACTATGATTTTTTTTAAATGTTGTGTCATTGTAGAGGTGTTGCTGGATCTAAAACAGTAGAGATTTAAATAATTTTTATTACATAAATGTTCTATTTTATTGTAATAATAATAATAAAATAAGTAAAAAAATATATGACTACAATTATTTACAATCTGTACTGTTTTAGATCCAGCAACACCTCTACAATGACGTCCAACATTTAAAAAAAAAATCGTTGTGGCTTAATGAATAACAATTAAGACTTTTTAAAAGTTTCATAAAAAAATGGTGATAGACCCCATTCTACAAATATACGAGAGGAAAAAACAATTGACGATAAAATTTTGACGTCTCTTCACTGAGACCTTAAATTTGATACCAAATAACAGATTTGTTATGCAATATAAAATACTTAAGATATAGTGAAGTTACATTATCATGTTTCTAGTCAATTTTTTATAAATTGTGAAAACTCAATTTAATGCATAGTATCTATTATTTTATATCTCAATCTCAATAGATAGGTAGATGTAGCCAGATAAAATAACTATACCACTGAAGTGTTATTTCCTGCCATTTCTCAAATAAATGAATCATAAAAATGATTTTTCAATTTCGAATACATCCTTTTGATTAATTTCACAACTTTGATACTGATTAAAACCTTTCTCAAATAAAATGAAAGCAAAACCGTGCAGCTACGTAAAATAAGTAAATTTTTATTTCGTGTACTGGTATTTTATATTCTTTGTATATTTCTCTTTTTGAAGCATAGTTGAGACAATTTTTTTACAACTGTAGAATCAAAATTCGACTGCAACGCTCTTGTGATAAAAGCTGGTACTACAAAGTCTGTTTTTAGTACCTATAAAGAGTTGTTTGCTGTCGAAAGTTCTAGAATTACCTATTTTATAGGTATAAATATGTTTCAAATAGAAGATGCTGAGAAATATATTACCTGAAAATTTCTTTTGGTGCATTTTCATTTGAAATTATACAGAAAAGTAGGACAGAATTAAAGCAGTTTTGTTAGTATATCCAGAACTGAGCTAGCAGTACCTTAATATATATATATATTTTTAAAGTGGCCCTTTTAACGTTTGCTCAGCAAGTTAAAATTGTCTCCTTCTGACACTAATGTTAAAAGTAACATAGCAACGTGTTAAAAGTGATTTTATTGTTACTTTTAACATATCATTCTACATTTCTTTATTTACTAATACACTAGGAAGAACGTAGATAAAATTTTGAATGATATACGCGTTAAAAGTGATTTATTTCGTTGGTGGGGTTGTTTCACTCGGCCTCACCTCGTTTCAAAAAATTCCCCACTTACTCATAAAATATCTCTTTTAACACTTATATCATACATAACTATATTTATCGATATTTAGAAATTTTAGTTTTCTATTTCTTCAGAAAATATTTTGTTTACATTTTAGTAAAATAAAATTCAATTATCCAAAGTTATCGACTGTTGTTTAAAGACTTAAAAGGTATATCGTACTGTCACCATTTCAAGTAAATACAGATCAAGGTATTTTACTTTTTACTTTTCACATATTACTCAATAAAAATAAAATGGAAATTAATTTTGCAATGCAACATCCAACTGTATTTATTTTGAATCGAAAACATACATATTTTTCTAAAGGACGTTTTCTATAATACGACCAAGCTACCTTGATCCTTTCGTACATACAGCTGTGTAAAAGAAAAAGGATTTATGTAAACTTGTCAGAAGATAGGTTTACCACAATTTGTTTGAGACAAAATATCATTATCATTAAAAAGTCTTAATTGATATTCATTAAGCCACAATGATTTAAAGAAAATGTGACGTCATTGTAGAGGTGTTGCTGGATCTTAAACAGTACAGATTGTAAATAATTGTAGTCATATATTTTTTTACTTATTTTATTATTATTATTACAATAAAATAGAACATTTATGTGACAAAAATTACTTAAATCTCTACTGTTTGAGATCCAGCAACACCTCTATAATGACGTCACAATATTTAAAAAATCATTGTGGCTTAATGAATAACAATTAAGACTTTTTTAAAATGCAGATAGTCTTCAATTCAGATAAAGTTTCATAAAAAAAAAAAAAAAATGGTGAAAGACCCCAATAATCGAAAAAATTGAAATAATGGGAATATATTTGCACAGGATAAATAGCTCCGTGGTAACGTGTCGGACTGTGGATCGTGAGATCCTTAGTTCGAATCCCACTGCCGACAGTTACAAATTTAAATTTACCCCTGTGGTTCCCCCTCCACTAACATCCTTGGGGGCTATGAGTTGACGGCTGGTAACCGCACTTCATACGAAAAAATATATCACCTACCGAGATCTGCGTAAGCAGAGTGCCACACCCGTAATGGGTAAAAGGCGTGATGATATATTTATATTTATTTTTATTTATTTAGGAGTAAAAAAAATAGTATTGAAATTTATATACGTCACATTTCACTCATTTCAGTTCTATACCCGATATAACTATAGTATATTGTACAACGAGCATGGAATGGTACTCATTTCCTGCGAGTATGAAAGTTTGTAATGCTGCAAATCATACGAGTATGAAATGGACATTCCATGCGAGTTGTACACTATACTTTTTCTACGACCAAGATATTATTTCCTAATTAATTTATATTTTAACAATAAATTTGTCCCGCTTTCACCATTCCAATATTTGACAATTCTAAGTAAGTATCCTAGCAATGGCACCCGTACTTAAAATACTTAAATGAACTGATTCTGTATTGAAATACAAAAAAATTCATTTCGCACGATGCTTGCATTGTACCTCATATCCCTGGCAACAACAAACATACAATGAGCAGATTTCTCTGGTCGTAGAAAAAATAGAATGTAGAAGAATAAACAAACAAAAAAGAGATTTTGAATTTTAATAAATTCATAGTATGATTGACAGAATGTAATAAAGAATAATTACAGTTATAGTGTTTAAAAATTATGCACAACTGCCCTAAAATTATTAATAATTACTTTTCAACTTTACTACGAATAAAATATGCAAATAACTCCAATCTCGCATTTTTTACAATGATATATTAGCGCCTAATAAACAACTCACTTTCTAAATCATTTTTTAACATA
This sequence comes from Poecilus cupreus, assembly GCA_963942605.1. Lineage (NCBI taxonomy): Eukaryota > Metazoa > Arthropoda > Insecta > Coleoptera > Carabidae > Poecilus > Poecilus cupreus. Next base: position 10,597,079 of record OZ012722.1, read on the forward strand.
GAAGTAATTAATTCATTAATATGTAAGTCTGGTAAAATCCAAATTACGAATGTTGCAATGCTAGCAACAAATTCATCAGGCTCTGTTCATGCAGCAAGGAGTGGAACAAGGTTACGTAGGTTATGGTTTACCAGTGTGAAGTTGGCGATTTTACCTTTCAGAGCGGTAAAGTCCACAGAGAATGATAATGAAGTTGCAGTCGGACGACGACCTACGGCTATGTTCAAGTTTATTAAAACACGCGACATTGATGATTGCTGATTGTTTTTGGTTTGTTTACTAAGTCAGGGCCGGCCTCAAAGCGATTTGTTCAAAGTATTTTAATTATTTTGCAACAATGTTGCACTAAATTTGTCTCATTAAATTTTTATTCATTCACTTGTTCGGAATACGAATGAAACAACTAGGTTTAATAAATAATTATTATTTTAATTTTAATTTAGATTTTAAAGGGTCATGTTACCGAGCTGAATAGATTTTTTGATCAATCCTGTAATCGGAAGTGGTAGTTTACTTGAAGGCCTATCAGGTTTTTTGGGCATATCTCAATAAATAATTGATTTAGGGTAAATTTTGTGATATTCAAAAATATGTAGATTATTTCACTCATTACAAATTTGACCAATCAGAATGTCTCATTTTCCATTGTTGTGCATTTTAGATAAGTGATTAAACAGCACCATGCTATTTATTCGTGATTAAATTGAAGCTAGCTTTTATATGCAAATTTTGAACATTTTGAAGGCATATTTAGCCGGATAATTAGTTGTAGAAGCAAGATACTTACATGTTTTTTATCTTTACTGGTATTCTATGTCTTTAAACATGCTGAATTATTCAATTCAAGCTATTTTTATTTACAAATTTTTGACATTTATTTGACAAATAAAAAGAAAAACAATCATTTGCCATAGTTGCACTATAACAACATAATTTTATGGTGCTTTTTGTTTATTAGTGTACCGATTTATTTATGTGATAATGTGTCAAAATCAACATTTAGTGCAATTTCTTCGGCAAGTATTAAAGTTCATGCTATGAATTCATGAAATAATCTTGACATATACCCCTCGTACTAAAAAATTGAATCGATTAAATTTGATGTCTAGCTTATTTATAAAATTTTGCTTTTAAAAAAAGTGTTATCGTACATAATAATTTAAGATAAAACTCCTCGACCTGCGGGCTCGAGATTTTTCAAATTATTATGTACTCAAACACTTTTTAAACAAAATTTTATTCCTAAGCTAGACATGTCAAATTTAATCGATTAAATTCTTAGCACTCGTGATATAACTATTGAATAATATTGGCTACAATTTTTATTTGAAACTTTTTTCTTTATTTTGTACCGCATAACATCTATCATGAAAATTAAAAAAGTAGATTTTAAATTTTTTGTATATGTTCTATAGGAACACGTGTTGATCACTTACTCAAAGATGTTTGTGTGTGTGTGACTAAACAATAAAGGATAAAATAACAAAACTAAATATGTAATTACACAATGGGGTCGTTTACTAGAGTCACAAAATGGCAAATAAGTCATTTATATTATGACTAGACCCAAAAACATCGTACTAGATATAATAGAAGTTTAAAAAAACTTAACTATTAAGATATTTGAGTGTTTAAGACATTTATAATGACGTCAAAGTATTATGCCGTATATCTATCCTATTCCGAATTCTTTGTACTTCTCTTATTATTTAGCTGTCAAATTGCCGAAGTGTCAAAATAGTTGACAACGAATTTGAAGGTTTTTATGTTTTACTTTGAATTCGTAAGTATATTTTAAATACATACATAATATATTATATATTTCTAACTAATAAATATTACTTTATGTCGACTCAACGAAATTAAAGACATGTTGAATGACATAGGTTAGCAAAATTTATCAGTGTTAGTCAAACATTTGACTAAAATAATCTTACAGTTTATTCAAGTTTCTTCTTGAAATAAATGGAATTCATGTATATTTTAATTACTTACCACGAAAAGTTATTTTAATTCCATTTAAATAATTTTTAAACAATAAAATAGAACATTTATGTGACTACAATTATTTACAATTTCTAATGTTTGAGATCCACCAACACCTCTACAATGACGTCACAACATTTAAAAAAAATTATTGTGTCTTAATGAGTAACAATTAAGACTTTTTAAAAGTGTAGATAGTCTTCAATTTAGATAAAGTTTCATAAAAAAAAATTAAAAATGGTGAACGACCTCATTACACAAAACAATAATTTATTTTAAAAATGGAATCAGCTGTGAAAATAACTTATTTGCCATTTACTAATACACTTATTTGAATAAGAAAAAGTCATATGTTGACCACACCATATTTATTTTATTATTACTTATTGTCAAGTTGTAAAAATCTTTTAGTTTCTTTCCTTAAACTTTTCCAGTTAAATACATAATAATATTCATAGTTTATGCATAATTAAAATTAAATATTCTAGGTAAAATATTATCTCAAATTTATTTCATTACATCAATCAAGTACTTAATTGAACGATAACTGGAAAATTTCTATGTTTTCCCATCTCATTATAATCTAACTAGAACTAATAGAATATTTATGACAGCTTATTTCTTTGTCGATTTGCAATAATATTCCATGATGTTTAATATTTCTTATCAGTTTCGTTGTTTATGTTCATGATTGATTGCAGAAGAAAGTAATGAATGCAAATTTATGTAAGTTCAACTCTTACATCAATAAACTTCGTGAAAATATTCTAATATTTCAATTTATTGTTGTTGAGTACTAAATATAGACAATTTTATTGATAAGGCGATAGTCACTTCCACACGTAATATGTATAATGTAATTGCTTTTTCGCTTTTTAAGGAACGTTGAAGAAAGTTATAATAATAATAAATATTAATTGAAATTACTTTATTGTTTCTAACGGGTTGAACATCCTTTGATATGCCCAGCATACGTCATGAACAGTGCATAATAGTTATTTATGCATCAAGGCACTGAAGTTTAACTTTTTATTAAGAATATGGAATTTAGTTGCCGAGGCCCTTAGTGCCGAGGAAAATAAAGCATGTGAGTGATAAAAAGAAACTTCAGTGCCGAGGTACATATTAAGTTTTATTTGAAATCGAAAATTAGAAAAAACTAAAAAATTATATTATAGGTTAAGTGTATATATCTGTCAGTTGTCAATTAGAACTGACACTCAGTGTTGCCAACCTCGAACATTGAAGTTATCTTAAATAACACTCAAAATTATGTGTTTTGTCCTCAATTTCTTCATCGGAATTAATTAGTTAATTCTTCTTGCACATATTGTTTCATTTTACGTATAAATTTACTACAATACTTCATATATCTGTCAAAATTATCCTACTTATACAATAATTATTTTACGGTTGCCAACACTGTGTTGCTCAAAATCGTCGTATAATGAGTATAAAAAGTGTATCTTAAATCGAAAGGGGTACCTTTTCATTGAAATAAAAATAATAAGTTGTTTAAAAAAACTCATCCTGTTTATATATAGGATTTGAGATCAACAATAGCAACTTATTATTTTTATGTACTTGAATAACTTTTATTTTTTTATAACTTTAGACAGACATTTGAAGGTTTTGGCAATCTTTAAACGCTTCAAATTTGATGCTAGATGTCTAAAATAAATAAATAAATAATTATTATAAGAAAGTTGTGTGGTGTCCACACCAGTTTTTAGTATTCAGCAGTGAAAGTATCTCAGTTTTTTATGATATTTCATTGTAATTATTACCAATAATTTAACTTTTAAACTAATTTGTTTTTAGGCGTAATTCTTGAACGTGCCTTTAAACCTAACATTAGTATTTGTAATACTTTGTGTATTACATAATTATTGACAAACAGTATTTCAAAAAAGTAATACATATATTAACCGCAAGTGTAACAGTAATAAATAAATGATTAAAAAAACTACAGGAAGAAAATATTTTTAGCTAATTATATCATAAGGTCATTGATTGATTCTTGCTGAAAAACAGTCTAGCAAATTGGTTATTTTATTTTATACGCATAAAGGAATGTATTAAACGATATATAAATATATGTAAATATAACTAATTTTGACCTTTCGCGAAATAATAAATAAGTTACCTTGATTTAAAAACAATAAAAGGTTGAATAACTATAAATGAACATTCTTTTTTCTGCAAAGCAAGGTTTAAACCAATTTTATCCAGTTTGTTATGGAAAGTTATGCAGGTAATAAATTAAATATTGAATAGTCTGTTATCTAAAATATTTTGTTTATATAACAATCACTATAAAAACTACAAGTGGAATTCGAACCATTTCAGTAAAAGTGTTTCATTTTTTGTTGAATTTCAAGAATCATCTTAGAGATAAGCAAACAAGAATAGAAATGACGCGCTGGTTTGTATTTTGTCTGTAAGGTTTCTTCTATTTATTGAAACCTTATTTTCTGTTTCCTCATGCACTTTTTAATTAATTTAATTCCGCAGAAATAACAAAAACAAATGCAAGGGCCATGAAACAATTGTTTACATAATTGTTTGTAACAATCAAGGAAACAAAGTATTATATCGATTAGTAATGAATACAATCTTGGGCAGAGAAATTGTATTGAATATTTTCTACAATAATTATATGAACCAATCATTTGATTCAGTTTCAATTACGTACTTATTACTGCAAAATTTAGAACAATATCCTAGGACAATTTTAAATGAACAACTCCCGTTACAACCATGTGTGACAAAATATTGATTACTTATTGTATTTTTTGTTTACAATTTATCAAAAATTGTAATTAAATTTTTGTATTAGCTCATTTCGGATACAGTTTAACAACGGTATATTGTGTTACTAGGAGTAAATATGATACTTTATGTGCTGAGCATGTAAGTTTGAACGACGAGCGAAGCGAGTCGGACAATTACAAAAAATGCTCAAAATATTAATAAATATTCTGTTTATTTGTTTTATTCTTAACTGTCAAATTATTGAATTACAACCTTACTATTTTTCATAATATTTTACTGTTTCTTACTTTGCATAAAAGTGTCTCCTTGGTTACCCTTTTACTCCGGCGGAAATAAATGAACTTCTGCTTGAAGAATATAAATAAGAATGTATGTTTATGACGTTTGAAGAAAAAAGTATATTCTGCATTAAGGGAAAGAAGTGTATGTTTTTTTCCCGCGGAGTAAATTAAAGCACGAGCCGTAGACGAGGGCTTCAATACGACAAGGAAAAAAACACACTTCTCTCCTACGGTGTATATACTATTTTTTTTTACGACCCCATATATTTATTATGATTATTTATTTCAAAATTATTTGATTTGTAATATAATTTATCCAACACTTCTCAATAAATGCTCTATATAACTATGGCGATTTTAAACAAGTAAAGTAACCGATTACCCACTACTGGGTATAATTTTGAGAAAAGTGACTAATGAGTAATTTGCTATTTATAACAATAATAATAACATACAACACCTTGGTAACTACTTCGATTGACATTTTAATTTAGAAAATTTAAAGCATATGCCACTGTCAAATAATATTTCTTTAATAAATTTTGCATTTATTAAGAGATGTTGGATAAAACTTTATACTTCACACGTTCACACGTGACAAAGTGGAATTAACCACTCGATAAAATTATCACACAGCCTAGTAATTCCTTACTTTACCCACTTGTAAAGTAAATAACTATTATGATCGTTACCTTTGATTTATTTAATTTTGTTCATTTTACATATTATTGGAGCACGTTCCTCACGACGGGAGAAAAATGTACAATTCTCCCGTAGATATAAAATTGGCTGTTTCTGCCATGATTTTGGTATCTTAGAAACTGAGTTTCTCTCCCGGTCGTGATAAAAATATATTTCGGGTCCATTATTTTGCAGATAATTTGTACTCAACATTGTAGCTTTTTAGTAACAATTTTTTGACAAATGGAATGACAAAATAATGTACTGGTAAATTTTTGGCTATCTATATATTACCTATGAATAATATTTATCGATAAATACGTTAAATTAGTTCACTGTTTCGCCGCTTGGTGCGTTTACGCTTGACAGTATTTTCAAAATATTACTTGGAATTTATTTTCTCAGTATTCAAGTTAATATATTGCAGTTTATTATACAGTTTTTAAATACATGTAGCATATTGTCCTCAATAGTTCAATGTTATCATTATTGACATAATACTTTACAAGTACTTTACTAAATATGTATATAGGTAGTTGTCCAGTTTTACATTATAGAATACAAGTGGAACATTATCGAATATATTTACGAACAGTATTCTGAAAAATGTTAATAATTTTTTCTTACAAGTTATAGTTATCTAAATTTACATTCTTAAAAATATTTTTAAACTTTATTGATGCTTGTAATTGACTGTTAGCTATTTTTAACTTGTTTACTTACTAAAAATGAAAGTGCGAATAAATTATGTACATGTAATTAATTCTTAAGTATGTTAATATGAGTATAATATAAGGGCGATAATTTTAGGTCCCGAGACACATACAAAATACCAATATCATTTTGAAATTTCATATTTGAAATTTGGAAGTTGAAAGGTACATATTTCAGTAAATAATTGATTTCCCTAGGGAGTATTTGTCATTTTTTTTTCTCGGTAAATAAAGAAGCACATTTAGTACTGATTGTGAATAGAATAAAATTAACTTTATTTAAAATCGGCACAAAAATCGCCATTAAAAGCTCAGAAATCGTCACTAAAGTAACCCATTATACGACGATTTTGAGCATCCCAGTGTTAGCAACCGTTAAATAAGTATTGTACAATTAGGATAATTTTGGCAGATATATTGATGTACTATAGTAAAATTGGACGTAACATGAAACAAAATTTGCAAAAAGAAATAACTAATTAATTCCGATGACGAAATTGAGGACAAAACACATAATTTTGAGTGCTATTTACGATAACTTCACTTCTCGAGGTTGGCAACACTGACTGTCAGTTTCAATTGACAACTGACAGGTGTATAAACTTAACCTATATTGTAATTTTTTTACAGTTTTTACGAATTTTAGATTTAAAATAAAACTTAATATGTACTTCGACACTGAAGTTTCTTTTTATCACTCACATAGTTTATTTTCCATGGCCCTACGGGCCTCGGCAACTAAATTTCATATTCGTTATTAAAAATTGAACTTCAGTGCCTTGATACATAAATAACTATTATTTATCAATTATATATAAAAGTTATTATATATTTGTTGGATGCGGGACTATTTACTTTATTTAAAATACAATAACATATTTCTAAATGAATCGATTAAATAGATACATATTTATCCTTGTAAAGTACATTGAATTTAACGGAAACTGTGGTTTGTAGTAGAATACCCATTTTTTATCATTGTATTAATTCAGTGATAAAAAACTACAATGGAAAATAACATTGTCCTCTGAATCTAATACAAAATACCTTTCATTAGCATAAGTGTCAATATATCTACAGAAATATTTGAGATATGCTTATCTTCTTTGTTTACAATCTGACTTGCAATAAATCCAAATATTTCATTGAGGCTTTAAAGAATTTAAAAGCAAATAATAATAATGATTGTGTAACAAATCTTAAACAAAACAGATGATTTTCAAATTTTTGTTTGTACAAAAGATATTTCAAATTTAGTTAATTTAAACACAAACAATTTTTTGGCAATTAAACAAAAACGGATACCAAATATTTGTTTACACAACAATCCTAATTTGCATTCCCTGTAATTAAGTAATTACATGCAAAAATCTTTTGTCTTTAACCGGCATGCGAAACAATGAATCACTCAATCAATCTGAATACAAACGAACAAAATACTAAATAAAATAATTGGTTCAGATTTTAATCTTCTGTCATCTATTACGCATGGTTTTAGTCTTTGTAGAAGTGAAGTCTGGTATAAATAGCCGGAGATAATAATTAATAAAACAGTTCAATTTATGACACAGTTGGATCATCTTGAAATAGTTGAGTTTTGACAGATGAGATAAGAAAATGTGTGACGAGAAGACGACGCTGCTAAAGAAATACAAAACGACTAAACAATCATGGATAAGTACGATAAAGTAATTAATAAACTATTTTTATTATTCTAGGAATATTTAATGATTGCTGGACATCGCAATATGGATAATATGCTAATATATGCATTATACAATGTGTACATAATATGATGATGCGTCATTATTATATTACGTTGAGATTAACAAATGTAATTCAACTGTCATAGATTGTTTAACAATGTATAACAAAAACGCAGAATAGTATGTATACTTTTGAGGTTATCAGAAATTATAAAGAATTATTTGTACATTTTATACTAATGATCATAAGAAACTATTGCTTATACTTTTACTGGTTTAAATAAATAAATAATTATTCTGTAATTTGTTATTTTCCTTGTTTAAAATAATAATAAAAATAGTCATAGTTATAGAGCATTTATTGAAAGGTGTTGGGAGATGCGCCATAGAGATTTCAATATTAATTTTGAAATATTTAAATATTAGCTTCCCTAATTATTTATTAACAAAATAGATAAATAGTTTTTTTTTTGTAGAAAAAATAAATCTACATCTAATGATATCCTAATTCATAACTTTTCTTTTGTCGGAAACAGGAAAAATTAATTAAACAAATGTAAATTATAATAAAATCCATGGAATTAGTAAAATTTCTTATTGTTCTTTGTTATCAGTGATCTGAACCACAAGATCAGATCACTATTTGTTATACATTGTTAAATAAAATATGTATTATACTCTGTCGTTAGTTTCAGCTAAAATGCAATATTTACTTTTCTGTTATTAATATATTACCATTGTAATAAACTGGAACGCTAACTTGTAGTCTTTTACGAAAGCTAAAACGTGCCTGAGACAGATAAACTTCTTTTTTCTATGCAGATAAATGTTGTACCAAATGCTCACCAAATAAAATGGTTACTTATATAGCTTGTACAAATTTCCGTGGCGATTGACTTGACTTGCTAATGGGATAAGCCAGCCCTAGCCAGCGGGGTGCAAGTTTGTCTGATGTTCAGGAGTGGATTATTATAATTTTTGGCTTAGATGCTTCAATCTCCGAAATTTTTAATACGATTATCTTTTCAATTGTTTCCCCGAAAACTGTTAAGTAAGATAATTTTATACAAATATACCTTCAGAAAACGACATTTAAAATTCATTTTATTAAAATTTTTCATATTTTGATATTACTTGTGTCTGTTTGTGTAAAACTCATTTGAAAATATTATCCAGTACAACCCTGTAAAGTAGTCCCTCATAAATTTCTTTAATCCTCTTTTGGAATACCTGCTGAAAAACACTAATGGAATCAATCGCCACGGAAATTTGTACAAGCTATACCTGGTAGACCCTTACAGCGGGTACCTAGAGGTTTACAGGGGTTGAAAGTATTTAAAAGCAGTAAAAATTTGTCATCGCTAAAAATTGAAACTAATATAAAATTTCTAAATACATTCTTTATATATAGTACTACAAATGGGCAAAGTAAGGAAGTATCCACGAGAGAAATTTTAGCACACGAAGCCGAAGGCTGAGTGTGATAATTTTATCGAGTGTAATTCCACTTTTCCCACGTGAGAAGTATAACGTTTTATCCAACATCTCTTAATAAAAGCAAAATTTATTAAAGAAATATTATTTGACAATGACATATGCTTTAAATTGTCTAAATTAAAATGTCAATCGTAGTGGTTACCAAGGTATTGTGTGTTATTTTTATTGTTATAAATAAAAAAATACTCAGTAGTGGCTTTTCTCAAAATTATACCCAATAGTGGGTAATCTGTTACTTTCCTTGTTTAAAATCGTCATAGTTATAGAACAGAGCATTTATTGAGAGGTGTTGGATAAATAATATTTAACAGTGTATTGATCTTGGAGGAAAGAATATAAAGGAGAGAGCGTTAGCAGTACAACAAAGACAAGTAGCCCAACAATTGGTTGTCTCTCTCGGCTCAGTCGGCTCGCATTTTCAACGTCAGTTAGCGTTTTCGTTCAGTACGTAGTATTGTTTCCCAATGAAGGAAAAATTCAAATAAAAACTTTCACAACTCTGGTTTTACTTTGAGAAATATTTGCGATATGATTATCAGTAAATTATGATGATAAATTCATTTAACATTATCAACCTTTGTTGCTTTCTATCTAGAACAATATGATGATATATTTGATTGAAATATATCTCTTAGTATACCCGAAACCAGAACACTTGTTTCCTAACAAATTAAAAGTATTTATAAAGAAATTTTCCGGCGATCGTTCTAAATATTTCAATTCACATTCCACCTTCAGTTCAAAGTGGCATACAGTCTGCTGATAACTTCATGTCCCGCTTATTTCAGATAATTTTTTGTTTAGCAATAATCCTCAAAAAACTGATTATACAAATATTTGAAGGCCAACAAAAAAAAATGTTCTCACATATTATTGTAACAACCTAATAATTATTTAATTATTTATCAAACCAAAAATTGTCGCAATTTTTATAATTATTTCTACGATTTGTGCGTAGAAGAAATAAACAGAAAAAGTGACAGTGCAAACAAAAAATTTGATATGGACAGCACACAACTTTCCGACAAATTAACTTTGAAACGGTGTGAAATAGAGAAAAAAGTTTCAAATAAAAATTGTAACCAATATTATTTTACATCATTTGATTATAACGAAATTTACTCTAACTCGATTATTAACTGAGATATGTAAAAAAGAAACTGATAGGTCTTCAAATAAACTACCACTTCCGGTTTATGGATTGCACCAAAATCTATTTATGAATTTGAAATTAATATCTTTTTTCACGACCAGGAGATTAACTCGGTTTCTATGATACCAAATTCGTGACAGAAACAGCTAATTTCATATCTACGGGAGATTTGTGTACTTTCTCTCCCGTCGTGAGGGAAAGTGCTCAATAATATGAAAAATGAACAAAATTAAACATTTTAAAGGTATCTATCATAAATTATATTACAATTCAAATAACTTTGAAATACATAAATACCATCATAACTATTGGAGTCGTGTGTACACTGCAGGAGAGAAGTGCATTTTTCCTTTATCGTATTGCAGCCCTCGCCTACGGCGCGTGCTTGAATTTACTCCGCGGGAAAAAATTAAACACTTCTCTCCCTTAATGTATAATATACTATTATTAGATTTTAAGTTTTCGTCCCAAAACAAGTACGAGAATGTAATAAAAAATTGAGTTGAAGAGATTCAGATCTGTTCGAGCTAACAATTTTATTATTTTCTATCCAATAACAGCTGCTATCACAAACATTGTTTGTAAATAAAAAAGCGATCTCTATCTGTAGATAAGGTTCAAGAACGTTTTAAAAATCGCAAATCTTTGGTAATTAAAAGTACTTGAATCCAGTTTTTGTAGTATTAAATCTAGATTTCGCATTTTTTTGCAATCTTTCTTTGTAATTGGCCTATGATATCATTGTGTTATCTTTTTGACACTTGAATTTATTTATCCTACACACTTATTCTAGTAATATATTCATAAATCTTATTCATAGCAGTAATAAACACTGAATATCTCATAGTTTTAGAATTCTATTGTTAATTTTTTATCGTTTTCAAGAATTCTTGATAGACATCTTAATTTTTTTTATTATTATTATTAGAGAGCGGATCATATGCAAAGTGTATATATTTTAATTTTTGTATTTCTTTAAATAAAATCAATTGTCTGGACGTATTACATTGATTAGAGTTAATTAATGCTAATTACTAATTGCATATATTGCATATTTGGGCATTCTTATGCATTACAAAAGTTGCATGTAATTGCATATTTTAATATTTGTAAGACCTTGTCGAGTGATAAACAATCTGAAATTTCTGGTAATGCACATTGATAATTCCCAAATATTGGAGGAGGCCGCAATAAATAGAAGAATGCAACGGATAAACAATAAATAATACAATAAGCAAATATATAAACCAATAAACTCTAATATTTCTAGGGAAATCCCTGTAACGGTAACGGTAGGTATTCATTGTATACACGAATGTTGGTAAAAGTGGGTACAATGAATATAAGACCGAGAATTCTCAGCTGAATATATCTTTTACTTATGTTTCACTTATCATTTTTTTAGAAAATTTTGAATAATTTGTTAATGTAATTATGTAAATATATCATAATCTTATAATATCAAGTTTCTAGACTTAGTTTATATGTATATTAGTAGTATATTTGTTAATTGTGAATCAGGATTAAGACTGCATTGTGCAATAAAAATCATAATGCATTCATTTATACTTTTTATCTAATAATTTAAGATTATTTTGCATATTTTCTTACATATATTGTCATATTTTTGCATATATAGTGCATATTTTCCAAAAAATCTGTGCATATATATTCGCATATAATTCAGTTTTTTCGTGCATATAATCCGCTCTCTAATTATTATTAAGTGGTCTCAACTGCTAAGGTTATATGTCGCCTCGAAATCTCGTTTTCGGTGGTTTGACAACGACACGTAGCGGGCACCCATCCAACTATTAGCCGCGGGCATCATTGCTTAACTTGCGTTATCCAGTGATCCGGCTTTAACGCTACCTGCCAAGCCGTTGCCTCATTTTTATTTACTTTAATAATACTTACTGTGTGTAACAATAAATTTACCCATTTCTGGGTACTCTGTAGTGGATTTCACTAGTATTTAACTCCACCGGAAATGCAGTTACCACCTGTCAAAACAATATTAGTTTATACTCTATTTGATAATGAGAGAAAGGTAATAAATTTAAATTTGCAAGAGTAGTTTTGGATTTTTTCAGCTATGCGGTATATATAGCCACTAGAAAACTATACTTATTTATCACTCTCTTTCATTCCCAAATGGAATATAGTTACGAACTACGCAGACACATTTCACAATGTAATTATTTCTATGTTGAAAATTATAAATATTCATTGATAATAAGATTAAAAAATTCTTCGGAATGCAGTCGATCATCGCAATTTCTTTATTCATTGATAGTACTCGTGCTAAAGATTAAAGCGATTTGTAATTTGTTTGTTTGTGAAATCTGCGATTATGAGGAATTAACCTGAATTAAACTCTGTTATTTCTGATAAAGAGACTGCTACTGTTGCCAGTTGCATTTATGATTTATTGAACCGTTATCTTAAAACCAGTGGAAAATTTAATCAACTTTAAGAGTTTCTAAAAAATTCCAATTGATATCTGAAATATTTAAATTTTAAAAATGTGAAACAATTATTGATTATTAGATTTATGAGTGCTTCTTTCTTTTGAAATGTAACAGTTTCTTATCTGTCAAATACCCTGGACAAATAGAAAAATATTCTTTAGTTTTTTATAGTTTTATTTGAATGTATTTGACGATTTTTAACCGATGAAAAATGGAGGAGTTCTCAACTTTTTACAGGGTTGTCCGATTTTGATGATTCTTTTTTTATTGGATAGGATAGACCTCTAAGTTAGTCCCATTTGAAAAAAAAAATCCACCCTTAAGGGTAGAAAAATAGGAGGTGAGTGATTGTTCACTCACTGAATTTTTACCTGTTAATCAATTATACAACGCATAACTTTGTACTGGGTTATCTAGTGTTTCACAAGAATCAAAATATACTCTTGATCTTGTCTTGAAATCAAGACGAAAAGTATTTTTTATTTCCCAAGACAAGGCAAGAAAGTATCATCAAGAATTAAAATTTTTTGTCAAGAAATCTTGATGTATTGATAATACATTTTTCAATTCCGCATTTATGATTAAAATATAAAATTTGTATTGAATTTTTCAGTAAAGTTTTATTGAATAGGGTATACTTGCCTAAAAGTTGGCTCCCTTTGAATTTGAAAAAAAATTCCATCCATAAGGTACCAAAATAAGTAATTGCAAAAAATAAAAAGTACGTTTATATGTATTTATATTCGACAAGCAGAAGTTCAATTTTGTGGCCTCTGGCGTAAATGTGTCTCTTCTACTCCGGCGGCGGACAAAGTAAAATATTATGAAAAATAGTTAGGTTGTAATTCAATAATTTGACAGTTAAAAATGAAACAAATAAACAAAAATAATACACAGCATATTCTATAGCAATTGGAAATGCTTGTTAAGATAGAATATTTTTTGAAGTTTTGGGCATTTTTTAATTATTTAGGTATAAATATATTTTCTATGTTTAAAGAAAAAATAGTTAATGTGATACTTTGGGTACTTCGCATGTAATTGTCCGACTCGCTTCGCTCGTCGTTCAAACTTACATGCTCATGACACAAAGTATCACATTTACTCCTAGTAACACAATATACTATTTAACAAAAAATAAGACCGACAAAAGAAAATCTGAATAGCGAGAAATAAAATAAACCTTTTTAGTCTTAATATCTAAGCTCCTCAACTAATGTAACTAATTTTGAGTCGGCGTTCGTTGATTGTTTGACGACAATATTTTGTTAAAAAAAAAAATTATCAACATAAATGTTCGATCTCTATGAATTCAGTCTTTTAGAGTACGCCGTAGCAAACATTAATTGCACTTTATTATTTATCATTTATTACTGCAGCTCATTTCCGAATGGACTATAGCAGTTGAAAATACAAAAATGTAAGTTCTAATCTAATTTATTGTGTCCTGTTTCAGGTTTTGTGATACCACAACGTTACGTGCTTGGCCTGATGGGCTTCCTCGCTGTGGTCAATGCTTACAACATGCGTGTATGTCTGTCCGTTGCAATTTCTGCCATGGCAAAACCCTTAGAAAGCAATGATTACAATAATACAGACAGTTGTCCAGCAATGAACAGTAACAATGGATCATCGGATGGTGGAAGCAGTATCCAGGTAAGAAACAAGAATTTTAATAAATCTGTTCGTGACTGGATGGATGTTTGGGAAAATAATCAAAGTCCTGGTGCGCTGACATTCAATGGGTGCTAACTTTTTTTTACAAATTTATATTTTTGACAACTTTAGAGTATTTTATAGCAAGCTTACTATTCTTTTTCCGATTAGGGATAATTAAAGTGCTTGCCATTTTATTTTTACCTCCCGCAACATCCTGTAAGGGAATCATGCTAAAAATATGGTAGTGAGTTTTTAGTGGATGAGCACGTTTTAGGGTCCCTAGAATACTGTCAGTCTGTGTGGATCTCTGGAGTTACGGTTTCTCAAAAACTATTAAATTTAAAATTTTGATTTTTTGTATATATCAATTGTATCCCCTTTGGAAGAGCTGATTAGTTTTTGGAGATAATTTAACTCCAATATAAAGTAAGCCATAAATAAAAAACAATTTTAACTACGACCGTTTTTAAAAGCGGCCTTTTTAACGGTTGCTTAGCAAGTTAAAATTGTCACTTTCTGATTCTAGTGTTAAAAGTAACATAACAAACTTTTTAAAAGTATTTTTATTGTTACTTTTAACAACACATTGCTAATGATTTGTATCCAAAAATTAACAAATATAACCCTACTAATCAAAATATCATTCTACATTTTTTATTATTTACTAATGCACTAGGAAGATCGTAGATAAAATGTTGTATGAAATACGTGTTAAAGTGATTTATTTCGTTCGTGAGGTTGTATCACTCGGCTTCGCCTTGTTTCACAAACTTCTCCACTTACTCATAAAATGGCACTTTAAAACTTTTATCATAAATAACTATTATCGTTTTGACAGCGGATAAATAGGAAGCTAACTTTTTGCAAGTGATAAAACGTTATTTACCTTTCTCCTAGCAACAAAATCAAAATACTAACTACATTAATGTCATTTGCATTATATGTCAAAAATATGATATATGATAATTGTATTTTCACCGATTGCACTTTTAAATAAACCTTTTCATAAATAATGTCGTTAAATTATCTCGCCGAATTACACTCGAGCATTTTATTTTCTTCGGATAAATTTCAGTTTGACAACTCTACCTTGTCACCTGACAGCAAGTTGACTCGAAAACTGTTTAATAAATAATCACGACACCGGAGGTGGAGTTTTATTAAAACAGTTTTCTTGTCAAATTTCTAGGTAACAAGGTTTCGTCACAAACTGAAATTTATCCGGCAAATTAAATAAGCTTTTGTGTAATGGGGTCTTTCACCATTTTTAATTTTTTTTTTTTTATGAAACTTTATCTAAATTGAAGACTATCTACACTTTTAAAAAGTCTTAATTGTTATTCATTAACTCACAATGATTTTTTTTAAATGTTGTGACGTCATTGTAGAGGTTTTGCTGGATCTTAAACAGTACAGATTGTAAATAATTGTAGTCATATATTTTTTTTTACTTATTTTATTATTATTATTACAATAAATTAGAACATTTATGTGACAAAAGTTATTTAAATCTCTACTGTTTGAGATCCACCAACACCACTATAATGACGTCACAACATTTTTAAAAAATCATTGTGGATTAATGAATAACAATTAAGACTTTTTAAAAGTATAGATAGTCTTCAATTTAGATAAAGTTTCATAAAAAAATTTTTTTTTTAATTTGTGAAAGACCCCATTACAGCTGATAATCCAATAACTGGAAGTGGTAGTTTACTTGAAGCCCTATCAAGTTATTTTTAAATATCTCAGTAAATTATTTATTGTTTAGGGTACCTACGATTGGGATAGTGATACCAGAGGATACATCCTGTCCTCCTTCTACTGGGGCTACGTGATCACTCATATGCCAGGAGGAATGCTAGCGGAAAAGTTCGGAGGAAAATATTCCTTGAGCTTGGGAATGTTAGGCACTGCAGTCTTCACATTGCTCACTCCTATCGTGGTGAAATATGGAGACTATCCCTGGCTGATTGCCATCAGAGTTATTGAAGGACTTGGAGAGGTAAGATAAAGAATAATAATAATATATATTTATTCTGAGCAATCAATACATGTAGTACAATAACTCAAAAGTCACAAAAAATTACAGTAGTTGCAACAATACAGGGTGTTTCAAGACTAGTGTTACAAACTTTAACAGCTTATTCCTGAGGTCGTTTTGAGCCAAAAATGTCATATGAACATATGTCCTATTCCTTCTAGTTACCAAAATACAAGAGGTTCTACAAATAACACGAAATTTTCTAATTTTTGTAATCAAGGCACTTTCGGAAAACAAGAGTTTTATTGAAAAGTCATACCTTATTTGTCTTAATTAATTTTATTTATTAATATTAACGAATACAATTTAGAGAACAAAACACACAATGACACAATTAAATAGACAAATAAATAAATTCGAAATACAGAACATAACAACAACATGGGAAGGTTGGCGTCTGTTTGGGTATCTGTCCTGGTATTCTCTAGACGCGTAACGGGTATTACTATTACATAATCCATAAATAAAAATCATATCTGCATATTTAGCAGTACTATAACTATCCATTATGAAACAAAAATACAATTAAAAGTACAACAATTTTTAATTTTAAGTAATTAGAATAGTCTACTAAGGCTGTAGCACGTTTTATTTTCATCAGATCTATTCAATTTGTAAGGGCCGTTTAAATCGGGGAGATGAACCCTTTTTTGCTCCGGCCTAATGTATTTATGTTTATATGTACGTATGTATGTACAAAAAACAGCTCAAAGCAAAATCGCAACCTCTAAGGTAGATGAGACAATATTTTAAAGAGTTTCTTAAAACTTTTATTGTCTGTCATAAAGTATTCAACTCAAATTTATGCTTATAATAAAGAAACGCTCATGGTGTAAGTTAAATGTTATATTATTTCTTCTAGGGCACAACCTATCCAGCCCTAAACGCCCTTCTGGCCCAATGGGTACCATCCAACGAACGCGCCAAAATTGGTACTCTCGTGTACGCAGGCGGCCAAGTAGGTACTGTGGTAGGCAACTCAATCAGTGGGGCTCTGATCAAAAGCACCGGTGATTGGGAATCTGTGTTCTATCTATTTGGATCGTTGGGGATTCTTTGGTTTATCGTCTGGACCGTGTTGTGCTACAGCGACCCCGAGAGTCATCCGTTTATCAGCGACGCTGAGAAGAACTTCCTTGCTAAGGAGATTGGTGAGTAGATTACAATTGATAATGAAAATGATGCGATGAACGACTGATGAGGAAATATGGGGAGAATAAAGAAGAACAGACTAGTAGTCAATTATTTAATTAAAACACCAAGTAGTATATTTTTATTTGTTTATCAAAAAATGTAAATTCAAATGAAAAATAATCTTAGTATGTTACAGACGATCATATTTATAAATACACAAATTATTTGCATTACTGTAGTCGTTCATGGGAATGTGTGACATATATTTTACTACTTTGAAAATTATGTTCATGTATAATTTGTAAACAAAATTAGCTTTTTAAAATTTATTACAAAACTTTGGATTTTTATCTACAAATGTAGGTATAAAACATTATATGTTTCATTTATTATAATAATGATATATTGTTTCAAAAAAGTCATGTTCATGTTGCACTATCTTTCGATATTTAAATAATGGATTAGCAAAAAACAACAATAAAATATTAAATCATAAGTTTATTTTAGTCTGTTGAACAGGAAGAGTATATCTTTGACGATAAATTTTGTAGTTGTCTTTAGTTACTAAAAACATATGAATAAAGTACACCAATAACTGCTATTGTTGTAAGATAATAGTATATTGCACAACGAGCATGGAATGGTTCTCATTTCATACGAGTATGAAATGGAAATTCCATGCGACTTGTACACTATACTTTTTCTACGACCAAGATATTATTTCCTAATTAATTTATATTTTAATAATAAATTTGTCCCGCTTTGACCATTCCAATATTTGACAATTCTAAATAAGTATCCTAGCAATGGCACCTGTACTGAAATGAACTAACCCATATAGAAATACTCATAAAATAAATTCATTTCGCACGATGCTTACAATGTACCTCATATCCCTAGTTACAACAAACATACAAAGAGCAGATTTCTAAATGGCCGTAGAAAAAATATATTAGGAAATCCTCATTAGGATAAATGTCGTGATGATATATTTATTTAATTTCTTTCTTTCGTTGCAGCAAGCAAAAGCAAAGGCGAGGTTAGAACCATCCCCTGGATCGCAATGGCTACTTCTCTACCCCTGTGGGCTTTAGTCTTCGCTCAGATCGGCCACGACTGGGGTTTCTTCACTATGGTAACCGATCTTCCTACTTACATGAACGACGTGCTGAAATATGACATCGATGCCAATGGTATTCTATCTTCTGTTCCGTACATCGTCATGTGGATCGTGTCAATGTTATCTGCCTGGTTGTGTGATTGGCTCATTGATAGGAACTTTATCACCATCACCAGGGCTAGGAAAATGTTTACTACCATTGGTAAGTTACTTACAAATTTACAGAATATCACTAGAACCTTTAAGCACAGCAATCTCCTCCATAAACTATATATGCAAAGAGTATTTCATTAAAGTATACAATTTTATTAAACTTTATCTGAATTGAAGACGTGTTGAAGACTATCTACAGTTATAAAAAGTCTTAATTGTTATTCATTAAACCGCACTGATTTTTTAAAAAAATATTGTGACGTCAGAGTTGTGTGTTGAGGATTGTAAATAATTGTAGTCATATAATAGTTATTTATGTATCAAGGCACTGAAGTTTAACTTTGCCGAGTGATAAAAAGTAACTTCAGTGCCGTGGTACACATTAAATTTTATTTGAAATCTAAAATGGGGTAAATAGCTCCGTGGTAACATGTCGGACTGTGGATCGTGAGATCCTCAGTTCGAATCCCACTGCCGGCAGTTACAAATTTAAATTTACCCCTGTGGTTCCCCTTCCACTAATATCCTTGGGGGCTATGACTTGACGGCTGGTAACCGCACTTCATACGAAAAAAATATATCACTTACCGAGATCTGCGTAAGCAGAGTGCCACACCCGTAATGGGTAAAAGGCGTGATGATATATTTATTTTATTTATTTATTATAAATTCGAAAAAACTGTAAAAAAATATTATATAGGTTAAGTTTATACATCTGACACTCAGTGTTGCCAACCTCGAACATTGAAGTTATCGTATATAACACTCAAAATTATGTGTTTTGTCCTCAGTTTCTTCATCGGAATTAATTAGTTAATTCTTCTTGCACATATTGTTTCATTTTACATATAAATTTATTACTATACGTCACATATGCCAAAATTATTCTACTTGTACAATAATTATTTTACAGTTGTCAACACTGCGTTGCTCAAATTCGTCGTTACGATTTCTGAGCTTTTAATGACGATTTTTAAGCACTTTTATAGTATATTCCGAAAACAAACCAGTGAGAGGTTACGGTTTTACCACGGTTGCTGTTTTACCACTTCTACGGTAAAGAAACGGTACACCGTGATTATGTCAATGTTTGATTTTATATATTTATTGTAAAATGAAGACGTGGAATACTTTTAACGAGTTTGTTTTAACCGATCGTAATAATTCTGAGGGTGACTATAATGAATAGTTTGATTTCAACAATGACGGTTGACGTTATCTTCTTTGACAGATGTTTACCGCGCTAACCGCCGTCTGTGCGCGGTTCCCGTGGTAAGCAGAAAGTACCACAAATTACAGGAACCGCGTTCCGAAATCTTACCGGTAACCGTGGTTCGTTTTCGGAATATACTATTAGTGCCGATTTCAATGTTCCATATTACTGTTTAGAAAATTATTTAAACGGAATTAAATTAACTTTTCGTGGTAAATAATTAAAATATGCATGAATACTATTTATTCCACGAAGAAACATAAATAAACTGCAAATAAAGAGTATTTTAGTCAAACCAGTTATAAATTTTGCTAACCCATGTCATTCAACATTTTTAATTTCGTTGTGTTGATCAGATTACGTGTAGTAATCACTATTGCGCGAATTGGAAGTTCCTGGTTGTCAAAAGCGTGGAAAAACATTTTACAGTGGTTCGTTTTTTTTTTTCTGCAGCGTCTTTGGGTCCAGCAGTCTTCATCATTGCTGCATCATACGCTGGTTGTGACAGAACATCCGTGGTTGTTTTATTCTGTATTGGCATGGGATTAATGGGAACCTTCTATCCTGGAATGAAAGTTAACGCATTGGATCTGTCGTCAAACTTCGCTGGAACGGTAATGGCTATTGTCAACGGTATTGGAGCCATCACTGGTATCATTACGCCTATACTTGTTGGAAAAATCGCTTCAAATGTAAGTATGCTCTTTTTATTCATAACTGTCAAATAATATACCCATAATTCAACAGTTTTTACCTCCCGCCTACCTCTAGGTAAGGGAGGTATTGTTTTTGGTCAAAAAATTGGGTAGTGAGTTTTTAATGAATAAGCACGTTTCAGGGTCCCTACATTACGATTTTACTATTTTCGCGATGATGTCTGTATGTATGTATGTATGTATGTATGTATGTATGTATGTATGTATGTATGTATGTATGTATGTATGTGTGTGTGTGTGTAGTCTGTGGCAATTTTTTCGTCTCGCATAACTCAAATACTATAATACAAAAAAATACAATTTTGTGAATTATTGCTTCTTATATTTAAATGAAGAGCTGATTAGATTTTGGATAAAATTGGTCAACCGGAAGTAGCAGTTTACTTGAAGCCCTTAACAGTTTTTCGTGAAAAAACACGGTTAAATTTCCTTTTTCAACAATTTATGTTATTTTGAAAGTTGAAGAATATTTAATTTTACATGTGTTTTTATTACACTAATTTTATTAATTTCCTTTAGATTTAAAGATAATAAAATATAAAGAAATTAGATTTTACAAATCTTGCATTCCTAGTACACCATGAAAACATTTAAAAATTTTCAAATTTTTACGAAATGTGACACATGTCATTGTGATTGTGAAGCTGTTTTCTTAGTGAAATATATGTCATAAAATTAAATAAATATACGAAAGAACATTAAAATTTTCAAATATAAAGAAAATAAACAAATAAGAAGGTATGTTTCTGTATCATCAAATACTATTTTGTACCGTTTAAGAGTAGTATTTGGCGGGAGGTTATGTGCTGGCCACATCAGATTTTTTAAAATCACTTAATGGCCTTTGTTACTGTTGCTAATTAAATAATACTGAGAGTAAAAACACATGCCAAGTATTATAATAGTTATTTACATACCAAATGCGGGAACCGAGTTCACGCAAGAGGTTTGTACAATATTTTTTGTACGAAAAGTATTAAACTAATAACAGGCCATACAAAGAAATGAAGTTCTTCAAGTAGTTATTTTGATAATTGTCAAAGTTGCACTATAAATATAAACACACAAATTAATTTATCTGTTTTTATATATTAGAAAACAATTAAAATATTTATAATATTTACCGTATTCACTTGCAAAATTATTATATTTCTTATTTATATTGAAATAACTAACATTACATTTGTAGGTTATATATTTTACAGCTGTCATATCAGGTAGATTTTATTGCCAACATTGGTAACCAAATGCACTAAATTTGTTATTTTTAAATTCAATTTCATTCTTATTACATCATTGTTTATATTAATATTATGTAAAGGAATGTTTGAAATACTATATTATTTTATTATCAATATAATTTATTAATAAACGCTTTAGAAATAGGAATGTTTTCGTCGAAATTTCCCGGTTGTCTATCTGGTGGAGATCTGGGAAATGGACATTTCGGACGTTGCTTATGCAACGCTAAACAACCCATTTCAATGTATGAGTACAAAATAGTATATTACGTACCGTGAACTGTAAGTGATAGTTTTTAGGTCGAGAATGTAGTTTGGGATGTCGAGACCCGTAGGGTCGAGATTTCCTAAACATTCGAGACCTAATAAATCACTTACAGTTCGAGGTTACTAAGTTATTTTTTGCAATACCTGCGTAAATATAAGAAAAGGAAAAATAATAATAATAATAATAATAATAATAATAATTTTATTTTTGGTTAAGGAAATACAGAGATTTCTACACTACGTCACATTGCAATTAATTAATATATATATACATTGAATTAAGTACTCCACAAATAATACATTTTATAAAACTTAACTTAGATCATTATAAATCACTAAATTAAAATGCATTAATAATAAAAAATAATATTACATACAAATGACAATTTAAAAGATGAGTAAATGTTTAAAAAATTGAAACTTATAATAAGGTTAATAGGTACCAAAATTAACAGCTGACAGATTGAGGTTACAAATAAAATTTGAATGATACATATTTACTTACAGTCCACCGTGAACGGTAAGTTTAACTTACCATCCACCGTGGACGGTAAGTAAATGACGTAACCATGAAAACCAATTGTGCAATAAAAGTTCCACTTACTGTGTTTAAATTTTGTTATTAATGGGTAACTTACAGAACAGGTATTGCAAAAAAAATTTATCCATAACTGTCAAATAATATACCAATAATTTTATTGTTGCTTATCAATTAATGACCTTTGTTACTGTTGCTAATGAAATAATATTGACAGTTCGATGAATTAATATTATTCATTCAATATGTCAAATTCAAATCTTACCTGTCAAAATAGTAAAATCAAAATGACTTTCCAGTAATTTTCTCATTTTTATACTTTTATTTTGTTTTCAAGCCCTGTAGCTGAATAATTGGTTTTAAGATTTTCTGCTAAATATCAAATCACTTCAAAATTTTGTTACAACATTACGGAGCCTTGTGATGGTTGTTACAATTTGTCTATGAAACAGTTTTTGTATTTGTCAACGCAAATATTCTACTTATCTTATAATTTCCAAACACAATTTGACGAAATGTTGTGGATAAATTATAGTATTCTATTCGTATGTAATGGCTATTACTAATTCGAATGATTTACAACACTTGCTTTAGCTCGTTATGAAAACTTCATTCTCATTACATGCTCATTGAAAAATAAACTCCAGTTAAAACCTCCATGTATCTTTTAGATATATATTTATGGCAATCTTTTTCCAGCACGCACTCTCAGAATGGAGAATCGTATTCTGGATTGCATTTGGGGTGTTTGTGGTAACAAACATAATTTTTATTGTGTTTGGAACTGGCGAAGAACAATGGTGGAACAATCCGGACAATAATGCTCATAGCGCTGCCAAGAAAAAGGAGAAAGACAGCAAACTTAATGAAATTAGCATAATTAACAAGTAATCCAGGTACTTTTAGTATTATTTCAAACTGTATATATACTTTTAAACAATCCTCTTATTTTAACTTTTAACATTTAAAGTTAAGATTCATACACAAAATTATTTATTTCATATTTTAAAGAATATTTTATAAATAGTAATACATTTATTTTTAAGTAAGTAGGAAATATTTAAATTTGGAACAAGCCCGGTTGAGCTGGTTGATAATTGAAACTTGTTACCAACTCAAGAAAAAATTAGTTTATTGGCGATGTCCAGTATTCTTTGTGATGTTGCTTTGACAACATGTGTGATAATTTAGTGAAAATATACCATGTATATAATGGAATTTGTACGAAATGTAAGTAGTTTTAATGAATTTATTGTTCATTAATTAATAATTGTTATGCTAAATGATTCTGATACATTGTGTCGTATACAAACGTTAAAGTTAGGTTATATTACTTTCGTGTATAGATTAACATTAGACTTTAAAGATCGTTTGTAAATAATATTTGTATGATCAATAAAATAACTTTTAACATATGAAATGTTTGTCAAACTAATTAAGGAAACACAACAGTAACTGATGATCATGTTTTCATGTTCTTATCATAATGTATATAGCAAATTTTCAGAGAAAATGTCAAATGTCATTCATGTTGGAGTGTTATCTTGGTTCAAGTTATTCATTTTAAAATGTCATTCTGGGAAATTGCAATTTATTTACATATTACAGTTGTAGATATTTACAATTTTTAATCTGCAAATTTAATTTTAGACGTTAATATAAAATAGTATATTAAAAAACAGATTTCATAATACAATCACAAGTTCCAAGTTTTACATAGAACGAGTATGATAACAGGCCTTATGAAATGTAATTCAATAATTCTGTTAAATTTTTCAAGAAGTGTTTTATCAGATGTGTTGGTAGTGCATGACAGATAAAAAGCAATAAATTTCTGTTTTTTTTTTAATCTCAAAAATTAGGGAAATAAGAAATGATTCAAAAGTAAAAGTAATATTTCCACTCCAACAACTTACTATTTTAAAATTATATATCATTTACCTGTCAGTTCTGGATGCATACTTACCACCACTAGAAAATTAAAAGCGCCACAAACAGAGCGTATATGGATCTTTTTACCTCGTGTTTGCAGTGCATTTATAGCACTAAAATCGACATCTATCTATCTCAGGACTCTTATTAGCTTTCGTAAACGACTACAAGTGCAATATTTGCTATATTTCAGTAGTTTTTAGCTTTCTAATTCGGTGTTCTTATAAAAGTACATAATATATAATATTCAATCACTTTTTAATGACTCCGGTAATATTCTTAGAAAATGTAGTAATTGTAAATATACTCAGAATGATTTTGGAGAAAACGCACGGCATCAACCTGAAAAAAAACTTTATAAAGTGAAAAATAACTTGTAAAGTTTATTGAGGTATGCTAATGTTTAAAATAAAACGACGTATAAAATACTAGCATTAAGAAAAGTATATATTAATGCAATGTACAGTGATTTTATAGTCAATTTTAATCATTTAATGGAATTTTAAATTATTAAAAATAATTGTAGTTCATTTTTTGTTCGCTATGTTGTTGCTAATGGTAAATGATCACGTTTACATACAAAATTTATATCGAACTGTCACTTTACTGTCAGACTTTACTGTGTTGTTAAAATTTGTGCTCATTGTGATCCAGTGTTTTATAATATGTATGTATAATAGTTATTTGTGTATCAAGTGCGGATAGAGCATTGTTTGTTGCACGCGGCGAGAAATTGTTGATCGAGGCGAAGCCGAGGTCAACAACTCGACAAGTGCACCGAACAAGCTCTATCCGACGAGATACACACAATATTTTTTCTACAATCGTTGAACAATGTCAAGCTGTAGAAAAAAAATTAGTTTTCAAAATTATCTTTGGTCACGCCTATAACAATTCAGTAAAATAGTAGTTACCCATGTCACCGTAATCATGACAACGTTTATGAACAAAATAAACATTTTCAAAGAAATCATAATTGACACATGGAGTACATTTGACATATGGAGTACATTTGACATAAAGTCTACAGAGTGAATACGTTTATGGTAATTAAGTTGATGTGTATGTACGTATATGCCAACTATATTTGCAATAGCAAGGTTATTACCAGAAAAATCCAATGCATCATTTACTTCTTTTGCCTAATTTATTTTTGTTGTTTTTGTCGCGCTAGTGCGACAATATGTCACTTTGTCGCCCTAGAGCGACAATTTTGAACATTTCCTAACCAAAAATGGAATAACAATGTCGATATTGTGCAACGATTGTAGAAAAATATATATTGTGTTTATTACAACAAATCGCGTCTAAAAATGGCGGCACATGTGATACAAAACGCATTTCATTTTCATTTCAACAAAAATTAGTATGCCATATATACGTTGTTGCATAGTGACGTCATTATCTATTAATATTTTTAATGACGTGCGTCTTCTCCAAAATCATTTTTAATATAGGAATCAAACAAGAAAAGAAATATTTAAAAGAAAAACATAGGTTTGTTACTATTGACATTTTTAATGAAACAATAACAAAACAAGATCATAAAATAAAAAAATTACAAACTTTTTATTCCTATTCATTACATTATAAAAAAATATTATTGAGATTTAATAAACAAAATAATATGAAATTACATTAATTAGGTTTCTTCTGCATACGTAGTACACCGAACTTTTTTTTCTTGTTGAACGGGCTCATTTTATGTTGGTGGAACTCTGGAATCACATTTTTCAGTACATAATGAAAACAAATACTACAAAAATACTTACAAATAATTTATATATCGTCTCACAGTAATGTCAAAACGCCCAGATGAACTTCCGGTTTCATGATAAATATTGACAGTAAATTCTTTCGTTTCTTCACCAATTTCATTCTTTACAGTAAATAAGTGTGTTTCAGTGTTTCCATTATGCACATAATTCTTTATGGTTTGATTGAACCAATATTGATCGTCACTTATATATGACACATCGGATAAATATTTCAAATTGTCTGGTTTGATTTCGCTACCTTCAATTTCCCACTGTAACGTTGGTGGAGGATAACCTTTTACTTTGGTTATGAGAACTAAGTCGTCGCCAATTCTTTTAAAGTTTTCCCATATTTTATCAAGTTTGATAAATTCTGGCTTGAATTTCGTTTTAGCCTTCAGAGATACAGTCTTGAAATTTTTGAAGTCGTTGAGACTAGCTTCACACGTATAGTCACCAAAATTTGATTCTTGTAAATTTAATATTGTGAGGTTAGAATAGTGCAAGTTATCTCCATGCGAATTATTAATTATATATTTATTTCTGTCAAAATCAACTCTTTTATCGTGATATTTCCATGTGACAGAAGGCTGATCCACACTTACAACTTTACAAGCTATTGTTACATCTGTAGTTAATTTAATATGGATTGGTTCTTGAACATGAACTTCCGGTTGATTTGGTGGAACAACTACTACCTCAACGGATTTTTCTGCTTTGCCTGCTGCATTTTCAGAAACACATTTATATTGTCCAGCACATTCTGCTGCAATATCAGTAAGACTTAAATATTTTCCTTGAGTGTTACTAGTTTTGAGGTTAGTTATATTGCTTGTTTTGTATTGGCAACTGTTTGCGCATTCAGATGTTTTGTTGTTGAACTGCCAAGTGACAGAAGGAATTGGTAAGCCAGTTGATTTACAAGATATTGTTAATGGTGCACCTTTTTGTACAAACATTTTAAGAGGAGTTGATAACGTTATTGTTGGTCTAGTAGCAGATTGTACTTTTACGTTGAGGTTTGTTTGAGAAGTCGCAGTTTTACATTGATAATTTCCTGCATGTCGTAGAGAAATTCTTTTTATTTGCAGATTGTACCAAAAAGATATGTCATCTAGTTTTTCTCTCAGTATTTTATGATTTGCATTGTTGTCTTTGATAATTACCCCGTTCAGTAACCAATTAACAGTGTCGGTATTAAAGTCTCCTTTAACTAAACAATGTAATGTCACTTCAGCATTTTCATAGAAAGTATCGCTAGTATCAGTAATCAAATTAGTTGATGTTTTAATTTTTGGTGCCTCAGGATTTATAACTGTTAAACTAAGTATTTTTTTATCAACATTTTTTAAACTTGTTGCTACACATTGATAAAAACCATTGCAAAATGAACTTGCATCGCTAATTGTCAAGTTAAACCATTGATTACTGGAATGTATTTGGTATTTACATTTAGCATTCCTCGAAAAATCTAACAGTTTTCCATCGTACATCCAAGTAACATCCGGTTTCGGCAAACCAGAAACTTTACAAAATAAAGTTGACTCTTTGCCAGCATGAAAAACAACATTATCCGACTTTGGAAATCGTTCTATCATAGCAGGAATGCTACGTTCAACATCAATGCTGACCTCGTTTTGAACGGAACCTCTTCTGCAAGAATAGACACCTGCTTGATCGAAACTAATATTCTTAATAATGAGGTTGTATCGATAAGTTAGGGGGTTAATTTCATTGTTGTTAAAATTGAAATTTCCATTTTCATTGTCGCCATATTTTGCTTTGAAGAACCATCTTGCAGGATTGTTACTTTTTCCCGTTGCTAGGCAAGTTAAAGTGACGTCATCACCTTCTCGAATAATTCCGTCAGGCGACGTGGAATTGACAGTAATTTCTGGCTTTTCTGTTGGTATTACTGTCAAATTTATAACCTCTTTAGTAGTGCCCTTGGAATTATGTGCAGTGCAAATAATTGCTCCAGCGCAAGATGGTTTTATATTTGTAATTGTAATATAGTTTATTACACTATTTATATTGGATTCATTGTATGATTGCAATCTGCAATCGTTTGGTTTTATAGTTTTACTTTGATGTGTCCATATGATAGTGGGAAGAGGAGAACCTTTCGCTTTGCAGAATAATGTAAGTTCTTTTGTACCTTCTTCAACGATTGTATCAGAATTTGATATTTGATCAATCATTGGCTTAAAACCTGAATTGACATTTAAATTATGTTCAACAACTGATCTATCTGTGCTACATTTATAAACTCCACTTTGCTGTATAGACACATTAGGTAATTCAAGATTGTACGAATAAGTAGTTTCATTTATAATTAATTTCGTGATTTTATGCGAACTATCAGAACTGATAACTTTTCCCCGGTAAATCCATTTTGCTCCATTAGTATTGCTACTGGTAATCAGGCATTTTAAAATAACAGAATCTTGTTCTAAAATGTAACCATCAGAAGATTTGGAGGAAACATTAATTACAGGAGGTTTAAAAGGTAAAACTGATAAATTTATTGCATTATTATCATTGTTGTGGAAATTTCTGATATTACATTTGAACTGCCCAGAACACAAAGAGGTTATGTTTATAATAGTCAAATTGTACCATTCAAAATGTCTAGTTTTTTCGTATCTACCAGATCTATCTTTGCAACCGGTTTTATCTAATTGTTTTCCGTTTAATGTCCACTCGGCAACGTAATTGGCAGAGTCTGTAACTTTACATGATAGAATGGTTTCTTCTGCACCTTCGTCGACGATTATTCTGGAGTTAGATAAATATTCTATGCTTGGAATAAGTCCCCGTTCAATTTCCACGTAGTGTGATTGTTCTTCGGTGTTTACTTTACAAACATAATCACCTCGATCGTGCAGACTTGCATTTTTAATTGTTAATATGTTCCAAATTGTCATTGCATTGATTTTTTGTGTCTCCAATTGGAATCTATTGTTGTATTTAGAATCAATAGGTGTTTTATTGTGATACCACTCAGCTTTTTGGTTACCTGTGGTTAAACATTTTAAAGTAACATTATCATCTTCTCGGATAACTCCATCAGGCGAAGTTGATGTCATAGTAATTTGAGGAGTTTGTTTTCCGGAAGTTACTGATAAATTAATTTCTTGTTCTTGGGAACCAACTGAGTTTGTTGAAACGCATTTATATGTACCTGAACAAGATGAGGTTACTTCAGCAATTGTTAAGTAAGACCATTCTGAATTTCCGGTTGTTTCTGAGGTAATTGTATGTTTGCAACTATTTTTTGAGGTTAGAGATTCGAACTGCCATGAGACTTTTGGTATTGGAGTTCCTGATGCTTTACAAGCTAGTCTAACATCTTTTGTACCTTCAGAAACTATATTTTCTTTAGGTGGTATGTATTCTATTATAGGTTTTTTTGAGGATTCAACAGTAATATTAAGAGTACTTTCTAAATTATTTATTTTACATTTGTATTCTCCAGAATCGTTCACCACCAATTTGGAAATAACTAAATTATGCCAATAGGCAGTATCATTAATATGTTCAAAATAAATAGAATATCTTCCATTTGGTACAAAAATAACTGGCTCATCCTTTTTGTACCATTCCGCAGAATACCTCTTGTTAGGAACAAGACATTTCAACGTAACCTCTTCATATTCCAAAATTTGGTTTCCATTTTGTGGTGTAAATTCAACTATTGGTGGTGGATTTGGTATCACCTTTACATTAACTTCTCTTTCATTTGACCCTATTAAATTTTTAGATAAACATTTATATTTTCCAGTACAAGATGGGCCAACATTTTGAATAATTAATTTAACCTCTTGTTGGTTTCCAATTGTCTCATTTGCCAATTTATATTGACAATTATTGGAAGTTAGGTCAATTGGAATATTTTCATACAACCAAATAGTTTCAGGAATTGGATTTCCAGATACTTGGCATGGTAGAGTGATTTGTTTCGTGCCTTCTTCAATATCTATATTTGGTCTAGATATTCGTAAGATTTGAGGCTTTTGTCCTGATTGAGTTTGCAACGTAATTTCTGTTTCATAATTATTTATTTTGCATTTATAGTTTCCTCTATCAAACGGTGATATATTTGTGACTTCTAAGTTATACCAGTAAGATGTTTCATTAATTGGTAGCATGATTAGTTTATACTTATTGTTGTTGATTACTATTTTTCGATTGTTGTGTAACCAACTGGGTTTGGAGTCAATACTACCTTTGATGAGACATTGTAGAGTAACATTGGAATTTTCGAAAACAGTTTTCGGTGGTTCTATAATTTCTGGAGGTTGTACACCAACAATAGATAAATTGATTTCGTTTTCTTCGCCACCTTTGGAATTTTCAGCTATGCATTTGTATTTTCCAGCGCAAGATGCTTCTGTGGTTTTAATTGTTAAATATAACCATTCTATTGAATTGGTAATCTCTGATGTTAGACTGTATTTACATCTGAATCTATTTAAAGAGGTTTTGGTAATTTGTTGGCCTTCAAACTGCCAGAACACTTTTGGTTTTGGAACACCGTCAACTTTACATGACATTGTAAAATCTTTTTTGCCTTCCTCGACTGTGTTTGAGTTTGAAATGTATTCAATCACTGGCTTCTTACTTGTTGTTACATTTACTAATATTTCTTGTTCAAAATTGTTAATTCTGCATTTGTAAGATCCCTTGTCTGCGGTAGAAACTTTAGAAATAATTAAATTGTACCAGTAAGCTGTTTGATTAACTGGAACTTTAACGATACTGTATTTATTATTAGTTTTAATTACAAGCCCATTATGTATCCAATCAGGTTCAAAAATATGGGTCTTAACAAAACATTTTAACGTAACATCTTCATTTTCTATTACTTGATTATCAAATAGAGTTTCTAGGTCGACTTGTGGAGGTTTGTCTATTGAATCTACTGATATATCGACGTCCGTTGTCACTTGGCCTTTAGAACTACTCGCAATGCAAGTATACCGACCTGAACAAGAATTAGTAACTTCAGGAATTACCAAATATACTGTTTCACTGCTATCTGTAACTTCTCGAATTAATTCATGGTTGCAACCATCAATAGGACCAGTTTTAGTCCATGTGGTTTTTGGTTTAGGAGAGCCAGATACTCTACAAGCGATGCGGAAGTTTTTCTGGCCAACTTCAACCGTTTGACTGTTGGAAATATATTCTATGGTTGGTTTAACACTTGGTTGAACAACTAAAATAACACTTCGTTCATAATTTCCAATAACACATTTGTAAATACCTCTATCTTCTTGTTTTAAGTTCTTGATGATTAAATTGTACCAATAAGATGTTTTTGAAATTTCCTGTTTGACAATTTGATATTTATCTGCAATATATT
Organism: Poecilus cupreus; assembly: GCA_963942605.1. Lineage (NCBI taxonomy): Eukaryota > Metazoa > Arthropoda > Insecta > Coleoptera > Carabidae > Poecilus > Poecilus cupreus. Next base: position 10,629,484 of record OZ012722.1, read on the forward strand.
CACCGTTGAACAACCATCTTGGTTCAGTGGTTATAGCACCACGAATCAGACATTTCAAAATGACTTCTTCGTTTTCTATTGCTTTGTTATCAACATAGTTTGATTCTATTTCTGGTTCGGGAGGTTGTGGACTAACAACGTATAAATTAACAAGTTTTTCGTCATCTCCTTGTTTGTTATTCACCGCGCAAGTGTATTGTCCTTGACAAGCAAGATACACATGTTTGATGGATAGAATTGAAACTTTATAGTCACCACGATCTTCTATAGTTTCCTCGTACGCACAATGATTTGCATTAGGATAAATCCATCCAATATTAGTATGAGTTCCAGATACTCGGCATTCGAGTTTCAAGTCTTTTGTGTTTGTTTCTACGTAGGTTTCTGTATCGGTTATGTAGGTAATTTTAGGCAGTGTAGCTGGTTTGACATTTAGGTCAACTGATTTGTAATCTGACCCTAGGCGACATTTGTAATTCCCGTTGTCGGAAACAGTAACACCTTTGATTTCCAAATTGTAATAATATTTATTTTTGCCCACTGGTATTGTTTTAATTTTGTATTTATTGTTAGAATTAATAGCTCTGGAATTGAATTCCCAAAACGGTTGTGAAGATACGCTACCTTCAACTAGACATGTTAAAGTTATATCGTCATGTTCAGAAATCTCGTTATCGGAATATTCAGTAGCAATACTAGTGTTAGATATTTTCGGTGTAGCAATTGACAAAGTAAACTCTTTTTCTGTTCTTCCTTTTGAGTTAACAACAATACATTTGTACCTACCAGGACAGTTGACATTTCGTAAATACAGTGTTTCATCTTGAACAAAACTATCTTGATTACAATCTGGTTGAGGACGTTCCCAAGTAATAGTCGGTGGTGGAATTCCAGAGGCTTTGCAGGGAACATCTTTACTATCTCCAGGTTCTAAAATAATTTCATTTTGATTTTCAAAGTCTGTTATAGTTGGTTCAGCGCTCGGTTTGACGTTTACAGTGAATTCAGGGCTGTCAACTGTATTGGCGCGACATTTATAATTCCCTGCTTCCCTAACGGAAATGTCACTAACTGTCAAAATGTAGTTGTACATTCCTTCGCTAATCTGTTCCACTTTAATGCTATATTTATTGTTTGGCAAAATAACTTGATTATTTCTCAACCATTCTACTTCAACTAGCACCGATTCAGATACAAAACAGTTAAGATTAATTGAAGTACCTTCAAACGCGTTGTTGTTATCAATATTTGATACAGGATACACAGTTGGAGGTATTTGTGGTAAAACTAATAATTCGTAATTTTGTTCTGCAGTGCCTTTGGAGTTAGTAGCACGACAAGTGTAATTTCCGAAACAAGCAGAATCAATTTGAGAGAATAGTAGGGTATTTTCAGAAGATTGCTGTCTTTGACACCAGCTGAATTGGGAGAAATTAATTACTCGACCATTGAAAAGCCATTCTATTGTGGGAGTTGGACTTCCAATGATTTCACAAGGTAATTTATAATCCATTTCGCCGTTTTGAACCAGCTTCTTTTGATTTTCCGGACCATAAATACCTGGTTTAACGCCTTGCTCAACATCCAAAATTGTTTCTTCATATTGGATATCTGTACCTTTCGCATTGCTACTCCAACATTTATAAACACCAATATCATTAAATTGAACGTTATTTATTTGTAGTTTGTACAAAAATATAGTAGGACTTGTTCGAATTGATGATAGCTGATATTTTAGTCTATTTCTTGTACCTAGAGGTTTACCATTAAACAACCACTCAACTGTCAAAAGATTATTGGATTGTAAAGTACAGTTAACAACAAAGTTATCTCCTTCTGTTGCTGTTTTCGTTGGTGTATCTGGTACACTGCAAAGTTCTCTAGGTTTAACTTGAAGCCATTTTTTTCCTTTCCACTGGCTTGGTTTTGTACAGGAAGGATAGTTATCATTAAACACAAAATCAATTTTACGGTCAATGATCAATTTCTGTAGATCTTTAGTTTTACAGTCGCATTTCCAAGGATTGTTATCCAAATAAAACACATTTAATTTTAGTAGATTCGATATTATTGTGTGATCAAATCTTGTTAAATAATTTGATTGTATAATTAAACGTTCTAAATTGAGATTAGTTTTAAATTGATTTGGATAAATGTAATGTAGCTTATTCTCACTTAAATCGAGATATTTCAACTCAGGTAAATTGTGAAATACCTTTTCGGGAAAAACTGTAAAATTGTTCTTTTGTAGAATTAATATTTTCAATTTATTGTTGTAATCAAAAACATGTTCAAGTAAGCTGTACATCCCATTATGCGATAAATCTAAACCAGACAAATTCTCAAGATTTCTAAAAGCATTAACATGCATTGATCTTACTCCGCAATTTTTCAGATCGAGGAATTTGAGGCCATTCTTCCGTCCGCTGAAGAAGGCATCTCCGAAGATGGCCAGTAGCGGTTGTCCTACCAAAAACACGGATTCTGTTTCGATATTCAGCTCTGGGATCTCCGTAAGTGGAAGGCTGGTGACGGAACTACTGCAATCTGATACTTTGTATTGGTTCTTGTCGTTCTGTTCGAAACAGCGGCATGGACTGCATGATGGATTCCAAGTGTGCACAAATTGAAAACTTGAAATTATGAAGATTGTTTTGGTAATTAACAACCACTGTTTTAACATTATTGATGATACTTGCGAACTGGTGAACGCAAAATGATAAGTATGATAAATGTTTACGCTTTTATAGCCGACACTTTGCAGTGGCGTTCGTCAAGTATTGCTCTGATTTAATTTATAAAACTTTTGTATTGAGGTAACTGACATATGAAAGGGTTTTACTTGATTAAATGAATAACTAAGGGTAGCGTAGTCGCTGGCCACCACGGAATATTTTAACCCGAATCCGAAGAGTATTTAGAAAAAATCTGATGTGGCCAGCACATAACCTCCCGCCCAATACTACTCTTAAACGGTACAAAATAGTATTTGATGATGCAGAAACATAAATAATAATAAAATAAAAATAAATATATCATCACGCCTTTTACCCATTACGGGTGTGGCACTCTGCTTACGCAGATCTCGGTAAGTGATATATTTTTTACGTATGAAGTGCGGTTACCAGCCGTCAAATCATAGCCCCCAAGGTTGTTAGTGGAGGGGGAACCACAGGGGTAAATTTAAATTTGTAACTATCGGCAGTGGGATTCGAACTGAGGATCTCACGATCCACAGTCCGATACGTTACCACGGAGCTATTTACATACCTTCTTATTTGTTTATTTTCTATTTATATTTGAGAATTTTAACTTTCTTTCGTATATTTATTTAATTTTTTGACATATATTTCACTAAGAAAACAGCTTCACAATCACAATGACATGTGTCACATTTTGTAAAAAATTGAAAATTTTCCATGGTGTACTAGGAATGCAAGATTTGTGAAATCTAATTTCTTTATATTTTATTATCTCTAAATCTAATGAAAATTATTTAAATTAGTGTAATCAAAACACATGTAGAATTAAATATTCTTCAACTTTCAAAATAACATAAATTGTTGAAAAAGGAAATTTAACCGTGTTTTTCACGAAAAACTGTTAAGGGCTTCAAGCAAACTGCTACTTCCGGTCGACCAATTTTATCCAAAATCTAATCAGCTCTTCATTTAAATATAAGAAGCAATAATTCAAAAAATTTTATTTTTTGGTATTATAGTATTTGAGTTATGCGAGACGAAAAAATTCCCACAGACTACACACACACACACACACAGACATACATACATACATACATACATACAGACATCATCGCGAAAATAGTAAAATCGTATTGTAGGGACCCTAAAACGTGCTTATTCATTGAAAACTCACTACCCAATTTTCTGACCAAAAACATTACCTCCCTTACCTAGAGGTAGGCGGGAGGTAAAAATGGCGGGAAATATGCTCTTAAATTGTTATTTATAAATCGGTGATACATTTTGATGACACTGCACTCTCAAAATATATCAAACTGTGATTTGCTACAAGCAGAGTGCCACACTCAGAAATGAATGAATAGCATAGTGCTATATTAATTATACAATAGTATATTGAACAACTAGTATTACAATTAGGCATTGTAACACGAGTTGTTCGTACTACTTTTCCTATTTCACGTTCATAAATTCAATAAAAATAAAATAAAATTGGCGTAGTGGCTATGTCACTAGCCTAGTACGCCAGAGGTCGTGGGTTCGAATCCCACTGAAGAACATGGTCGTTTGTGTTCATATATAAATTCACTATCATACACTCATGAGGCGGCATATGACCAAAGTAGTTAGTCCGCTTCCCATCTTCATAACAAAAAAAAAAAAATAAATAAAATTGTACGGCATGTTTAATATACCACTGGTCATCAAGGCGCTTTGCCCGCGGGGCCTATCGGGTCCCAGGCCGCAACCCCGACGCATGGGCTTCGATTCAATCATTTTACGTGAGCAATGACAGCCACAAGTTTGACAGATATTTTACAAAAAATAAATTCCCCAAAAACAGTTGCACAAAATTCAATTTTGTAGCATTGTTTTTGAGAAAAACATTGTCACAAAATTGACTTTGTGTACGTGAAATATGAAAAATATATATCTTTATGGGGTAAATAGCTCCGTGGCAACGCATCGGACTGTGGATCGTGAGATCCTCAGTTCGAATCTCACTGCCGATTTGCCAATTTAAATTTATCCTTGTGGTTCCCCCTCCACTAACAACTATAATTTGACGGCTAGTAACCGCACTTCATACGCAAAACTACATCACTTACCGAGATCTGAATAAGCAGAGTGCCACACCCATAATGGCTAGGCGTGATGATATATTTATTTATTTTATATTTTATTTGATAGATGTGTATTACTTTTCGCCCACAATTTCTTTTTTATTATTTTTGCTCAACCAGTCAAGAAGTAGGTTCACGATTTTGTAATGTTTTAGTTATACCGGGTGGAGCATCATACCTGTGTACATAGGCGATTAACATGAAAAAAACAGTTTTTCCGTGCGCATTGCTCCCCAAATTATTTTAGGCAAAAATGCTTCAAATACATGTTGTAGAGCATAAAATTCTGCATCTAAATCAATAAACAGAATTACTTTTACTTGTTTTGTAACGACAGAAATTAAATATGAAAAACATGGTAAATTACGATGAAAATATCAAATAGCCATGCAATTGAAACAAAAATAAATAAATGCTTGACATTTGACAGATGAATGATTAATTTGACGGGTAAAATATCAATTTGACAGAAAAACAAGAAGCATTTATTCATTTTTGTTTCAATTCCATGGCTATTTGATATTTTCTTCGTAATTTTCCATGTTTTCATATTTAATTTCTGTCATTACAAAGCAAGTAAAAGTAATTCAGTTTATTGATTTAGATGCAGAATTTTATGTTCTACAACATGTATTTGAAGCATTTTTGCCTAAAATAATTTGGGGAGCAATGCGCACGGAAAAACTGTTTTTTCATGTTAATCGCCTATGTACACAGGTATGATGTTCCACCCGGTATGTATTTTATTGTTAAGAGTTAACTTGTTTAGTGGTTGTTATGTATTTATTCATTTATTGTTCAAAATAAACAACTTTTTCGTCTTAAATTAATTTTTTTATACAAGTGTTGTACAATTTAATTGAATATAAAAGTAGTAATTTTACAGATATATCGTGGAATACTGATATTTAGGTAACCAAATGAACCTTAATGCGTGCATTTTAAAATTCCGTACAACTATTGTATTTGCATTTTTGCTATAAAGTGAATAATTATTAATTTATAGCAATAAAAAAAAGCATTGAAAGTAAAGCAAAAACAGAGATATATCAAATAAAATAAATAAATATATCATCACGCCTTTTACCCATTATGGGTGTGGCACTCTGCATACGCAGATCTCGGTAAGTGGTATATTTTTGTGAATGAAATGCGGTTAACAGCCGTCAAGTCATAGCCCCCAAAGTTGTTAGTGGAGGGGGAACCACAGGGGTAAATTTAAATTGGCACTATTCACTCATTTCTTAGTGTGGCACTCTGCTTGTAGCAAATCACAGTTTGATATATTTTGAAAGTGCAGTGTCATCAACATATATCACCGAATTATAAATAATAATTTAAGAGAAACGTAATTTTCTTTTCAAGAAATAATTTTTTGTAACTGTAAAAAGATTACAGATTAATATTTAACAAAAATAGATTTATTTATGCTGGTGTTATTATTTGAATCTCCGCCTCTGTAAATGGAATAGATATTTTTGCCGTTTGTTATATTTGCTTCTTTCCTTAATCCAAAGAGGAAAATTGATATTATTAATGTATTTTCCTGACTTTATTGGTTAAAACACTGTGATAATCCTTATATCAGAGGTCATGAACGCAATGATAAATATTTATAAGGAAACAAAGAATTAATTTTATAATAATCAAAATTAGATTTGTTGTAATTCAATATGGGGTTATGGCTCATCGATAGATGAAGTTGGTTGACTTTTTTATGGAGGGCAGAGTCCTATACATGAGGGAGTGTCAAAAGGGCGTTGATATTATAATAATATTAACAGTGTATCACGGAAAGTGAAACAGGCGTTTAAGATGGGAAATCAGTGTTTCGTGTGCATTGCTTCGCAAATTATTTTAGATAAAAATCTGTTGTGGACACCATAATACCTCCCGCCATAGATTTCTTATCGAACAATGCAGGAACACAGACAACCACTATCAAGAAATGCTCATCCATTCAAAAAATTATGACAGGTCAAAAAATGACATTTTTCAACCGTTGTTTTGTTTTTTTCAAAAAAACACAGGTTAGCAGATTTAACCGAAAATATCAAAATATAATTTTTCTTTAACGTGTTGTAATTCGTAAATGGTGACAGTAAGAGGAAAATGTTTCAGACAATAATTGTAGATAATAATAATTAAATTTAATTAAACCATAATTTACTGAGATATTTGAAAATAACTTTATAGGCCTTCAAGTAAACTGCCACTTCCAGTTATTTTATTATCACCAAAAACTAATCAGCTCTTTCAAAGGAGATCAAAATTTTCATACACAGACTTCATCGCGAAACTATTAAAACGTATTCTAGGAGCTTTAAAACGTGCGTTTCCACTGAAAACTCACTACCGATTTTTAGCATGATTCCTATACGTCAGTAAAAATTCTTCAAAAAAATGTTGTAGAGCTTAAAATTGGGCATGTAAATTGGTAAATAAAATTCACTTACTATGGGTTGTAATTGCATGAAAATTTACAAAATTACTATTTATATTTTCCTGTCAAATATTTTGAGGTTATTTAAAAAAAAAAACAAAGAACACAGTAATGTCAAAATATTTGACAGGAAACCATTATTACATTTGTTTGTCATTTTATTTTATTCCTTGGCGAACAATATTAAATAGTAATTTTGTAATTTTTCATATTTAATTTCTGCAGTTACAACTCATAGTAAGTGAATTTTGTTTACCAATTTACATGCAGAATTTTAACATTTATTTGAAGCATTCTTGTCTAAAATAATTTGGGAAGCAATGCGCACGAAAAAACTGATTTCCCATGTTTAACGTCATGTTTCAATTTCCGTGATACACTCTCTAAACATTTTTTAGAGATGTATCTAACCTTATACAAAAACTTTCTTAAAATATTTTGTGGTTTCGAATCTGGTTGTTTATTTTGCTATCAATAGATTCTAGGGTCATTAGGGCCTTCGTTTGTCTTGACCTACTTTCAAATAAAGGTAATATTGATTTGTATATGTTGTCATTGGGCATTTATTTTAATTATAATTATTAATACATATTCTATTTATAATAAAATTAAACGCAAAAATTTTGATTTCTACATGTTTACTTTGTACTTCACACATGTAATTATACAATGTTTCATTTTATTTTGCAGATTCTTATTTGTTTTGTTTGTTTCAGTGATGAGTCTGCAGCTGGAGAGTCTTCACGTCTTTTAGTCCAGGAGATGCAGTTGCAGAGCCATCAAGGGAGTCTTCAACATAGTTCGGCGTTCCCAACAGCCATGTAAGTCCATTGAAATAAATAATTATGGAATTGAATGATGTAGTAATGTATTTGTGTTTGTTTAGTGGGCGGCGCGGCCACTTCTCTGTCCCAGGTTTTGTGTGGAAGTTTCCCTGGGATGTCAGGTGAATGCCGGAGGAGTTTCAGTCTCTTGCTTCCACAGTCACTCCAGGAGATCTGAACATTCACAGCTTCATTCCTGCGAATAATCAAATACAAATTATAAACATCTACTCTTGTGTTTTATTCAAATATATAACTTTTTAGGAAATAATTTTGTTTAAAGTTTATGTTTATTATATAGTGTAATTTTGTAATAAAAAATATTTCATTTTGTTTAGATTTAATTAATATTAACTTGTAAAATATAAGGGATATGTAAATACTAATAAATCGTATTGTGTTTGGGAATATTAATAGATTAATTTAATGCATAAAAATTAGCGTCTTCACCCCTGGACGAAGATCTTCATTTTTGTATCAATAAATCAATGTATTTATATAAAGTTAACAATAAATAAATTTAAATGTAATATAATAAATAATAAAATAAATATTTATTATTAAAATAACATGACTTACATTTAATAATCATCCCATAAGAAACTAAAAGGTAATAAGGGTTTGTCTTAAGAAAATACATATTTGATTATTAAATTTTAATACCCATACCGCCATCTGTTGCTACGGTGAAGCACTATCACACCTTGCGTGTCGATTTCAAATATATATTATGGACCAGCAAATAAATATTACAGAAAAATATTTATATATTATGAACGAACAAATAAATATTACAGAAAAATTTATATATTATGGACGAACAAATAAATATTCCAGACAAATATAATAGTTCACAAATTTACTAATAGATGGCAGCACTATCGGATGTGAATGCGTCAATTAGTCGATTTGCTCACATTTGAAAAACAAATCACTAATTGATAAGGGTATGCCCTAAGCCCTTGTCCTTCTAGTATGTTGTAAAGGGCGACGCTACAAGCAGTGGTACACGTTTGCAGGGGGGCCCCCAATTTCATTATTTTTGCGATATCTCTTACCGTTTCCGAGATATGAGGGTTTAAAGATTTTAAACGCATCCCCTAATATATCTCCCCTATTTTCAAGTTTAGGGGTGTTTTTTTCTCACTGATTTGAATGTGCTAAGCAAAATAAAAAGCCAATTTTCTCAGATTTTTGATATCTGTTACCAGTTAAGAGATACAGCCCTTTAAAAGTTAACGCACCCCCAACATATCTCTCTTATTTTAAAGTTTTTGGGTGTTTTTTCTAACTGATTCGAATGTGCTAGGCAATATCTCGGGGAGGTTTTCTCAGATTTTTGATATCTATTAGCAGTTAAGAGATATAACCCCTTAAACTTTAACTTCTAAAGGGTTTTAAAGGGCTGTATCTCTTAACTGGTAACAGATATCAAAAATCTGAGAAAATTGGCTTTTTATTTTGCCAAGCACATTCGAATCAGCGAGTAAAAACACCCGTAAACTTCAAATAGGGGAGATATCTTAGGGGATGCGTTAAAAATCTTTAAACCCTCATATCTCGGAAACGATAAGAGATATCGCAAAAATAACGACAGTGGGGGCCCCCCTGTTGAGGTACACCCCTGCTTGTAGCGTCACCTTTTATAACATACTAGAAGGGCAAGGGCGTAGGGCATACCCTTATCAATTAGTGATTTGTTTTTCAAAAGTGAGCAAATCGACTAATTGTAGCATTCACATCCGATAGTGCTGCCATCTATTAGTAAATTTGTGAACTATTATATTTTTCTGTAATATTTGTTTGTTGGTTCATAATATATAAATTTTTCTGTAATATTTATTTGTTCGTTCATAATATATAAATTTTTTTGTAATATTTATTTGCATTTGATTATGTCCATAATATATAAATTCCTGTCTGTCAAACATTTGTTTATGTCCGTAATATATATTTTTGTCTTAGATCATGGGGTAGTTATTAAATGAAAGTCATGTTATTTTAATAATAAATAATTATTTTATCATTTATTATATTACATTCAAATTTATTTATTGTTAACTTTATATAAATACATTGATTTATTGATACAAAAGTGAAGACACTAATTTTTATACATTCCCAAACACATTACAATTTATTAGTATTTACAAATCCCTTATATTTTACAAGTTAATATTAAATAAATCTAAACAAAATGAAATATTTTTTATTACAAAATTACACTATATAATAAACATAAAATAACTTTAAACAAAATTATTTCCTAAAAAGTTATATATTTAAATAAAACACAAGAGTAGATGTTTATAATTTGTATTTGATTATTCGCTGGAATGAAGTTGTGAATGTTCAGATCTCCTGGCGTGACTGTGGAAGCAAGAGACTGAAACTCCTCCGGCATTCACCTGACATCCCAGGGAAACTTCCACACAAAACCTGGGACAGAGAAGTGGTCGCGCCGCCCACTAAACAAACACAAATACATTACTACATCATTCAATTCCATAATGATTTATTTCAATGGACTTACATGGCTGTTGGGAACGGCGAACTATGTTGAAGACTCCCTTGAAGGCTCTGCAACTGCATCTTCTGGTCGTACACTCTGGACTACAAAACGAGAAGATTCTTTAGCTGCAGACTCTTGACTAAAGTAAACAAAACAAATACGAAACTGCAAAATAAAATGAAACGTATAATTACATGTGTGATGTATAGAAAGTAAACACGTAGAAATCCAGCGAAGACGACCGAGTCCGCTGCATCTTCAGTTCTGTCTTAAGAAACAAACCAAACACAAAGAAAGTAAACGATGAAAGTAGAGAACACCAATCTTAGGAAAGAGAACAAACAAAAATGCCAAAACAAATAGAAATTCTCCCCAAGATGCTATGTCCCACGATGGAAGAACCATTTCCATCGACGGTAGGCTCTGCAACTTCATCCCACGGGGGTTGACTTAACTGCATTGTCCATTTCCCACGGTGGCTGACTTTACTGTTGCACCCCTCGCCATTACATTCAGCTGCTTTGCCTATTTCCTCCTGTCTGTCTGGAGTTATGGTTTCTCAAAAACTAATAAACTGAAAATTTTTATATTTTGTATATATCAATTGTATCTCCTTTGAAAGAGCTGTTTAGTTTTTGGTGATAATCCAATAACCGGAAGTGGTAGTTTACTTGAAGCCCTTTAAGTTATTTTGAAATATCTGAGTAAAATATGATTTAATACAATTTTTGCTATGAGAATGTTTCAAATATAATTATTTTCTCTTACTGTCCCTATTTACGAATTACAACACGTTAAAGAAAAATTATATTTTGACATTTTCGTTTAAATCTGCAAACCTATGTTCATTGATAAAATAAAACGGTTGAAAAATTGACGTTTTTTAACAGGTGTCAAAATTAAAGTCAATTTCTTGATAGTGGTAGTCCGTGTTTTTGCTCCCCGACGGGGAACAAAGTGCATAAACCTCCCGTTATGAAATTGGCTATTTCTGTTACGATTTTCGTATCATAGAAACCAATTTTCTTTCCCGGTCGTGAAAAAATAATTTTTTTCTTTTCTAAACTCGAGGTAAAAACGCAGCACTTGAAAATGCATAAATTTCAGAGTACCATAACTGGGTTGCATTTAGTTGAAATTGGATGATTCGTTGAGTTTTAGAAACTCGAAAATGTTCTCTTCAATGTGATGCTAGTCAATATGATATCAAATCCAATACAAAAATCTTCCTGATGTCAAAAAATGTCCAACTTTGATAGCTCGTGCGCAGTGCCAAAAAAAATCGTAGACTCAATTGGCAAACTGGGCAATATAGTTTAAACATTTTCCTTTAAGTTTTTCAACGACAATTTGGCGTGAAATGTGAATGTTTGTACATTTAAAATGAATATTTTCTGAGGCAATTTTGGTTTTTATCTTTTCCCTTACCGCAGAAAATTCTAAATTACTTCAACTCACGAAGATACATCGTTTGGACAACAAACACTTACCTCAATATCTTTCGTAGATTAAAAAATGCTGATATATATTCATATATTTATAATTTTTAAATATAAACATCAAAAGTTGACAAATATCAAACATTTATAAACATACATATACATAGATTTATATACTTATTAAGTAGGAAAGTATGTGGTTTTTGGCAAAAGTAAAAATGGCAACGAATAAAAATCACAAGCATACCCAAGAAAAGGGATTACGTGATCATCGTATTGTATAACGTATTATTTACGTAAATGTTACGTAGTTAAATTAATGACTTTATAATAAAAATAATATATGTACAACTAGAAAATATAACAAAAGATTAAGAAATTATTCTCAATAATACAAATTTTGTGTTTGTACTTTTACAATTCTTATACGGCGAATTAAATACTGTTTAAAAAATATTCTCATTACAACTACCAGAATACCGTCCGCACCAAAAAGAAATACGATCATAATTATTATACATAAATAAGTGATTAATTTTATAGATTTCCAAATGGCAGTTTACATTTTGTGCATGAATTGTAGAAAGCTACGATCATTCAATCTGGCGCGGACTGTACTTGTAATAGTTTCAAACCTAACTTATTTTTAGAATCACGGTCATTCATACAACTAAACAAATCAAACACGGAGACGAATAGTTGTCGAGGAAAACCCAAGACTAATCATTTCTTTTCTTTCATTTCCTTCACGGTCTACTGCGCGGCTCAGGCCGCGGTTGATGTGGTTAGAGCGAAGCTATCTTGAACCCCGTTGCCGACGCCACTGGAGGTCACAGCGGTAGATCTTGTTGATGAGGTAGGGGCGAATGTCTGTGCCAGGTATGGGCGGCCCATCATCACGTGGTAGCTGTTAAGTAACAGAGAGGTTTAGTGTAAAAATAAGGGATGTTTGGCGGCTATAAATAGATTCTTTTTGGAAGTAGCTAACTATGGAATGCGGGATACTTTTAGAAACGCATTCCAGGAATTTTAAACAGGCCATTTGAATAGAAAACATCGATTTGCAACTGTAAACTAATCCAACACTTTTAGAAAAGATTTAAAACAGAAAATCTATTTCCTCTTGGATAGATTTACACAATTCTCTGTTCAGACTCAAAATTTAATCCGATTTACATATATTTTTTTCTCGGAATTAAATCAGGAATGTTTGACACCCAAAAATAAAGATAAATGTCTACAATTTCAAGACGGTTATCTGTATTTTCAGTCCTCAAGCGCTTCTGAATTATTTTAGAGATAACTGTTTTGAATAAAGAGTATAGACCACTAAATTCGGCATCTTTTTTACTTGAAAACATTTTTCCTTAAAATAATTCAGAAACGTTTGACACTCAAAAATAAAGATCAGGCGCTCCAGAATTATTTTACAGTAAAATGTTTCAAATATAAAGTGTAGATAGTTAAATTCTGCATCTTTTTTAATAGAAACATTTTTCTCTAAAATAATTCAGAAAGGTTTGACAATCAAAAATGAAGATAAATGTCAGTACTATTTCATGACGTCTATCTATATTTTCAGTTCTCAAGCGCTCCTGAATCATTTTAGAGAAAAATGCTTTAAATAAAGAGTATAGAGAATTAAATTCTGCAACTTTTTTGTTAGTAACATTTCTCTCTAAACTAATTCAGAAACCTTTGACACTCAAAAATAAATATGAGTCTATGCACCATTTCATGACGGCGATCTGTATTTTTGTTCTCAAGCGCTCCAGAATTATTTTACAGAAAAATGTTTTAAATAAAAACTGTAGATAATTTAACTCTGCATCTTTTTTATTTAAAACATTTCTCCCTAAAATTATTCAGGAACTTTTGACTCCCAAAAATAAATTTCAAGACGGCCATCTGTATTTTCAGTTTTTAAGTGATTTTGAATTATTTTAGACAAAAACGATTTAAATAAAAAGTAAAGACAATTAAATATTGCAACTTTTTTTATTCGAAACTACTTTATAAAATATTCAGGAATGTTTGACACCAAAATATATATTGCACGATGGCCATCAGTATTTTCAATTGCTTCTAAATTATTTTAAAGAGAAATTCTTTACATAAAAAAATATAAAGAATTAAACTATGCATCTTTCTTGCTAGAAACATTTTTCTATACGTTGAAGAGCTGTTTTGATTTCTGTCAAATAATATAGAAGTATGAATAGAAAGTACAATAAAATTTCATACTAACACCCACATCATTTCTAATAACTCTTTCGTAGTTTCCTTGTTTTGTTTCTTTATAAAAAAAAAACAGGAAACACAATATTGTTAGCTACTTCCTACAAGTTTCCTTGAAACAAGCATGCAATACACTACTCATACAATAATAAATCTACTAATAAACTAATCGTGATAAGTCTAAATCTACAGAGTTCTGCAGTCATGTCTTGTGAGACCACAAATCTCATCCTAATTCTTACAAAACTCACAGCATGCAGCAGCAGAAGGATAGAGCACCAGAAGTCATTAGTTCTTAGAGACTACGGCTGATATGTTAGAGTTAGACACTGAGCCCTCTTGTCGTGCACTGGGGCTTTTGTTAAACACACATTCTACTTACGAGTTGCAAGTTTACGTCTAAATTCAGGTCGTTGATCTACTTGTTGTACTTGTTTGTTGACAAAATTAGATTTATGTAAATTTATTTTGAGGTTACGTTGAATTTTAATGACGTTTGCGTTGTTCTGGTTCATTTATTATGACGCACATTCTTCCAACATAACTGGTAATCTCACCAATCTTTATTCGATCTCCATGATATATTGTTTATTTTTGAGTAAAATATATCACACACCGGGATTTCTGCTCTAAGCAAAGCGCCACACTCAGAAATTGGTAAATGGAGCGATGATCAAAAATTTTGTACATTACTTAAAATTATAGCATGTTCCCGTAATAGTTATTTACGTTAATGAATCTAGTAAAGTACAAAGTTTTATTTCCATCTTCACAGTATTTTCAAATTATTTGATTAAAATAAATACACGTAAAAATTTAACAGTTTTCAAGCCTGTAAAACCTTACAGGTCTCTTTTAGAAGCTTGTAAAACTTTTCAGGTCTATGCGCAGTAATTACTCATTTACTTAGTTATTAAAATACCTGTAAATTATTATTTACATAGAAGGTGGAAATAAATTAATTGTATGGAACTGAAATGATTGTTTGAAGACGTATAACCTCAAATTTACTTGACTTTTGGGTATTTTTGATCGAAACAACACTGTAATGGGCGAAAAATTATAAATTATAAAAAGATAATAGTGACACTAGTAATACCAAATAGTTTCGTTTTACGGAAGAATTTATATTTTCATCTGATCTCTTAGAATAATTTAATCAGATTAAAATGAAAACATATTTTATTTCAAGTACTTTACTTCAAATGTACTTACTTTCATTATTATTTCTTTGGTTTTTGATTTCTATATCACTCTTTGTTTATCAGTTGTCACTACAAAATTTTTGTAGACAAATTATGCACTATGAAATTTGAGGTTAGTTTAATTTGAGATAGTAGTGCTCCTACCGGGAATAATTTGCGAAAGCCTCCAATAACCGCGAAAACCATCAATTTTTATTAGTTTTTTCCAGGAACCAAGTTTCAAAAATGGTTTTATTGTCACTTTTTGTATAACGGAACTAAAACGGTCATTCCGGTTACCGATGACAATTACGGAACACACTATTTTTTTGAGCTATGCAGCAAATAAATCCCGCAGAAAAATAAGATATAACTTTACTAGGATGCTCATAAAATGTCGCTCGCTTTATACCTGAAACGAAACTAACTGAAACGCTTCGCTTACTCTTCTCGAAATAACATTTTTCGTATACACAAATATGTCGAAAATTAAATTCAGAGTTTGTACATTCATCGAAATGTTCGAATGTTGAAAACATTACAAATGACGAATGTTACAAATATTGAAAATACATTTGTCGAATTGTTTGGATATTACAAACCTCGAAAATATATTCCTCGAATATTACAAATGTCGAATGTTACAAATATCGAAACTATATTTATGGAAAGCGAACAATACCAAATGTCGTATTGTAATCATTGCTCACTAGATGGAACTACGATATTTGGTATTGTTCCGTTTTCGTCAAATGTATTTTCGAGATTTGTAACATTCGTCATTTGTAATATTTCCAACATTCCACATTTGTATTTTCGATAAATGTGCAAACTGAATTTAATTTTCGACATTTGTATATTCGAGAAATGTGTTGTCACCCAAACTAACTTCTCGAACAACAGAAACACCGCTATAAATGTTTCAAAATAATCCTTTTTGGACCGTAAAATACACGTGGACAGTTTTCTTTACGTTATCCAATAAAAAAGTGTCGATGTTTCGCGCTGCTTCACCCTTCACTTGAACCTATATTCATTTAGATTGAGCTCGCAGTCAAAGTGCGGTAAACACAGTCAACAACATGAACATATTATTTATGTTTAAGTAATTTAGCGGTAGATCTCTATCGAATTCAGACGTTTCGATTATCCCTGAGCAATTATTGTAATGTCTTTGACAGAGTGATTTAATTCAAATAGATAATATTAATAACTGTCTGAAAATAAAATAAAAATTCTGTACAACAATTTAACCCTTCTCCAAAACATAAAAGTTGTGAAATTAAAAGCGTGTTAATGTTACAACCAGGCTCAACTAGATTTAAATAAACCGTGCAAGCCCAGATATCGCTCTAACAACCAACCATTAAGAAACCAAAGGCGTAACCATAAGATTGTTTAAGAAAGAACTAGTTAAAGAATTATTATTTGCAATCGAGACCATCACTATTTTATATAGCTCGTTTTTACTTTATTTGTTTATCTGTTCACTTCAAAATTGCAATCAAATTAGTGTCAACTAATCACCAATAAAAACGAACCAAATAAAATAATCTCGAGCTTGTTAAAGTATCTATCTTGTAGTAACGCCAATAGTACATGTACTCTGCTCTATTACCGCCAGTAGGCGGCTGTATTTCGATCTGGGTGCTAATCTGCTGCTGTTTCTTGTCCTGCTGCTGCACGCTGAAGAAGACTTCCTCATACCGTTTTCTCACGAGCTTCCAGACATTTGGCTTGCAGACAAAGATGAAGAAGATGAAGACGCCGTACAGCGCGTTGCACATGTCGGTGACGTACCACAACCACTGGGGTCCGTTGGCCACCCAGGAGATGATTTCCATCAGCCAGTTCACCCCGAAGACGAACATGAGCTTGAGGTAGAGTTTGTATCTGGAAGAGACAGCCACATTACTCCACTGTCATCGCGATGGATAATCGGAAATTAGGGAGGGGTGTTTAGAAAATTTATTCTGGGGTTGTATTGTTAAAGAACTTAGTTAAAAAAAACTTTCAGAACTCTTATGGTTTAACTGTCACTAAAATTTACTTTTAAAGTAAATTTATTTATTTGTTATCGGCACTAAAGTGCTCAAAAATCGTCATTAAAAGCTCAGAAATCGTCACTAAAGTAACCCATTATACGACGATTTTGAGCAACCGTTAAATAATTATTGTGCAAGTAGGATAATTTTGGCAAATATATTCACGTACTATAGTAAATTTGGATGTAACATGGAACAAAATTTGCAAGAATAATTAACTAATTAATTCCGATCAAAATACATAATTTTGAGTGTTATTTACGATAACTTCACTTCTCGAGGTTGGCAACACTGACTGTCAGTTTCAATTGACAACTGACAGATACTTAACCTATATAGTAATTTTTTTACAGTTTCTTCGAATTTTAGATTTCAATTGAACCTTAATATGTACCTCGGCACCTAAGTTCCTTTTAATCACTCACATGGTTTATTTTCCTCGGCCCTACGGGCCTCGGCAACTAAATTCCATATTCGTGATAAAAAATTGAACTTCAGTGCCTAGATACATAAATAACTATTGTTTTTAATAAACGCACATCATTTCAAATTATTTTATGACTTATCTACTTAACATTGCTGTCAAATATTTTATTATCATTTGGATAACTTGACGAAAATTTAGTATCGAAGTAAATTAAACTAGAGGTAAAATTTCTTTATAATACTGGACAATAGTCAATTAAAATTACTTTTAGATTAAGATCTATACAAATATTTTTTTCTGCGACCACTTAGAAATCTGCTCATTGCATGTTTGTTGTTGTTAAGAAAATGAGGTGCCTTGCAAGCATCGTGTGAAATGAATTTGTTTTGTGAGTATTTCAGTACAGTTCACCTCATTTTAGTACAGGTGCCATTGCTAGGATACTTATTTAGAATTGTCAAATATTGGAATGGTGAAAGCGAGACAAATTTATTATTAAAATTAAATTAATTAGGAAAAAATATCGTGGTCGTAGAAAAAGTATAGGGTACAACACGCATGGAATGTCCATTCCATACTCGTAGAAAATAAGTAGCATTCCATGCTTGTTGTACAATATACTATATTTAAATGCAAAGTTTGGTAACTTTAAATAAAATATTTGTACAGAACTTAATCCAAAAGTCTTAAAATATATTATAAGAGCCCAGAATCATACAATTTGGCACAATTAAAAATTATACAAAGGAAAATTGTTTTTTTCAAGTCCGGAAGAAAAACTCTGTTTCTATAATACCAAAATCATAACAGATACAGTCAATTTCATATCAACGGGAAATTTGTGCACTTTCTCTTCCGTCGTGCGGAAAAGTGCTCAAATAATGTGAAAAATGAACAAAATTAAACAAATCAAAAGTAACTATAATAAATTATATTACAATTCAAATAATTCTGAATTAACTAAACACCATCATAAATATTGGGGTCGTGAAAAAAATTGTATATACACCGCAGAAAAGAAGTGTATTTTTTCGTTGTCTTCGGCTTGTGCTTCTTTTTACTCCGCACGAAAAAATCATATATTTCTCTCCCTTGTTGTATAATATACTATTAATTCATAATATTTAAATATTAAATTCTATTATTTTTACCTCCCGCACATACATATGTATATTTTATTTTGCGAGTTTTTTTACTAAAATAAATGGATTTTAAATCTGTATAAGCATTACGTCTTTATATGTATGGAATTGAAACAAAAAAATACATATATACCACTTTAACTGTCAAAAAGTTTAGTTTATTATGAATTTAAAATGTTCGATAATACGTGTTCAACAGATAAGCACGTTTTAGATTTCCTAGAATACGATTTCACAATTTTCACGAATTGTGTGACAATTTTTTCGTCCACAATAACTCAAAATCTAATAAAGACATCATTTTGAAATTACACATTAAGAATGCGGGTGTTTAAGTTACGAGCTGATTAGATTTTGGTAGCAATCTATCAACCGGAAGTGGTAGTTTACTTGAAGGCCTATCAGGTTTTTTGGGCATATCTCAGTAAATAAGGGTATATTTTGTAATATTCAAAAAGATGTAGAATAATATTAGCTACAATTTTAATTTCAAACTTTTTTCTCTATATTGTACCATTTAGAAGTTGCTTATGCGGGAAGTTATGTGTTGGCGATTTTTTATACGACATAATTTATTACTATTAATAATATCCGTGCTGGTTTGTTGGTGAATCCCCAGAGCTATCCAAAATTAGAATCTATTAACATAATTCTAAAACGAGTTTTACAAGTTTTTTATTCGCATTAATTCATTGATATTTATCCACACATTGAATAAATTAAATCAAGATACAAATAAAAAATAGTTGACGTAAAAGACTGAAATTTAAAATTAGGTTCTAGTTTTTTGTTCGTCATTCATTGATATTTATCTGACATTCATTTGTGAATCGCTATTTGTTGAGGTATGAACATTCGCAAACATATAAATTATAACAAAAGGAAAAACTTATTGACGTAATTAAACGTATGTATACATATAAACCAGATTTTCCTGATACTGAAATTTCCTTTAGTAGAATTACTACATTGTATACGTATTTGCGGTATAATTATTTTAGTTTTTAAAAAATATAGCAGTTGAATAAATTAAAACAATACAATCATATTTAATTTTCATATTATCTGATTTGGTGTAAATTCCACTTTTTCTAAAAAAAAAAATATGGTTTAGAATTCCTAATATTTTGCGGTATTCTTATCTCGAAAATGTTTCCTAATCTATCTGCTTTAAATCCGGGATATACCGACAGAAAGAATCTTTAATTTTTAAGCCGGACACGAATTTCGGTCATTATACCGGATGTAGAATTGAAATGTGACGTATTTACTTCACAGTAAAAGTGTAATTACTAAAGTTGTTCAGAATTTAAAAATGCATGCAATAAGGCCATTTGGTTAGCTAAATATTTAATATTTATTTAGGAAATTAAACAAAACGAAAATATTGGACATTTCAGAAAACAGATTTAGATTTATTTATTAGTGTTGTATTATTTTCTATAGAAATTTCGTAGATGATTGTAATGATATAATGGCAAATTTGAGAGTTCATTTCTTTCGGTTGAATAACTAAATAAATCTAAAAGCTAAAACTGTTTTATGAAATGTCAAATATTTTTCGTTTCTGTTTAATTTTCACAATACTCCTAATAAAAATATATTAAATTGATTGATATAACGTGAAATATGAACCCAGAATCATATCATTTGGCTCAGTTAAAATCATACAAAGGAACATTGTTTAGTTTACCATATTTATATCATTTTTACCTTTCGCACATACATATATGTAAGGGAAGTATTATGTTTATGTTACGATTTGATTAGATTTTGGAAACATTCAATTTTCAACAGTTTTGTATTTGTATTTTTTGTATAATTTCCAAAATCTTGTTATAGAAAGTATAGTCTACAACATGTAACGGAATGGCCTATTCCACACTCGCAAACCGTAGCCTCTTTTTGCTCGTGTGGTATATGTGCCATTTCATTACTTGTTGTAGAATATACTATTATGTTACGAATTGATTTTGGGAACAATTCATCAACAGTAAGTGGTAGATTATTTGAAGGCCTATTAGGGTTTTTGATCATATCTTAGTAAATAAATGAGATAGAGTAAATTTCATTGGAATCAAAAAGATGTAGAAAAATTTTAACTACAATTTTTATTTTTTATAATTCTGTTGTTATCAGATCAAAAACAGTGTTCGTGGGTCCAGCCAATACCTTTGGGTTAAATGAAATTTAGCTAACCAAATAGGCCTTATTGTATGCATTTTTAAATTCTGAACAACTTATATTTACATTTTTTCTGTAATGTGAATATGTAAAAAAAATGCAGTAATATAAAAAATCTACTACCGGTATAAGGCATTTATTTTTAATCTGTACAATGAAATTTATTCGACTGAACACACTAAAAATTCTAAATGTATTTGTTAGAATTCTTGACGACCTAAGTAGGTTTTTCCAATTAGATAAAATGTCAGATAATTATCTGGACTTCTGTTTTTCTTTTTAGTGAATTTTCCATTGCACAATATCACTTTACGATAAAAACTTATTTTATCTGAACTGAATACAAAGAAAAATGGATTCACGATTCAAATGTACTTCACAACCGGATATTTTACCGGCAGTAAATATATTTCTGAGACTATTTGCAGTTTTAAAAAGTGTTAATTGTTATTCAACAAGCCATAATGATTTTTTGAAAATTTTGTTTTGTCAGAATTGTCGTGTGTTGTGGATCTCAAACAGTAGGAATTGTAAATAAGTGTAGTCGCAGAAATGTTCTATTTTATTATTTAGAAAATTATTTAGGTAAATGTAATTAATATAACTTTATTTGAAATCGGCACTAGTGCTACAAAAAATTGTCATTAAAAGCTCAGAAATCGTCACTAATGTAACCCATTATACGACGATTTTGAGCAACCCAGTGTTGGCAACCGCTAAATAATTATTGTACAATTAGGATAATTTTGGCAGATATATTGACGTACTATAGTAAATTTGGACGTAACATGAAACAAAATTTGCAAGAAGAATTAACTAATTAATTCCGATGACGAAATTGAAGACAAAGCACATAATTTTGAGTGTTATTTACGATAACTTCACTTCTCGAGGTTGGCAACACTGACTGTCAGTTTTAATTGACAGTTGATAGATGTATAAACTTAACCTATATTGTTAATTTTTTGAAAGTTTTTCGAATTTTAGATTTCAAATAAGACTTAATATGTACCTCGGCACTGAAGTTCCTTTTAATCACTCACATGGTTTATTTTCCTTGGCCCTACGGGCCTCGCCAACTAAATTCCATATTCGTGATAAAAAAATTGAACTTCAGTACCTTGATACATAAATAACTATTTCTTTGTAAATAACTAAAATAAACATGAATACCATTTATTCCTTGAAAGAACATACATAAACTGTAAGATAATTTTATTCAAATATTTGGATTACCCTTGATAAATTTTGCTAATCTATGTCATTCAACAAGTCTTTAATTTTATAGAGTCGACCTAATATTATCACGCGAATTCTCAAACAAGTGTGATTTGTGTAATTTGGTTACGAATTCAAAACAAAACTCTTCATAATAGGTGCCAACCTTTGGACACTTCGACAATCTGACAGCTCAACAATAAGAGCAGTACAAAGAATTTAGAATAGATTAGATGTGTGAGAGAGAGGCTTAAACAAACATAATACTTTGTCGTCAGAATTGTTTTCTTTAAAACTCAAATATCTTTATAATTAATTAATATTTTTTAACTGCTATTATATCTAGTACGATGTTTTTGAATCCAGTCATAATCAAAACTACTTCTTTGTCATTTTGTGTCTCCCCCATTACTGTCTGATACTTATTCGAAGATTTAAATCCCAGACAAAGTATGCAAGTCAAAAGTGTTAATTACAATAAATTATCGCTAAATAAATTAGTAATCAAATCAGTGAGTGTGAGTGCAAAAGCTGTGCTGATAGTGCAGGAAGCAAAACCAAGTAGTTAGTAACAGAACGAAGGTTAAAAAACTGATAGGATGGATCACAAATGTTTCTACGTGCCATGTCTATATCATGCGGTTGTCTTACTCATCATAAACTGAGTCATTTCGCAGAGGAAATCTCGTGGACTTTAATATTTAAATCTTTGTGGTGAGGAACTGTTTTTTTTTTCACAATAAATATATGTTAATGTAAAATATTTTTGAGAGAAAAATAATACCATTTCGTTGATGATTCAAGTGTTATTTGGTTTGAAAAGTTTTGCTCATTTTGCTGTATTTTCTATATTTTCAAGGACGAATAAACGGAAATTTTTGTTATTGTGTATCTACAATAATTTAATAATAGTTGCATGCGGTTAATGATGGCTTATTATTCTTTAGTTTCCGGTTCCTTCATTAATTATTTTAACGAGGAAAAATATATTTCCCATACAAACAAATACATTTACTAGGAATAATAAGAATTTTAAATATCTTTAGGGCTGTGTTTTGCCGGGATCATATATACAGAGTGTCCTAAATTTAAACTACACGTCACGAATTAAACACCTAAAAATATGGTGACAAAGTTCATTTGAACAAAAATATTAAATATTATCTTATTGAGGTGTGAGAATATTTAAATTAAATTAGTTATTACCTAATTTCGACACAAGATTTAAATTGCTTGCTCAAATGAACTTTTCACCTTATTTTTAGATGTTTAATCCATGGTTTAAGTTAGGCAGTTTAAAAAATCTGGGACAACCTGTATTTATTTATTTCATTATTTTAAGATTTATTAAAATGTCAGTTCTGATAATTAGATAGTTGCTTGTATTTACAGCCAGATATTTAGTCAGATTTATAATTAAATTTAGTCTAGAGATTTGAACCACTGAAATATGGTAATACTGGAACGATAACCTCTAGGCTTCTATGAAAGCGAAAAACGAGCCTAAGACAGATAGGTGTCGTAGGGCCACTTTTCTTTGTCTAACACATGTTTATAGAGCGGTTGCTATGCAAAAACATGTTGCAGAGTCTTGTCCAAAAGTAATAAATAATAATATTAAACAGTGTATTATTCTATGGGCAAATAAACGATAAACGAAATAAGACAAATTTATATCAAAATGGTGTAACATTAACGGAATAATTAGTAGTAAAGTATTTTTTTTTTAAATATATTCCGCAGTAAAGCGATATAACGAATTGAACATATTTTGACGTCACGAGTGCTCCCATCGATTCTATTGGCTAGAAATATGAAAAGTGCAAATCGCGCGTCTGCCGTTACGACCAACGCCTATTGTGGGCTAAAATAGAACTAAGAAATGTCATTTCATTTGTTTTGTTTGTTGGTAAAATACTCTCAAGTTGCCAAAGGAATTTTATCATTATATTAAGTTTAATTGTTGTAAATTAAGACATGTGTAAAATATAATTTTTACATTAAAATATATATATCTACTACTCTCATTAAAAATCGTTGTTTTAGTGCCACTGGAAGGTTCACGCGTGACGTCAAACAAAATTTTAAAAATCATATCTCGGGTAATATATGAAATTTTCTCATCGGGTTTTCACTGATCGCCTTACATTCTAATAAAGATTCCTAAGAAATAATAAAAAAAAATTGATTTATGGCCCATTATTTGAAAATTTCGTTAAATTCAAAAACAATATTTTATTTTTATATTAGACATTTTATTTCAAAATCATTGAATGTTAATTTTTATATATTTTTTAATCAACGAGAAAAACTATTTCATTTCTATTAATTTAAAATAATTTAGGTTTACAATAACTGTCACATTATGTTTATTCTTTCTTTTACTTAATATACAAGCAACCATATTAATTATTAAATTTTATTTCCATATTATTTTACAACGACATATTTTTTTGGCAAATATAATGAAAAAAAAGTTACTTCTATGACTAATGTTCTCTAATTTTTCTTTCAAAATAAAGCCAAAAGTGTATGACTAATAACTTTTTAAGCGAACTGTACAGCAAACTGGTTCTCTCTCTCTCTTTCTTTCTCTCGGCTCGCATTTATAAATCAATTGGCGTTCCAGTATTATTATATTTCAGTGGTTTAAACAGATAACAGACTGTAAATCTGGCGAAGAGTGACATTTTTTATAGTCAAATATTTATTCAAAACCATTTCCACTTAAGAACCACTTCCGGCACAAAAAAAGATTATGGTAAAATAGGAGTGTCAGTATTGTATTTTATAATATCAGCTATTCAAAGAAATAGTTATTTATGTCATAAGTGTTAAAAGTGACATTTTATGAGTAAGTGGAGAAGTTTGCGAAACAACCCCACGAACGAAATAAATCACTTTTAACACTTATATCACACAAAATTTTATCTACGATCTTCCTAGTGTATTAGTAAATACTAAAAAATGTAGAATATTTTGACAGATAAAGTTATATTTCCTGATTTATTGATGCAAATCGTTAGCACTTTTAACACGTTGCTATGTTACTTTTAACACTAGTGTCAACAAGTGACACTTTTAACTTACTAAACAAACGTTAAAAGTGCAATTTTTAACAACAGTCGTAGATAAAATTTTTGAGTACAGTCTGTGGACAGTGGCGTACTGTGGCTATGTTTAGGTAGGGTCTATACGTACGTAATGTCTTTTTCGTGTAGCAACTCCAAAAGGTACAGCACGGGCGCACTATAACTAAGTTAGAAGGCGAATTGTACAATTTGTTAGCGCGAATATTTCAAGCAAGCAAATCTATGCAACACAACCACAGAATATTAAAATAACCAATAAAATTCTGTGAACACACCAAGGTACATCCCAGCGTATAAATAATTCAAAATAGCCAAGTCATGCGTAATAAATCTAAGTAGCTACCTCTGTTTGTCGGAATCTGTCCCGTGACGTTGGCTTTCATTCTTCATACTTTGATCCGTGCTTCTTTGCACGTTCCAGATCTTTAGAGTTGTGTAAGTGAACAGACCTAGGTTCACTAAGATTATCAGGAGAATTGGGCCGTAGAAATAGTACCCCACTGTTTTGTCATCTGAAATGAAACATACATTCAAACCTGCCCTTGAAACTTTAAAGAAGATGTGTCATTTTTAATAGTAGCATTTAAATAAAAACTGAAGCCAGATTGATTTAAATCAGTGAAAAATAATAGTATATTCTACAACAAATAATGTAATGGCACATATTCCACGCGAGAAAAAAGTTTTTCTACGACCACTGAGAAATCTGCTCATTGTATGTTTGTTGTTGCTAGGGATATGAGGTACATTGCAAGCATCGTGCGAAATGAATTTGTTTTGTGAGTATTTCAATACAGATCAGTTCATTTAAATACAGGTGCCATTGCTAGGATACTTATTTAGAATTGTCAAATATTGGAATGGTGAAAACGAGACATATTTATTATCAAAATTAAATTAATTTTAAAATAATATTGTGGTCGTAGAAAAAGTATAGTGTACAACTCGCATGGAATGTCCATTTCATACTCGTATGATTTGCAGCATTCGCCTTCGGCTCATACTACAAACTTTCATACTCGTAGGAAATGAGTACCATTCCATGCTCGTTGTACAATATACTATTGTAATCCTAGTCGAAGGAGAGGACTACGGTTTGCGAGTGTGGGATATGCCATTTCGTTACATTTAGTAAACTATACTTTCTATAACAAGATTTTGGAAATTGTACAAAAAATACAAATACAAAACTGTTGAAAACGTCAAACTCAAATAAATTAATAAAATAAACAGACGTAACCATAGTAACTGAATCAAGATACTTCATGTATCGCGCTAATATGCGGCTCTGATTCGTCGAAATTATTCCATACACGCGTATGGAATGATAGTTGTTGTTCCAACAAAGTTTTTAGTTGTAGAATGTTTAGTTTCCAAAACAGTGTTATAGAAAATTGTATCTACGTCTATGTTAGGGTCCAAAAAGGATTATCGGAACGTTTATAGAGGTGTTTCTATTGTTCAAGAAGTAAGTTTAGTTCTAGGTATAAAGCGAGCGGCATTCTATGAACATTCTAGTAAAGTTATATCGTATTTTTCTGGTGGATTTATTTGCCGCTCAACTGACAAAGATTCTAAATCGACCAATAAGAACAACTGTTAAATCTTTACTCACTCATCTGTCAAGTCTTTAACCACTCATACATCAATTATTTGACGCATAAAGCTGACAAAAATTCTACACTATTCTTGAAAATTTTAATTTATTACTTTCTGTCATTCTCAAATGGAGTATAAATTTTGTTATTTGCCAGGATAAAGTCAATATTCTTACACCAAAAGTGTGCGAATTAAAAGTTTCTGGTTGTCAAAAGCGTGCGTTAAATGTTACGAGTACAAAGGTGATATTATAGACCACCACATTTTGACAAATAATTCAAGTTGAAGTCACAAAAATTCGAAAACAGATCCATTGATTTTGAAATGAATGGAGTTTTTTTTACTGTATCCAGTTTCAATTTTTATCGAATACTATTACATTCATTGATAACCTCATTGTTTAATAACATTTATATTATAAAGAAAAATTGCCAAAATTAATTACTGAAGCTATATTAAAAGTACATAATTTCTTCTAACCTCCAAAACATTTCTATAAGTTGTCGATTTTGAAAACAAATTTCCACGGTATGTTATATTAAGATGAAGCCTTATTTAATTAATTAAAATATGAATTTTTGACCTACCTGGGAACCAGCATTTGGTGACAGCAATTTGTGGTGTTACGACCCAATCAGGAAGATAAGTTTCTGGTGTGAATTGCAGTCCAAGGGTTATTGCCAACATAACAAGAGGCACGCCCCAGGCGTACAAACTGTACAGCAAAAACCGTTTTAGTTCTGATTTTTTGGCGGAACCTTTGTAACCTCGAAAACCGCTGGAAATAACATATTTTGATGTAGAAAAATATGAGCTGTCAAAGTATTAATTATACTACTGTTAATTATCTTTTAAGTATTGGAATAATGGGCAATTAAATGTAATTGCGCGGTTTACAAATTAGCAGGTTTATCACAGGAATTATGTTGTATTATAACTTTTAATTTGTTCGGTTATTTGAGTTGAAAAAACTTTCAGTACTCATAGTAAATTAATACAAGATTTACAAAATGTGAATAATCTAGCAGAACGATAATAACATTAAAATAAATTTTGAAGAACAAAAAATGTAGCAAGATCGAAATGTGTCGATGGCAGACTCATAAGAAATCTATAAGCAAAAGATTTAAGTTGAGCAAGATATGGTTTCTTTGTTTTATGTCATAATTTTTTTTACTGTCTCTATTTACTTGTTTATGTACATTATTTATTTTGTTATTACCCTTGTGGTTTCTCCACAACTACCATATTTGGGGGGCGTGATATGACGGCTGGTAACCGCACTTCACGCGCAAAAATATAACATAATACCTAGATCTGCATTGAGCAGAGTGCCACACCTCGAAATGGGTAAATGACGTGATGATACATTTATTTATTTGATAAAGTATTACGTATAGTAATTCGAAACGTATTTCAATAAAAATTTTATAGAAAATATTTTATTTATTTGTCCTATTATTATTAATATTAATTTTAGGTTCAGTAGATAATTGAAAATCTAGTTAAATAAATACCCATATCCATTCTACAGAAAATAATACAACACTGTATTCAAGGTTGTAATAAATAAATCTTAAAATGTTTTATGTCATACTGGTTACTTATGTTACATTTTTCGGACTATTTATCGTACGAAAAGTGAAACTTTAAAGTCCTAGAACTTAAAAGTTAAATTTGACTTTTAATTGGTTCATTATTTATAAACAAATACTTGTTCCTATAGAAATTGTTATTTAGCCTACTTATATCAACTCATATTTCTACGAATTTTTTATAATTTCTGTTAAATACTATAATTTAACAAGTTTAGAAACCAGTATGAAATAAAATTTTGGATGTACCGCGAACGAAAAGTGCCTCGCAAGTAATTTCAAACAACTTACTAGTACCTTAAAGTTTCACTTTTCGTTCTAGATACATAAAATACTATTATGAAATGTCAAACATTTTTACTTTTGTTTAATTTTCGTAATAAATATTAATTTTAATTTGATTGTTGTCATGAAATATTAATATTTAAGTAACCAAATGTGCCTTATTGCATGCATTTTTAAATTCTGAACAACATTTGTATTTTTCAATAGGTAAAAAGATGCAGCACTATAAAAAATACTGCATCATGCAGTATCGTCAAAATATCCCCAAATATCCATTGAAATATAATAATACTGGAACGTTAAACTGTAAGTTTTTATGAAAGCGAAAAACGAGCCTGAAACAGATAGATGTTGTAAGGCCACCCTTCTTTGTCTAACACTTGTTTGTAAAGCGGTTGCTATGTAAAAACATAAAACAACATAGACAAATAGCCCAGCAGCTGTCTCTCTCGGCTTGCATTTTCAACGTCAGGTAGCGTTCCAGTATTATTAAATCTCAGTGGGTAAATAGTATACATATATAATTAATTTATTATTTAAGAATGGCTTACGTATTCATTTAAAACCTGATTATTTTTTAATATGCCTTTCCTAATTAAAACTAGACAATTTAATTACTCTAAAGACTGGTTAGATAAATGCGTATTTAATTAGCTAAATATACAGCTGCTAATTGAAAATTTATTAAAACTTTTAATAATTTTTGAACTAAAAATTTGTTGTGGCCACCACAATACCACCCGCCATAGATTTCTTATCAAATAATGCAAGAACACGGACCACCAGTATCAAGAAACGCTCATCCCTTCAAAAAATTACTTTCCAATTTTGACATAATATGTCAAAAAATGACATTCTCCAACTGTTTGTTTGTTGTTTTTTTTTTTGCAAAAAAGCACAGATTTTTAGATTTATACGAAAATGTCAAAATAGTATATTGTGTCATTAGGAGTAAATGTGATACTTTGGGTGCTGAGCATGTAAGTTTGAACGACGAGCGAAGCGAGTCGAACAATTACATGCGAAGCACCCAAAGACACATTTACTCCGAATAACACATGCTATTTTTTCTTCAAATATAGAAAATAAAATTATAAATATTATAAAATGCTCAAAACTTCAAAAAATATTCTGTCTTATCTAGCTTTTCAAGTTGCCGTAGAATATGCTGTTTTGTTATTTTTGTTTATTTGTTTCATTTTTAACTGTCAAATTATTGAATTACAACCTAACTATTTTTCATAATATTTTACTTTGTCCGCCGCCGGCGTAAATGTGTAGCCTAGGATACACTTTTACGCCGGCGGCGACAATATTGAACTTCTGGTTGTTGAATACAAATACATAGCAAAGTACTTTTATGACGTTTGAAGATAAAATTACTTTTCAATTATGACATATGTCAAAAAATGACATTCTCCAACTGTTTGTTTTGTTCTGTTTTTTTCAAAAAGCACAGATTTTTAGATTTAAACGAAAATGTCAAAAAATAATTTTTCTTTAACGTGTTGTAATTCGTTAATGGAGACAGTAAGAGAAAAATGTTTCAAACAACAATTGTAGATAATATTTGAAACATTATTCTAATGAAAAAATTGTTATTAAACCATAATTTACATAGATATTTCAAAATAACTTGATAGGGTTTCAAGTAAACTACCACTTCCGGTTATTGGATTATCACCAAATACTAATCAGCTCTTCCTAAGGGGATACAGTTGATATATACAAAATATTAAAATTTTCTGTTTAGTAGTTCTTGAGAAACCGTAACTTCAGAGATCCACACAGACTGACAGACAGACAGACACACACAGACATCAACGCGAAACTATTTACATCATATTCTAGGGACCCTAAAATTTGTTTACTCACTGAAAACTCACTACAGAATTTTTTGCATGTTTCCTATACCTCCCTTACAGGATGTGGCGGGCGGTAAAACTAACGTAGTAATGTTCTAAATTAAATAAAGTTTACAAGTCATCTATTAGAGACGCACACAAGCTTGTCGACCTGTATCAGGTGATCATTTAATGTATTTCATTATTCAGTAACATTTTATTTATCTCCTAATGTATTTTCCAGAAATCTAAATGACAATACAATCATCAATTTTCAATTGATAAAGTGCAACCAACTATAAAACATTTTACATTTTAATAGCTCTATTTTGTTGCAAACAGGTCATAATGTAATTTAGTAATTAGTTACCTAATGAAGAACACATTTAAAGATTTTATCATTGAATATTTTACCATGTAAAGTAATTATTTTAAAATTAAAGGCTAGGATTAAATTTATATCTTGTTGACAAAAATTTAGAACGCAAAACCATAATGATAATTGATATTGCAAGTCGTAAATATTGCAGGTAAATTAAATAACTTTTAGTCACGTAGAAAATTTTTTGGTAATTTTTTATCATTTACAAATATTGGTAACAAATATAGGTAGAATCATCTGTGATAATTTTATCTTATCTTCGTCATTTTTAAGCAAAATTATCTAGCGATTCACTTGTTAAGTACTAACAGATAATTTAATTAGTCATATGAGTACATACGAATTTAATTGCGATATTAAATTATAAAAAAATCTTATTTGCTCAATACATAAACTCCCACTCAAACAACTTTTAAACGGTACAAATTAGAAAAAAAAGTTTCAAATAAAAATTGTAGATAATATTATTTTACATCTTTTTTATTATAACAAAATTCAAAAATCTCAATTATTTACTGAGATATCCACAAAAAACCGTATAGACCTTCAAGTAAACTACCATTTCCAGTTGATGGATTGTTACCAAAATATAACCAGCTTGTAATATAAACATCCAAATCCTAAATTTAAAATTTGACATAAGTAACTTCGTTAAAAATAGTGCCAAAATTGAACTGTGGAATATGAGATTCCAATGCTATTTTTTTATAATGTTTTAAATTTTTACCTATTCACGTTACAGTAAATGTGTAAATAAAAAAAAAAATTGTTTATCCAACACCTCTGAATAAATGCTCTAAAACTATGGCGATTTTAAACAAGCAAAGTAACAGATTATCCACTAGTGGGTATAATTTTGAGAAAATCCACTAGTGAGTATTTTTTTATTTATAACAATAATAATAACACACAACACCTTGGTAACTACTTCGATTGACATTTTAATTTAAAAATTTAAAGCATATGTCACTGTCACATAATATTTCTTTAATAAATTTTGCATTTATTAAGAAGTGTTGGATAAAACGTTATACTTCACACGTAGGCAAAGTGGAATTACCCACTCGATCAAATTATCACACTCAGCCTTCGGCTTCGTGAGCTAAAATTTCTCTCGTGGGTAATTCCTTACTTTGCCCACTTGTAAAGTAAATAAATATTACCTAAATATTAGTATTTCACGATATATCAATCAAATTAATAGTATATTATTATATGAGGGATTATGCTAGTCATTAATCACAAATATGAAGTTTGTGTCACGAGTCGAAGGCGAGTGATGCAAATCATCCAAGTGAATAATGACCATAATCCCGAATATAATACTATACTTTTTCTACTCCTGTAAATTCGGAAATCACTTTTGAAAATAATCGAAAATCGTTAAAAACACAATAACAACTGACAACATGTGAACTGTCAGACGGTCGTTGCTTTGTGATCCACATGATGTCTTTAAAATAATCGTGAATTATGGATTTCTGGCTCTGTGATTGGTCGAGAGGAATGAATTATGAATCATAACTGTCGTGAATTATGGGTACTATAATTCATCGAAATAATTGAAATAATGGAGATATATTTATACAGGAGTAGAAATAAATCAATATTTTATAGGAAAATTGTAATACTACCAAGGAAAATGAAACAAAAAACGAAATATAATTGACATTTCAGAAAACAGATTTAGATTTATTTATTATAGTATTGTATTATTTTTTGTAGAAATTTCGTAGAAGACTGTAATAATATAATGGCGAATTTGGGATTTCATTTCTTTCTGTTAAATAAATATATAACCTGCTTTTAAATGTCAAACATATTTTGTTTTTATTCAATTTTCCATGGCCATGTTTCAATTTTCTTAATAAATATTGATGTTAATTTGATTGATATATCGTGAAAAACTAATATTTAGGTAACCAATTGAGCCTTATTACATGCATCTTTAAATTCTATACAACTTTTATAATTTCTTATACTGTAAAGTGAATAGGAAAATTTTTACAGTAATATAAAAAAAATAGCAATGAAAACCCTAAGTCTACACCCGGTATATGGGGAGGTAATAATAAGTATTTCTCCCATAATTATTTAACTTAATTAATTATGTGAAAAGTGAAAGTTTATCGGGATTTTTTATGGTAAATTACGACCAATAAAAGAATGTATTTTCTCAAATTATGTAATAATTTATGCGGGAATGAAGTAAATGTCACATAGGTATATTTTTTACCATTTAAAACATAATTGCGTACAGTTGCTTACGTACGCATGTACATTTCGAAATTTGTCTTGTGAGGTTGGCACAATTTGTGTTTTCCTCATTTGACGTCAGGTAATTTTCAAAATTGATTTTTAATTTGCTCAAATCTAGTAATTAAATTGACTTTCACGTACTGTATTCATTTTTGTAAAAATAGTTCAGTATTGAAAATAAAAAATAAACCAGTTTGAAATGTGCAAAGTCATGGAGTCGCAAAGAAATGTTTCATGCTTTATTTTGTTTTATATCTGTAGATGTTTCCAAAGTGGATGAACAGTTATTTAAAAATCAAACGAGTTTAATATGTAGTATACGGGTAGACAAACAAAAAGAGCGCAGTTTGCAACAGAAAGTTAAAAATAACTTCTGTTCTACTAAAGCAGCCTCGAAAATAGAAACAATATAAACATACTCGTAAAAGATAAATAAATAAAATTTAAACTTGATTTCTTTTAAATATTAATTCTTGTTTAAATAGCTCCGTGGCAACACATCAGACTGTGATTCTACTAATACTGTAATGTGCATCGTAAATGCGAGCCGAGAGAGAAAGCGACCAATCGGTATCTGCATCTTTGTACAGTCCGTTCAAAAAAATTGTATCGTAACTCGTATAAATAGCTCATCCTTTGAAGCTTACAACAAGAAACGTACACAAGTACAATATTTGTATTTCATAAACAACGCTAAAATACTACAGTCTGACATTATTGAAAATTGACGTTTAGGAAAACTGAAATTCAAATGAGATAGAAAGAAATAATGGCATTGTGTCACAATGTAATAACTAAAGTTTTGATATTTATGAATATTTATTTAGCCTTTATTGAATAAATAAAATGAAATTTGTTTAATGATTCAGATGCATTTATATGAAATCTCTTCAACTTTTATTATAAACATTTTCTCTAAAATTATTAGGGAAGCAAGAAATTGCATATGTATTATTTAACATGTAAAACGCCTTTGACAAGCTGAGTTAGTCACCACCCTGTATATAATTTAAGGATTATAATATAAAATACACTACAATTTTATATTGAAATGTAATAATTCAACAAATGTCAAAAGTTTGAGGTTTGTAATAATTCAATAAATGTCAAAAGTTTGAGGTTAAAGTATTTTCTGTATACTGAACTGTAACAACTCTAAATTATTTGCTTTTAAAATAGTTGTTGAGTGTACAGAAAAAAATTATACGACACACAGCCGGTAGGTATATTTACAGTCTCGGTAGTCGTCCGTAAATGCTTAGTTACCGACCTAATGACGTAAATAGATATTTATACGTACCTTAAAAAGGAAAAATGGATATTCGATTGCCACACAGCAGTGCAAAGCTTTACACAACAATGTTGCAACATTATTTTTATGGAAAAAAATCACTGATTTTTATTTTAAATTTACTAGAACTCGCAATACAACTTTAACTTTTGCATTAATACGTGAGAGTAACTTTAGTTAAATGCGCAAGCACAGAAATATTTGATAATGATGGAGATACATTTCAGTGACCTCGCTTTAAAGATTTAGATTTGACAGCTAATGGGGAATATTCTGTAACTTACCTGTTAATTTTTAACAGCCTGTTAATAGCACATTATTCAATTAGCATGTAATAGCCATTACATCGTAGTAGAATACTGTACTTTATCTACAACATTTCGTCAAATATTTGTTTTGAAATTATAAGTAGAATTTTTGCTTTGACAAATACAAAAAACTGGTTGTTTATCAATATAGACAAATTGTAGCAACCATCACTAAGCTACGTACTGTTTTAACAAAATGTTCAAGTGATTTGACATTTAGCAGAAAATATTAAAACCAATTATTCAGCTACAGTTTAAACTTAAAAAAATAAAAGTATAAAAAAATGAGAATATTAGTGTCTTTGGCTTTTCATGTGGATAAAATTACTTAAAAGTCATTTTGATTTTACTTTTTTGACAGGTAAGATTTGAATTTGACATAACGAATTAATAATATTAATTCATCGAACTGTCAATATATTTCACTCGCAACAGTAACAAGGTCATTAATTGATAAATAACGATTGAATTATGGATATATTATTTGACAGTTGTAGATAAAAATTTTAACCAATGATAATCGACGTCACTGTAGCACTGTACAATGTTCTAAAATCAATTTATAAAAAAATGCTTCAAATAAAAGTGATAGATAATATATTTCTGTGTAACTTTTAATCAAAGTATTTTTTATAATATAATTTTAGAACATTGTAAAACACCCAAAAACAGAGCTCGTGGTACCAGCCAATGAGATCTTCTAATTATGTTTAAAATTAGAATCACAGACATTCAAACACGTCGATAATTATCGTGGGAGATACCTTGTGAAAGAACAATGCAAGGACGATTTTTTCCATAATAAAATAGCAAACAAAAAGTCTAGAATCTATATTGTAATCAAAAGTATGCTTCTTGATTACGACAATACTGCAGTGAATACCAATTGTTGTAATCAAAAACGTAGGTTCTTACGAGAATTCTGACGCGAATACCAATTAGTACAAAATTAATAAAATAACCAGGTTGTGAAAGTTACCGGGAAATACCGGATTCGTTTAGCTAAATGCATCTTAGATGTATAATATAATTAGCAGGTTACGTGAAAAGTACTTTTTTCTTTTTGGGATCAAAGTAAATGAACTAAATAAACCGGAAACCTCAGGTTTGCGGTACATCTATTTCCTGTGATAAACTCATTTCCTCTGGCATATGCATCATGATTGTTTAATTTTTAAATGTTTTCTGCGTAATAGAATGTTAGTAATTCATAAATATTTGCATCATTTGAAACTGCTAATTATTCCAGCACGAAAAGAAGTAATTTATCATCGGAATTCGTGTTTGTGTTTCACGCAGTGTATAAATTGCATTTTCAGATATTTTTAAACCGAAATATAAACAATTTTGACAAGTAGAGTTAGAACAGAGTTGAGTATATTTACCTGAACGTCCACCAGATATCAATACACATCACATGTAGCCACATAAACGACACCATGAACGTGAAGTAGATTATGAATGCTGAAACAAAAATTTGAATTAATAACGTTTTTATATTTTGCTTCTATAACATAACTGTTACGACACACAAAAGAGTTTTGTAACAGATTAATCGAGTGTTATAATAAAGCAGTACAATTTATATTTTCAAGGTTGCTAACTCCACTGAAATGTCATATGTCAAAAAATATCAAATGTCTTCGTTTAATAAATAAATACAAATTATAAGAATTTTATTTTTGTATAATTTTGAATTTAAAAGCAGAAGTTAAGAATAGTAAGAAGAAGAGATAGGAAAGAGAGAAATGTTTGCTTACAAAAATAAAGTTAGGTGTTGAATTTTCAAACGTCATATCAGTGTCACCAACTAACACAAAATTCCCTGAATTTTGAAACTTGGATTTTTTTTATTAAAAAAGAGCATAAAAACACAAAATATTTAATATACTATTATTTATTTCGTTAATTTACCAATAATTGAGAGCAGATCTGGGATATTTTGACATATATTTACGGGTACAGCACTGTCAAAAGACTCTGAACTGTTTTTCATTGTTGTAATCAAATAATATATTAAAATTCTTTGAAATCATTCTGAAGTAAAATTATAACAGATTCTAGGAAATATAGAAAATTATTGTTAATTTTAGAATAATTACAGAAAAGTATGGATTCCCAAAATTTAATTATTCAAATTTAAAAGAAGACACTAACATTTCTGGGGTCGTATCTAAACGGCTGGTATATCAGTTGTACAATTGAATGTATCTTTATACCTATTCACTTTACAGCAAAAGTGTAAATACAAAAGATGTTCAGAATGTAAAAATGGATTCAATAAGTCCCATTTGGTTACCTAATATTTGTACTTCACGATATATCAAATTAAAATTATTATTTAGAAAAAAAATATGTTTATGGAAAAATTAAACAAATATAAAAAATATTTGACATTTCAGAAAACAGATTTAGATTTATTTATTATTACAGTGTTGAATTATTTTCTGTAGAAGTTTCGTAAAAGATTGTAAATAAAAAAATAAATAAATAATGAAATCAAAAATCTGTTTTATGAAATGTCAAATATTTTTCGTTTCTGTTTAATTATTCTAACAAATATTGATTTAAATTTGATTGATATATCGTGAAATACTAATATTTAAGTAATCAAATAGACCTTACTGCATGCATTTTTAAATTCTGAACAACGTTTGTATTTACACTTATGTTATAAAATGAACAGGTAAAAATTTACAGCAATATATGTATACTCAATACCCAAATTGAGTAAAAGGCGTGCTGATACTTTTCTTTTTGGGATATTTATTTTATTTTTTG
Organism: Poecilus cupreus; assembly: GCA_963942605.1. Classification (NCBI taxonomy): domain Eukaryota; kingdom Metazoa; phylum Arthropoda; class Insecta; order Coleoptera; family Carabidae; genus Poecilus; species Poecilus cupreus. Next base: position 10,667,401 of record OZ012722.1, read on the forward strand.
ACGGCTGGTACCCGCATTTTACGTGCAAAATATATCATAATACCGTGATATGCTTTAGCAGAGTACCACACCCAGAAATGGATAAATGGCTGACCGATCGCGTACCTGGCAGGCTTGTACATTGTACATTCAGAGCCAAAAATAAAGTACTTAAACATACAATATATAATATTCGTGTATAAATAGATTTGAAGCATTTTATATAATTTTATGAAATACAAATGACATATTTGAGTCTGTGTTTTTAATAGATTCAAGTTGAATTTATAATTTTATGAAAGAAATTTTAAAAAACATATTTTGATTCTAAAATATTCTGAAATTAGGCAATTTTTATTAAATAAATGATTGCAAATTTTCCTTATAATCCACACAATTTTATGAAGGAAAAATAAATTATTTTTTCAAGTGGAATTTAATTGTTTCTAGAATATTTTGATGACCCTAACGACCTTTGAAATTGCACAATTTTTATTAAATAAAATGATTGCACATTTTCCTTATTGAGATCAAACTACAAAATGAAATCTTCAACTATTTGAATAATAAGTCAGGAGGTTGACTTCCGTGATTCATAAGCCTAATTAAAAATTCTAAGCTTGTCTTCATTATAAATTATTTAAACATCATAACTTGTGGAATCCCCCACATTAAAAGGGAAAGTAGGTGTTTGAATATACTTAATTTAAAATTCCATCCCATAATTTGTTTGATTTATTTGCATCAATAAAACCTCATGATTTTTGCAACAGGTTATGTCAATATTTAACAGATTTCACTTGAAATATCTATACTTACGAGCAATCAAACAAAACTTGGTGTCAGTGTTGCTGGTATCCAATTGCACGCATACCAAGAACAGATATGCTGTCAAAAGACTGATGACGTAACAGATGAGACACTTTCCGTGGATGTTCTGCAGCTCAGGTACACAGGCGTAGACTACTAGAGTTGCCAGCAGGAACGGCATTGAGATTAGCATACCTGGAGGACATCATCAGAGTGTTAGAAAAGCAATAAAATTTTTTACTTTCTTATACAAAGTATAGGAAGTATTTTAGAATCATGAAAAAATCGCTGAGGAGATTCTTACAGAAAAACATGTTTTGATGTATACTGAATCCGTTTTAACCATTTTTTCAATGGCTGTGTGTGTGGATGGATGGATGTGTGTTCGAGTGCAATATCTCATGAACGAGACAAGATACAGTAATCAAACTTGGAATTTATAAGATTATAAGTTTCATGAAAATATGCAGAGTTAAGTTGATTTTAGATGAAATTGAAAAACCGGAAGAGAAAGTTTACTGGACACACGAAACATTTAATACCATTTTATTTTCAAAAATTAAATCAGATGTGAAAATAAAAATGTAAATAAAAGATGTTAGCAAAAATATTTGGAATATCAAATGTTGTTTGTACTTTTCCAGTATATGCTTTTAATTTTGGGAAAAACTTAATTATATATTTAATAATATACGTATTTTAATAATTTTAAAATATTTTTAACATTTAAGGCTGGTACCACGAGCTCTGTTTTTGGGTATTTTAAGAGAAGTCGGTTTTAGTGCTGTACAATGTTCTAAAATTATTTTATAAAAAAAATACTTCTAATAAAAGTGGTAGATAATAAATTACTCTGTAACTTCTATTCGAATCATATTTTTTTTATATAAAACAATACGTCAAATGATTGTACGTATAAAAAATATGTGTCCTTTGAAATATTATAAAAGCAATATTTATATTATTAGTAAGAAAGTTTTAAAGACTAGATATTAACTAATATTTTATAACAATGTCATATGTACAATGAGAATAAAAAATTAAACATCTATATGTCAAATAAATGTCAAAATAAAGTTATACACAAGCAATAATTAGTCATAGGTGTGCAGTTGGTTTTATATGTATAAGAAAGTAGAGTGGTGCCCACACCATATTTTTTTAAATATGTTGTAATGTTTTTTAAATCAACAACCATTTTTTGCTGGGCCGGTTGTTAAGAGTTGACATTTAAATGAATAAAAAATGACTTATTTTTGAGGAATATGTTCTGATGACATAATTTAAGTATCAAATTTCTTGTTAAAAATATGAGTAATAGATATATAGTACGATTTCAAAATAATTGTTGTAATCAGCAATCATATCTTAAGTTAACTATTTTATTGTTTAGATAATCAAATTAATTGATCTATGGATGTTGACACTATTCCAATGATTAATATATTATCACTGTAACTCACAAATCTGTCAAGTGATAGATTTATCAGTATTTTAACTTTATTAACAGTTTGCAACACAATTTATAAATGTAATATTTTAGCGTTGTATATTTTGTAAAACATTATTTGTAAGTTAGGATTGTGAACGAAATAAGTTTGAAAAATATATTTTTTGCAAGCTGTACAATAGTTATTTGTGTATCAAGTGCGGATAGAGCATTGTTTGTTGCACGCGGCGAGAAATTGTTGATCGAGGCGAAGCCGAGATCAACAACTCGACAAGTGCACCGAACAAGCTCTATCCGACGAGATACACACAATATTTTTTCTACAATCGTTGAACAATGTCAAGCTGTAGAAAAAAAATTAATTTTCAAAATTATCTTTGGTCCCGCCTATAACAATTCAGTAAAATTGTAGTTACCCATGTCACCGTAATCATGACAACGTTTATGAACAAAATAAACATTTTCAAAGAAATCATAATTTGACACATGGAGTACATTTGACATATGCAGTACATTTGACATAAAGTCTACAGAGTGAATACGTTTATGGTGATTAAGTTGAAGTGTATGTACGTATATGCCAACTGTATTTACAATAGCAAGGTTATTACCAGAAAAATCCAATGCATCATTTACTTTTATCTAATTTATTTTTGTTTTATTTTTGTCGCACTAGTGCGACAATATGTTACTTTGTCGCCCTAGAGCGACAATTTTGAACATTTCCTAACTAAAAATGGAATAACAATGTAGATATTGTGCAACGATTGTAGAAAAAATATATTTCCCAGCTTGTACCTTGTAAAGTAACTTACCAGCTGTCACTACTTCGACGAAAAAATCCAATAATGTTTCAGTGTATTCCCAGTAGAAATAAACAAAAAACAATATACGCTTTATAAATAGTTAAATTATTATTCAAGGACGGAAAATTACTTAAATCTTTCAAAGATTCCAATGCTCAGTAAGGCAACAAATGCAAAATAATTATCATAATGAACCTGTCAACAATTTGACATTTAAAAATGAGAACCTTATAACCTAACTAATACACGTTGATTTGATGGGTAGAGTTCTGTGACGGAAGATAACTGTACTTCAAGTTTAAGCGCAAAAATTCAATTACAGTTAAGTGCCACACTCTCAAATTAGTAAATAGCGTAATATTAAACACGTTCTGTAATATTATTTATTATAATTATTTACCTATAGAGTAAACTTTCTGCGGATCCATAGGCAAGGTAGTAAAACACAAAATTGTAATATAATGTGGCGATTTCGAAGTGGCATTAATATCCACACAAAATTCATGCTGATGTCTGTATTCTTCTGCATCTGCAGGATGTTTGGGCATAAATAAACTTCCATTTTTCTGCAAATAGTGTATGTCTTCCTCAAAATTCGCTGTATCGAGAATATATCCATCATTCGGACAATAATTTCCAATGATATATTTAAAATCGGTACGTTCCTTGCTTTCATCCTCAGCTTCATGTACTGGCACCGAAAAATTTGTTGAAAGTTCGTGATCAGTTGGGACACAAGCAGATCCATTATGAGCTTCACCCATTGGGCAACATTTTCGGACGCAGCTTTTAACATTACACAAACAACCAAGAATTACTGAACCACTTTCACTTTTCTCTACATAATAATGCTCCTTGGGGTAGGTTATGTTTTCGTGGATAATTGAATGATTTTTTATTTTACGTCCATTGGTAATATCTACTGTTAATTGTGGATGGCAAGGTGTTTGTTCTTTTGCAAGAACAGAATACACAAGTATTAAAGATAACACAACAGGTAGCACTTGCATTTTGGAGATCTGTCAAACGTAAACACTGAACAAGAAAGCACCTTTCATAACATAGCGTCAACACAGACTGACTCTCACAGCATAGACAACTTATCGAGTGTTTCCTTCCAACTGAGTGACTTGTTTGTTGACCAATCATTTTATAGTATGTACGCATTTCCACCAATGGGTTTTATTTACCGCTGATAAGACTGCGGTTTGAAAAGTCTGGATTTTTTTTATTCAGTCGGGGATTCTTTCTGTAATTTGAATACTTGACAAATGAAAATTTGACAACTGACGTATTAAATATTTATGTTTATATATTTATTTTTAATAACGTATAATTTATATAGTTGCCTAATTTCAGTAGAACTTTATTTGTAATCTAATCATTATCTTCAAAAGAATTACGTATTTTATAGAAAACATCAACTGCGTCAATATAGTGATATGACGACTTCTATTTTTAATTTTATGTTTTCGTGGCACGGGAAATATATCAGATATTAATACGATTTGTATTTTTTTACCTTAAGTAAAGAAAGTATTGTGGAGAATCTAAATTTCAACGGTTACGCACGTTTGAGTCTCTGCCACTGAAATATAATAATACTGGAACTGACTGGAACGCTCACTGTAGTTGAAAATGCGAGCCGAGAGAGGCAGCTAGTACAGAGCTATTTGTCTTTGTTGTACAATGATTTTACATAAACGCATAGCAACCGTTCTACAAACAAGTATTCAAATTCATTCACTTCCAATTTCACGTTACAATCAGTCACCAAATCATTCTTCTCAAACACAAACACCTTTTCCTTCTTCATTTGTGCTTACCATCATACTTCTCAATTGCTCCTCATCCAAATACGCTAATGCAGGCTCTATACGTCTACCAATATAGTACACAATCCGTTCCATTCAATGCCGTTCGTAAATATTATTAATTTAATTATAATATGCAATCTTTAAGCAAGGTTAAGTCTGAATGTGTTAGGATGCATTAAATATTAATTTAGTTTTTTTAATCGCGAATATTATATCATATAACATTTTTGGGAGTCACTGGGTACCATAATTACTGCTTCATAATTTTTCTCAAAAAATTCTGGTGCACTATACTACAATTTTTCCAGATGTAAAAAAGTGTTGGCTAAAATTTTTATTTGAAACTTTTTTCTATATTTTGTACCGTTTAGGAATACAAATTTTCTGTGTCCATATCATTTCTAAATTTCATATTTAGACCTAGCATGTTCAAATTACAAGCTGCTTAGATTTTGGTAGCAGGCCAACAACCGAAAGTGGTAGTTTACTTGAAGGCCTATAAAATATATGTTACAATAATAGTTATTTACTTTACAAGTGGGCAAAGTAAGGAATTACCCACGAGAGAAATTTTAGCTCACGAAGCCGAAGGCACTTTGTCCACGTGTGAAGTATAACGTTTTATCCAACACCTCTTAATAAATGCTAAATTTAATAAAGAAATATTATTTGACAGTGACATGTGATAATTTTATCGAGTGGCTAATTCCACTTTGCCCACGTGTGAAGTATAACGTTTTATCCAACACTTTTTATTAAATGCAAAATTTGTTAAACACATATTATTTGACAGTGGCATACGCTTTAAATTTTCTAAATTAAAATGTCAATCGAAGTAGTTACCAAGGTGTTGTGTGTTATTATTATTGTTATAAATAAAAAAATACTCACTAGTGGCTTTTCTCAAAATTATAACCACTAGTGGGTACTCTGTTACTTTGCTTGTTTAAAATGGCCTTAGTAATAGAGCATTTTTTGAGAGGTGTTGGATAAAAAAGATTTTTTTCTATTTTGTTTAAAATGTTGGTACCACCAGCTCTGTTTTTTGATATTTTAAGAGAAGTGTTTTAGATTCGGTTTAGCGTTGCACAATGTTCTAAAATTGTTTTATAAAAAAAAATCCTCAAATAAAAGTGGTAGATTATATATTTCTCTGTAACTTCTATTTCAAACATTTTTTTATAAAGTAATTTTAGAACATTGTACATCCCTAAAATAACCACAAACAGAGCTCATGGTACCACCCAATATTTTTAGTTGTGACAAAATATCATTTATAATTTTTTACTAATTATATTTGAATATAAATAATTGTACAAAATATTAAATTAGGTGCATTATTGTCAGGTCAGTTCCTAATTGTACAAGACAAGAATACGATTACAATATAATTAATCTTATTTATACTGTGAAAACACCAGTACATTTTAGTTCATTACCAATCATGCATTAAGTAGGGCGATATTAATTTCTTTGATCATCTTCACCCTACACAGTATCTTGTGTATTTCTTCACGTTCCAAAGCCATTGTTGAGAACCACATCGGGCTATCTACAGCGCATGCAGGTTCTGGCTGAAGATAAAATACATCACGTCGCAATTTCGCACTTTCAGGACACTTAGACGTATAGAAATCAAATAAATTTATAGGACACCGTGAAGGATCTTCCTTGTTTTCATACTGCTCACATTTCTTTTTCTTGCCTGGATGACAATCTAATATTTTTTCAGTGACAAAGAATTTAAGTATGGGAGACTCACCGTTTTGTTTTCTGTCCCAAAACTTGACATTACGACTGAAAGATAGTTGCATGTGTTCTTCTACAGTTGATAATCTAAAGTACTTTGTGTTAAAAAATACTAAAGTTGTTAGTAAGGTGCTTGGCGAGTGTGTTCCTAGTAAATTACTTTCCCAAAGATGTTCTTCTTCAACTCGAGTAACAACAAATGCACTATTATTGTAGAGTACTGAAAATTTCTGAGCTAATTCGTCTAGACAATCTGTAAAGTCTTTATAAAATGATTCGGTAAAAATGTTATCAGTTCTTCCATTTTCAAATAAATATTTCTGTACACACAAGCAGAGGTAGTAAACTGTATCCGGTGCATATTCAGAACCATTTGCTTTTCTTACTTCTTTCACGAATAAACACAAAGATCGATTCAATTCTTCCGCTGTTAGTTGTAAAATATTGCTGTTGAATAATTTGACAGGACATAGCAATTTTTTCAATTCTGCATTTTTAATCTGCACCCAATTTTTCCAAACTTTCATTCCCAACGTGTAGTTCAACCGCATATTTTTATCAGGACGTGAAATATTTAAGTTACTTGCGCTCTGTCTTGTTCGTTTGCGACTGCGCACTTTTTCAACTTCCGAAGTTGAGGCTTCTTTACCAGCAACTAGAGCTTCTTCCCAATCCCCAATTCCCATATTGGGTTTAACTTCTTCAATGTTTCCACTACCAGAAGCAGTGTTGTCTGTTTGGTCTTCCGCGACCATTTTTGCCAGCATCAGCAACTCGCAATGATTCTTAGGAATTTGAAACTGTTTCAGTTCATTCATAATTTCAGGTGTTTGATTTCGAGTGGTAGGGATTAAAATTGGTACTGGAACTGGAAGCGGAAACTGTATTGGAACAGGAGCTACAGCTTTGAATAAAGGTAAAGGTGCAGGCACGTAGATTGGTACAGGAATAATCACGTTCTCTTTGATATCATCAGTTTGAGTTTCTTTTGAGACGCAACTCATTCTACAAGAAGTGGCTTTGTCGATTGAAATTGGTTTACAAAGAGTCGCTTTGTTTTCCATGCGAGGTCGAGGAGGAGATTTAACGATAACATACCGTTTATAATTTGTAACTGCTGGTTTTCTTATTTTATTACATGGATTCGTTGCAGCATGTCCCAAAATGTTTGGGCGTTTTTTAAACTTACCCAGAAAAGAAATCATGCAAAGCTCGGAACATAAGTTTCTCGTTGTTTCATCAGACATTTTCAAAAAGTACAAAACTTCACAGATCTTCAAACAGTAATCACATTTTAGTTTCTTTGGATTGTCTTTAGCAGAATGTTGAAGTAAGGTAAGACAGTTCAAGCAACAACACATGAATGTTTGTCCAGAATTAGAGTACTTTTGAATCATATCAAAATTATATTTCTTCACTTGACACCAATTACAAGAGACAATTTTCCGTTGCGCAACGATGTAAATGTTCTGGCAAATTTTCGAACAAAAGTTTTTCACAAAGTTTTCATAATACATAGAAAACTCAGTACAATTATCGTTTTCGAAATAGATTTTACACATGTCGCATTGAAGTGAATGAGATGAATTTATAAAACGAAAGGCGATGAAACAAGTTGAGCAACAAAATTTGTATGTGTTTTTAATTCCTCTTCGTTGCTGCTCGAACACAACTTCGGCTGGCTTTAAAAATTCACAGACAGCACACCGTGATATGTCTTCTGGAACTGCAATATTCAAAGAGTTGCTACTCTTACTCACTCGGGCAAAGGCCTCCAAGCAAAAATGTGAACAGAAGTTTCTTTTTTGTCCAGAGTCTTCAATTACAGTCAAGGGATTCTCAGATTTTTCCTGCATACTCTTCTGGCAATAACTACAAAATTTCATTACAATTTTGTACAAATTCAAGCACGCGTTACAGCAAAATTGACGAATTTCATGACCAAATCGTACACAGTACTTTCCAACATTGTTTTTAATAACAGACTGCTTACAATTCGCGCAATGCGAACCTATTTTGTTCTGATATCTCGATAAGCAATGTTCGTTGCAGAATTCCATGGTTTCCCACCATAGAATATGCTTGTCGAATTTTAATACTTCTGAACATTCGGCACATTTTCTAACGAATGTTTTCATGATCTGCAGAATTTTCTCGGAATTTTCATTCAATGTCAAACACATATTGGATTTGTTTAGCGTTTGAAAAGACAACAGGCAGGTATCGTCGCAGAGGTAAGTTGGTTTTGACATATTGTCAATTTTGTATGCACATGTTTTGGCCATATTGCATTGGTGGCAAAGTTCCTCAGGTATATTTTCATCTAAAATTTTATTAATTATTATCTTTGGGTTGTTTGACACATTAGATGTATTTGATAGGATACCAAGCTCTTCCATGGCAACAGTGTCATCAACAATAACAACATTTTCAGATTTTTCACCATCATTTTTATTTCCTTCGGAGATTCTGATTGGATCGTCTTCGTCTCCACTAACAACTTCAATAACTTCAGTTTCAGTTTCGTCTCCTAAATTTATAATATTGTATTCTTTCGGTGTTAAACAGTAAGTCATTTGACATTTTTGCTCTTCTGTCAACAAAGGTTTGCTTAGCGTTGAATCAATTATATCTGTATCATTATTGGAACTTTCTACATATTCTTGATCACTCATTATGTTTTGTTTTTTATGTCTTGAATATTTGTTAAAAAAGTCACGTCATATATTACTTTGTTTTTGATACTCTTTTGTTTCATTTACTCAGACTGTTCATTTGTTTCACGAACACTACAAGGAACGAACTCTAATAATTTTAATATTAAATTTGTTTGCAAGACAAATGTTACTTACTTTTTATAAGACCTGAACCAGAGACAAATAAATTATTGTGCTTTTTAATCTTGAATATATGTTAAAGAAGCCACGTCATAGAATGTTTTGTTTTTGATGCTGTTTTGTTTTATTTAATTCAGACTGTTCATTTGTTTCTCTAAAGATACAAGGAGCAAAATATAGTATTTAATAGTATTTTATAGGTAGTTGTTACTTACGTTTTTATTACGCTAGAATCAGAGAAAAGATAAAGTATGTGCTGATAACAAAAAAACACTTTTTTTTGACGGATGAGTAATAGGTGTGGCAGAATTAGTTAACGTAGTTCTTGTAAATCCACAGAGATGGCAGTACAAGGTCGAATTCGAAGAACATGTATAGGGCAACAAAACAATATGCGTCTCTACCTATTATGTGAACTATTTTTACTCGTAAAATTTATCTTTAACATCTATTCGCACAAGATTAAATTATACATTCATTTGAAAAAAAGATATATAATATAGCTTTGTGAATTTTTCAAAATGAATTGTTTTGAGTACGCCACTGGAAATATTCGGAATTCCGGCTTATGAAGGCGGTAATTACAAAAATAATTTAATTAATTAATGAATTACTTATGTTTGTCGGTAACAAAATAAACTATTTAATCTTCATAATATAAGAATAGAAATATCAATCGTTCTCGATCAATTATGTAAATAGAGGTTAATATTAACTTTTAACCTGCTTAAGTACTGATATAGGCGTAAATGTCAAATATATGATTTCATCAATCGTACAGTTTGTTACAAATTTTTACGATTTTGCTAATTTAGTACAATAAATGCAGTAATGCTGACGAAAGTAGCACTTTTTTAAGCGCAAATAATTTTTTTTAAAAATAATGCACATGGAACTAAAAGAAAATATATTTTACCTCCCGCGCATATATGAAAGGGAGCTATGGTGACAGATCAAAATTTTCGATAGTGAGTTTCGGGGTCAATAAACAAGATTTCACTATTTTCTCAATAAGGTCTGTTAAAAATAATGCACATGGAACTAAAAGAAAATATATTTTACCTCCCGCGCATATATGAAAGGGAGCTATGGTGACAGATCAAAATTTTCGATAGTGAGTTTCGGGGTCAATAAACAAGATTTCACTATTTTCTCAATAAGGTCTGTTTGTCTGTGTAATTATTATAAATATTTTTTCCGAAATCGATACTAAAGTAGACGATATCACTCCGCGAAGTTAGCTAAAGTAAAACTTAACAGACTCTTATGTCAAAATTTAACTTTACAGACTCATCTATCAAACCTTTAGTACTACCTAAAAAAACAAATGTATAATTCTATAATACTATTGGTGAATTTATTTATTACTTACCTTTGATAATAATTTGTCGGATTTAATACAGAGCATGTCTACTAACATGTAAATAATAATGAAAATTATACACAAATATTTGACAATTTGACAGTACTGTTATCATAGTTTTATCTCCGTCGCAACAATTGGCTGATGTTTTACAAATACATAATAATATTTATTTATGTTTTTAATTAATAATTTAACGATTTCGGAAAAATATAATGTATACCTCGGAACTAAAGTGTTTTTTTATTACGAATAAACCATATGGCTGTGATAACAAAAGTACTGTCAAAGTGTCAAATTTAGTTATAATTTTCATTATTTTTTATATGTTCTTAGGCGTGTTCTGCATGTGATCTGCATTAAATCAGATAAATTGTTGTTGAAGGTAAATAATAAATAAATTCACCATTACAATAATTTGTTATTTTAGGTTCGTGATTCAAGTTTGACATAAAAGTCTGTGAAGTAAAATTTTGTTTACCTTTATAGCTACTATTTTGGCTAACTTTTTCTTTACAAAGCCGTAGTCACAAAGAGAAAAGGAAAATAAAAAAATCGTAAAGATAACATATTTAACATAGGTACAAACTCTTCAATCTTTTTAAGTTTATCTGGGAATACACCAGTTTGGGAGGATACATTTATTATGTCACATAATGGTTGTACTTTGTTTAAAAGGCCTGGAAATTTTCAGTAATGAACAGCCAGCAGATGGTTTATTACTTCAACAAAGTAATATCGAGTACTTTAGTTTCGATTTTGGAAAAATAACTATTGCTCCATTTTCTATATGAAACTTTTTTTCTAGTTTGTACTGTTTTTACCTCCCGCCTACCTCTAGGTAAGGGAGGTATTGTTTTTGGTCAAAAAATTGGGTAGTGAGTTTTCAATGAATAAGCACGTTTTAGGCTCCCTACAATACGATTTTACTATTTTCGCGATGATGTCTGTATGTATGTATGTGTGTGTGTGTAGTCTGTGGCAATTTTTTCGTCTCGCATAACTCAAATACTATAATACCAAAAAATACAATTTTTTGAATTATTGCTTCTTATATTTAAATGAAGAGCTGATTAGATTTTGGATAAAATTGGTCGACCGGAAGTAGCAGTTTACTTGAAGCCCTTAACAGTTTTTCGTGAAAAACACGGTTAAATTTCCTTTTTCAACAATTTATGTTAATTTGAAAGTTAAAGAATATTTAATTCTACATTTGTTTTGATTACACTAATTTTAATAATTTTCATTAGATTTAGAGATAATAAAATATAAAGAAATTAGATATCACAAATCTTGCATTCCTAGTACACCATGGAAAATTTTCAATTTTTCACGAAATGTGACACATGTCATTGTGATTGTGAAGCTGTTTTCTTAGTGAAATATATGTCAAAAAATTAAATATATATACGAAAGAAAATTATAATTCTCAAATATAAATAGAAAATAAACAAATAAGAAGGTATGTTTCTGTATCATCAAATACTATTTTGTACCGTTTAAGAGTAGTATTGGGCGGGAGGTTATGTGTTGGCCACATCAGATTTTTTTTAAACAATGTAAGTATTTTCATGTGGCACATTTTCAAAATATAACAAAATTAAATTAAAACCCACATTAATTTACTTTGCGCCTTTCTGTCTACTAGCAACTTTGGTGATCCAAATTTGACAGCTGGTACCTACATGTTTTCGACTGAGTTATACTACCACATATATCTGCAAAAGTAATATTTAAATGGCAACGGATTGGCAGGTATCACTCGATAACGCAAGTTAAGTAATGCTGCCCGCGGTTAGTATTTGGATGGGTGACCGCTTAGTGAAAACCCATTCCAGCGAACACTGTGTGCCGTTGTCACACCACCAAAAACGGGGTTCCGAGACGACATATAACCTCAGCAGTTGAGACCGCTTAATAATAAAAAATATTTAAACACACAAAAATAATATTTACCAATCGATGTTGTGTAGTGGGCCCCTGTAGTTGCTGTCTCGTTGATACCACAAACAATAGGAACATATTTTTTACTAGTTGGTAGCAACCCGAAACAAAATTCATAATTATTAAGAACCAAATTCTCGTTTGGAATAATCAAAGTATTATTTTCTTGCGGAAAATAATCCCCTTCCATCGAAAATATTTCTCTAGATCCTTCCGAATTTCGACACCAAGGATCATTGATAATATTAAAAACATGAGCTTTGACATTACGAGTCCGTTTTAATTCTCTATGCAGTGACAATGTTGTGATGTCGTAGCCTCGAGTTGGAGGCGCAGGTTCACAAGTTTTATTCTCTTCGATGTATTCATGGCCGTACGGACAACAAAGTTTAAAGTTAAGACCAGCAACGCCCGTGAAAAACACACAAAGCAGTGAAATCAGTACGAAGTTATTCGCTGTGATCATTTTTGCTGCGCGGTCAATCGGAGACTGACGAATCCCTCAGGCAGAAACTTGGAATTCACGTATTTTCATTGGTATATTTTTAGATTAGATAAAGAATGACTAAGGTTAGTCTTTTTTAAGAATTGATAAGAGCAACGAAGAGTAAATAAAGTAAGGTAGATAATTTGTAAACCGTCAGGTGAAGATGCCTAAATATTTTTCAGTTTATACCAGTTAAACGCAGTATATTTGCTAGCAAAATAAACTTGAAAATGATTGGTAGTTTAAAACTTCATTACTGCACAATATTTTATATTAATTGTAAGACTGTATTTATTTTTATGAAATATTTATTATTAATACTAAAATGTTAACACAATTTATAAACAGTAGACCATGTGTTCGAGTTCGGTACTATGTTATGGAACACCAAAACCCGATAGATCGTAATGAAACGATTAAATACCTCTCATATTAATAGAACAAAATATACCGCAAATTTCAGTATATTTGTCAGAATTTTTCTAATGTCCAGTGTCGGATTAAAGGAAAAGTTCTTCTATTCTTGTTTTTGCAATACATTTTCATAATATTGTATATTGTATAATTCGGATTATACAGAATGTAAAATGGGAGATTCTGACATTTAAAGTGCTCAAAAATCGTCATTAAAAGCTCAGAAATCGTCACTAAAGTAACCCATTATACGACGATTTTGAGCATCCCAGAGTTGGTAACCGTTAAATAATTATTGTACAATTAGGATAATTTTGGCAGATATATTGACGTACTATAGTAAATTTGGACGTAACATGAAACAAAATTTGCAAGAAGAATTAACTAATTAATTCCGATGACGAAATTGAGGACAAAACACATAATTTTTAGTGTTATTTACGATAACTTCACTTCTCGATGTTGGCAACACTGACTGTCAGTTTCAATTGACAACTGACAGATGTATAAATTTAACCTATACTGTAATTTTTAACAGTTTTTTCGAATTTTAGATTTCAAATAAAACTTAATATGTACCTCGGCACTAAAGTTCCTTTTTGTCACTCACATGGTTTATTTTCCTCGGCCCTACGGGCATCTGCAACTAAATTCGTCATAAAAAATTGAACTTCAGTGCTTTGATACATAAATAACTAAAAGATATCGGCCGGACATTAAACGTTGAACACACCACGGGCGTTAAACGGGCAATAATGTAACAAACGCTGGTTCAAGAATTGAAACCGATGAGTTATTTTGTTTTGTTGTATGACTTATGTAAATATTGTTATAATAAATTATTGTTTATGTTAACATCATTAATTTTATTGCGTATAAACAATTTAAATAACTATAATATTTATAATACTGGAGTGCAGTACCATTGTAATAAATATTGGTATAATAGTATACATTTTATTTAATATTGTTACCTATTTATTTCCTATTATTTGCTATTATGTAATCGAGGGCTATTCAATCATTTTATTACGATCCGACCTATAATATATTTGAGAGATTATACAGGATGTTTCATAACTTCAAGTACATACGTTAATGGTATATGTTGTTTGATATGCTGATTACGAATCTAAAAGAATTTTTTTTAAATTCGAAAAATTAAGGGTTGTTAACTTAAAACATTTTTTGTAGTACTGCACTGGAATAAACAATTTAAATTACAAACAAAATTTAATTATTTTTAAAGAAACGATAATTATTAACATAATCATACACCCAGTGGCAGTGGCAACGAAAAATTTTGGATTGGGAAACATGGAAAATAATTTTGCAATTTAAAAAAAAAATATTTTGATTCGTAATCATCATAACAAATAACATATACCATTAACGTATGTACCTGAAGTTATGAAACAGCCTTTATTTAACACACAAAAATATTACGAAATCTTCAAAAGCAAAGTACCACACACAAAATTGATAAATTGCGCGATGAACTGTCAAAATCAGCGAGACAACGAATGAACTTATAATGTAAATATTTATGTATTTTTTTAATAAACAGTTTCTACGCGAAATAAATTATTATATCAACACACAACACATCAGTTAATCAAAATATTTATTATGTATTAATTATATTTTATAATTTCCCACAGCGCTCTTGACGTGTTCAGATCAACACACAGAAACATACTACACCACTCCTGGGACACACAGCAAAAATAATTAATACCATCATGAATAAAAACACAGAGGTGCGCCATGCTATAATCTAATTAAATGTACCCTAATAAACTTAGATAAATAATCACAAAGAAAATAAGAATATGTACGCCTGTAGGCAGCTGACGTTGTTGCAAAGGAGTGGTGCTGGTTGCTGTATGAAGGTCGCGAAATTAATAAAGGAAATCAATTCTCTGGTTGATTTTAATCAACAGGCCTTGTTGAAAGGATGTTAATTATTGTTTTGGCTGTAAAATTTAGGGCAGCAATTCCAGATTCATTTAGAATTTGTTTATAAAATAGTTATTTGCATATGGGTCATTCTTTCTATAATCGGACAAAAAATTGGCGACAATCTTCAAATTCGCTGAAACTTTTTTTAATGGGTTATAAACCTTAGAAAGCACGGTAGAAAGTGTTAGTTAGGCCCAACTCGAATTATTTAATTTTATTTCGTATATATATCGTTTTTTCGTGGAAAATTATCATTTTGTGGAATAAATTAAAAAATAACGTTGTAACTTATTATTAAAAATATATATCTGCATTTATTTGATAGTTTGTACTCCGCTATACTCGAATGTATCGTTTGAGTCCACTTATGTACGTGTTAAAGCCTATTTTACGTTCTAAAATGTCACAAATACATTTTTTTTTGAAATTGAAATTCCCAAAAAACGTATTTTTTAAAAATTCTGAAATTTTGGCAAAATAAGGTCAAAACATGGAATAAGTAAATGCAAGAACAATTGAGATGGCTATTTTGGTTATTTGGATGTTATAGCGTTTCAAAGTCGAATTTTCATTTTTACGATTTTACGAATAATTATATTATAAATACAAATTATTTAAACTTTTTTTATAAACAGAATTAAATTTAATTTGAATGTTCATCCTTGAGATATTGTAATAGATATATGTTTCATAAATTCTAATATTATCATTTGTCGGTAATGATGAAAACGTTTTAATATCGGTATCTAAATCTAACGTTTCATTTAAACCGGTGCATTGTTTACAAAGTGACACGAGTTCCGCATGGAGTCAGTTAAGATGGCTGAGAAAAGTTGTTCTCTTAACAATTTTAAGATCAAGTGTTCGCAAGAGAATATCTACAAAACATTTGACGTTTTTTCCGCACGAGACTTGCATCTTATTTACATCAGAACGGGAGTTGAAATCATGAATTCCTATTTTTATCTGGTTATGAAGCAGCTGAAAAATATTGTTGTGATCCATTCCAAAGACATAGATCATAAAGTGAAAATGGAAAAAAGGTTCTCATCTGCGATTCCTATAAAAGGTATCAGAAGTTGCCATGCTTGTATACCGCAGGATGGAGGATTTGCTTCTTTTACAAAAGCACTAATTTTCGGTAGACGAATTTGAAGTTAACGTTTTGGAGAGTTACAATCATCGCATTGAACAAGAAAACATTGAAAAAGAAACACCAAGGTAAAGAAAAGAGGAATAATTATTTTCTAATCATTAATAATTTAATTACATGGTAAATATTTCATTTCAAATTGACGTAAGAAGTAAAACATTACCTTCAGTTGCGGGTTGAAGTGTTCAATTTATTGTCCTGTACCGTTTTACCGATTAATAAAATGAATCAAGAATGAAAGATATATTGAAAAATATTATCAAAATATTCCGAATATTAACATTTTGAGAAATAAATAAATATTTCTTAAATAAATAGTGACTGAATCTTTTATTTTTATAGCATGAGTATTCGTAAAATCGTAAAAATGAAATTTCGACTTTGAAACGCTATAACATCCAAATAACCAAAATAGCCATCTCAATTGTTCTTGCATTTACTTATTCCATGTTTTGACCTTATTTTGCCAAAATTTCAGAATTTTAAAAAAATACGTTTTTTGGGAATTTCAATTTCAATTTCAAATATATTTGTGACATTTTAGAACGTAAAATAGGCTTTAACACGTACATAAGTGGACTCAAACGATACTTTCGAGTATAGCGGAGTACAAACTATCAAATAAATGCAGATATATATTTTTAATAATAAGTTACAACGTTATTTTTTAATTAATTCCACAAAATGATCATTTTCCACGAAAAAACGATATATATATACGAAATAAAATTAAGTAATTCGAGTTGGGCCTAACTAACACTTTCTACCGTGCTTTCTAAGGTTTATAACCCATTAAAAAAAGTTTCAGCGAATTTGAAGATGGTCGCCAATTTTTTGTCCGATTATAGAAAGAATGACCCATATCAATACACTAAAGTGTAATTTTTTTATTACGAATAAACCATATGAGTAATAAAAAACATTTTTATGCCGAGGTATACATTATACTTTTTCCGAAATCGTTAAATTATTAATTAAAAACATAAATAATAGCTGTTGCGACGAGGATGGCTGTGATAACAAAAGTACTGTCAAAGTGTCAAATTTGTTTATAATTTTCAATATTTTTTATATTTTCTTAGACGTGGTTTGCATTAAATCCGATAAATTATTATCAAATGTAAATAATAAATAAATTCACTAATAGTGTTATAGAATAATTTGTTTGTTATTTTAGGTTTGTAATTCGAGTTTGACATAAGGATCTCTGAAGTAAAATTTTGACGTAGTAATATCGTGTACTTTAGTATCGATTGCGGAATAGTATATTCTACAACAAGTAATGGAATGGCACATATTCCACGCGAGCAAAAAGTTTGTAGTCCGAGGGCTACGGTTTGCGAGCGTGGGATATGCCATTCCGTTACCTGTTGTAGACTATACTTTCTATAATAAGATTTTGGAAATTATACAAAAAATACAAATATAAAACTGTTGAAAACGTCAAACTCAAATAAATCAAATTAAACAAACAGACGTAACCATAGTAAATGAATCAAGATACTTCATATGTTTCGCTAATATGCGGCTCTGATTCGTCGAAAATATTCCATACGCAGCGTATG
This sequence comes from Poecilus cupreus, assembly GCA_963942605.1. Taxonomy (NCBI): domain Eukaryota; kingdom Metazoa; phylum Arthropoda; class Insecta; order Coleoptera; family Carabidae; genus Poecilus; species Poecilus cupreus. The sequence continues at coordinate 10,685,737 of OZ012722.1, forward strand.
GAATGTTAGTGATTCCATAACAATTTTTAGTTGTGGAATGCCTAGTTTCCAAAACAGTGTTATAGAATAGTATATTCTACAAGTAATGGAATGGCACATATTCCACACGAGCAAAGTTTGTAGTCCGAGCCGAAGGCGAGGGCTACGGTTTGCGAGTGTGGGGTATGCCATTCCGTTACCTGTTGTTGACTATACTTAACTCAAAATTTTATAATGTTATCTTTAAACTTCATATTTAAAATTAGAATATTTAAGTTATTAGCTGATTAGATTTTGGTAGTAATCCATCAACCGGAAGTGGTAGTCAACTTAAAGACCTATCAGGTTTATTGGAAATATCTCAGTAAATAATTGAGTTTGAGTAAATTTTGTCTTAATCAAAAAGAGGTAGTATAGTATTGTCTACAATTTTCATTTATTATTTTTTTCTATTTTGTGCCGTTTGAAAGTTGTTTAGGCAGGAGGTTATGTGCTGTACACATTAGATTTTATCTTTTGCATGATTACTTTCTCTTAATAATATTTGCAAATAATTTATATCAGTATTCATTATGCGCTTATTATATTGATTGTGGGAAGCACTGACCTCTAAATTAGCATTAGAATCGTTAAATGCCAAATATATATGTTTACAATTTGCATGTTTTGCAAGTTGATTTTGGTTTTGAATTAACCGGAAGTTATAGAACAGGGTTTTTGTAAATACCTCAGTAAATTTATGGTAAAAAGATGTACAGCAACATTTACATTAATTATTATTGGAAACAGTTTTCTCTATTTTGCACCGATACACAAGATTTTTCGCGCCAACATTTAAGTAAATTTAATAAATAAATTTAATTTATTACTCATTTTCTTAATGACAGGGATTTTTTTTATGTTGCTAACTTCACAATATTTTAATGTCAATTCTGTTAATTTTCCAATATCATAACCAAAAATATCTACATATTTTTATTTGTATTTTACACTGCAAATTCAATTATAATTACTTACAAATATGTTTAAAATCCATAAATATTCTGTTTTCTTGTATTGCAAATACTCAATGGTAGATATATTGCCATAATATTTTTATGTCAATGTAATACTTTGACATTTCTAGCGTCAGAAGTTAGCTAAAATTAGTGAAGTGATGCCAACATATAAACATAAAAAGTTAGCAATTTTTGTCGAACTAGTACGACAAAAACATGATTTCCGACCGCTTTAGAGATATGTAATTGTATCAATGTCGGACGGCGGCGCGAAAAAATAGTTAAATCGTATTATCCAATATACTATTCGGCAATAGGATTCTCTATACTTTCATCTGCTTAGTAACCAATTTATAAAATTTGTGCGCAGCTCTAGAGCCTAGATGGTTTGATATATTCGAGTGAAACCTTTACAGGCATTTAGAGTTTGATTGGGAGTACGTGCTTTTTATGAATTCACATTTTTCTTACACATGATGTGCGAGATATTAAATAAATAAGGCCGAAAATTTTCACAATTTGTGCGCAGCTCTACAGCCTAGACGATTTGATGGATTCGAGTGAAACATTTTCAGACAATTAGAGTTTGATTGGGAATACGTGCTTTTTATGAATTCACATTTTTCTTACACTTGATGTGCAAGATATTAAATAAATAAAGTCAAAATTTACAAAATCACACTATCCGTGGTACTTTTTGTTCAATTTTAAATAAAAAGAATTGCGCCCGTTGCTATGAATGTGACATTTATGGATTTCATTGACAGTTCACTTAGAAATTTTAAATATAAATTACTTTAATTGTAAACATGTTAGATAAGTTTAGTAATTTTATTTGTGTTTAGAATAATGGAACGTACATGTTTAATATTTGGTAAAATTTTAAACCGTTAATTTAAAAAAAAGAAAATAATTTTCAATACAAATTTTCGCTTTAACTATACTTTATAACAGATGCTCTTATTCGTCAACTTCGTTGCTTTTAAGTGTTTTAGGCGGTAACGTATAAATAATAAAAATTACTTATCTAATATGAAAAGGTTGAAAATTATTTTCAAGATGGCTTTAAATATTTATACTCAAGAATTTTCTTTTTAATCTAAATTCGTAGAACTGACTATAAGTTATTTTGAACGATCATCAATTGTTTTTTATATATGTTATTTAAATACAATCGTGTTTGGTATCAAATTACAGGTTTCACGGAGGAGATTTAAACTAAAGTGTTAGAAAGTTATTTTGGATGATCGTCATCTGTTTTTTTTATAAATTTTATATAAATAGTGCTGTATTTGGTATCAAATTAAAGGTCTCACGCAGGAGATTTGAACTCAAGTGTCGAAAAGTTGTTTTGGATGATCGTCAATTGTTTTTATAAATGTTATTTAAATCCTACCGTGTTTGGTATGAAATTAAAGTTCTCAAGGAAGAGATATAATCGCAACTGTCACAAAGTAGTATCATGGAAGCGAGGAACGAAGTGACGAGCTTTCTTTGTCAATGCACTAACATGGAAGCGAGGAACGTGGTGACGAACTTGCTTCGCCAATTATTTGGTATTAAATGGAAGTTATTTAAGACTACTCAATTTATTTTTTTACATTTTCAGTTGTAATCGTCTTCAGTGACGCGGAGCCTAGGGGTCAGACCTGCGAAGCAGGTCGGACCGCTAGTAGAGATCCTAAAACGTGCTTATAAGTTGAAAACTCACTACCGAAAATTTTGCCCGTCACAAGTCATAATATATTCCATACATATACAGGATTACTTTTTTAAAGCAACCAATCAGTTTTACGGGTTAACTAATAACTTCAGAGAAAACATTAATACATAGGCTTATACAGCAAGGAGGGGGATATAATTGTACGGTTGGTAAAATTAAATTATTAGGGGGATGTGGCGGGGTGAATGAAAATTTTATTTTCTTAAATGAAAACGTGTATTTATTCCCTTCCTATACCTTTATACTTTAGGTATAGTGCTTGCCAAAATAAATGTTTATGGGTGGTATTATTTAAAATCTTGTATTTATAAACATATTACGTTGAATTTTCTAAGAATGCAATTTGACTAATTTTATCAATGGAAATAACAAAATTTATAATCTGAAAAGATTTAACAGTAAACTGTAGACTACTAATACTAATATATAAAGATTGAGACATTTTATATTAGTTACAACTTTTAGCAGTAATACATTTTTAATGCTTTCAAAAATTGTTTTTACTTTCCACCCCTATAGTCCTCTTATTAGATACCTGCTGTGAGAGTCTACCAGGTAAGTAACAATTTATTATTTAAAAAGTACTCCTTTCCATTTAAGAAAATGTAACTTTTATTTCTGATTGGTTGGTTTAAAAAACTTACCCTGTATATGCGAGAGGTAATAGTAATTAAAGTAACAAGGGTGTTATAAGGACAGAAATGCCTTAGATCAACGGCCAGAGGTCTTTGGCAACAAACTGTTGACCCTTTAACGCCCGTGGTGCGTTCAACGATTAATGTCAAACCAATATATTATTTTTAAAAAAAAATTTATCGTTTTTACCTCCCGCCTACATCTAGGTAAGGGAGGTATTGTTTTTGGTCAAAAAATTGGGTAGTGAGTTTTCAATGAATAAGCACGTTTTAGGGTCCCTATAATACGATTTTACTATTTTCGCGATGATGTCTGTATGTATGTATGTATGTATGTATGTATGTATGTATGTATGTATGTGTGTGTGTGTGTAGTCTGTGGCAATTTTTTCGTCTCGCATAACTCAAATACTATAATACCAAAAAATACAATTTTGTGAATTTTTGCTTCTTATATTTAAATGAAGAGCTGATTAGATTTTGGATAAAATTGGTCAACCGGAAGTAGTAGTTTACTTGAAGCCCTTAATCGTTTTTCGTGAAAAACATGGTTAAATTTCCTTTTTCAACAATTTATGTTATTTTGAAATTGAAGAATATTTAATTTTACATGTGTTTTGATTACACTAATTTTATTCATTTTCATTAGATTTAGAGATAATAAAATATAAAGAAATTAGATTTCATAAATCTTGCATTCCTAGTACACCATGGAAACATTTAAAAATTTTCAATTTTTATCGAAGTTTGACACATGTCATTGTGATTGTGAAGCTGTTTTCCTAGTGAAATATATGTCAAAAAATTAAATAAATATACGAAAGAAAATTAAAATTCTCAAATATAAATAGAAAATAAACAAATAAGAAGGTATGTTTCTGTATCATCAAATACTATTTTGTACCGTTTAAGAGTAGTATTGCGCGGGAGGTTATGTGCTGGCCACATCAGATTTTTTATCCTATCATTATTTTGTAGCACCTCCAAAATCTATATCAACCTTGACCTATTCATACCATTCCCGCAAAATCAACTAATGTATTTTTAAATTCGTAAAAATGTCGTGTTTCTATTCCCCGGAAGTGACATCACCTCCAGGAATCTATATCCGTTATCTCTTGCAAATTTGTTTAATTTAAATCCTGGCATATGTTCGGAATCAGTAAGTCAATAAATAAATGAGATATTTGTTTGTTAATTTGTTATCAAACACCTGTGGATAATTAATAAGCCTACATACTCTAATCTAGTGCTTTATGTTTATAATTTCCAATGTATTATATTGCATAAAATTACTTTATGTCAAATTATAATCAGTTGATTGCTGTGTACTGTGAAAAAACTACTTCATGATTTCTACGTATTTCGTTTTATCGAGAGTCTACTTTTTTTTTGAGCTATAGGAAATATAATGTTATTTTTAATTTCGCTCTAATTTTTTACCTCCTAATTTTCGAGCATCAGTAAAAATAGGTAAAATGTTCAGAATTTAAAACTGCACCAAATGAGCCTAAATTTATTGATGTGATACATTTCTGTCAAGAGATAGATGTAAAATAAAATGTATAATTTTTAGCTGTTTCCAGAGTGCCATGGTAAACAAAACATACAAACAGTCGTATTGTTTGAGTTTGACAGATGACATTTGGCAGAGTTTTAATAGTTATTTACTTTACAAGTGGGTAATTCCACTTTGCCCACGTGTGAAGTATAACGTTTTATCCAACACTTCTTAATAACTTAAAAATTTATTAAAGAAATATTATTTGACAGTGACATAAGCTTTAAATTTTTAAATTAAAATGTCAATCGAAGTAGTTACCAAGGTGTTGTGTGTTATTATTATTGTTATAAATAAAAAAATACTCACTAGTGACTTTCCTCAAAATTATACCCACTAGTGGGAAATCTGTAACTTTGCTTGATTAAAATCGCCATAGTTATAGAGCATTTATTGAGAGGTGTTGGATAATAATAATTAACTTGTTTAAATTAATTCTAAATGGTAAATGTGTCCATGATTACTGAAAAACAATTTAAATAAGTCAATAATCATTAAAACTATTCAAAATGTCATCTGTCAAACTCAAACAATACGACTGTTTGTATGTTTTATTTCGTATGACACTCTGGAAACAGCTAAAAAATATTCATTTTATTTTACGTCTATCTCATGACAGAAATGTATCACATCAAAAAATTTAGGCTCATTTGGTGCAGTTTTACCTATTTACACTTTAACTCGAAAATTAAAAGGTAAAAACGAGCGAAATTAAAATATTAAGATTGTATTTCCTATAGTTAAAAAAAAAGTAGACATCCGGTATACAGGATGATTCATAATGTAAGGAAAAGATTAAAAAAGTGTATTATTTTCCCGTTGTCATAAAAATATATTTCTTACAAATCTGACAATTTGTAATTTTAATTTAATATTATGCACCCAACAAAAGATAACGACGAAAGCGGTGAATTGTAAAATTCTTTTTAATTAATTAAACTTATTTCAAAATCTATAATCATGTCAAAATATTCCTCGTTAATCAAATTAGTGTAATCAAAAAAGATATAAAATTAAATATTCTACAACTTTCGAAATAACATAAATTGTTGAAAAAGGAATTGTAACCGTGATTTTCAAGAAAAACTGTTAAGGGCTTCAAGTAAACTGCTACTTCCGGTTGACCAATTTTATTCAAAACCTAATCAGCTCTTCATTTAAATATAAAAAGCAAAAATTCACAAATTTGTATTTTTTGGGTATTATAGTATTTGAGTTATGCGAGACGAAAAAATTGCCACAGACTACACACACACATACACACATACATACATACATACATACATACAGACATAATGGTGAAAATAGTAAAATCGTATTGTAGGTATCCTAAAACGTGCTTATTCATTGAAAACTCACTACCCAATTTTTTGACCAAAAATAATACCTCCCTTACGTAGAGGTAGGCGGGAGGTAAAAAGAATTTTTTTCACGACATGCTAGGAAACCCCACCGTTCTTCTCCCGAAATAGTGAGGAAAATGGGTTGTTCTTCTCTAGAGAGGAAAGTATAAAAGTGTTACCAATATAATATGAATGTTATTTACAAAAAATATATTACAAAAATTATAAATAAATTCCTAATTTGATTGAAAATTCTTATTTTAGTGATATACATAATTTAAATTATCTTACAATTATGTCTTATATTTTTCTTTTTCTTATTAAATCACAATTTGACAACTTATTAAAGATATTTAAGATTGTACCATTGGCAACACTGCTACACCGCCTAGTGTCTGATAACCTAACTTTTAACGTGTCAGTCTGTGAGTTGTGTTCTCAAAGTGTATTTTAGGTCCAAGCAAATCGTTTTTAGAAACATGTCGTGAAAAAAATGTTGTGTCTAACACGAAAGGAAAGCTCTTCTTCCACTCTCGTTCGAAATGCCTCACTCGCTGCGCTCATGAGGCAAACTTCGAACTCGAGCGGGAAAAAGAAGCGCTTTCCTCTCTAGTTTGACAAATAACTATTGTTTCGTATCTCTGCTAATTCAACAATTTTAAATCGTTGCGCACTTGACAAATGAATATAGAGTTTCAAAGGATTAGAAATGGATAGCACTCATTGAATTTTAATTTCCCATTTAACACACCTACTTTGAGGTAATTTATAGATGTGTTTTTGTTTTTAAATGGCTCTCAAACATGTGGACAGCAATTTTTGAGCAATAAAAGAACAATTTAAATACCTTTTATGATAATATATTACTATTATTTTTTAAAACTAAACATTGTTGAACTTACTTTAAAGTATTCCCTATTTCTATTTAAAACATAAGTAACCGCTTTAGTTTTTAACGACTGTTTATTAATTGATTCAACTTAAATTTGCTGTAACTTTTTACCTCCCGCCTACCTCTAGGTAAGGGAGGTATTGTTTTTGGTCAAAAAATTGGGTAGTGAGTTTTCAATGAATAAGCACGTTTTAGGGTCCCTACAATACGATTTTACTATTTTCGCGATGATGTCTGTATGTATGTATGTATGTATGTATGTATGTATGTATGTATGTATGTATGTATGTATGTATGTATGTATGTGTGTGTGTGTGTAGTCTGTGGCAATTTTTTCGTCTCGCATAACTCAAATACTATAATACAAAAAAATACAATTTTGTGAATTATTGCTTCTTATATTTAAATGAAGAGCTGATTAGATTTTGGATAAAATTGGTCAACCGGAAGTAGCAGTTTACTTGAAGCCCTTAACAGTTTTTCGTGAAAAACACAGTTAAATTTCCTTTTTCAACAATTTATGTTATTTTGAAAGTTGTAGAATATTTCATTTTACATGTGTTTTGATTACAGTAATTTTATTAATTTTCATTAGATTTAGAAATAATAAAATATAAAGAAATTAGATTTCACAAATCTTGCATTCCTAGTACACCATGGAAACATTTAAAAATTTTCAATTTTTTCTTCGAAATGTGACACATGTCATTGTGATTGTGAAGTTGTATTCTTTTAGTGAAATATATGTCAAAAAAAATTAAATAAATATACGAAATAAAATAAAAATTCTCAAATATAAATAGAAAATAACCAAGTAAGAAGGTATGTTTCTGTATCATCAAATATTATTTTGTACCGTTTAAGAGTAGTATTGGGCGGGAGGTTATGTGCTGGCCACATCAGATTTTTTGTTATTGAATTTTTGCCAAAAGTTTCTTAAGAAAAAGACATTATTTTAGATCCAAATACTTTTAATTTTTTCCATACGTCTGAATCATGCTGTATTTGAACGAAGTAGACTAAATACTTCATATTTTTAGAAAGGAATCTCCTATTATTCCTAGAATTACTTAAATCACACAGAAAACCCGCTTGTAATCACGTAGGTAGGTATATAAGTACAAATTGTGAAATAATTTGAAATAATTTACAAAATCATGTATTCAAACAACAAATAATTATTGAGTTCTCTCAAGCGTACATGTAGCTGTTTTATATTCAAGGACAGGTAAGTTTCAGAGATGCAAACGAATGGAAAAAGGAAATACAAAAAAAAGTTAACAAACAAACCAAGAAAAAAACATAGTACATTCCAGAGACGTACCTAAAATATTGAACCGGACGCGAATTATATTAAATCCTGTTGCACAATATGGGGTAAATAGCTCCGAGGTAACGTGTCGGACTGTGGATCGTGAGATCCTCAGTTCGAATCCCACTGCCGACAGTTACAAATTTAAATTTACCCCTGTGGTTCCCCCTCCACTAACATCCTTGGGGGCTATGATTTGACGGCTGGTAACCGCACTTCATACGAAAAAATATATCACTTACCGAGATCTGCGTAAGCAGAGTGCCACACCCGTAATGGGTAAAAGGCGTGATGATATATTTTTTTTTTCTGTTGCACAATTATTTAATTATTTTCTGACATTTCTTTAAAACAATGAAATGTGTCATTGTTTGTTACGTGTTTAAACCAAACCTGTTTTTATTATAGTCACAATAAAGCTCTAAAGATTATTCTACGTGATAATTTCTGTAGCTTTTTTTTAAATGTCAGACAGTTAGGTTAGGTTAGCATACCTAATTTTATTTTAAATTTGTGGATCAACAAATAATCTAATTAAATATGCTTCGAAAGTGCAAGTTTACTAAAATTATTATCAATTATTTTATTATCACTTTCTTGTTATATTATCACAAACTATTCAACTACATATATCATTCATAAATTATTATATATCAGTTCATATAAACCAAACATCTACGAGAAATAATAGCTACAATTTTTTTAAGCATGGAACGTAAATTCAAAACTTTTCTGTCGCGTATTCAATACATTCTTGTAATTAAGACATAAAAATACTGGAATGGTTTTCTATATATTGTTGTAATCACTGCTTTGTTGTAATCAATTACCATATAATAGTTATTATTTTATGAGTAAGTGGGGAAGTTTGCGAAACGAGGTGAAGCCGAGCAAACCAATCACATGAACGAAATAAATCATTTTTTACACGTATATCATACAAAATTTTATCTACGATCTTCCTAGTGTATTAGTAAGTACTAAAAAATGTAGAATGATATTTTGACAGATAAGGTAATATTTGTTGATTTATGGATACAAATCGTTAGCAACGTGTTAAAAGTAACAATGAAATCATTTTAACACGTTGCTATGTTACTTTAACACCAGTGTCAAAAAGTGACACTAATTTGCTAAGCAACCGTTAAAAGGGCCACTTTTAACAACGATCCCAAATAAAATATTTGTTTAGAATTTTGTTTCGACCTAATAAAATATTTTGTAAATCTGGAAAATGCTTAAACTTCCAGATCATTACTATAAAAATAACACTATAAAACTATTAATACGACAGTAAGTAGGTTGGACATACTAAACAATTCTTTTATACAAAAAACTGATTAGTAAATATTTTTTTGAGTACTTGCCATATTTGTAGACGTCCTGCGGATTGATAGGTTGCTGAGAAAAGCACAACAATTTAACAATTTGTCTAGAGCTGGATGAAACATTGAAATCAACACAAAAGTCTTGTTGAGGTCTAAAATCCGGAAGAAAATGATCATGCGTAGGCATTAACAAACTGCCATTTCTTTGAAGATAGTTTTCATCACCGCGAAATCTTTTATCGTCCAAAATATATCCTTGTAGAGCACAATAATTACCGATTATATATTTAAAGTTATAATTTGAGTCTTTTAACACGTTGCCTTCATATACAGGCAAAGTTAAATTAGTTGCCAAAGAATTATTACTTCTTTCACACCCACCATTTGAATGTCCATACCCAAACGGACAACATTTTCGTATACAAGTTTCAATGTTACACAAACACCCGCGAATTTCACTAGTTTCATTGTTGTTAACCTCAAAATATTGTTCTTTTGGATATGTCACATTGTCGTGAATGATTTCATTGTTTACAGTTTTGGTTCCATTTGTAATATCAACTGACAGATGATAATGACATGGATAGTTCTCCGATTCTTGAGTTAAACTTAAAGTAAACTTAATAAACGCTAACACTATTAACACCTTCATTGTAATTTGCACAATTTGTAAGGAGATAAAACACTTCTGTATTATTATTTGACGTTCCGTTCGCAAAGTAGCAATCATAACGACTGGCGGTGATGAACGAAATCATATGCAGGTGAGTGCTGACTCACAAACGGACCAATCGTGTTTTCTATTGAGGGGAACGGTTTTTTATAAACCGCTGTGATAGGAAAGTTGAGGTTTTGGTTGAATCTTTTCCTAAATATTTGATTCTAGTAAATAGATACTTCGGACATATTTCCGCGAGATAACAACTCTTTCCTCTATTTGTACTAAGTACTTAAATACATTTTTATTGTCCTTGTACTTGTATTTAAGTACAATTTTTCAATGTGTAATTTTACTTAAGTACGTTGGTTTTGGAATGGTACTTGTGTGTTCACAAGTACATGGCATGGACAAGTACTTTTCAACCTGCAAAACTACGCAGAAAATATATAATATATTCAGCTTGTCTCGCAGTCTCTAACGAACACTGTGCTACGCTTTTTAGTTTTAAAATCACTATGTATTTATACATTAAGTTTGCAAATTATCTGATTTATTATTAAGAGATTGAATCAATTAACCAAAATGATAAAAATATATGCAATTTTCTAGGATCTGTGCAGTTCAAACTGCAAGTGTATTTGTGTATATAATTTAAATTTATTTTCTGCTATAAAACGTTTTTCTAAATCAATATTTCTTAGTGTAATGTAGTAACTATAAATATATAACTTAAAATAGATATTTAACAATTCTCGAGATGCAAATGAATGAAGATAAATTCTAAATTAAATCACAAGATTTAAAATGTCAAAAGAAGATCTAATAAATCAAATAATAGTTATTTGTTTAACTAGGCACCAAAATACCAGATTTACAGCAGAGGCCGCAGTTTATATACATATTTTGAAGGTTATCGCTGTCAAATTACGTTGCCATGCGTTTGTTGAACGGTTGCTATGCATTTGTTGACAGTTACTATGCGTTTGTTAAGCGGTCGCTATGTAAAACATTTTTACAGCCTAGGCATAAAAGTGACACGTTACAGACTGTCAATGTTAATGTGAATCGGCCAAAAAAATTATCATGTCTGCAAATATTTGATGAATGAATTTGACAATTGTACATTACATTTTTAATAAATACTGTGAGGTTATAATAGTACATTATATTACTAGGAGTTGAAACACAAAAAGACTGTTCAACTCCAAATGACATATTTATTATTTTTTCTTCAAACACTCCCAAGTAAACTTGAGGTATGTAAAATACAAGTATGTCGTTTTTTCTGCCATTTCAAATAATAAAATATGACAGAAACAATTGCAACACAACTGACATTCGTCACAGCTGCCCTTGTAGGTGCTGCCACCAGTGGTATATGACACAAGTAAAATATTATTGTACGCCGTTCAATTATATTTTATATTTATATAATTGTATTAGTAACAAAATGATTAACTTCTATATCGTATAATTATGTAGTAGCAAAATATGAATATTATAATACGCTTAAAGAAAAAAATATAATAATTATATAAAAGTCAAAAAATAACTATTTTTATTCAGTTTTCATATTTGTGTAAACCTGTACTAGTAGGTACTTGTATTTTAAACTGGAAGTACAAGTACCAAGTACTGTACTTAAATACTTTTATCTACGACCGTTGTTAAAAGTGACCCTTTAACGGTTGCAAGTTAAAAGTATCACTTTTTGACACTAGTGTTAAAAGTAACAGAGCAACGTTTTGAAAGTGATTTTATCGTTTCTTTTAACACGTTGCCAACGATTTGTATCAATAAATCAACAAATATAATCTATCAAAATATCATTCTACCTTTTTTAATTTCTGCATATACAACTTATAGTAAATGGATTTTTTTTACTGATTTACATGCAGAATTTGAAGCTCTACAACATTTATTTGAAACATTTTTGTCTAAAATAACTTGAGAAGCAATGCGCACGAAAAAACTGTTTTGCCATTTTAAACGCCTATGGCCCGCATATTGTTTTACACCTGTATATATACAAGATTTTTTTTATTGCTTTTACAAATTCCAATGTTCAGTATTCAGTATTTATATTTCAAAGCAAAAGTTCCACACCCAAAATGGGTAAATGGCGTGATGAAATACTTATTTATTTTATATTTAACACGTAGTCTACTTTTTCTTGCTGTTTTTATCAAAATGTTGACACAACTTCAAAAATTTTATCAATGAAATATTAGAACAAGTTGTTTACTTAACTATATTTTATTTGAACGTTATTTAAAATGGAATTTCATATCTGTAACCTTATATTTATTGCTCATTATCTGTATTAATTATTATTTATTGATTACTGTTCTTTGGAAAACTACATAATTCATGAATTGTATGTGGAACAAAAAATAACTATTTTATTTTGCTTCTTCATTTCATATAATTATAAAATTATTATAGTTTATAATTTAATAATGTTCAACTTCGAGTTACAGACAGGGTGATTCATAATGTACGGGAAAGATTGAAATATATGTAGAGGGGCCCAAAATAATGCTTTTTCTTTAATAAACTTTTGACAGAAACTCAATAACCAGAAAGTTACAGAAAATTAAAGTCCCACCTATTGAATACCGCTGAAATTAATCCTTATTTTCTCGTTTCCATATAATAGTTATTTACTTTACAAGTGGGCAAAGTAAGGAATTACCCTCGAGATAAATTTTAGCACACGAAGCCGAAGGCTGAGTGTGATAATTTTATCGAGAGGGTAATTCCACTTTGCCCACGTGTGAAGTATAACGTTTTATCCAACAACTCTTAATAAATGCAAAATTTATTAAAGAAATATTATTTGACAGTGACATAAGCCTTAAATTTTTTATATTAAAATGTCAATCCAAGTAATTACCTAGGTGTTCTGTGTTATTATTATAAATAAAAAAAATACTCACTAGTGGATTTTCTCAAAATTATACCCACTAGAGGGTAATCTGTTAATTTCCTTGTTTAAAATCGTCATAGTTATAGAGCATTTATTGAGAGGTTTTGGATAAATATGTTTACCCAACACCTCTCAATAAATGCTTTATAACTATGGCGATTTCAAACAAGAAAAGTAGTAGATTATAATTTTGAGAAAAGTCACTAGTGAGTAATTTTCTATTTATAAAAATAATAATAACACACAACACCTTGGTGTCAAATAATATTTCTTTAATAAATTTTTCATTTATTAAGAGGTGTTGGATACAACGTTATACTTCACACGTGAGCAAAATGGAATTACCCACTCGATAAAATTATCACACTTGAGGTTCATAAAATATTAGTATGTCATTTTTTCTGCCATTTTAATCAATAAAATATAAATTATGTCAGAACCACGCAATACAACTGTCAATCGTCAGAGTTACCGATGTAGGTGCTGCCACCAGTGGTATATGAAACAACTAACATATTATTGTATTAGTAACAAAATGATTAACTTCTATATCTTTATCTTATATGTAGTAGCAAAATATGAATGTTATAATACGCTTGAAGAAATAGTTGTTTACATTACAAGCAAGGTAAAACAGTTTTTACTACTGAATGGAGGAAATGATCGGCGAGCCTGTCACCTCCTTGAAGCAGTAAAACAGTTACTTTGCGTGTATTGTACATTTTACTTGTTACTCATTTGTAAATCAAATTAAAATTATAACCAAGTCCTGTTAATTACACACAACAAAAATTATTTAAAATGATTTCGCGTAAACCTTGTAAGCATTACTGTGGCAACGTGCATTGTTTACCTTGGTTACTAACTTGTAAAAATTTTACAATGCAGCTGTCAATTAGTAACTTGTAATGATTAATTTTCCAAGGCAATAGAGGGCTTGGATATATGGTGTTTACAAGTAACATGTAAAAATTATTTTCCAATTTCGCATATGTTTGATAATAAATAAATTAAAGTCTTTGTTTGCATTGGTATAGATATATGATTATTACTAGTAATCAGTATGAATTAAATGATAAAATAAAATAAATATTAACATTTAATCTGCCTATCTTTACTTGCTTGAATCACTCATTAATATTTCTAGTAAAATACATTCTTGTTTATTTGAATTATTAGTAATATACTTTAAGTAATCCTTAACAAAGTAAATTTAGTATATTTCAGAATTCTATACGCCCACGGTCAGAAGCTGGAATAACATTGACGTAAGACTGTTTGCCGTAAAATTTCGTTAATGAAAGTTCAATACAATAATAATTTCTGCTCACTTGTACGCAATAGGAGGTTAATTAATTTAATTAATTAAATATATTACTTTATACACAAGGTTCTTAAGAATATTGCAGAAGTAGGTCGTATCGATTTCTTTTTAATGAAATTAATAACTTATAGTAAATAATGTTGTTATTGGAATATTATGTTTCAAATTGGAAATAAATAGGTATAAATTGTTTGAATATCTAGTGAATTGTCTTTTAGAGCTTCATCGTAGCACTATTAGTAGATAATTTCCTTAAAAATCGCATCGTTTGTAAAATATAAATATAATAATAGTTATTTACTTTACAAGTGGACAAAGTAAGGAATTACTCACGAGAGTGTGATAATTTTAACGAGTGGGTAATTCCACTTTACTTTACTCATTTTTGGTTTGGCACTCTGCTTTGCAGATCTCATAATATATTTTTGCTCATGAAGTGTGGTCATGGACTCCAAAGGGATTCGAACTGATGACCTCATGATCCACAGTCCGAAGTGTTACCACGAAACTATTTCAAAATTAAAACAATATTCATTTTGTCTATTACTGCTAATATTTAGTAGCGACTACTGCTTATTTAGAAATGAATTTGCTAGAAATAAGAATGGATTTATTAATATTCTACATCGAAATCATTTAGTAATTTTATTTAAATTTATTTCATCTTATAAGCACTGAAATATAGTAATTCTGCAACGTATAATAACAATGAAAATGCGAGCCGAGAGAGACAGAAAATTTGTGAAAAGCCTATCTTTGTCGTATAGTCTGCTTAAGCAAGGTCATAAAAGCGAGCAGTTTTTCTTTTCAAGTGATTTTAAAATGACATTTGATAGCTAATTCGCATATCGCAAAACATGCGAATAGATCGTAATGCAGTTATGCAGCAATGTGTAAGTGTAATGTCAATTTTTTTACGGAACTTTTAAGAAAAAGTATAGCATATTCTTTTTGTCGATTAATCTATCTCTCTTACACTTACGTCATTGTGCGAGAGAGAAAATTTTTAATGTCATTTGAAAAGAAAAACTCCATCATATAATGCACGCTTAAGAAAATATAAAGAAATGAAGTTTCAATAATTTGAAAACAAAATGTTTATGGTCATCCATACGGGCTGAAGATAGCTCAACATGAACATGACTTTTTTGAAACAATATTTTATTATTATAATAAATGAAATATATAATGTTTGACTCCTATATTTGTAGATAAAAGTCCAAAGTTTTGTAATAAATTTTGAAAAGCTAATATTGTTTGCAAATTATATATGAACATAAATTTCAAAGTAGTTAAATTTATGTCACACATTCCCATGAACGACTACAGTAATGAAAATAATTTGTATATTTTAAATATGATCCTCTATACTGTAACATACTTAGATTATTTCCATTTGAATTTACAGTTTTTGAGACAAATAAAAATATACCAAATAAAGTGTTTTTTTTTGTATATTTTTATTTGTTTCTCAAAAACTGCAAATTCAAATTAAAAATAAATTTAGTATGTTATAGATGACCATATTTATAAATATACGAATTATTTTCATCACTGTAGTCGTTCATGGGAATGAGAAATACAGTATCAAAGTTCTGAATTTTTGACCAACTAGACTTCAACGAATATTTTTTTATAGTTTAATGATATAGCTATCCTTTTCATCCACATATATAAATACTACCTCACTGTGATAACTGTTTTGTTTTTCGATAAGAATAATTGTAGAAATAATTTATTCAAATTTGAATTTGCTAAACAAAATTCATTGGACTGACGGTAACCTATTGGAAATATTCGTTTTTAGCATGTCAACTGGTACTTGAACCGTCACTGTAAAAATCCATGATGAAAATTTGACAGATGGAGGTAAAATGATATGTGTCTGTACACCATAAAGAACATGTTTGACTTTAATATAAAAATTAAATAACACATTTATAAAAATCTATTATGTATGTAAATTTAATAGAATTTTCAAATAATTGAAAAATACACTGTAATAGTTATTTACTTTACAAGTGGGCAAAGTAAGGAATTACCCACGAGAGAAATTTTAGCACACGAAGCCAAAGGCTGAGTGTGATAATTTTATCGAGTGCGTAATTCCACTTTGCCCACGTGTGAAGTATAACGTTTTATCCAACAACTCTTAATAAATGCAAAATTTATTAAAGAAATATTATTTGACAGTGACATATGCTTTAAATTTTTGAAAGTAAAATGTCAATCGAAGTGGTTACCAAGGTGTTGTGTTATTATTATTGTTATAAATAAAAAAAAATACTCACTAGTGGCTTTCCTCAAAATTATGCTCACTAGTGGGTAATCTGTTACTTTCCTTGTTTAAAATCGCCATAGTTATAGAGCATTTATTGAGAGGTGTTGGATAAAATATTATTTATCACTTTTGGACAAGACTATGTAACATTCTCTTTCATAAAAGCCTTCAAGTGCGCGTTTCAGAATTACTTTATTTCAGTGCTAAGTAATTATGGACTACTAAAATGATATCTAGATATCTTACTGTTATATGCAAGGCCTGGGTTCAAATACAGGTGCTATTATATCGCACAATTATTTTCATATACTACATTTTAATGGCGATGAATTTTACACGAATTGCGACTTAAAAAAATATTCTAAATGTGATTAAAACTGAAAAACATATTATTGAAAAAATCGAACACAGTAATGACGAATATACTATTATCAATAACCTGACGTTATTCGAGAAAACAATAGATTACTACGTCAGACTTTGTTTTTAGAATCGACTGTTTATTTAATAAAATGAATAATAATATTTCATTAATTATGACAGTTATTTACAGACATTTGTTTATAAAACAGAATTGTTGAAATGTAAGCAACGGTCTGAGTCTCTGGGAACCAAATTTTTGTAGAAGATTTATTTGATCAACTTTTTGTACTGTGTTTTTTAGACGCATTCTTTGTTCCTATTAATCTATTTTTTCGCAATCTGCTATTATAATCTGTAGGATTTTTGCAATTTCGATAATATAAAGTATTCTTTTGTTTAATTGATAAATAGAATAAATAAACTGAAGATATTACAGCGAAATGCGAAATGTTTGACAAACACAATCGATAAATATTTAACACAAATAGAAGAGATAAATTTTTATCTTAGGTAAAACCTAGTAAAAGTGCATTTTAAAATTGGTACGTATTTTTGTTTGATCCATCAGTACAACTTTCAATATTATTTTAAATATTTAACAATCATTGACAGATTTATTTTGACGTATTTTTCAATATTTATTTTGCTATAAAACACGTAGTTTTTTACCGAATATATTATAGTATATTGTACAACAAGTGCAGAAAATTATCTATTTCACGCGAGTTGTAAGAGTTTTAGCACGAGACTAAGCCGAGTGCTGAAATCACACGAGCATGAAATTTGTACGAGTTGCACACTATACTTTTTCTATGATAACACTTTTGTCAAGATTTAATAATAATAATTCTTACTTTTCAGAAACAAGACATGACATCTCAAACTCAAATTATTTTACGTTTATGATTACATGAAGGCGGTGCAAGCGCAGATGTGCGCAGTGTTACAAACTGTAAATCTATATTTTGTAATATAAAAACTATAAAGACATATTTTATTAAATAATTGATATTGTATTTTCTTTGTAATATCAATATTGAAAAGAAAAATTTTATATAAACTCTAAAATAATTATTAATTATGTTATAATATATAGATGTAATTATACTTGACAGATTAATATCATACAGTACTATATTATTAGTAAGTTGGTCACATTTGCGTGTGGAATTATTAGACAAGCTATTCCAGACGACCGTGCGAAATGTATATTTTTCAAGCTTTGTTTAGTGTGAAAAAAGTGTAATTTTCATTAGTGACCGTAGAAAATATAGGTTTTATTTACAAGCTCTTAAAAAAATTACAGTTCGAACCGAATTTTCTAGGTAAACTTACAGTACAATATTGCAATATTAAAACTTTATACATAACGGAGACCCTTGATCATAGAAATTTTTACCAGATTACTTTGGCCTACTGAAATAGATTACGGTATTTCTTAGGTCTAGCTGTGATAAACAAATCAATTTTAACAAAAGTGAGTAAAAGTACAGTTCAAGCCATAGTAAAACGAGGAAATGTATCGAATAAAAGAACAAGAAAAGATATTGGCTCAAGTAAAATGGACGATTTTACAAAAGACGTTGTTACTAGAGCCATTTGCGATGGATATTCAAAAAATATCGTTCATATAATAGAATCACTTTGGCAAACACTAAACAATGAAATTGAATTCCCATACAGTGAGACTTCATTACTAAGAGGTTTAAAGACGATGGGGTTCACTTATAAAATGTTAGATAATAGGAAGAGCATTATGGAAGACCCGCGAATTGTAAAAATGAGAACAGAACATTTATCAAAAGTTGTAGAGTATAGAAGACCTGCCTTTAACAAAAAAATTCTCTATTATACTTAATATTAAATATATGAATAGTAATTTTGTCACATGGAAAATTATCAGCAAATAGAGTAACAGCATCCAGTGAAACAGTTTGTTAGTGGTCGTTCTTGCAAGGCATTTTTACTAAAAAAAAATTCACAATGAGCACTTCTCAGGTCAATTCTCTATATAGTCGTTGTGTAAGCGATTGTGAACCGAAAGATCTTATAAGAAAAACCTATTTTCTATCGCTGTAAGTTCACCATAAGCAGTTTATAGAAGTCAAAGTAATGAACTTGACAACTGTCTTTAAACATGATTTTATTTCACAAATTAACAAATTAAAAATATAAAGATCAAAGAGACTTACCTAATTTGAAAATCATCGGAGTTTGAAGTTTTGCACTGTTGGCTTTAACAAGTTTTTGTAGTTTTTCTCTTAAACAAATATTAGCAATAACATTCATGCGTCCATCTCTATGTTTGGAATAATACAAACAAAAATCCTGTTGTCTAGTGTAACTTTCTCCTTCAAACTGATCCGGATGAAACAAAGAACCATCAAGTTGCAGAAACCACTTTTCATCTGGCTCCAACGAAATTAGTTTTGTCTCACAAGATCTATTGCTCAAAACCGTAAAAAAATCTTTGGAAACATTGACACTATTAGTTAAATTATAAACTGGAACAGTAAGATCTATATCTTCATTTTGAATACACTTATGTTTTAATTGAGTATAACCACAGCATCTAAAAAACCATGGTTTGTTTATTTCTTCCTCGAATTCATCGACATATTCACTACTTCCGTTTTGTTCAAACGTTTCGATTTTATCGGTAGTATTACAGTCAATTTCTCCGGAGAAAGCACGAATTATCACACTACCGCAAACCAAGTTAAAGTTAAAGAAGACGACAAACAATAACAGAAGATTTATCTTCACCGGAAGAGCCATCTCGGAGCTGTGGCGTCTTCGTTGAGGGCGCAAATGGAACTGACTTCTTCTGTCGACCTTCACGCCATCTGTTTCCCGCAGATGTGGTGTTTATGTTACACAAACAAAAGCTTTCATATTTGCGATGTCATTTTGTTAATTTATTAGTTTTGGCTCGTCCGGAACAATGTTGTTGTAGCACCATGGTTGTTTTCACACCTGTCACTGGCGACACTCACACTGCTCTGCAAACAAATTATCTACTTATAATCAAATCGATTGTAACTAATTTAAGATAAACGTGATATTGACATGATTCACATGATAAAGATATTAGCGTAGCTGCTAATCAAAACATTTTTTATTTAATTCAAACAGTTTTTATTTATAAAATAATAAACATATCATTTCAACAGATTCAACCTTAAACTACTTTTTGACGCGTTGTTTTTTCTCGTGTTTTTTTCGTTTTCCCAAGGGTTTCTTCAACGGCTTTTCAGGATACGTTTTCTTCGAAGAATTCTTTATCTTTCTGTCCTTGTTTTTCATTAATTTTTCCTTGAAATTGCCTCTATTATTTTCTAGGTCTTGATCAATATCTTTGTTAGCTGGAACTTGTTTGACGAAACCATTTCTATATCAGAAAAATATATTTGATTTCATTGACAAATTTAAAATGGCGTAAAATCATTGTCTATGTCTATGTCAATCATTATCTTGTAATAAAAATTTACCTATACAATTAATTTCACAACATGATATTCTGTACGTCATTTATAACTATTGTTTTTGTTATATACTACAGTAATTTATTTATTTAGAAAGTACAACAAAAAATACTGCTCAAATAAAAGATTAGCCCGGTATTATAGAGAAATTTAAACTCCAGTTACATTTATTTCCATAATAAAATTAGTCGAATGAAAATCAAATTTTTGACGACAATATTAAGAAAGTCATAAAATAATTTCAAATGATTTGCACTTGTTAAAAACAAATAAATGTACTTTAAATAGTTATTTGTATATCAAGGCACAACACTAAAGTCTAATTTTCTTATTTATACATTATATTTTTTCCTAAATCGTTAAGCTACTAATTAAATACATAAATAAATAGCATTATGTATTTGTAAAACGTCACCTAACTGTTGCAATAAGTTCTGTCAATGTGTCAAATTTTGTTATAATTTTCAATTTTTCATTATTTTTTATATATTCTTACAGATGGTCTGCATTAAATCCGATAAATTATTATCAAAGGTAAATAATAAATAAATTTACCAATAGTATTATAGAATAATACGTTTGTTATTTTAGGTTTGTAATTCAAGTTTGATAGATGAGTCTGTAATAGTATACAGGGTGTTCAATTTAAGTGTGCCACCATTGCTATCTCGAGAACTATAAGAGCTACGAGATCGGTTAAATTAGTAAACAATTTCTATATTATAAGAGAATTAAAATGAGAGAAACAAGAATTTTTTTAGACCAGTGGTTCTCAAAATGCGGGGTGCAACTTTCTTATTTAAAATGGCAACCTATATTTTTGATTTGCTTATTCGATTCAGTATTTTTTCTGAATTCAATGATATTCACATGTAATGACCAAATAATACAAAATATTTGAGAAAAATGCAAAATTAGAAATGTATCATTTTTATTTAAAATATGCCCATGCAAAGTTTGCCATGGAAGAAAACAAATAAATCAAACAATGTTAATATTAGTTTTTTGAAGCGTACTTCTGTATTTCTGTAATGTAACAACAAAATGAATAATTATTCTCATAATTACAGTTTTTGCAATTATTTCTGAATTTGATTTATTGATTTTCTTCCATGGAAAACTTTGTACGGGCATATTTAAATAAAAATGATACATTTCTAATTTTCCAATTTTCTCAAATATTTTGTATTATTTGGTCATTACATGTGAATATCATTGAATTCAGAAAAAAATACTGAATCGAATAAGCAAATAAAAAATATAGGATGCCATTTAAAATAATAAAGTTGCACCCCATATTTTGAGAACTACTGGTTAAAAAAAATATTTTTTAAGCTCATTAAAATAGTCTTATAAAATAGAAATTGTTTGCTAATTTAACCAAACTTGTAGCTCTTATAGTTCTCGAGATAGCAATAGTGGCACACTTAAATTGAACACCCTGTATTCTACAAGTAATGGAATGGCACATATTCCACACGAACAAAAAGTTTGTAGTCCGAGCCGAAGGCGAGGGCTACGGTTTGCAAGTGTGGGATATGCCATTCCGTTACATGTTGTAGACTATACTTTCTATAACAAGATTTTGGAAATTTACAAAAAATACAAATATAAAACTGTTGAAAACGTCTAACTCAAATAAATTAAATTAAAACAAACAGACGCAACCATAGTAATTGAATCAAGATACTTAATATATCACGCTAATATGCGGCTCTGATTCGTCGCAATTATTCCATACTCGGCGTATGGAATGATAGTTGTTCCAATACAGTTTTTAGTTGTAGAATGTGTACTTTCTAAAACAGTGTTATAAAAGTAAAATTTTGAAATTAGAGCTACTATTTTGGCTAACTTCGCGGAGTGAAATTGTGTACTTTAGTATTGATTTCGGAAAAAGTTAATTTATGTGACATTTAAATTTCTTTATCATACCAGACAGTAGAGACTTAAATTCAATGTACAATAAACTAATAAATACATTTTTAGATAGTACAAATAATAATAATTCAATGTAGCCAACACATAACCTCCCGCCTAAACAATTATTAGACGGTACAAAATAAATTAAAAAGTTTCAAATAAAAATTGTAGCCAATATTATTTCACAACTCAAATATATTTAAAATACCTGATAGGCCTTCAAGTAAACTACCACTTCCGGTTGATAGATTGCTCCCAAAATCTAATCAGCTCGCAACATAAATATCTAAATACGATATTTGACATTGATAAATTCACACACACGGACGTCATCGTGAAAATAATGAAAAAAATTATTTTATAGTTTCTTATAATTTTAGTTATTTGTAGTTGGAGTTTTATGTTTATTTATTTTGCGCGTAACGTATAAACAAAAAGTAAACAATTTGCAATGACAGCATACCAGGGTGCACTTCCGGTTGGATGTTTTTCATTTGTTTAGAAAATACAAAAAGGGTAAAGGTCACCATGTTTGACATAAACTTAATAATAAAACAATTTCTCTAAAAAATACACTTACTTTTTCATTTCATTAATTTCTCGAATATACTTTGGTTTAGTAGTAATTTCTTCTCTGTCAATAACTTTATTTCGTTCAAACTTTGTTCTCTTCTTTTTATTTGCAACCATGAATTCTGGAACTTCGCATCCTGATTGCCGTAACACCTGCGCTATACTGAATACAAAGAAACAGAAATAAATATTGAAATGTATTTTCTCAAAGATATATGGTGTAATAAATTTCAGATTCTTAAACAAAGTTATGAATGAACATATTTTAGTTTAATTTTAGCTTGGTGCACGGTTTTAGAAACAGTGGGGCGTTTTAAAATCGGTGCGCATTATTAAAAATTACATTAACAGACTTGTTGTCTATCAATTGTAAAATTTAGATAATCTATCATACGATTACTTATCTTGCTTCCTTTATATCATTTAAATAAACACTTTATCAGTTAGTCTAAAGCTTATTTTTATTAATAACAATATATGTATAGCAAGCAAACAAACAATAAAGTCCAAACAATTTATTATTAAAACGAAAATGTGCACATTTGACATTTGGCCTTTGGCTGTGTTACAACGTAATGTATGCCTTAATTTACGATTATTCGCGTTAATTAATCAGGAATCTACTCCAATTTTATACGTATACAGGAAGATTAATAACGTACGGAAAATATTGAAAGTGTAAAATAATGCTTTTCCTGAATGAACTTTTGACAAAAACTTGATAACCTAAGTTACAGCAAATTCAAGTTCTGTCAAATACCGCTGAAAATATTTGAGAAAAACATTTTTTTACGACCGAGAGAGAAATTCGGTTTCTATGATACCAAAATCATGACAGAAGCAGGCAAATTTATATCTACGGGAGATTTGTGCATTTTCTCTTCCGTCGTAAGGGAAAGTGAATTTACAGTTTTTGAGAAATAAATAAAAATTTACCAAAAAATGTGTTTTTAGTATATTTTTGTTTCTCAAAAACTGTAAATTCAAATTGAAAATAAACTTAGTATGTTATAGATGATCATATTTACAAATATACGAATTATTTTCATTACTGTAGTCGTTCATGGGAATGAGAGACACAGTATCAAAGTTCTGAATTTTTGACCAACTAGACTTCAATGAATATTTTTTTATAGTTTAATGTTTCAGTTATCTTTTTCATCCACATATATAAATACTAGAATGTTCAAAGACCTTACTGTAATAATTGTTTTGTTTTTCGATAAGAATGATTGTAAGAAATAATTTATTCAAATTTGAATTTACAAAACAAAATTCATGGGAGTGAACGAACCCAACGAAAATATGTACTTCATTTGACATTGCAATGTACAAGTCACCGTAAAAAATCCATGAAATTTTGACGGATGGAGGTTGTTGGCTGTTTTTTTTTTAAGGATTCGTTCTTTCGACGCGTATATTTGACCTTAAAGATTCAATTTTAATTTACTGTCACTGTTTTGTTATTAAGTTTTTAACAAAAGTTTATTCTGGAAAAAACATTATTTTATGCTCATCTAGACATTTTCAATCTTTTCCGTGCTTTATGTATCACTCTGTATTAGTGAAGAAATGTCTGCGCGTCTACTTTGCGTACCAATAACCCTTAATCATTATGCAAATAGAATAAATTCCATCCATGATGGACCCATAAAGTTTGGTTAGGTGCGCCAGAAATTGGTGCCTCACCTATATTTTTGTTTGCCACAGAATTTTTAAGTAAATTGTTTTTTAAATAGGTATAAATTTATATGTTTAATTTGACATATGTTTCAGTTATTTGTTGTTATTGAAAAATGTTGTTTAACATATTATGAAATTTTTCTCAAAATTGGAAGTAGATACATACCGGGTGTTGACCGCGACCCCGGAACATAGGACTTTAACATGTAAAATCATACTTTCGTAATTTCCTGCTTAACAAATTATATTAGACAAAAAAGTTTCAAATAAAGTTGAGAGATCATAAAATTCTACATCAGAATCAATAAACAGAATTAAATTTACATGCCCCATAACGCCAGAAATTATATATGAAAATATTAAAAATTAGCTCAAAAATCGGGTTAGCCTTGGAAATGAAACAAATTTGTATACAATTGGAAATAAAAATTGTATTTTTTATTAATTATTATTATAAATTGCATAATTGACTATTTTTTTTTAGAATTTTGTTTCATTTCCAAGGCTAACCCGATTTTTGAGCTAATTTTTAATATTTTCATATTTAATTTCTGGCGTTATGGGGCATGTAAATTTAATTCTGTTTATTAAACCTGACGTAGAATTTTATGATCTCTCAACTTTATTTGAACTTTTTTTGTCTAATATAATTTGTTAAACAGGAAATTACGAAAGTATGATTTTACATGTTAAAGTCCTATGTTCCGGGGTCGCGGTCAACACCCTGTATAAGAAAATTGTAAAATAACATTATATTATTCATAATATAATTCATTTAAACATTTTATCACAGCTCTTTCCATATTTGAAATAAATTGAATAAACCTTCCCGAAAATCTTAATTTTTAAATGGTACAAAATATAGGAAAAGTTTCAAATAAAAATTGTAGCCAATATTATTCTACATCATTTTGAATATAACAAATTTTACCCTAACTCAATTATTTACTGAGATACGCATAAAAACCTGATAGAGCATCAAGTAAGATACCACTTCCGGTTGATGGATTGCTATCGAAATCTAATCATAACTTGAACATGTAAATTTTAAATATATAAGTACACGTACACACACACAGAACGATATTGTGAAGTTTGTTTTGTTTTAAATTAAAATCTAAAAGTGATAATAAAAAGTAGCGCTCATTCTTTTATCTTTCAACACTGTGCATATTTGTTTTATAATAATATAAAGTAAATATTTAGAAAAATAATTATTTATGTTTATATTTTCAAACTGTTAAACTGTTTAAAATAATATTTTAATTATTGTTTATAGTTTATAAATCTGCAATGGGCGCATTTTTCGATTCTATGACGTTCAAAATATGCTTACATAAATAATGCGATACATAAACAAGCTCATTTCTTTGCGTTTGCTTATGCAGATGATGTTTTGAATGAAACTAAGAAGCCATTGAAAAGAATAATTGTGAGCATAAGTGAAGTAGAGTAAGGTTTAAATCTGTTATTGAATGTCGATAAATGTAATGTGTTGGTGTTTGAGAAGAATGATTTAATGACTGATTGTAGTATGAGATTAGAACAAGTGAATGATTTTTTATATTTGGAAAATAAAATATAGATTGAAATGCGGGTGTCTGCAGGGTGTAAGGTATTGGGTGTTCTGGGTACATTTGCTCGAAAAGTGAATGTATCTAGAGATGTTCGATTGAGTGTTTCTAATAAAGTCATAGTGCCTGAATGTTGGGTGTGGATGAAGAAGCATGAACGACGTATAACTGCTGTGGAAATAAGGTATTTGAGAGGAAAGTGATCGAGTCTGGAATACGTTGATATACTTTGAATGTGATGTCGAATAAAGGGTTGGTGAAACCACTATACCAGGTGTCCCAAAAAACAGGCTCACCCCCCAAAATAATTTATATTTTTTTCATTATAATCTAAGTGGAAAACAAACAATAGTAGTTTATATATCAAGGGAGTAAAGTTCGTCATTATCTGTCGAAAGCGAAGATTAAAACCTGATGGAGGAATACATTTATAATGGCTTTGAATCATTTTATTTCCCTAGGGAGTACTTTTAATTTATATTTCCTTCAGTACATAATGAAGAACATTATGTAATGATTTTGATAAGAATAAAGCTAACTTTATTTATCGGTTGTACACAGGGTGTTATTTTCAGTAATAATATAACAAGAGAGTGAGAATAAATTGAAAATAATTTGACAGATCTTTCGAAAACTTATTGCCAGGGAATATCCACGAAAGCCCGTAGGGCTTCAGTAGCTATTGCCAAATGGCGACAAGTTTGAGAAAGATACTGGAGAATTATTTTCAATTTATTCTCACTCTCTTGTTATATTATTATTTATCGAACTCTCGAGTTATATTTAATTTATTTTTTTATTTCATCATCAGGCACAGCACTAAATCTATCTTTTTCGCTCATTTTTACTTGTGTTGATGATACCTATTTGACATTTAACATCTGTCAACAAAAACAAAAAAGCTACAGAGAATATTGCCGGGAATAATCACAAGAGCATTATTCTCAGTATAATAATAACAGTATTGGTTGAAACGCAGACACGTGACATACAATTAAGAATTTCATTGGTTTTAAGAAACGTCAAAAAATAATCAAATGGATCCAACAAATATCTCGTTAATTTACCAACATACCAATTTATTTCAACATATAAGCGAATTTAATAAAGGTACTTTCCAAATTTGTAAAAAAATATAGTATGTTCCATTTGAAATTTCAATGTTGATATTAATTACTAGTAAACCGGAAATGTATTGTTATTGTATAAATCATGTTATGTGAAATAAATAAATAAGTGAGATATTTGCTGGACCCATTTGAAAATAACATCCTGTATAATAATATGAATTAGATTCTTAACGTTATGTGTGTTATGTATGTATGTAGCTGTATTTTATACAAGGCTGCAAAAATATTCGCAGCGTAAATCATGTGCTTGTATATTATTTCATCTTGTTATGTATTAGTGTGGTCGAAATAAACAGGCATGTTAAAAATGTTGAAATGTTCAAATAAATAAATATTTACCTTCTCAAATTCGGCGTGTCATCCGTCGTGAAGAAAGTAACCGCTTTCCCCTTCCTCCCTGCTCTGCCCGCGCGTCCAATCCTATGAATATACGCAATAGCATTGGGTGGAAAATCATAATTCACCACCAAATTAACCCCTTTAAAATCAACACCCCTAGCCAGAAGCTCTGTACATATCAACACCCACACCTTCCCTTCCCGGAAACTGCGGACAGAGTTATCCCGCTGAGTCTGGGTCCTTTCTGAGTGGATAACATCTACGTTGATGCCGTCGTAGATGAGTTCGTTGAAGAGCTGTTGAGCGCGGTCTTTGCTTTGGACGAAGACCAGAACTGGAGGTGCCAGACCCTTGCGGACGATGTTGCGGAAGGCGACAAGTTTGCCGCTTTCGTTGCCTACGAAGAGGAGCTCTTGGTCTACGAGCTCTGTTGCTGCGTTACTGGAAGGTCGAGGAGAGAAGTAACAATAAACTGATGTGTCCGATTGTTAATATCCCGTAAATGGAAAGTTGAAGTTAGTTTAATTGTACTCCAACATCTTTTTTATTATGATACTTTAACTCCAATATAAAGTAAGTCATAAAGAAAAAACAATTTTATCCAACACCTCTCAATAAATGCTCTATAACTATGGCGATTTTAAACAAAGAAAGTAACAGATTACACCTTGGTAACCACTTCGATTGACATTTTAATTTCAAAAATTTAAAGCATATGTCACTGTCAAATAATATTTCTTTAATAAATTTTGCAATTATTTAGAGTTGTTGGATAAAACGTTATACTTCCCACATGAGCAAAGTGGAATTACCCTCTCGATAAAATTATCACTCAGCCTTCGGCTTCGTGTGCTAAAATTTTTCTCGTGGGTAATTCCTTACTTTGCCCACTTGTAAAGTAAATAACTATTATCGATTTGACAGCGGATAAAATACTAACTACATTCATGTCATTTGCATTATATGTTAAATAGTATATTGAACAACTAGTGTTACAATGACCTTTTTTGTAAAACGAGTATAGTTTGCGTAAACGAGCCGCAGGCGAGTTACGCAAAATACGAGTATTACAATTAAGCATTGTAACACTAGTTGTTCATACTACTTTTCCTATTTCACGTTCAAAAATTAAAAAAAAAAAAATAAAATAAAATTGTACGGCACGTTTAATATATCACTGGTTACCAAGGGGCTTTGCCCGCGGGGCCTATCGGGTCCCAGGCCGCAACCCCGACGCAGGGGCTCCGATTCAATAATTTTACGTGAGCAATGACAGTCCCAAGTTTGACTGTCAATTTTACAAATAATAAATTCCCCAAAAACAGTTGCACAAAATTCATTTTTGTAGCATTGTTTTTGAGAAAAACAGTGTCACAAAATTGACTTTGTGTACGTGAAATAGGAAAAATATGTTATATAATAATTGCATTTTCACCAATTGCACTTTTAAATAAACCTTTTCATAAATAATGTCGTTAAATTATCTCGTCGAATTACACTCGAGCACTTTATTTTCTTCGGATAAATTTCAGTTTGACAAAAACCTTGTCACCTGATAGTAATTTTACTGGAAAACTGTTTAAAAAATCTGTTGTGGGCACCACAGTACCTCCCGCCATTGATTTCTTATCAAACAATGCAGGAACACTGACCACAACTATTGACTACTATCAATAAACGCTTATCCCTTCAAAATATTAAGACACATGTCAAAAATGACATTTTTCAACCGTTGTTTTGTTTTTAAAAAAAAACACAGGTTAGCAGATTTACACGAAAATATCAAAATATAATTTTTCTTTAACGTGTTATAATTCGTAAATGGTGACAGGAAGAGGAAAATGTTTCAAACAATAATTGTAGAAAATAATATTTGAAACAATATTCTAATACAATATTTTCATTAAACGATAATTTACTGGGATATTTTAAAATAACTTCAAGTAAACTAGCACTTGCGGTTATTGGATTATCACCAAAAACTAATCAGCTCTTCCAAGGTGTATACAATTGATATATACAAAATATCAAAATTTTCAGTTTAGTAGTTTTTGAGAAACCGTAACTCCAGACTGACAGACAGACATACAGATAGACACACACAGACATCATCGCGAAACTATTAAAATCGTATTCTAGGGACCCTAAAACGTGCTAATCCACTGAAAACTCACTACCAAATTTTTAGCATGATTCCTCTTTTACAAGATGTGGCGGGAGGTAAAAAGTGTCAAATAAAAATTGAAACGCGAATAATCTGGCTGAATCTTTTAACACAAACAAATCAATGAATCATTCACTTACCGCAATCCAATCGTGCAATTAATCATCCCCTTCATATTTCTTTTACACCACTTGCCAACATCAACAGTTTGAGTAGCACTGAACATCGCGATTCGCAACTGTTTCGAAGAACACGCAGACATGATTTGATCCAGTTGTTCTCGAAAACCGCAAACACCGCCTTCAAATAATTTGTCTGCTTCGTCTATCACCAACCATTCAACACTACAAGAATTATAATTTAAAACCAACAATTTTTTATGATAAATAATTCTTACTTTTCTAAAGAAATCGCTGGAGGATCCTGCTTTAATAAATAGCAAAGTCTATTGGGAGTTGTTGCCAGGATATCTGGAAATTAACCAAATTTAGTTTGTAAACTAAAATTAAAAATTTTTATTTTATCTACCAAATTTTTTGCTGCTCTTTTCGCCGTACTGTTTAAGTGCCAAACTAATTTTATTAATAACATGAATTCTCAAACCACGTCCTTCTGCTAATCGTACACATTCTCTTTGAGTTTGTTTAGCGAGTTCTCGAGTTGGACAAACAATCAAAGCTCTGAAACCTTTTTTCTGTGGCTCTCTAAGAGTTTGAATTACTGGAATTAGAAATGCAGCTGTTTTTCCGGAACCCGTTGGGGCGCAGCCTAGAATTTGTCGACGCTACACAACAAAAATTAAAAAATTGTTCTTGTAATTTATAAATATATTTCATATTATTACTTGTAACATAATTGGAATGGCCTGTTTCTGAATTGGTGTGGGAGATTCATAACCGCACTTTTTAAGATTTTCTATTAAATCTGCCCCAATTTGCAGTTCGTTAAATTCTTTTATAGGAGGAGGACAATTAGAACCATTTACACTAATACGATTTTCATTCCTGTATCGGTTTATTTCTTCTTGTTCCAGTAATTGTTTCTTTTGATCATCGACTACTTTCTGTTTTTTCTTTTTAAACTTTTTACCACTTTCTGTAGCTGTTATAGAACCTAACAAGGTGATTTCTTTATCTGGTGAATCCTCGACTTTAATTTCTGGTTGTTCATATCCGTTATCAATTGGTTCTTCTTTGATTTGTACTTGATTTTCGATGGTTTGGTCATCAAGTTTAGTTTTCTTCGCCTGGAAGAACTGTTTTAGTTTCATGTAGTTTTAAATGTATAAGGGGACAAACCTTATTTTGATTGGAGTTTGAGGGGCCCTTTCTTTTAAATTTTGCACCTGATGAAAGCTTTTTAAATATATCGTATGCATCCATTGTAAAATTTGTTCCTTGTAAAATACGCACGTGTTTTTGACGTTTGTCACAACATTGAGGTTATGTTGCTATTATTTTATGTTTTGTCGTTTTATTTGTATTGATTATACTCAATAATTAAAGATTAATAATTAATGTCACTTGTTTAATAAGGTACAATAATTAAATATTTGGATTAATTTCGGGCGCGAAATTTAAATCGAAAAATAATAACACTGAGATTTATTTGTAGTAAAATATAATTCTCTAAGAAAATAATAACATTTTCCCCAATATATTATAAATAATTTATAGTACGTATAATTGTCTAACATTTGATATAATTTGTCTATAATTTAAAACGCTGGAAGACCAAATAAAATAGGATCAAATTCTTCTAAAGAATTTAAGACCAAAGTAGCATGGCCGCACAAAGAACGATCTGTACCTGGATCAGGAACCATTACAACTTGCATTCCAGCACTGATTGCAGCTCTGGCTCCATTTGGGGCGTCTTCAAACACTAAACACTGCGAAAAGCAACAAAATAATGCACCTATTAATTCATTCAATAAATTATAATTACTTTTGCAGGATCTGGTTTATCTGGAAATCTAGAAGCACACACTAAAAAAATATCTGGATGTGGTTTCCCTTTTTCAACTTCAGGATCAGTTGTAGCCATAACTTTATGACTGAATACTGAAAATATTTCGGCGTGTCGTTTTAATTTTACTTCAACACTTTGTTTAGATGAAGATGTAGCTAGAGCAATTGGTATTTTATTTTTATGAAAATGATTAATGAGTTTTTCAGCCCCTTGCATCAACGGGGAATTTTCTAAAGCAGTTTGGCATAAAATAGAAAAAATTTTATGAAATTCTTCTGGAGATATTGGCAGCCCCATTTCAGAAACGGCTAGTTTGGCAGTATCTTGCTCAGTAGTACCTAAAAGTTTCATTTTTACGTCCTTGGTGTAGGTTTTTCCATATTTACCAGCAATCTCAGAAATAACAGTTTCATACGCCTTTTCGGTATCTACAAAAATTGTTATTACGGAATTAAAATGCTGATTATATGATGCAATATGTTTGTTTATATGAATTAAATGTATTAAAAATATTTTACCTAATAATAGTCCATCTAAATCGAAAATGATATGTGTGACTGGTTTGTAGGTCATTTTACTTTTCAATGATAAATATGATTTAAAGAAACAGACTGAAATTTGTTGAACACTGAATTATTGCATGGACAGTTCATGCGCGGTACAACTGTGACGTCAGAATTTTTAAAGTTAAAATTAAATCAGATAAAATTAAAGATATATAGTCAATTGTTATCACTGCTTTGAATTTTTAAAAATTTTGCACTTTACAATTTTGACGTTTGCTACGCAAAACAAAATTTGTTTACATAAACAAGTGCTACGTTGTGCTGTCAGAAAATTATATAAAATATAAAATAACTGAAAACGTACTACGATTTGAAAGATCTAATTAATTAATTAATAATTATTTTTGAAAGTAAATATGCGCGTGTAAAGATTGCGCACACACCACCATTTTATATTTATATGGAAGGGGACGAGTAGCAGTTTGGCGCGCTCCAGTATTTGTTTATTAGTAAATTTGTTGTTTAAATAGTTCAGGACGCAAAAATGTCGGATAATCAGGTATATATAATTAAAATTTCATTTGTCATTGTTAATTCTAATTACCTTTAATAATACATGTAACATTATAGGATCCGAAGCCTGATTCTGGCAGTGGAGATGCCGGATCTTCTGATTATATCAAACTTAAAGTTGTTGGCAATGTACGTTAAGTATAAATTACTTTTAATTCTATAAATATTATTTTGTAAACACAATTGGATAATTCATTTATCAATAAAATTAAAATTGAATTTTCTAACCTCAAACATTTCTCTTGTATTTGAGATTGTTTACAGTTGTCACTGTGTTATGTTTGTTTCAGGACAATAATGAAATTCATTTTCGAGTTAAAATGTCCACGCCTATGAACAAATTAAAAAAGTCTTACAGTGATCGAGTGGTCAGTACTGAAAATATTTATTTGTATAAATTATAAACATTCATTTTAGGGGGTGCCTGTTAATTCTTTAAGATTTTTGTATGATGGAAAGCGTATAAATGATGAAGAAACACCTAAAGCTTTAGATATGATGAACGATGATATTATAGAGGTGTACCAGGAGCAGACGGGAGGAATGATAAAATATTAGTACATTTTATATATATTTCCCAAATATCATTATTAATAATATTAAGATAATATTTGACGTGAGATTTTGTCCGAAAGACAATTGTGTTGTTCTTGTATAATGTATAAAGATTACTTTGTTAAAGTGGGAACACTTATTTTTATTTTTTGTTTAACTTATTCTGTTAGTATGTATAAGACATGAACTATTATTCGTAAATAAATTGTTTTCATTTATTACGAGTTTATTTATTGACAAACTACATCAACTCCTGAGAAATTTCGAAGGACTTTTTCTGAGTTCGTTTCTACTTTTTAAAATTATTACCTGACTTTTGCTTTTGAATGTTCAACTTGAACTAGAGTGTGTTTTACATTGACGTTCATTTACTTTTAATTACGTTATTAAACAAATAAACTGTGAGTTAAGCAAAGAAACTACTAAAGAATTATGTACTTTTGAATTATTTGAGAAACATAATTTTTGTTGGACTTTTGATTTATAACAATTAAATGGACTATTAAGATATAGAAAATAATAGCTAGATGTACTTATCAATTTATTTCATGAATAATAATAATAGGAAATTAAATTTTAAGATTTGTGATAGAGGTGGGGAGACAACACGAAATATTGAATGATTGAAACTTATTTAAAGCTATTTTAGTT
Source organism: Poecilus cupreus (assembly GCA_963942605.1). Taxonomy (NCBI): domain Eukaryota; kingdom Metazoa; phylum Arthropoda; class Insecta; order Coleoptera; family Carabidae; genus Poecilus; species Poecilus cupreus. The sequence goes on from OZ012722.1 coordinate 10,720,193, forward strand.
CTTTTTAATCTTGGTAAAATTTATTTGGACAGAATTAATTTTTTATTTCATCTAGTATTGTTATTTAACTAAATTTCACTTGCTATTAATATTATTCATTAAATAGACCGATAAATAACATTACGCTGTTTTTTTATGCACACTAAATAATAGAACTTACTTCGTAAAACATCATACGCTTTATTTAAGTACTACAAAAACTGACATTAAAAAAAATTGTGTCCTGGTTTTTTGCTTGCCAGTGTATGATTAAAGATTAGAGTCTCGCGTTATTCATTGACATTCATGATTTAATCTTTAGTTAAGATAACCAAAATAAACACTGGTTATGTTAAAAAGAGAAAACTAAACCGGAAGTGGTAGTTTACCTGAAGGACAATAAGGTAATAGATCAATAATATAAAATTATTTCTGAATTGAATACCATTTTTCTCCAAACAATTGTTATACAACCTCATACCATATTAATATCCTTGAAATCAAAAAAATTTCTCTATCTAATGGACTAAAAATTTATATAGGTAACTATTTAAAAAAATATAATTTTCTTCTATCGTTTGAGAACCACTAGTTTAATTTTCTGTTTGTTATTTCTATTAAAAAGGGGGCCCTTGTTCCTGGTCATTTTTTGTATAAAACATATTTCTCTAAAGTCATTAGTTCGCTGGTTGTTTTAAAGGAAACACCTGTATATTATTTTTTTTTTGACGATCCCAATGGTTTTCATGTATTTCAAAATAATTTAATTCTAATATAATTTATGATAGTTTTGATTTGTTTAATTTGTTTATCCAACACCTCTCAATAAATGCTCTATAACTATGGCGATTTTAAACAAGCAAACAGATTATCCACTAGTGGGTATAATTTTGAGGAAAGCCACTAGTGAGTATTTGTTTATTTATAACAATAATAATAACACACAACACCTTGGTAACTACTTCGATTGACATTTTAATTTAAAAATTTAAAGCATATGTCACTGTCAAATAATATTTGTTTAATAAATTTTTGATTTATTAAGACGTGTTGGATAAAACGTTATACTTCACACGTGGGCAAAGTGGAATTACCCACTCGATGAAATTATCTCACTCAGCCTTCGGCTTCGTGAGCTAAAATTTCTCTCGTGGGTAATTCCTTACTTTGCCCACTTGTAAAGTAAATAACTATTATTTTTCACATTATTTGAGCACTTTCCCTCACGACGGGAGAGAAAATGCACAAATCTCTCACAGATATGAAATTTTATGTTTCTGTCATGATTTTGGTATCATGGGAGTTTCTCCCCTAATAGCGAAGAAAGCTTTTTAACAAAAAATTGAACTGACGAAAAATTGAAAAGAGAAAAATAAAATAATTTCGAGCCGATGATCGTGGATTGTTTGGCGTCGACTCAAAATTAGTTAATTTTAATTTTCGCTTTTCAGTTTTTCATTGGTTCAATTTTTTGTTAAAAAGCTTTCATTGACTTGGGTAGGACAAATCAAATATTGTAGTGAAACAATACTCTAATTAATTAATAAATATTTATTAATAATTTAAAATGCAATCGCTGCAAACATTAATAAAATCTTTTATTCACACATATAATATATAAAATACACACAATGTGGAATTCCAAACCATTAGCGATGACATGAAAGTATATCTTGACATGAAGAATCTCTAACAACAGTACAGTTATCTCTTCCACCCTGTAGATGTACACTAGTAACCATAAAGAATAAAGTAGTAGAACATCGTGCTTGCAAACCACTCGCCAAGGCAAATCTCTACTTTCATTAATTAATTAATTAATTAATTAACAGGAACATGAACTGTGCTTAGCGGCAATTATAAAAACCCACATTAACAAGTCGTTATAACAAAAACTCCCAGTTGTCGGCTGACTGGCAGCTCGAGGAACTTTCTTGCGGGAGGTTTGAACACATTTGTGAGGAATTCAGCTGACTGTACTGACTGCAAGACGAATCGTTTTGATTGGTTTCTACTGAGGAGTAATCACAGCTTGTCAGTGTATTCCAGTCGATTAAGTCGGTTTGTAGGACATTTGAAGAGTCTTCGTAGACACTTTCTGGTGTGAGACCGTATTGAGACAACAGGTTCATTAGAATTGCTGAAAATTCCGATTTGTTGGACAATCCAAGACGATTGCAAAGCTCAATGTCGGATTCAAAGGTGGGCGATGGTAGTTCTGGAATATTTAATTATTTTTCTTTAAATTATTGAAGTAGTCTGCGCGCGCTACAATGTTATATTGGGTGCTATAACAGTCTGTATTTTTTATTTAAATTAAAAAAGCTCTCCTATCTACAGTGTAAGTTTTTTACTGGATGTTCCAATTTACCTATAAATTTTTTGCAACCGATTAAAACAGCTTTTTTTATTATACTTCTAAAATGATCAGTACAGAAACTATTCATGTTTTTATTATTAAAGAATCACATACATAAAGTATGAAATGAAAATAAGAATAATAAATAAATTTATAAAAAATATTCAGTAATAATATAACAAAAGAGTGACAATAATTTGACAGATCTTTCGAAAACTTATTGCCAAATGGCGACAGGTTTGAGAAAGATACTGGAGAATTATTTTCTAATTTATCGAACTCTCGAGTTATATTTAATTAGATTATTTTTTTATTTCATCATCAGGCACGCCACTAAATCTATCTTTTTGCTCATTTTTACTTGTGTTGATGATAACTGTCTGACATCTGTCAACAAAAACAAAAAAGCTACAGAGAATATTGCCGGGAATAATAAAAAGAGCATTATTCTCAGTATAATAATGACAGGATTGGTTAAAACGCAGACACGTGACATACAATAAAGCATTTCATTGGTTTAAAGAAACGTCAAAAGATAATCGAATACAACTAAATAAAATATAACAGCAGCTAAAAATTGAAGAACAAAATTAAAGAAGCAAATTATAAATTTGAGAGCTACTAATCTAATTGTTTTCACATTCATATACAATTATTCATGGTATACTTTCTGTGTATGATTATTTATTAATAAAAACATGAACAAGTAGATTCACAAAAAAGAATTAGCACTATATCCATTTATATTATTACTCGTAACTTCATTTTCCATTCTCAAAACATATTTATCTTAACTGAGGTTGTAGTAAAAATTGGTGAGCACAAAATTTAACTCATTTTGTTAATTTAATTAATTTAGAAACGAAGTTACAGATAATGAAAAAATGGAGTTAGTGTTGATTCCTTTTACGAATCTGTCTGAAATTGTTTCTGTGGGACTACAATGAATAAGAACTGTTTTAAAAAGAAACAAAATATATTTAAAGTTGCAAAAATATACAGAGTATATAATAATAAAGTTGCATTTAACATGCATATATCCCACTCAGTGGGGTAAGGCGAACCTAGAAACACAGTCAACCAGCAATCAATCTCCTAGAAACATTCCTATCCTGGCACACCATTTAATTGCGCAAAAATGGAACAACCAGTATAAAAACTTGTACCGCAGATATGTGGGTATTTTAATTAAAATTAATGAAAAAAAAATTGATATCGACGGACCACCCTTTATACCAAGATCAGCAGCACATGTCATACTCAGAAAGAGGTAAATAGCGTTATTATAATATATACCGAGTGTTTAATTGTCCATGGCATGGCGGTGTAATTTATCTAATATTATTACATGAATTTTTAAATTCTGAACTACTTTTGTATTTAAACTTTTGCTGTAAAGTGCATAGTAAAATTTTACAGAAAAACAATTGCATAGCAATTCCTACACACCACATTTCAATGGGGTCTTTCACCATTTTTTTAAATATTTTTTTATGAAACTTTATCTATATTGAAGACTATCTACACTTTTAAAAAGTCTTAATTGTTATTCATTAAGCCACAATGATTTTTTTTTTAATGTTGTGACGTCATAATAGAGGTGTTGCTGGATCTAAAACAGTACAGATTGTAAGTAATTGTAGTTATATAATTTTTACTTATTTTATTATTATTATTACAATAAAATAGAACATTTATGTAACAAAAATTACTTAAATCTCTACTATTTTATTGTAATAATAATAATAAAATAAGTAAATAAATATATGACTACAATTATTTACAATCTGTACTGTTTGAGATCCAGCAACACCTCTACTATGACGTCACAACATTTTTTAAAAATCATTGTGGCTTAATGAATAACAATTAAGACTTTTTAAAAGTGTAGATAGTCTTCAATATTGATAAAGTTTAATAAAAAAATATTTTTAAAAAAATGGCGAAAGACCCCATTCTACACTCGGTAGATTTTCATTCAAAATAATAAATGAAAATGCAAAATTATACTGGAAAATATGTAATTCAAAAATAAACAAATGAATATAAGCACAGCTGGAAAAATAAATAAATAAACAGCGAACCAGTCAAATGTTTTAAAAACCAAGAAGAAATTTTTTAAATACTTAAAATTAAAATACCTAATATATTATATTTATTTTGTTCATTTTATAATTATTTAAATTTTCGATAGTGAGTTTTAAACAGATGGGTGCGTTTTAGGGTCCCTAAAATACTATTTCCCCATTTTTACGATAACTCTAAATTTAATAAAGCTACCAATATCAAATTTCATATTTAGATATTTAGAATTTGAAAATTGAAGGTATGAGCTAATGAGATTTTGGTAGTAATCCATTAACCGGAAGTAGTAGCTTATTTGAAGACCTATCAGGTTTTTTGGGAACATCTCAGTAAATAACTAAGTAACAGTTAATTTTATTATAATCAAAAATATGTAGAATAGTATTGGCTATAATTTTTATTTGAAACTTTTTTTTCTATCTTGTACCGTCTTGAAATTAAATTTTAATTTCTATATTTAGTGTCATTTCGAATGGATTGTTTTATATTGCAAAACAAAAACAAAGAATAAATGAAGTGTGGAAAACATCTGAGCAAGAAATAAAATAAAAGCAAATCAACAAGTAATTGTTTTGACTAAACAGTAAAGTAGGTTATGAGAATCAAATGCACATCAATATAATTATGAAAACAAAATAAAAGAGCGTCAATTCCGCATTCACTTGTTTTGAGGATACTGTGAAGTAGGCTACGCGAAACAAATAAACATCATTATTTTACCTTCATTGGAATAAGACTCATCGCTTGAGCTGCCGTTCCATTCAAATCCAGTAAATTCATTAGTAGGATAATTCCAATCTTGGTTACTTGTATCATTAACATTACTGCAGTCCATTCCACACGGAGAGATCTACAAAAATAATAATTTATATTTATTCAGCAATATTTGATTACAACAATACTTGTACTGGTTTTCGTTTCTTGATGAAGTTTTCATCTTGGCTATAACTGTAATCTATTGCCCAGTAGCTGCCCTTTCCTGGGTCGTCTTTACTTCTTGCTACTTTACTGAAGCATTTATTCAAGGATAGATTATGTCGAATTGAATTCTGAAAGAAATATTTGTTATATTGGTCAATAAAATAAGTTTTATATATAACCAATAAAGTTAAGGTCAACTATACGGGCTGAAGATAGCGCAATATGAACATGACTTTTTTTAAAACAATATATCATTATTATAATAAATCAAACATATGATGTTTTATATCTACATTCGTAGATAAAAGTACAAAGTTATGTAATAAATTTTAAAAAGCTAATTTTGTTTACAAATTAAACATGAACATAATTTTCAAAGTAGTAAAATATTTGTCACACATTCCCCTGAACGACTACAGTAATGCAAATAATTTGTATATTTATAAATAAGATCGTCTATAACATACTAAAATTATTTTTCATTTGAATTTACAGTTTTTGAGAAACAAATAAAAATATACCAAAAAGTTCTGAATTTTTGACCAGCTAGACTTCAACAAATATTTTTATATAGTTTAATGTTTCAGTTATCCTTTTCATCCACATATATAAATACTAGAATGTTCAAAGACCTTACTGTAATAATTGTTTTGTTTTGCGATAAGAATAATTGTAAGAAATAATTTATTTAAATTTGAATTTGCAAAACAAAATTCATGGGAGTGAACGAACCCAACCCATCTGACATTGCAATGTACAAGTCAATGTAAAAAAAATCCATGAAATTTTGACGGATGGAGGTTGTTGGACTATAAAGAACATGAAAATAAATGAAGAATACAGAATTTGCTGTTTTTTTTTTTAAATAAATGATTATTTCTTTCGACGCGTATGTTTGACCTTAACTTTATTCTTTTCAAAATCATTATTTAATTTGCTTCATTATTAACCGAGGGAAATAAAAATGACAAATACTCCCTAGGGAGATAAAGTAATTCAAGGCCATTGCCAGTGCCACCTAGAACGAATTTTATTTGCGTAGTATTGATTAAAGATATGACGAACATTATCAATTATATTTATTTTAGAAGAAAATTTAATGATTTTTGTAAAAATAAATTAAAAATAATATAAATGGGGTATTTCTGTCTAACTGAATTAGCATAATATAATAATAGAGTATAGTAGTTTCTGTTAAAATATGCCTGGAAAATATAATAAATAATTTGAAAACATTACTTTCTCATTCATAATTTTATATTATAAATGCGTGACGTAAACTTGCCTGCTGCTGCTCATTTCAGACAGATTGAAGTGATAAAAAATAACCACTGACATAGAACTTTAAGGTTATGATATCTGTGCAAATGTCATAGGCAAGATGACGTCACACGTTCCATATTTGATTTTAATTACATTTTATAAATTTAATATCTCACTTAATACTTCGAATTTTTCACTAAAATTTGGATTATTGTAGATCTAATAACAGTTATTAATGAAAAAAAAAAAAATTGTCCCAAAAATGCAGGAATACCCCATTCAAAAAAATAGTTTCCAATGTCAAAATATGACGTTCTTCAAGCGTTGCTTTGTTTTTTAAAAATGCACTGGGTATTAAATTTAAACGAAAATGTCAAAATATAATTTTCTTTGACGTGTTGCAATTCGTAAAAGGTGATAGTAAGAGAAAAAGGTTTCAATCAATAATTGTAGATAATAATATTTGAAACATTATTCTAATATTCCAAAATAATTTGATAGGGCTTCAAGTAAACTACTACTTGGATTATCACCAAAAACTAATCAGCTCTTTTCAAGGGGGTACAATTAATATATGTATACAAAATATAAAAATTTTCAGTTTAATTGTTTTTGAGAAACCGTAACTCCAAAGATCCACACAGACATCATCGCGAAACTATTAAAATTGTACTCTAGGGACCCTAAAACGTGCTCATCCACTGAAAACTCACTACCGAATATTTAACATGATTCTTATTCATCTCTTACCGCTCTAGAATTCCCTAAAAAATTCTCGAACATGTTCTAATGCGTGAATAAATTGACCAATTTATTTGTAAAAAAAATTGACCCAAGAGTCGTATTACATAATAAATAAATTAACAAAAAAAAAACTTGGTTAATTTATTATTAAATAACTATAATGTCTTAAATTTTCCGTACTTACTTTCCAGCCAGTTCCTGCATTTCTATAATATGGGAAGGTCTGAATTATATACTGATATATTTCAGAAAGAGTCATTTTTCCTTTTGGAGCATTTGAAATAGCCAGACGAATAAGGCTTGCATAACTACAACAAAGTATCAATAACATATTATATTTAACGAATATTTAATAAGGAAATACCTGTACGGTGGTTTAGTGTTTCTAACCCTGTCAGAAATATATAAATCTTCGCTGAGATAACTGTCACTGGCTGTCCAGTCGTAGCTGGAAACTGCATTAGCTTCGAACCCTTCCATAGGTTGTTCAGTGCATAACTGACCATTTAGTTAAAGTTATGCACTAAATAAAATTTATTGTGAAAGCATTGAACCCAATATTTGACCTTTCATGGTTCAATACTCGGCCTATAAGGACAATCTGAAGGTAATAAGTTTCACTAGTAGGAACAATTAAAAAAATCTAATAGAATTCTTGTGAAATATAACAAGAAAAACTAAAATTCAATTAATTGTGATAAAAAATTTAACAATTTAAATAACAGTAAGCACATGTAACTAATTGTTGAAATTGCGTTATTGAACAAAAAAGACAGCAACAATTAAACTTACCCCTACTTCCCATGCACACACCAACTTATCGACTTTTTTTCTTCGTCCATAATTCCACATATTGCAAAATAATACTGTTTCAAATAGCACAACATCTTCTTGAATTATTTATATAAGTGTTTTCATCTAATTAAAATAATAACGCGTTGTTTTTCTATGAATACGAATTAAATAATGATCCTCCCACAGTAAGAACTCCCACATCATATGTGAGAAGTAGAATCCTGCCGTACCGACAGAGCTAAATTGGTACGGAATTTGAAACGACCGCGAGTACAGCCGCTCGTTTTATTTGTACGTTATGACTAACACTAGTGTCATACTAACACTAATTTAATCGTGCAGTTTCAACAGTAGTGCTACTCTTCACATCCATCAACAATATCAATAAAAATAGTTGATTACAACAATAGAAAAATGTCCAGTGCAGAATAAGTAAGGGCGTATGTACTTATATGAATAAAACAATCTATTTATATCATCTGCTGTTGAACCGTGTGCTTGTCGACTCACATAATTCTACGCCGCAAAATTGTGAACGCTAACGAAACTATGAAACGATAAAAACGAAAAAACCTCACATTCTTCCTGTTGTCAAATTGGGTAAGTTATGTTGTGTTCGCCAAAATTGGATTTGTGACAATGTACGCTTCTGCTATATTTAGATTCTGTTTTCTCTACTAAATAAACTGTCTAAACTTTCAATTAAACTAATTTAAAAGTGCAGTGTGCTCGCAGTGTTCAATTATGGTATAAATTAATTAATTGTCAACAGTGATAATCAATGAAACAATAATTTTTGGCTAGAAACTGCTAAGTACGATTTCTGGTCATAAGTTATTTTTAACTTCGTAATACATGTGCAGCTTTAGTTTTAGACCAACCGTTCGTTGAACGGTGTTTAATCAAGGATTGAATAAGGTACGCCTTTCTTTCTTTCGTGCCTCATATATCCAATTAATTGTCTAGTGGGTGTGATTGTAAATTGCGCATAAATATTGTCACATCTTTTTATGCCATTGAAACAACTAGCCTCTATTTATTGTATTCAATTGTCGTTTACTATATTTGGAGTTTCATATGTATGAATAAATTTAAATGTATAAATAGTTAATTCAGAAACTTTTTTGGTCGACTGTACATGGATGCAATTGTGTCATCTTGTAGGATGTGTTATTAATTATTCATTAACTCATGCAGCTATTTTTCAATAACATACTGTATTCTAAGAGCTGTAATAACCATGAAATATAAGTTTTTTTTACAACAATCGCTGCCTTGATTACTAAAAGAAAAGTAATATAGAGTTGAAAAAATGTCAGAACTTATAGTAAAATTACAGTGTTGTCACTTAATATGTTAACAATTACATAAATGAACAATAGCGCATCAAGCTGAACTGTCAAATGATTAGTTTAGCATTGCTGTCAAACTTACATTTAAATTTTTAAAATTTAACAATTGCTGGTGCAACTGGTTAAAATATATATTTATGTAACAAGTACATAATTTAGGGTTATATTAACTCCCCCTTTTATGTGTCTCGTCCATAAAACCCTATTATGTACGTGTTACATATTAGTTATTTACTTTATAAGTGGGCAAAGTAAGGAATTACCCACGTGTGAAGTATAACGTTTTATCCAACACTTCTTAATAAATGAAAAATTTATTAAAGAAATATTATTTGACAGTGACATATGCTTTAAATTTTTAAATTAAAATGTCAATCGAAGTAGTTACCAAGGTGTTGTCTGTTATTATTATTGTTATAAATAAAAAAATACTCACTAGTAGCTTTTCTCAAAATTATACCCATTAGTGGATAATCTGTTACTTTGCTTGTTTAAAATCGCCATAGTTATAGAGCATTTATTGAGAGGTGTTGGATAAAATATTTTATGTTTGACTGCATTGCAATTTATTTTTCTTTAGCTTACAACGAAATTATATTTGACACATGACGTTAACATGAAAAAATTTGATAGTTTCGAAGTTTGCTTTTTTCTATTAGGTATTTGGTTACCAAGTTGTTTATTGTTTATTATTATTTGTTTTGAAAAAATTGTGCAACCTGACATTTCAGATTTTAATCATTCTGACCTGTTATTATGGATGAAATCATTCAAATAGCATTAAAATAATACTTCTAAATGTGTAAATAATATTATCATTACTAAAAAGATGTTTGAATTATTTATTATTGTTATTTTCAATGTGAACTGTGACAATAGGATTTTTAATTTTTTTATTATGGATTAGTACATAAAAAGCCCCTTTATGGCTGCTAAACAATTTCATAAATAAGTGATTACAATACAGTTGAATATACAAATATTTTATTTAAATAGTTATCAGGAAAACAAATAATAAAATGTTATTAATTTGTTTTTCTGATTTTCACTTAATCCAAAAGTCCGTTATAATTAAAAATTAATCGAATAAAGTTTGTAGGAATATAAATTTGTACCGAAAAATATTTAATTAATGTTGTGATAGATTTAAAATTGATCGAAATGTATATTGTATGTATTTGATGATAAAAGACCAAGACAAACAAAATTATATTATTATACAATAGAATAAGGGCCGGCTTAGAAAACTAAAGCATAAATTTATCAGTCGAATAATCAAAAAATATCGCATCAAAATCATAGTTTAAATGATGATTATTATACTAGCTGTCGATGTTTTTTGTTTATTGCACTGATAAATTTATTTTCTAGTTTATCTGAGGTTGGGAATACTGGCCCTTAAATAAAAGATTTTTGGTTTAAATTCTGTAAAATTTTTATTAAAATTCAACGTTTCGAATTACTATACGCAATACTTCATCAGGAAAACTATGAATTTTGAAAGCTTCTTCAACTTATGAGTATATAAATTTACTTTACAAATAATAAATTGGTTGACATTAATGATCAGAATAGCGTCTGATCAAATTTCTGTTTGCGCTTAGATAATTTAACCATTATACATCTTTTTGATTATGATAAAATTTACTCAAACTCAATTATTTACTGAGAAATTTCCAAAGAACCTGATAGGTCTTCAAGTAAACTACCACTTCCAGTTAATAGATTACTACCAAAATCGTAAGGTTTATGAAATTTCAAGATGATATTAAAATTAGATTTTGAGTTATCGAACTCGAAGAAAACGTCACACATATTTCATAGTGAAAATAGTGAAATAATATGTTGACTTGAAAATTGTGACCCATTGCCCATTTCATAGATACATAGAAGACAGTGACAGTTAAAACTAATATAATTAATACTAAATATAAATAACAATAGCTGTGTATAGTTCTGTATAATATTTATTAAACAACGTTTAACCTTCATCAGCTTAAATTAAAAACAATAAATAATAGAGTTATACAAAATTAAATAGCTTGTATTATTTGAAGATTTCTTGCTTTCAATAGCATCTCTAATTACTAATTAGTCTTCTCAACGAGTTATTGTTATTTATGTTTATGAGTTCTGAAAGCTTCTTTCAATATAATTAATACTGTTTTGTTAACTATGTTTCAGATTTGCACTAATTATTACATATATGTATCAAATACTACTCAGTAGAGTATTGCTTTTCTTTTACTGTATCTGTAAATACCTAACATGAAAATAAACGAATGAAACTAAATGTTTAACATTTTTCTTCCATTGCATGTGCATTCTTACAATTTTCTAGCATGTCAAAGTTTTTCTAAGAGAAATTAAGTGTTACGAAACAACAGTAGGTATTGTTGCATTACAGTGACTTTCAACAAATCTGATTAAAATGCGGAATTCACCAAGAGGCAGAGACCATCTGTAGCACGCGTCGACCTTGCCTTTGGCCAAAAGTGACAGTAGCGTAGGCCGCAACAAACACGAAATATCAACAAGCGAGAACGAATACTTAAAATCGAAATTCCACGCAGCAAAAAAAATATGCGTCAAAAATATGTTTCAAATTGATTAACACAGCATTATTCAAATGGTCGCCTGTTCAAGAGCTAAAAATAAACACTGATTAATTCCTCACGAAGATTTTACAACTTTTCCAACCAATTGTCACTGCAATTTTATTGGAGGTTTATTTCTTGACCTTGGGACACACCTCTATCGTAGTTAGCCATGGAGGACGGCCAGCATGAGTTACGCAGGAGTCAAAAACTACCGGATTTTGCTGGAAGCTCTAGTGGCATCACCAGAGAAAGAAGTTTTGTTAGGCAGAACCATCATCATCACCAGGTAATTTATTTTTAATTAGGTCACGAGGAATTACTTCCTACTATGTTTATTCTATTTGATTATTTTATGACGTTTCTTAAAACTAATGAAATGCTTTATTGTATGGCACGTGTCTGCGTTTTAGCCAATCCTGTCATTATTATACTGAGAATAATGCTCTTGTGATTATTCCCGGGAATATTCTCTGTAGCTTTTTTGTTTTTGTTGACAGATGTCAGACATGGCCGGCGAACATTGTCTGGATGATATGGAGCACTCCATACCTCAGAAAAGTTTAGGTATGGAATTCCATACCTCAAAAAGTAAAAAAAAAAAATTCAATGTCATTAGGTTTGAAGATTTAGCACCCTTTTCATTTGAACCCTCTACATAATTAAATAGGATATTAATTAATTTTAATATTCATACAAATATTTCTAAATCTGGAATAATTATTCGCGGAGTAGCGGCGGTGGACAATAATTATACCCCCCCCCCCCCCCTTCCGGTCAACACTTGCCAATGTTACTCCATACCTCAGCAAAATTTAGTTCGCCGGCCCTGATGTCAGATAAACATCATCAACACAAGTGAAAATGAGCAAAAAGATAGATTTAGTAGCGTGCCTGATGATAAAATAAAAAAATTAAAAAAATAATATTATTGAAACTATATGATCTTACTACGTCCATCCAAAGTTAAAAAAATTAAATAATTTAACTTTATTTTTTTTTGACAAATAGAAAATTAATCCAAGTAGTTGTGTTTAAAACACGCTGCAGCGTTTACAAACGCAAGATTAAAACACGCCGTGCTTTAAAGGTTGCTAAGCAACAACAAAAATAATTACTCTTAATATCTGTCAAAACTGTAAACGTAAACAATAAATACTAACCAAACTCCATGTAAACGATATACGTCAAACGTCACACGCGTGTAATTATCAAAATCAAAATGTTGTTTTTCAGTTTTTTCCAGAGTATGATGCAGGTATAATAAAAAATAGCGTATGACACACGTGTGCTTTCAAAGCACTAACGACGTTAAAAGCACTTCGCTTCGCGTCGTGCTCTTAAACTCGTCATACTTGCTTTAAAAGCTTACTTATACACTTGTATCATAATATACTATTAATCCATGACGACCACAATTCGACATTAAACAATTAGGTTTGAAGTTGTTTTTAATTAAATATTAATTAATTGAACGAATTGTAAAGATTGTATTATCAACATATATAATAAGTAGTACGTTAATGAAAACGAGTGCGATAATGAAGCTCTTAACTCAAGCAAAATGAGTGAAATAAGTGACATTTAACTCAAGGGTCTGAAATAAAATAATTTGACGTTTCTAAAATTTTTATGAGCCTTCCTGGCGGAAGAAATATTCAAAATATGTCACATGGATAAGGTATCTATGGTTAGGGTATCTATATTAGAGTAATAAGTAAAATTTGTATCAGGGACATATCGGTTTGTCGATTTGTACATTTTATTCCAGAATGAAATCATTGTTGTTAACAAAATAATAAAATATATACTTATATACATCATGGAACCACCTATTAAATGGTTCCCTTTTCAAATTATTGAATTATTATGATAGACGTCATTTTATAAACAAAAAATATAACAATTTATTTTAATACTCAAGCGGTGCAACAGAGGGAACCACAAGTCTCAAGTAAAAATTACAGCTAAAATTCTTCATCATATTCGCCATAAATCACAACGGTAAATTAAATCGTATTGTAGACCAAAGCCTTCCTTACATCATATGTGTTGGGAGGTAAAGCATTTTTTCTACGACCACTGAGAAATCTGCTCATTGTATGTTTGTTGTTGCTAGGGAAATGAGGTACATTGCAAACATCGTGAGAAATGAATTTGTTTGTGGGTATTTGAATACAGGTAATTTCATTTCAGTACAGGTGCCATTGCTAGGATACTTATTTAAAATTGTCAAATATTGGAATGGTGAAAGCGGAACAAATTTATTATTAAAATATTAATTAATTAGGAAATAATATCGTGGTCGTAGAAAAAGTATAGTGTACAACTCACATGGAATGTCTATTTCATACTCATATGATTTGCAGCATTCGCCTTTGGTTCATGCTACAAACTTTCATATTCGTACGCAATGAGTACCATTCCATGCTCGTTGTACGTACAATATACTAAATAAATAGATAAAATTACAATATTCCTACCTTATATCCCCTGCAGACCTGCAGTTCAATGTCCAGTAATAATGTCTATCACTCTAATCACTGCAGTCTTCGATGATTAATTATACGAATTATCATAAATGAAATTGCTATGATGCTATGGCAACTAAACTCACAAATAAACAACTTTTTTCAATACAATTCACTTTTATATCACCAATTTTCTTACAAAAACAAAACCAAATCAAAAGTTCATGAAACGTCAAAAGTTAACAAGAGACTGTCGAGTACAGCGCTGCGCTCTATGTTGAAACAAGTCAAGTAATTTCAAGCCAGAGCTTGCTACGATTTACATTTTAGTGAAATTAATACAGCTTTTAAAATATATACAGGGTGGTGCCTAGGGCGACGCAGCATAGGGATTTCAATGGTAAATTCTTAGTGTGCATTTATTTGTTCCCCTATTTATTTTAGAGTTAAAGTTTATTTAGATTTTATTTATAGAAACAAATTCTGCATCTATTGATAACATTTTATATTTGAAACTTTTTTCTCAGCTCTCTCTATATTTGAAATAAATTGTCATGAAGCTTATAATTATGATGTTTCGTTCCTCCTTATTTTGCACACACAGGAACAAAAGTAAAAAGGAATTATTTTCTAGCATTTGCACAACGAAAACAGTGTTAAATTATTAGAACTTTTGCGTCGCAATAATGTTTCTACATGAGTTCAAATTCGTGCAATGATTTCAAAACAAATTGAGTCACATCACAAAAATAAGCATTCGTAATAATAATTCCCAAATCATAGAATTTAACAGGAACTCGTCTGAATCTTTATTATAACTTAAGTATCAGGTACACTAAATATCAAAACGTTCTCTATCTTTATACACTAAATGCTTATTTACTTCAAATATGTACAGAATAATTTATATATAATATATTTTAAAGTACTTAAAACTGGAATAGCAGGACTAGTAGATATTTCAATTATTTTTTAATTATTTTAAACATACACGAGCCCAGAATCATACCTATCACGTGGCCCAATTAAGGAAATTTGAATTCCAGTTAAATTTACTTCGATACAAAATTTACATCAAGTTTCAAGTTATGCAACTGACAATCAAATTTTTGACAGCAATGTTAAGTAAGACATAAAATAATTTAAAATGATGTGCACTTATTAAAAATAAATGTTTATGTTACGGTACAAAAGGAATTATTGGAAAGTTTTTAGGGGTGTTTCTATTGTTGGAGAAGTAAGTTTCGTTCTAGGTATAAAGCGAGCGGCATTCTACGATCATCCTAGTAAAGTTTTATATGTATTATTTTTCTGGTGTAATTATTTGACGCATAGCTGACAAAAATCCAATATTACTCTTGCAAATTTAGATTTATTCTCTCATTCTCAAATGGAATCTATTTATATTTCATTCGTAACGCAGACATATTACACTGGAAATATTCTACTAGCCCTGAATCATTTTATATAAATAATACAGGGTGTTCAAAAAATAGGCGTCACGGATTTGTAGGTGAGTAATACATTTCAAAACAATAAAAAAAGTTCATGTAAATTTATATCCGGAAAAGGCTAGTTTTAGAGCTATTGGGATTCCAAAATTAAAATACGCTAACTAGTGGTAGAAAGCTAAACAAACCATAAGGTACATAAATTTCATTGTATTTTGAAATTAATTATTTAAAAAAATTAATAACAATAGTAGTTATTTTAAGAGTATTCCTATGTAAGTGTAACATTTGTTTAAGCTGTCTTATTTAAATAAGATATAAAACTGAAAGGTTTATTGTATTTGTAGATTATAGGTTAAGATTGAATTTACTCCAAAAAAACTTTAAAAAACAGAAAAATTTGCAGTGTGTATGGCAACAGTTCTGCTGTCAATAAAAGCAAACTACTAATACTAAAGCAAGCATTCGCCATCATAAGATATCATACAAAATGAATTTGACATGTACCATTTGGGAATTATGATAAACGCCATCTCTTGATAATTTGGAAGACTAATAGCGATTTTAATACATTATTTCTGTCATAATCTTATAGTGGCCGTTTACAATGGAAAACCATTGAAGATAGTCGTTTGTTTTTCCTTATTTGTCATAATTATTGTTAATTAGGTTTTTTCCAAGTGGTTATTTCTTAGTTTTTGACATGTTTGTGATAATTTCACTGCGCCTGCGATAAATGTAAACAAGTTAAGATCCACGATCCACAGTTCGATACGTTACCACGGAGCTATTTACCCCATTTCTATTATATATAAATAAATATACAAAAAAAAAATTGAATTTCTTAAATATAAATAGAAAATAAACAAATAAGAAGGTATTTTTCTGTAACGTTGTATTGGGCGGGAGGTTATGTGCTGAAACATCAGATTTATTTTATTGTTTCAAGATGTATTATCCACCCTTACATCCGTGACCACTATTTTTTTAACAACCTGTATATTTATAATTACAACAATTAACAACAGTCAACCTCATCGTAGATTGACTCATGTCGTCTTATTTCTAACATCTTCGCTAAAATTCTCTAAGCACATCTCCTTAAATCTTTCCGTATCAATGTTTTTGATAATAACAGCATTTTTTGCTTCACCTGTACCATCTTTATAGTCAACCATTAGAGCACCTCTTGCCTCGCCATCGTAGACAGGATGAACGTTGTGTGTGATGGCTTTAGTTGCTATCGTTGGTTCTAAGATCACCGCAATTGCTTTGGCGTCGCATGCTGACCATTTTTTAGATTTTTGAAGAGAGTGTTCTTCAATAGCGTTCAGGAAGTCCATTGCTGGGCTGCTAATTTTTCCTGATGGTTGAAATATTGTATTTTTATGATTTTATCTCAGAGGGTGGTACTACCAACTCTGTTTTTAGCTATATTAAGAGAAGTGTTTTAGAGCTGTATAATGTTCTATTCAATAGTATATTATGATACAAGTATATGAGTAAGCTTTTAAAGCATGTACGACGAGTTTAAGAGCACGACTCGAAGCGGAGGGCTTTTAACGTCGTGTTTTAAACAAAGATTATGATACAGGTACTAAAATGCTCAAAAATCGTCATTAAAAGCTCAGAAATCGTCACTAAAGTAACCCATTATACGCCGATTTTGTGCAACCCAGTGTTGGCAACCGTTAAATAATTATTGTACAATTTTGGCAGATTTATTGACGTACTATAGTAAATTTGGACGTAACATGAAACAAAATTTGCAAGAAGAATTAACTAATTAATTCCGATGACGAAATTGAGGACAAAACACATAATTTTGAGTGTTATTTACGATAACTTCACTTCTCGAGGTTGGCAACACTGACTGTCAGTTTCAATTGACAACTGACAGATGTTTAAACTTAACCTATATAGTTTACAGTTTTTTAGAATTTTAGATTTCAAATAAAACTTAATATGTACCTCGGCACTGAAGTTCCTTTTTATCACTCACATGGTTTATTTTCCTCGGCCCTACGGGCCTCGGCAACTAAATTCCATATTCGTGATAAAAAATGAACTTCAGTGCCTTGATACATAAATAACTGTAACTTTTATTTGAAGTATTTTTTATAAAATAACTAGAATAGTGTACAGCGCTAAAACTCTTCTCTTGGTACACCCAAAAACAAATCTTAACTTTTCTTAACTATAAAACTAAGCGAGATTTCGAAAAACAGTCACCAGTTTTTCTAAGCTTAAATTACCCTATAAATAAAATTTCAACAATTTTTTTTTGCGAAAAATCGCCCTGGATATATCAACAACCAAAAAAGATACAGACCTGTAACCTAAGCCATTAAATTCAGCGCATTTAAATATATCTGTGTAAAAAATTTCATTGATATCGGTTGGCGGAAAGAATAATTAGAATAAAAAGTTTGATAATCGATCGAAAATGCTGCCACCAAAAAATTTCTGGGCCGATATCTCAACAAAGTGAAGATATGAATCTGTAACTTACACCGTTGGACTTAGCGAGTACAAATATATGAATGTTGAAAATTTCCTTAAAATCCGTTTACAAAAACAATAGTTTTAGCAAAAAGTTTGAAAATCGACCGAAATTGCTGCCACCAAAAAATTCCTAGGCTGATATCTCAGCAACCTGAAGAAATACGGACCTGTAACCTAGACCGTTAAAGTTGGCAAGTTCGAATATATAAGTGTCTGAAAATTGACCGAAATTGGGAAATTGCTTCCACCAAAAAATTCCTTGGTCAATAACTCAGCAACCCGAATACTAACCTCTAGTTAGACCGTTAGATTAAGCGAATTTTAATACATAAGTGTGGAAAATTTCATTATAAAATAGTTATTTGTGTATCAAGTGCGGATGGAGCATTGTTTGTTGCACGCGGCGAGAAATTGTTGAACGAGGCAGAGCCGAGATCAACAACTCGACAAGAGACAGTCCAGTTAAAATTCGATCTTACTCATTTTAAGTTCCACTCTACTAAAAATCTCCATTGGCGCGTAATTCAAAATATGTTAAGTACTTTACCTAACACTTGCTGGCGCCACTGTTTGCTAACGGCTGTGTGATAAATACAAGTCTCCCATGAAAGGACAATGATCGGCGGACCGGTTGAATTGAAGACGATGTAATTGGCTTCTGGGTCTATAAATGCGTTGAATTCGATACCAGGCTTAATATTTCCTATTCCTGTAATAATTTATCAAAGATAACGCTAAACTTGTTTGATATTTATAAATATTTCTTGTGTAGCAAGTGTGAAGACTTCAAACAATTAAATATATATAACTTAGTTCTTTACATATTTGAAATAAATTGAATTTTGTTTTGTGTAACCAGTAAACGTAAGAAAAAAAAATAATTTTTTTAATAAAGAATAACAAACAGGTAGCATGCCATGAAATTAAGAACTATAATAAAATTATAACTAAATAAAATGTAACAACGAAAAGTTGATGAACTAAGTGAAAGAAGCAAATAATAATTATTAAAGTTCTGACAGCAACTAATCTAATTGTTTAAACATTCATACTTTCTGTGTGCGAATCTTTATTAATCAAAACATGAATAGTTTCGATACTGATTATTTTAGGACTGTAATGAATAAGAACTGTATAAAAGAGAAAACAAAGATCTTTAAAATGGAACACCCGATAAAAAACTTTTACTGCAGATATGTGTGTATTTTGATTTGAAATAAACTTTGTTCAAACAAATATTCGATAATATTTAAAATAATCGCATAAAAAATAAAGTATGGTGCGGTCACCACAGTACTTTTTAATTTATATAAAACTAATTGAACACGTATGATTTGTTCCTTGCGTATGACTTTATTTAGACAACTATATAGATGTTAAACCTGTTTAATTTTTTGTTTTCATTGTAACTATGATTTAATTTTTAAATTTTAATTAGAGATTATTAAGTATATAATTTAGTTTTCCTCAAAATAAAAAGCATGTTCAAGAAAACTTCAAATAACATTTTATATTCCAAATATTTTCGCTAACATCTTTCATTGGAAAATTTTTCACAGCTTATTCTGTTTAAAAAAAAATTATTGTTTTGTGTGTCCAGTAAACTTCTTCATCTGGTTTTTCAGTTTCATTCAAAATTATTTTCATGAAACTTATAAATTCCAAGTTTCGTTAACATATCTTATCTCGTTCATGAGATATTGCACACTCGGACACACATCCTTCCATCCTCACACACAGACATCATTGAAAAATGGTCTTAAAGGATTCAGTGAGCCTCAAAATATGTTTCAGTATAAATCTTGTCAGCGATTTTTTTTCATGAATCATGATTCCAATACTTCCTTATACTTTGTATAAGAAAGTAAAGTTACAGATCGATTGACCACCTGGTATATTGACATTTATAACAATATTTAAATTAGGTTACATCAAAATGAAGTGTCCACATAAACTCTTCAGGGCTGTATTAAGGAAAGATGGTATAAGAAAATTTGCATTGAAAAGTTGGACAAATAACCCACAAAGTTGTTAGTGGACTTCATTCTCTAAATTAAAAAATTTAAAAATCTGGTGTGGGCACCACACTACTTTCTTATACAAATAAAACCAACTGAACACGTATGACTTGTTCCATGCATATGACTTTATTTTGACAATTACTTAATACATAGATATTAAACCTGTTTAATTTTTAATTCTCATTGTAACTATGAATTTATTTTAAAATAGAAATTTGATTATTATCTTGGTCTTCAAAACTTTCTAACTAATACTACAAATATTACTTTTATAATATTTCACACGACACATATTTTTAACACTTCACAATTATTTGTTACGTTTGACACATAGTTATTAAAAATGTTTTAGTATTTGTTCCCATTGTTACTAAGATTATAGAAATATATTCTTAAACATATAATTTAGTTTTTTCAAATTTAGAAGTATGTACAAGAAACGAGCAAATATCATTTTATATTCCAAATATTATTGCTAACATCTTTCATTTGAAACTTTTTCTCATATCTGATTCTATTTTTAAAATAAATGGAATTTATTGTTTTGTGTGTCCAGTAAACTTCCTCTTCCGGTTTTTTAATTTCATTCAAAATCAACTCAGCTCTTCATTTTTTTATGAAACTTATAAATTCCAAGTTTCGTTTGCGTATCTTGTCTCGTTCATGAGATATTGCGCACACGGACTTCCATCCATCCATCCATCCTCTCACACACAGACATCATTGAGAAATTGGTCTTAACGGTTTCAATGGACGTCAAAATATGTATTTCCGCAAAAATCTCAACGATTTTTTTCGTGATTCCAATACATCCATATACTTTGTACAAGAAAGTAAAAATTAAAGACTTTTGGATATAGTTTTGCAAATATTTATATAAACTCAACGTTTCGAATGAAGTTGAATAAATATTTCCCTACCTTCCACGCTGCCACCCATCCAGTACACCTGCTTAACATTCTCCTTGAACTCGGGGTCCAGGCGCTGAGCCAATGCCAAATTGGACAGCGGTCCCAAGGCGAGGATACCCAGCTCACCGCGATACTTGCGAGCTAGACGAACTAACGCTACAGCGGAGTGTTCGTCCTCTGCCTCCTGTATACTCGGTGGAGATGGGTCTGGCACGTCACCAAGACCGTCTTCTCCGAAGAAGTTGTCACCTGGGGGAGTGTTAATAAGAGAGGACACGGCGCCCGGGTACACTGGGATCTAGAAAGAAAACAATGAAACAATGGGCGCGTTCAGCCGAAACTAGCAGCTAGATAGCTAACCTAGCGGTCACAGCTGAACGTATTGCTAAGTAACCGCTAGATTTCAGCGGCTAGACTAGCGACGTAGCGAAATAAATTTGCGTTAGATGAGCTAGCGAACCTTTTGAAACTGTCAATTGTATAAAAATTCATTTGTAATGTCATCAATATTAACCATGTCTGCAAAAAAACCTATAAAATTCCCTACTTAAAATATAGTGAAATATATAAAGTATTTGACATATATTACTTATCAGTTTTAAAAGACTGTTTTGGACTTGTCTTTGATCAGAATTTGAGGTTAATTCCACCTAACTTGACAGACACAAGATGACAGCATCAGCAAAATACCGTTCATGTTCATACTACTTTTCATCTGCTAGAATCTAGCACTAGCAAACGCTAGCTAGCTGCTAGATTCGGCTGAACGCGCCCATTTTTCTATAACACTACACATTCCACATCTAAAAATTGTATTGGAATAACTATCATTCCATACGCCACGTATGGATTAATTTCGACGAATCAGAGCCGCATATTAGCACGATATATGAAGTATCTTGATTCAGTTACTATGGTTACGTCTGTTTGTTTTAATTTGATTTATTTGAGTTTTACGTTTTCAACAGTTTTGTATTTGTATTTTTTGTATAATTTCCAAAATCTTGTTATAGAAAGTTTAGTTTAATCGCAAACCGTAGCACTCGCCTTCGGCTCAGACTAACAAATTTTTTGCTCGTATGGAATATGCGCCATTCCATTACTTGTTGCAGAATCTACTATTGACATCTATATATCAAATAATTGTGAAGTGTCAAAAATATGTGATGTTACAAATATTATAAAAGTAATATTTGTATTACTAATTAGAAAATTTTAAAAACTAGATATTAATTAATACCTATTTTAAAATAAAATCAGATTTAACATTTATAGGTCGTCAAATAATTGTCAGTAATAATGTAACAAGAGAGTGAGAATAAATTGAAAATAATTTCACAGATCTTTCGAAAACTACGGGCTTTCGTGGCTATTGCCAAATGGCGACAAGTTTGAGAAAGATACTGGAGAATTATTTTCTAATTTATCGAACTCTCGAATTATATTTAATTAGATTATTTTTTGATTTCATCATCAGGCACGTCACTAAATCTATCTTTTTTGCTCATTTTTACTTGTGTTGATGATAACTTTCTGATATCTGACATCTGGCAACAAAAACAAAAAAGCTACAGAGAATATTGCTGGGAATAATCAGTATAATAATGACAGGATTGGTTTAAACGCAGACACGTGACATACAATAAAGCATTTCATTGGTTTAAAGAAACGTCAAAAAATAATTAAAATATGCAAGGAACAAGGAACAAGTCATGTGTTCAGTTGGTTTTATATGTATAAGAAAGTAGTGTGGTGCCCACACCAGATTTTTAATTCTAAAAATCAATAATCAATGAACAACAAATAGAACAGTTTAAAAATAATCAAAATATTTCGACAGATATGTCAACAAAAATGTTTAAGTTTCTGGTATACGTGCGGGAGGAAAAAATTTCGCTTTTGGAATTTACTAACCTTCAAATTCAACACCTTCAGTGTCCTGAGTACATTGATTATTACGTTGCTTTGATTGGTGTTTCCATGAGTGCATGTTATGGCGATGACCTCCGGGTATCCTGGCTTTTTCTTGGCAAGAGCTAGGAGTATTGCCATGGCGTCGTCCACGCCTGCATCTGCGTCGATTATCAGCTTTGTTATTTGTTGGGAGTGAACATATTGCAACGCGGTTTGCGATTCACGAGGGGGAATTGTTGCTGCTGTAGTCAACCTGAAAATGAAAGTAGATATTTATTGATGGCATATTGGTAGCTGGTATATATCGGGTGTAGAATTCAAATGTGGCGTAGAGATTTCAATGCTTTTTATATTGTTGAAAATTTTTACCTATTTACTTTACAGCAAAAGTGTAAATACTAAAGTTGTCCACAATTTAATAATGCATGCAATAAGGCTCAGTTGGTTACTTAAATGTTAATATTTCACGATATATCAATCAAATTTATCTTAATATTTATTGAGAAAATTGTAACACGGCCATGGAATGAATAGTATATTCTACAACAAGTAATGGATTGGCACATATTCCACGCGAGCAAAAAATTTGTAGTCGAGCCGAAGGCTGAAATATCACTAAAAATTGGCATATACTTTTATTTTATTTCTATATAATATAAACATTAAGAAACTCATTGCTGCAGAGCGCATCGTCATATCTCTTAAATTTTTAGAGATATTGCAATTTTCGATGTTTTTCGAAATGCTACTTTGAATGGCTGCAACTCAAAATCTATTAAAGATATTTAAAAATGGACTCAGTTCTGTGTGTTTCATGCATTTTACTACAAATTACCAAATTTTTAAAATTTTGAAATTTTTCGATTTTTTTTTTTTTAGATTGGCGATAACTCGATAAATATAAAGGATACAGACTTCCAATCTAGACCATTCGATTCAGCTCATCGAAATACATAAGTATGTAAAATTTCATTGAAATTGCTTGACGCGTTGAAGAGTTAGAGCAAAAAGTGTGAAAATGACGTTTTTGGCGAAAAACGTCAAAGGGTACCCTTTGACGTTTGGCTTGAAAAAGGCCATTTTCAGACTTTTTGCTCTAAAATTTCAACCCATCATCCGAATGTTCTGAAATTTTTGGGGTTTATGTATTTCGATGAGTTGAATCCAGTGGTTTAGTCTGCAAGTTCGTATCTAGTTTATTATTTGAGATATTGCTAATCGAAATTTTGAAAAAAAAAAATTCAAAAATTTTCAATTTTTAAAAAAATTGTTATTTTGCTATAATATGCACGAATAACACAAAACTGAAGAGTATTTTACGATATCTTGCGTAAATTTTGAGTTGCAGTTCCTTAAAGTTGCTCTTCGAAAAACAACAAAAACCGCCATATCTCGATATATTTAAGAGATATGATGATGCGCTCTGCACCAGTGAGTTTTTTAGGGTTTATATCATATAGAAATATATTAAAAGTATATGCCAATTTTTAGTGATATTTCGTGAAATTGAAGTACAACATATGAACTGTTTAAATGAGTAAGAATGTATTCACATAGTTTTTAGCACTTGTTCGAGGACCAATCATAGCACAGGAAACCAGGTGTATTTGTGTCCCTCTAATGAAAGGTCTCGTGGAATAGACTATAGTATTATCTACAATTTTAATTTGAAACTTTTTCTAGCTTGCACCGTTTAACTATTTTTATACTTAATTTCACTGAAAAAGTCACTTTAATTATCCAATTCCTTATTTAATTGTTAAGTTATCAGCATAAATAGCGCAATTATTGATTATTGTTCACAATAATTGTTCTAAACATTTATGCAATTCCATATTATCATAAGTGTATTCATTTTGGATGTGGCACTTTCTGTTGTATTTTTGCGCATGCAGTGCTGCCAAAACATGAGAACCAAAAACCAATAATATTTTGTGTCTATCCCTTGAAATATGTGAAATTTTTAGACCATTTACTGCTTTTAAAATAAATTTACTACAGTAAAAGGTATAATGCATTTACTATAATTAAAAATAGAAAACCTTGTTATCTTTTTAAATATGTGTATATGATAAGGATATGCCCTGATATTTAATTCTTTAATGTTTTATTTATTTATACATCTATAAACGGGCATTTTGTCTAAGGTTACTTGTGCAATAGATTAATTAATATATGAATTAGTTTACCTTATATGTTCTTAAGCAAGATAATAAACATATTTATTTAACATTAATATATTAGTTTATGCATTTATTTAATAAACTTTGCTTCTGTCAAAGATTCTCTGAGATATACAGGGTATCCCCTGCTCACCATTGAAATCTTGGAAACTATAAGAGCTACGAGTTCGGTTTTGTTTCACTTTTGACTGTCAAATTATTGAATTACAACCTAACTATTTTTTTCTTCAAACGTCATAAAAGTACGTTGTTATGTATTTGTATTCAACATGCAGAAGTTCAACTTTGTCGCCGCTGACGTAAAAGTGTCTCCTTGGTAACACTTTTACTCCGGCTGCGGACAAAGTAACATATTATGAAAAATTGTAATTGTAATTTAATCATTTGACAGTTACAAATAAACAAAAATAAAAACAGTATATTCTATGGCAACCAGAAACGCTGGATAAGACATAATATTTTTTGAAGGTTTGAACATTTTTTAATAATTTATTTGTAGTTTTATGTTTGAAAAAAAAAGCATGTGATTTTGGGTAATTCGCATGTAATTGATCGACTCGCTTCGCTCGTCGTTCAAACTTACATGCTCATCACACAAAGTATTACATTTAGTCCTAATAATACAATATACAATTCCTAATATTTTAGTTTGTCCGCCGCCGGAGTAGAAGTGTTCCAAGGATACATTTTTACGCTGGGGTGACAATATTTAACTTCTGCTTGTTGAATACAAATACATAACAACGTACTTTTATGACGTTTGAAGAAAAATGTTTTATTCACTATTAATATAGTTATTTGTTAACTAGGCACAAAAATACCAGATTTACAGCAGAGGCTGCCGTTTCATAGACGAGACATAGCTGAGGCAATGAATGCTGTCAAAGCATTTGCCTATTTGGAATTAATATTAATTTATTTAGTAATTATTTTTATTACATATTTTGAAGGTTATTCCTATAAAATTACGTTATCATACTATGTTGAATGATTGCTTTGCATTTGTTGACGGTTACTATACGTGTGTTAAGCGGTTGCTATGTAAAATATTTATTTAGGCAGTAAAAGTGACCCTTTACAGACCGTTAGCAGTATTACTTTGGCTAACTTCGCGTAGTAATATCGTGTAATTTAGTATCAATTTCGGAAAAAAATATGTTAGTGGACAAGTAGCTGTTGATCTTTTAAAATTGCTACAGAATTTATTTCTGTCTATTAATTTAACATAGCTTAAGAATCGACTAAGCTAGCTAAATACTAAATAGTAAAGTACCTAATTTTGTGTCATAATAGAATAGAACACCCAATTATCAGAACTATAAATAATGGGAGTCGTACGAAAATTATTATCACAAAACTTGGAACTGTCGCGATAATTTTTTCATTAATAGTGTTCAACTAACAAGAATTGAAAAGTGTAAACAATATTTTCTATTCAAGGAAAAGCGTTTTAGTTTAGTTCGTGAATTAAGAATTTTTAGGAATTTACTCGTAAGTCGAGATAAAATTGGTACGCAATTTCAAATAAAACAGAAAATAAATATACGATTTTTTGTTTAAGTGCTCTATAAATTTTTATTAAAATGCAGAGCGTAAACTACAGATCTTTTATTTATTTAATATGAGTTCTGAAACTTTTTACTTCCCTCACATATCGGGTGTCTACTTTTTTAGCTATAAAAAATACAATGTTAATATTTTAATTTCGTTTTTTTCCTATTATGTTAGAGCAAAAGTGAATATGGATAAAATGTTCAGAATTAAAAACTGCACCAAATGAGCCTAAATTTGATGATGTGATATATGTCAGCAGTTTCCAGAGTGCCATAGTAAACAAAACATACAAAACAGTCGTATTGTTTGAGTTTGACAGATGACATTTGGCATAGTTTAAATGATTATTGACTTGTTTAAATTATTTCTCAGTAATCATGGACACATTTACCATTTATAAATAATGTAATAAAATATATGTAAAATAATATTAGCTACAGTTTTTATTTGAAGCAATTTTTACCTCCCGCCACATCCTGTAAAGGAGGTATAGGAATCATACAAAAAATTCGGTAGTGAGTTTTCAGTGAATGACCAATTTTTAGGGTCTCTAGAATGCAATTTTAATAATTTCGCGATGATGTCTGTCTGTCAGTCTGTGTGGATCTCTGGAGTTACGGTTTCTCAAAAACTATTAAAATGAAAATTTTGATATTTTATGTATATTAATTGTATCACCTTTGGATGAACTGATTAGTTTTTGGTGATAATCCAATAACCGGAAGTGGTAGTTTACTTGAAGCCCTATCAAGTTATTTTGAGATATCTCAATAAATTATGGTTTAATGACAATTTTTATTATTAGAATCATGTTTCATATATTATTATCTACAATAGTTGTTTGAAAAATTTTTCTCTTACTGCCAAAATTTCGAATTATAACACATTAAATAAAAATTAAATTTTGACGTTTTCGTTTAAATGTTAGCCTGCGCTTTTTGAAAAAAAAAACATTTGAAAAATATCATTTTTTGATGTGTCCTAAATGGAAACTAAATATTTTGAAGGGATGGGCGTTTTTGTTAGTGGTGATCGAGTTTTTTTTTCTATTTTGTACCTTATAAAATTTGATTTCGTCGGAAAGTTATGTACTACCACATCAGATTATTTCAACTGATTAAAACATACCTACGAGATTTATTTTTGTGTAAGAGTATTCTAGTAATTTATTAATGATATTAAAATAAAAAAATGAATCAAATATAATAATAGAGATATTATTCCACAAAAACTCCAGTTTGCCTAGCTGTCGTTCTTAATGCTTTGTTTCTTTTTAATCTTGATATTTATCAAAGGAAAACTGGTAAATATATCATATGATAATTAAATAACAGTACTTTCATTGACGCATATTATTATCGTACTTGTAAAATATAATACATATAATACCTTATTTATTTTTATAGCTTGAATGTTATTTATGTTGTCAGTTACTTTTCTAGAATCTGTTACATAAGACTGTAATGCAAATTTAAATAAGTGAAATAGTTAATCCCACAATTAACATTGTAAATTAATAAACATATTAAATATAAAATGGAAATGTAAATTTGTTCAATTTATTATTTTGGTTCTCAAAATTATACTTACAAATGATCTTATTTAGTAGTTATATCCCAAGTGCATGGCAAATATTCTGATATTTTGTATTGCCATGCACGAGGGATATATTGGAAGAATATTTCTCGAGAAAGATTTCAATCATTATTTTAAATTATTGAACATATATTTATTTTAATCTGTCACATAAATATCAGACTTTGATAAATGTCATTTGTCAAATTACGTTAAAAATGAATCAAAAGCGTTTTGAAAGTAATTCTTTTGAAGAAAATGATTGAGAAATTGAAGATATTATCCCTTTTGTCCTTTTAAAACGAAGAAATTAAATTATTCCCCATTGTGTTTACAATTATTATAAATATTCGGGTATCGCACTTGTGCAAATACTCGAGTATTTGCAAATATGTAAAATATACTCTGATATTCGATTGCCATTGGTCTAAATTCAGAAAATACTTTAACGTGATTGGTTGAAATTTTTCGAGTGAAATGTTCAGTAATAATATAACAAGAGAGTGAGAATAAATTGAAAATAATTTGACAGATCTTTCGAAAACTTGTTGCCAGGCAAGTTGTGGCTTTTGCCAAATGGCAACAAGTTTGAGAAAGATACTGGAGAATTATTTTCTAATTTATCGAACACTCGAGTTATATTTGATTAGATTATTTTTTGATTTCATCATCAGGCCCGGCACTAAATCTAACTTTTTTGCTCATTATTTACTTGTATTGATGATAACTATCTGACATCTGGCATTTGTCAACAAAAACAAGAAAGCTACAGAGATTATTCCTGGGAATAATCACTAGAGCTTTATTCTCAGTATAAAAATGACAGGATTGGTTAAAACGCAGACACGTGACATACAATGAAGCATTTCATTTTATAAAATAATCAGTAATAATATAACAAGAGGGTGAGAATAAATTGAAAATAATTTGACAGATCTTTCGAAAACTTGTTGCCAAATGGCGACAAGTTTGAGAAAGATACTGGAGAATTATTTTCTAATTTATCGAACTCTCGAGTTACATTTGATTAGATTATTTTTTGATTTCATCATCAGGCACGGCACTAAATCTAACTTTTGTGCTCATTTTTTACATGTATTGATGATAATTATCTGACAACTGACATTTGTCAACAAAAACAAAAAAGCTACAGAGATTATTCCCGGGAATAATCACTAGAGCTTTATTCTCAGTATAATAATGACAGGATTGGTTAAAACGCAGACACGTGACTTACAAAAATCATTTCATCATATAATCACTGTAACAAATAAAACTAAATCTGTTTTCTGAAATGTCAAATAATTTTCTTTTTGTTTAATTTTCCATGACCGCACTACAATTTAATTGATATATCATGAAATACTAATATTTAGGTAACCAAGTGGGCCTTATTATATGCAATTTTTAATTCTGAATAACTTTTTTATTTATACTTTTGTTGTAAAGTTAATTGGTAAAAAGATACAGCAATATAATTTAAACAGCATTGAAATATGTATACGCCAAATTTATTTTGTACACCCTGTATATTTACACGAGAAATCAACTCTCCTCCTTTGAAGATGTTGGTGGAGGAGCATCAAGATAAACTTAAATGTTTATCACACTAGAATTATAATATATAAAAGAAAATATTTCAGTTTTTATTATAATAAAAACATTATCTGTTTTGATTTACATAATTGTTCTAAATAATTTTATAGAAAATATTCTGCGAAATACGTCTACTTAAATTATTTCTCACATTTCTCTTAGTAGGTCCAAGAACACATCTTGTAATTCCAACCAATATAATAACAGAAAACAACACAAAATGATTAACAAAACTATGAACATAATTTCTTTACTCACGTGACAAGAGTTGCAAATGTAAGACTGGCTAGGGCCATTCCAATAAACGCAAACATTTTGGAGATATTGGACGGCATCTCCTTGGACATTCTTGAAGACAGAAACAGCTAACTCGCGGCTTTTAACTACGTTTGACAGGTGCCTGAGTATATAATAAACTACTGCGGGAAACCATTCAGCGAAGTGTACTTATCTTTTGAATAGAACGTAAGTTCATGTGTCTGACGATATAGCGCTGATTTCAAATATGTTTTTTGGATAAAATCTTCAACTTTTGACAACGTAATTGTTGTTAATATTATCGCTATTGTTTGGTTTTAATTTTGATTGAATGATTGAAATCAGTTAGAATTATATTTATATGTACGTTGTTTATTTAATAATAAATATAGGTGATAATATTTGTCGTTAGTTTTAAAAATAAAATTCATATCTTAATTTCATGGAAAATTTTGTATTCCACACACCATAGGCGTTCTATTCTGAAAGTGTTTTCAGAAATAATTTTGGACAAATGATTGAAATTCTGCTTATGAGTCATGAGGGAAATTTAATGTAGCGTGGTTAATTAATGTAATAATGAGCTTAAAATATTGTTTTTATTTCTTATACAATGGGGTAAATAGCTCCGTGGTAACGTGTCGGACTATGGATCGTGAGATCCTCAGTTCGAATCCCACTGCCGACAGTTACAAATTTAAATTTACCCTTGTGGTTCCCCTTCCACTAACATCCTTGGGGGCTATGATTTGACGGCTGGTAACCGCACTTCATACGAAAAAATATATCACTTACCGAGATCTGCGTAAGCAGAGTGCCACACCCGTAATGGGTAAAAGGCGTGATGATATATATATATATATATATATATATATATATATATATATATATTTCTTATACAAATTATAAGGAAGTATTGAAATCATTAAAAAATTCGCAGACGAGATTTTTGCGGAAATACATATTTTGACGTCCACTGAATCCGTTAAGACCAATTTCTCAATGATGTCTGTGTGTGAGGATGGATGGATGTCCATATGCGCAATATCTCAAGAACGAGACAAGATATGTAAACGAAACTTGGAATTTATAAATTTCATGAAAAAAAGAAGAGTTGAGTTGATTTTGAATGAAATTGACAAACCGGAATATTCTGTTTTTTTTTTTCAAAAATAGAATCAGCTGTGAAATAAGTTTCAAATGAAAGATGTTAGCAAAAATATTTGGAATATAAAATGTTATTTGCACTTTTCACAAGAATGCTTCTAATTTTGAGAAAAACTAAATTATATATTCAATAATATTGAAATATTTTAAAACCTACATTTGTGTTATTAGTTAGAATGTTTTAAAGACTACATATTAATAAATACACCAAATTTTTTATAGCTGCTTTCAGATTTGAAATAAATTGAATTGTTGTGTGTCTAGAAAACTTCCACCAGAATCTAATCAGCTATGCGCATGTCATGAAACTTAATAATAATTCTGAACATCTTCGGGAGATGTTTTTTGACGGCATTGCACGCACATGTATTAAGAGCTGTTATTATTATTATTTCATAATTAATTTATTATATTTCAAGTACTAATTGTGCACGCATTTTTAAAGATATTAATTACTGAATTAATTTTTATCTTAAATCAAAAGGTGTAGTGTTTATTGATACCTATATTTGATAAATCTTAATTTGTTATTAAATAATAATTAATGATTATTTATTTATGATAACTTAAGTACTCTTTCCGGGAACGATTTAATCAATATATTATTAATATAGTTAAGAAAACAATTATTGAAATCTTATGTGTTCGTCAAGTATAAATCTGTATTTAAATATACAACAAATAAATATTACATCACTCCATTTGGGGCCGGTATTTACAACCTCAGATAAACTAGAAAATAAATTTTTCTACAATCGTTGCACAATATCGACATTGTTATTCTATTTTTGGTTAGGAAATGTTCAAAATTGTCGCTCTAGGGCGACAAAGTGACATATTGTCGCACTAGTGCGACAAAACCAAAACAAAAATAAATTAGATAAAAGAAGTAAATGATGCATTGGATTTTTCTGGTAATAACCTTGCTATTGCAAATACAGTTGGCATATACGTACATCCACTTCAACTTAATCACCATAAACGTATTCACTCTGTAGACTTTATATCAAATGTACTCCATATGTCAAATGTACTCCATGTGTCAAATTATGATTTCTTTGAAAATTTTTATTTTGTTCATAAACGTTGTCATGATTACGGTGACATGGGTAAGTACAATTTTACTGAATTGTTATAGGCGGGACCAAAGATAATTTTGGAAATTAATTTTTTTCTACAGCTTGACATTTTTCAACGATTGTAGAAAAAATATTGTGTGTATCTCGTCGGATAGAGCTTGTTCGGTGCACTTGTCGAGTTGTTGATCTCGGCTTCGCCTCGATCAACAATTTCTCGCCGCGTGCAACAAACAATGCTCTATCCGCACTTGATACACAAATAACTATTATCTGTGCAATAAACAAAAAATATCGCATCAAAAGATGACAGTCAGAATAATAATCATTATTGAAGCTATGATTTTGATGCGTTATTTTTTGTTTATTTCACTGATAATTATTATAAACTTAATGTATGTCATGAATTGTGTGTGACTGTTTAAACAATTAGATTAATTGCTGCCAAATCTTTAATAATTATTATTTGCTTCTTTCACTTAGTTTATCAACTAGGTATTCATTGTTATATTTTATTTAGTTTGTTGTATTGATGTTAAAGGGCAGACACTCTAAAATCTTTTATAAATTTATTTATTTCTTACATTTTTGGTATATTTTCTGAGTGTGCTTTTTACTTTCTTATACAAAGTATAAGGAAGTTTTGGAATCACGAAAAAAATCGCTGACGAAATTTTTACGGAAATATATATTTTGACGTCCACTGAATCCGTTAAGACCAATTCCTCAATGATGTCTTTGTGTGAGGATGGATGGATGGATGGATGGATGGATGGATGGATGTCCGTGTGCGCAATATCTCATGAACTCAACAAGATATATAACCGAAACTTGAAATTTATAAGTTTAATGAAAAAATGAAGAGCTGAGTTGATTTTGAATGAAATTGAATAGAAGATGAAGTTTATTAGACACACAAATAAATAAATTCTATTTATTTCAAAAATAGAATCAGTTGTGCGAAAAAGATTCAAATGAAAGATGTTAGCAAAAGTATTTGGAATATAAAATGTCATTTACACTTTTCTTGTTCATGCTTCTGATTTTGAGAAAAACTAAATTATATATTTACGAATATATTTCTATAATCTTAGTTACAATGGGAACAAAAACTAAAACATTTTTAATATCTATGTCAAACGTGTCAAATAATTGTGAAGTGTCAAAAAATATGTGTAATGTGAAATATTATAAAATACTTGTATTATTAGTTAGAAAGTTTAGAAGACTAGATATTAACTAATTTCTGTTTTGAAATAAATTCATAGTAGCAATGAAAACATGAAAGGAACAAGTCATACGTGTTCAGTTGGTTTTATTTGTATAAGAAAGTAGTGTGGTGCACACATCAGATTTTTTATTAATAAAACATGAATAAATTATATTGATCATTTTAGCGCTATAACGAATAAGAACTATTTTTAAGAGAAGCAAATGATCTTTAAAGTATTGTAAAAACATACGTCCATTACAAAGTTGCATATCATTTCCCGAAAATGGAACACCTGGTAGAAAAACTCGCGATAATATTTGAAATAATGAGTAAAATTGCCCACCCGTTATTTTAAATAATTTGAATTTATTATACGTTTGTTAATTATGACCTCATTGATAATGAGATAAACTAAAACAATTATATTTTCGAAAATTTGTCGAAATACCTCATTTGTAATTCTCACAATTTAAATTTTAAATAGGCGACATATTTGTGTCATGATGATTTATTTAATATTGTCATAGGTTTTAGAATCATTTAGTATTAAGTTAGGTCGAGAAACCGATATGCGTCCCCTACCAAAATGAGCATTAACTCCTCCCAGCTAAATACAAACCTAACAATCTGATGTTCCCAACACATAACCTCCCGCTTAAACAATTTTAGGTGCAAAAAATCTGGTATGGGCACCACACTACTTTCTTATACAAATAAAACCAACTGAGTACGTATAACTTATTCCTAGCGTATGACGTTATTTTGACAATTATTTGATATATACATAGATGTTAAACTTGTTTAATTTTTTGTTCTCATTGTAACTATGAATTTATTTTAAAATAGAAATTAATTAATATCTAGTTTTCAAATTTTCTAAATAATAATACAAATAATACTTTTATAATATTTCACACGACACATATTTTTTGACACTTCACAATTATTTGACATATTTGATACATAGATATTAAAAATGTTTTAGTTTTTGTTCCCATTGTTACTAAAATTATAGAAATATATTCTTAAACATATATTTAGTTTTTCTCAAAATTAGAAGCATGTACAAGAAAAGTGCAAATAACATTGTATATTCCAAATATTTTTGCTAACATCTTTCATTTGAAACTTTTTCTCATAGCTGATTCTATTTTTGAAATAAATGGAATTTATTGTTTTGTGTGTCCAGTAAACATCCTCTTCCGGTTTTTCAATTTCATTCAAAATCAACTCAGCTATTCATTTTTTCAAGAAACTTATAAATTCCAAGTTTCGTTTACATATCTTGTCTCGTCCATGAGATATTGCGCACACGGACATCCATCCATCCTGACACACACACATCATTGAGAAATAGGTCTTAACGGATTCAGTGGACGTCAAAATATGTATTTCCGCAAAAATCTCGTCAACGATTTTTTTCGTGATTCCAATACTTCCTTATACTTTGTATAAGAAAGTAAAAAGGAAAAAAGTTTCAAATAAAAATTGTAGCTAATATTGTTTAACATGTTTTTATTTACTTTAACTCAATTATTTACTGAGATATGCTCGGAATACCTTATAAGTCTTCAAGTAAATTACTACTTCTGGTTTATAGATTGCTATCAAAATAACCGCAATATTCAAATTTTAAAGTGTTATCTCTATTAGAATTTGATTTATTGTGGACGAAAAAATTGTCACACAATAACATCATCGTGAAAATAGTGATTCCAAAACATGTGTCAGTTGAAAATACCCTACCGAAAATTTTGACTCGTCACAAAACCTCACTTATATTTATGTGCGGGAGGTAATAACGTATAAATTTAAACTGCACATTTCAGCTTATAACTATTGTTGACTTCTATGTGAGAATTTTTTTAAATTATTAAGCGGTTTCAACTGCTGAGGTTATGTGCATTCTCGAAACCTCGTGTTCTGTGGTGTGACAACGGCATACAATATTCGCTGGTATGGGTTTTTGCAAAGCGGTCACCCATCCAACTACTAACCGCGGACAGCATTGCTTAACTTACGTATCAAATGATCCGGATTTAACGCTACCTGCCAAGCCGTTGCCCGTTTCTCTGACAAATTGTTAAAATACACTTTGATGACTATGAGATATTATGCAGTAACCTCATCATCTATTGATAGGCCAAGGTACAGGTTATAATTTCTGTAAGGGTGACAAAAAACATGAAAATAAATTAGTGACACACCTGTTACTTAGTTTGAAGTAACACTGTTAGCAATAATGACACATACTCCATTTTTAGTAACTCTAATGGTTGTAATAATTGTTCTAGGGCCAACAAAACAACAAAAGGCGCAGTCAGATTTTGGCACAACCGAAAAGCAAACCTACGTTAGAAATCTACAGGCCACCAAGTAGGTTTCTTATAAAATGTTAAGGTTGTAATAAAATAGTGATTGTTTACATAAGTTTTTCTTGTAGATGTTCGTAGTGACGGTCTTCCTGACCAACCCAACCCAAAGTTGAATGTCCATGCAAAGGAATTCACGATGAGGCAGCAGCAACAACATCTAGCGGATCTGCAGACTTCTAGGTATTGGAGTTTGAACAGTAATTTTGCAAGAATTCTGTTATTTCCTGAATTAATCAAAGTAACTGTATAACAAATAACAATAACTGGGTTTAAGTTCTGTAAATATTTGTTAACACAACGTTTCGACAGCAAAGTACTGCCTTCTTCAGGTGAAATATAAAATATAAACAAATAAATATGTAGTCAAGGATACAAGTTGACAAAATAAAATCAGGGTAACATGGATCAAAGTAAACAAATTATAAACAGAAAATTAAGGAAGAATAACAGTTAATTATGACTTATTAAGCTCAAAGCCTGTATTCAAGTTCAGATTATTTGACGATCTCTTGATTTCAATAGCTTCTCTAATAAGTCTTCTCAACCAGTTATTTTCTCTTACTAGAATCCTTGTTTTTTTCAAAATCAATACCATGTAATTCTTGAATGGCATGTTCGAGCAACTGCAGACTTATCTGGTTGATTTAATCTAATATGTCGTTCGTGTTCTTTTAATCTTGTAGCAACAGTTCTACCAGTTTGGCCAATATGGTTAACTGTTATTCTTCCCTAATTTTCTGTTTATATTTTACTTTGATCCATGTTACCCTGATTTTATTTTGTCAACTTGTATCCTTGACTACATATTTATTTGTTTATATTTTATATTTCACCTGAAGAAGGCAGCACTTTGCTGTCGAAACGTTGTGTTATTAATAAATATTTACACAACTTAAACCCAGTTATTGTTATTTGTTATACCATGAGTTCTGAAAGCTTTTTTCAATATTCAAAGTAACTGTGTTTTTTTTAATTACCTACACTCTTAATAATTGTCAGAACTGGCGTTTCTGCCAAATTAAGCACACACTCGTTTGTTTTGTTGCTTGTTGTCAATTGTTATGTCAATATTTATTAATTTTAATAGTGTTGTAGCACTCTTATTTCGGCCAAATTAAATAAATTACATATAAATTGTATTTTTCCAGTTATTGGATAAGTGAACATAAATATACGGGTGTCTACTTTTTTTATAGTATATAATAAAAAAATATTCAGCATCTAAAATTGCATCAAATGAGCCTAAAGCTTTTATTGATGTATTACATTTCTGTCATGAAATACATGTAAAATAAAATTTATTTTTAGCTATTTCCAGAATGCCATGGTAAACAAAACATGCAAACAGTCGTATTGTTTGAGTTTGACAGATGACATTTGGCATAGTTTTAATGACTATTGACTTGTTTAATTATTTTTTTAGTAATCATGAACACATTTACCATTTCGAAATAATTTAAACAAGTCAATAATCAAGAGTAATGTCACAAGACCTTCTGATGTAATCGATAAATTTTTATTTTGCACGAATTTTTTTGCTTAGCAACATACACAAAAGCAAACTGCATGGTAAATCCCGACTCCGAAGGAGGAGGGGTTTTAGCTAATGTCAGTTTGCTTCAATGGTTTTGCTTAAAAGCAAAAAAAATTAGTGCTTAAAAATAAAAATTTATCTGCGAAATTCGGGGAGGTCACGTGGTATTTGATGAGATGAATTCCAAAGACAAAGCAAAATGTAACTTGAAATATTAATTAACTGTCACACTGACAGTGATTGAAAGTAGCAATTATTTATTTCTTTGGTAGCGGGAAACTATCAGGGGTAACCCGGGTAACGGGAACGGGTCAAATGCTATGTATCAACTCAAACAATACGACTGTTTGTATGTTTTGTTTACCATAGCACTCTGGAAACGGCTAAAAATTACGTTTTATTTTACATCTATTTCATGACAGAAATGTATCACAACAATAAATTTAGATTCGTTTGGTGCAGTTTTTGAACCAGAACAAATTTTGTATTGACACTTTTGTTCTATAATTCATAGGGAACGAACTATCGCCTAATGAAAATTTTAATATTGTATTTTCTGTGTAGACCATCGCTAGGAGTATAAAAAAATTTTTCTTCAAACGTCATAAAAGTACGTTGTTGTGTATTTGTATTCAACAAGCAGAAGTTCAATATTGTCGCCGCCGGCGTAAAAAACACATTTACTCCGGCGGCGGACAAAGTAAAATATCATGCAAAATAGTAAGGTTGTAATTCAATAATTTGACAGTTAAGAATAAAACAAACAAACAAAAATAACAAAATAACATATTCTGTGGCAACTAGAAATACTGGATACGGTAGAATATTTGTTGAAGTTTTGAGCATTTTTTAATGTTTGAATGTCTATTTTCTGTTTGAAGAAAAAATAGCATGCGTTAATCGGAATAAATGTGACTTTGTATGCTTCGCATGTAATTGTCCGACTCGCTTCGCTCGTCGTTCAAACTTACATGCTCAGCACCCAAAGTATCACATTTACTCCTAATAACACAATATACTATTATTTATTATTTGAGAATGTCAGAGTATAATAAATCAGTTTGAATCCCATACTGACGAGCATGGTCGTTTGTATTGCTCACATAAATTCACAATCATTCACTCATTAAGCGGAATATGATCAAAAAATTACCATCTTCATAAAAAATAATGTTTCCATTTCATCCCCAGGTCCAGCGTGAACGTCCCACGGGATGCCAACCTCATCGCTTTACAACACTCCCGTTCAAGCGGCAACATGCTCCGCCACCCCCTCGCAACCCTCCCCCTACCATCCCCACCCCAACCCAACCTCCAACACGCACCCCACCACCACCACATCCTCCCAATACCTCTCCTACAATCCGCCTCCTCGGGTAACATTCTCCACCCTTCCCCTCGAGTACACTTCCAGCTCGCCGCCCCGGGCATCGCCTTTCCATCCATGGGGCCCAGCGCCCCCAACGCGGGCTTCCGCCCCCACCAGAAACATTCGAACAACGCCGGGTTGAAGAGGTCGAAGAGTATGTCGGCAGCGGATTCAGCTTCCCTTGCAGCGAAGTTGAAAGATTTGGCTCTTCAAGCTGATGCTCCGGATTTAGGAGAATTTCCTCCGGAGATCCAATCGAATGTTCAGTTGGCTATTGAAGATCCTAATAAATTACCAGCTCGTACGCTTATGGAATTGGCCAAGCATATAATGGAGCGAGTTGTTGAAGGCAGACGATATTCTTTACCAGGTGCTAAGTTATGTTCGACAATAATCGAAAGAGAACAAACAGAAACCTTTTTAGAGTCCTTGATTAATATCTGCCAACAATGGTATCAAGAACGAGACAGAATTCTACGTAATGTCCGAGCAGCTGATGGTAGTAGATTTACTGCTTTCATGTGGTTCCTGACTGAAATGGCTTGTCAACTAAAACGACTACGACTTCAAAAACTCGACAGTGTCGAAAAAGAACCACCAGGAATGGTCCTTCTAGCACTCTTAGTGCGATGTTGCCAAGCTTGCGTTCGTCCACCAATTAGGTCCCTCGCTGAAATCGAATGTCTCTTCTTTGTGTTAACCTCAATTGGTAGAGATTTAGAGCAAGAATTACCAGCCCAGTTAGACCAACTTTTAACTAGTGTTAGGGACGGTTTTCTAGCAAGTGCAGCGTTGCCAGCTGTCAGGAAAACGCTCCTACAACTCATTGAGTTGAAAGCATCAAATTGGCAATTGTCTGGTCCTACTGTTTTGTATTACTACCCAAAAATGAAGTAATTTTGGCTGTGGAACATAGGGATGGCGTTTTGATTACGCTTCCATCAAAGATCATACTTAATAATAAAATAGGCCACAAGCAAATATTTTACTTAAAATATTATTTGTTTTTGTATAATTTTTATTATTAATTGTTTTGATAAACCGCTGCAGATTTATCAAATTTGGGGTCAGTGTTTGTATTATGAATTTGAAACTTTTGATACTAGCTATAAAAGTAGATGTGGAGCTCGTTTTAGTGGTGCGATTTGACGGTTGGTACTCGTAATTTACGGTAAAATATACCTACATCATGTGTTAAGATTGGCTATAAAATAACAAGATTAGAAGTATAATAGTTATTTATGATATATGTGTTAAAAGTGGCATTTTATGAGAAAGTGGTGAAGTTTATAAAACGAGGCGAAGCCGAGTGAAACAACCCCATGAACCAAATAATACATTTTAATAGTATATCATACAAAATTTTATCTACGATCATCCTAGTACATTAGTAAATACTAAAAAATGTAGAATGATATTTTGACAGGTAGGGTTATATTTGTTGATTTATTAATACAAATTGTTAGCAACGTGTTAAAAGTAACAATTAAATCACTTTTAACACGTTGCTATGTTACTTTTAACACTAGTGTCAAAAGGAAACATATTTGTTACTTGCTAAGCAACTGTTAAAAGAGCCACTTTTAACAACGGTCATGAATAAAATATTTTATGTTCGAGCGTAGTACATTATAACTTGTTTATAATATTGTCTAGAGTTCATAAAGTGGCTCTTTATTTACTAGTCCAATAAAGTAACAGTAATTAACGTATCAAGGGTGTTATAAGGCCAATAACACGTGAGGTTAACAGTGTGCTGCCCAGGTCCTCCGGCTCAAGGTGTGTACGTTGACTGAAGGCATTATTACCCTTTTAACGCCCGTGGTGCATTCAACGTTTAATACCTAACCGATATATTATTTTATAAAAGATATTTTCTTCAAGCCAAGCGTATTATAATATTCATATTTTGCTACTACACATACGACATAGAAGTTAATAAATTTGTTACTAATACAATTATATAAATATAATTGTACGGCGTACAATAATATGTTAGTTGTTTCATATACCACTGGGGGCAACACCTACAAGGGCAGCTGTGACGAGTTGTGTTGCAATTGGTTCTGTCATATTTTATATTTTATTTGAAATCGGCACTGAAGTACTCAAAAATTATAATTGAAAGCTCAGAAATCGTCACTAAAGTAACACATTACACGACGATTTTAAACAACGCGGTATTGGCAACCGTAAAATAATTATTGTACAAGTAGAATAATTTTGACAGATATATGACGTATTGTAGTAAATTTATACGTAAAATGAAACAATATGTACAAAAAGAATTAACTAATTAATTCCGATGAAGAAATTGAGGACAAAACACATAATTTTGAGTGTTATTTACGATAACTTCAATGTTCGAGGTTAGCAACACTGTGTGTCAGTTCCAACTGACAACTGACAGATGTATAAACTTAACCTATATAACAATTTTTTTACAGTTTTTTTCTAATTTTAGAAATAAAATTTAATATGTACCTCGGCACTGAAGTTCCTTTTTATCACTCACATGATTTATTTTAAAAAGTTAAACTTCAGTGCCTTGATACATAAATAACTATTATTGTTTAAAATGGCAGAAAAAAACGACATAATTGTATTTTATATACCTCAAGTTTACTTGAGAATGCTTGAAAAATAAATAGTATGTCACTTGGAGTTGAACAGTCTAAACACAGAAAGTCCTGTTTTACCTCCTAGTAACATAATATACTATAAAGCTATTACCGTTAAAATACAACCCTTACTAGAATAAAGTAGCGACCCCCTTCTGAAAAGAGTCTCAATATACCGCAGAATTTATTAAATAAATAAATAAATAAATATAAATCAAGATATAACTAATTTTTTCGCTATTTCTATAACTTGTATGATTAATATATATAAATCAGTACACAGCAAAGTGATCTGCAACCACAGAGCTCAAAAGCGATACAAACACCTCCCCAATTTAGCAAATAACTCATTATGTTACAAATAATGAATTAATTTGCTAAACGTTATAGTTAAATAAGTTGTTATTATATTTTAATTTATTTGCATGATATTTATACATCAAAAATTAATTTTGTTTTAATACATATTTAACATATGTATATTTGAGTAACATGCTATGCATTAATGTCCCAAAATCTTCGGGATTATTGTAGTGTAGAAGGCACAGGTTCGTGCCCAAGTAACAAGTCATGTTTCATGTCATTCTCTGCCATCCCTACGTCATCGCAGCTGTTTTCTTCCAGTGCCTTGATTGGTCGATCAACGTGAAAGAAGAATGAACATCGTCCTGATATGGAGACTGTTTATTATTTATCGAGAAATTTTGTAACATTTGTGTACAATCCTCTCTTATGTTTGAATTGTATTGTGTTTTGTAGAAATTGTGTGACTGAATATACTTTAATGAATTTGTTTAATACATTTTTTCATTCAATGGTTGTTTACGTGAAGGTCTATTAGGTTTTTTGAGCATAGTAAATAATTTGAAAAATTCATAGAAAATATGTAGAAGTATTTAGATTGATAAATAAAAAATGAAGGAAAGAAACGCTTATTCCTTCAAAAAAATTAGTTTTCAATTATGTCATATGTCAAAAAAGGCATTTTTCTAAAATCGATACTGAAGTATACGATATCACTCCGCGAAGTTAGCTAAAACAGTAGCTAAAGTAAAATTTACAGACTCTTATGTCATAATTTTACTTTACGGACTCATCTGTCAAACTTTTAGCATTACATAAAATAACAAAAGTATTATTCTGTAGTAGTATTGGTGAATTTATTTATTAATTATCTTTATTTATATTAATTCATCAGATTTAATGCAGATCACATACAGAACACGTCTAAGAACATGGAAATAATAATGAAAATTATACACAAATATTTGACATTTTGATAGTACTTTTGATATTAGAGGCATCCCCGTCGCAACAGCTAGCTGACGTTTTACAAATACATAATCCTATTTATTTATGTTTCTAATTAATAATTTTACGATTTCGGAAAAAATATAATGTATACCTCGGTAGTAATGTATTTTTTTATTGCGCATATGGTT
This sequence comes from Poecilus cupreus, assembly GCA_963942605.1. Taxonomy (NCBI): domain Eukaryota; kingdom Metazoa; phylum Arthropoda; class Insecta; order Coleoptera; family Carabidae; genus Poecilus; species Poecilus cupreus. Next base: position 10,763,524 of record OZ012722.1, read on the forward strand.
TATTAGTAATAAAATATTATACTTTAGTGCCTTGAAATAACTATTTTTCAAGCGTTCATATGTTATTTTTTAAAGCACAAATATGTCAAAACATGGTGTCTTTAACGTGTAGTAGGCAATTCGTAAATGGTAACAGAAAGAGAAAAAGTTTCAAACAACAATTGTAGATAATAATATTTGAAATATTATTCTAATAACAAAAATTTTCAATAGACCATAATTTACTGAGATATTTTAAAATAACTTGATAGGGCTTCAAGTAAACTGCCATTTCCGGTTATTGGATTATCACCAAAAACTAATCAGCTCTTCCCAAGGCGATATAAATACAATATATAAAATTTCAGTTTTTTCAGTTTAGTTGTTTTCTAGAAACAGTAACTCTAGAGATTCACATACACAAAGATATCATCGCAAAACTATTAAAATCGTATTCTAGAAACCCTAAAACGTGCTCATCCCCTGAAAATTAACCAATGAATTTTTAGCATGATTGCTATACCTCCTACAGGTATGTGGCGGGATATAAAAAGCATTTATAATATGATTTATGAACGTGAATTCAAACTAAGATTGCATGGAATAATAAAAATTTGTCAATATGTTTGCAAATTTATTTCTCATTGAAATATCTTTGTCCCTAGAACTCGAAAAATTCCAGTTTGATAACCGCAATTTGATGTTGTTTGCGATTACAATTTTTTATTATTGTAATCAGTGCATTGTTGTAATCAGTACATTGATGTAATCAATACATTGTTGTCATCAATATACTACTGTAATTATCGGGAGGTTATCTGTTAGTCATCATCAGATTTCTAATTTTGATTTTGCATCATATCAATAAAATATATTTGATATTTTAAAGTTGCTCTGAATATCTTTGGAATAAAGCATTTATTGACATTAGTTCAAATGAACTTGTCACCTTATCGTTTAAATCTATGACAACCTGTATAAAAATATAACTATTAATATTGTTAAATGACTGTATTTTAATCACAGCAGAATTGAAATATAACCTCGAATTTATTTTAAATCGCGCCTGTATCGCTGCAACTTTTTGACCACTACTGAATTTCTTGACAACAGTTTAATATTTAGGTTAACAGTTTTCACTTAGGAAATAGGAAGATCTGTATTCATTACAAACATCATGCGTAAATGCGTAAAATATATTTATATATATTTGAAACCATATACCTACAACGTGGCATCAATATTTAAATAGAATGTTCGCTTGTTTAAGAACAGGCGACACGCCCGTCTGGTATAAGTAGCCGAAAACCGTTATTTTTTCATCAATAACTTTCACATACATTTTTCTTCGAACCTCAACACAATAAAGAATAAAGAAATAACTGAGTCTTCTGCATTACTTATATGATTCAAAATTAAAATATTTTTATGTCGCAGTAGATGGAAAATCTAATCAGCTCTGTGAATTTTTATTAAACTTATAATTATAATTCGTTTCTTGCTCATGAGTTATTACACGGATACAAAGACGTCATCAAGGATTTAGAAGACCTCAAAACATGTATTTAATACAGATATAGTTTGATGTAAGTATGTAAGATAATGTGTAAATTATTTTATTGTTCAGGAATCTTGTCAGCTACTTTTCAAAAACTGAGAACACCAGTAACAACTCTTAGAGGTTGAAAGAGTTAACAGTTATTGTTCTTGTATACGAAAAGATGTTGTTGCATTTTACCTCCCGCATATGTATCAAATGGTCCATCTGTATATATTTTATATATTACTGAAGTTTAAGTTTTTCTATATTGGGTAAATAAGCTCCGTAGTAACGTGTCGGACTGTGGATCGTGAGATCCTCAGTTCGAATCCCACTGCCTACAGTTACCAATTTAAATTTACCCCTGTGGTTCCTCCTCCACTAACATCTTTGGGGGCTATGATTTGACGGCTGGTAACCGCACTTCATACGTAAAAATATATCACTTACCGAGATCTGCGTAAGCAGAGTGCCACACCCATAGTGGGTAAAAGGCGTGATTATATATTTATTTTTTTTTGTTTTTCTATAGAGTATTTCGTTTTCTTAAAATTACAAATTTTTACCTCCCGCCACATCTTGTAAGGGAGATATAGGAATCATGCTAAAAATTCGGTAGTGAGTTTTCAGTGGATGAACACGTTTTAGAGTCCATAAAATGCGATTTTAATAGTTTCGCGATGATGTCTGTGTGTGTGTCTGTCTGTCTGTCTGATTGTCTGTTAGTCTGGAGTTACGGTTTTTCAAAAAACTAATAACCTGAAAATATTAATATTTTGTATATATCAATTCTATACCGTTTGAAATAGCTGATTAGTTTTTGGTGATACTCCAATAACCGGAAGTATTAGTTTACTTGAAGCTATATCAAGTTATTTTGAAATATCTCAGTAAATTGTGATTAAATGACAATTTCTGTTATTAGAATAATGGTTCATTTATTATTATCTACAATTATTGTTCGAAACATTTTTCTCTTACTGTCTTCATTTACGAATTACAACACGTTAAAGAAAATTATATTTTAACAATTTCGTTTAAATCTATTAAACTGTGCTTTTTGAAATAACAAAACAACGCTTAAAAATGTCTATTCTTGACATGTGTTATAAGTGAAAACTAAAATTTTTAAAGGGATGAGCGTTTCTTTATAGTGGTGGTCCATGTTTCTACATCATTTGATGAGAAATCTCTGGTATTGTAGTGTTCACAACAGATTTTTTATGGAACATTCTATATATTTTTGCTAAATTTTTTTGTTTCTCTTTAAAACAATTTTATTCATTTTATAGTCCAGTCAAAGTAGACAAAATAGTTATTCTCTTTACAAGTGGGCAAAGTAAGGAATTACCCAAGAGAGAAATATTAGCACATGAATCCGAGAGCTGAGTGTGATAATTTTTTCGAGTGGGTAATTCCACTTTGCCCACGTGTGAAGTATAACGTTTTATCCAACACCTCTTAATAAATGCAAAATTTATTAAAGAAATATTATTTAACAGTGACATATGCTTTAAAATGTCTAAACTAAAATGTCTATAAAAGTAGTTATTAAGGTGTTGTGTGTTATTATTATTATTATAAATAAAAAAATATTTACTAGTGACTTGTTTCTAAATTATACCTACTAGTAGGAAATCTGTTACTTTCCTTGTTTTAATCTCCATAGTTATAGAGCATTTATTGAGAGGTGTTGGATAAAATATCAAAAGTCCCCATCAATCCTACTTCTGCTAAAAATTTTATTCAAAAATATCGGTTTTACGAATAAATCTCTTAAACGGTAAGTGTTATCGTAAACCATTCATGAGATAGTGCGATTTCAAAGTTTTATAAATCTGATTAGATTTAGGGAGAAATTCATCAACTGAAAATGGTAGATATTTGAAGACCTATCAGATATTTTCTCAATAATTAAATGCGTTAGAGTTAGAGTAAATTTGATTTAATCTAAAAGATATATTAGTATCTTTTGTCTCTATTTTGTACCGTTTAAAAATGATTAAGGCAGGAGGTTATGTATAAATTCTTGCTAGCAACCGCGATGTTAAACTGATTACGTGTCTCATACACAGATACTTTCACGCGTGTCATCGCAATGCGTGATGCGTGGGGCTTTTAGGGTCAGTGTGCCGGTGCTCGAGCTCATGCTCGTGCCGTTTCCGTTCTGCAAGCACTTCCTGCATCCGAACAAGAAGCGATACATGAGCCGCGAGACCGTTGTGTTAACTGCACTGCTGGTGATCGTGACTGTGTTAATGATGAATTGAAGGCTACGATGAAGAGCTGGGTCACAGGTTGATGGCTTTGTGATAGAATACTTTAACTTGAATCATATTGTGGTCGTACAAGAAATAGAAAGATAATTATAGAGCTGTTACAGGAAATTGTAGTAGAAGGAAATATTAAAATAAATGAAGTAAATTTAATGGTAGCGTTAAGAAACCCATTGTAGCAGAGCGCATTGTCAGATCTCTAATATTTTTCGAGATACGTCTATTTTGGGTATTTTTCGAAGTGCAACTTTAAGGGCTTGTAATACAAAAACTACACGAGATATCTAAAAATTCTCTACAGTTTAGCGTTTCTGGTGCCTTATATAACAAATTAGCAAATTTTTGAAATTTTGAATTTTTTTTGTATTTTTGTTCAAAATTTCAATTGGCGATAACTCGACAAATATTAAAGATACAGATTTGCATTGTTCACCAATCGATTCAGCTCGTCTAAATACATAAGTTTGCAAAGTTTCATAAAAATCGCTTTACGGGATGGAAAGTTAGAGCAAAAAGCCTGAAAATGGCGTTTTTTGTCCAAAAAGTCAAGTGACACACACCCCTTGACGTTTGGCCTGAATTTGGCCATTTTCAGACTTTTTGCTCTAACATTTCTACCGGTTGTCCGAATTTTTTGAAATTTTCAGGGTTTATGTATTTCGTCGAGCTGAATCGATTAGTGAACACTGCAAGTCTGTATCTTTCATATTTGTCGAGATATCTCCAAGCGAAATTTTGAAAAAAAATTCAATAAAAATTCAAAATTTTCAAAATTTACTAATTTATTATAAATGGCACGAAAAACACAAAACTGGTGATATTTTTTGATATCTTGTATAGTTTTCGAGTTACAGCCTCTCAAAGTTGCTCTTCGGAAAATATAAAAAATCGTCATATCTCGAAAAATATTTGAGATATGACGCTGCGCTCTGCTGCAATGGGTTTCCTGGCGCGAATATTATAAAGTAATGTAATAAAAAAAATTTACAATTTTAAGTCATATTTGGGGAAATTTCCGTATTTTGAAAAATATTTCAAATCGCCATATTTCGATAAATATAAGACATATTACGATGCGTACTACAGCAATGGGTTTATTCATGTTTAAATTATACATAAGTAACAAATTTCAAGTTAAGTTTGGAGGAGTATTTAATTTATTTTCTAGTAAACAATTTATTTGTAAAAGAAAGTAGTGTGGCAGACACACCAGATTTTTTTCCTTTTCAATTTCAATTAACAGTCAAGATTCATATATAAATTATGTGTTTTGCTCCCAATTTCTTCCTACGAATTAATTAGTTCGTTCTTCTTGTACATATTGCTTCATTTTACGTACAAATTTAATATCGTAAATACTTCACCTGCCAAAAATATCCTACTTGTACAATATTTATCGTACAGTTGCTAATACTGCGTAGTACAATCGATTACTTAAGTATCGATTTCAAAGCTTTCAATGACGATTTTAGCGATCTTTAGTACCGATTTCAAATAAACAGATATATTCGTTTTTTATAGTCACCAAATAATTCATTATTGTTTTTAATTATAACACATTTAATATTATAAATAATATCGTTGAAAAATATTTTTATCCAACACCTCTCAATAAATGCTCTATAACTATGGCGATTTTAAACAAGCAAAGTAACAGATTACCCACTAGTGGGAATAATTTTGAGGAAAGCCACTAGTGGGTATTTTTTTATTTATAACAATAATAATAACACACAACACCTTGGTAACTACTTTGATTGACATTTTAATTTAAAAATTTAAAGCATATGTCACTGTCAAATAATATTTCTTTAATAAATTTTTCATTTACTAAGAGGTGTTGGATAAAACTTTATACTTCACACGTGGGCAAAGTGGAATTACCCACTCGATAAAATTATCACACTCAGCCTTCGGCTTCGTGTGCTAAAATTTCTCTCGTGGGTAATTCCTTACTTTGCCCACTTGTAAAGTAAATAACTATTATCCAACACCTCTCAATAAATGCTCTATAACTATGGCGATTTTAAACAAGCAAAGTAACAGATATATAAGGTATAATTTTGAGGAAAGTTACTAGTGAGTATTTTATTATTTATAACAATAATAATAACACACAATACCTTGGTAACTACTTCGATTGACATTTTAATTTAAAAATTTAAAGCATGCCACTATCAAATAATATTTCTTTAATAAATATTTCACTTATTAAGAGGTGTTGGATAAAACGTTATACTTCACACGTGGGCAAAGTGGAATTACACACTCGATAAAATGATCACACTCAGCCTTCGGCTTCGTGTGCTAAAATTTCTCTAGTGGGTAATTCCTTACTTTGCCCACTTGTAAAGTAAATAACTATTATCCAACACCTCTCAATAAATGCTCTATAACTATGGCGATTTTGAACAAGCAAAGTAACAGATTACACACTAGTGGGTATTATTTTGAGGAAAGTCACTTGTGAGTATTTTTTTATTTATAACAATAATAATAACACAAAACACCTTGGTAACTACTATGATTGACATTTTAATTTAAAAATTTAAAGCATATGACACTGTCAAATAATATTTCTTTAATAAATTTTTCATTTATTAAGAGGTGTTTGATAAAACGTTATACTTCACACGTGGGCAAAGTAAATAACTATTATTATGATCCATGAACGATCGTTAGATGGAGATTTAAGAAAAAATATTGTGATCCTGTTAAGACGGCAAATCTTATAAATCTTTCGAGGAATTATCATTTACCTAAGAGTACAGTGCAATACATAAATGACATAATAATTTAGACTTATATAGCAACAATAGCAGCCTGAAAAAAATTGATTATAGCATATTTTTCAGGTGGTACGAGGGGCACTGCTAAAGTTCGCGGAATCAAGTACTCTCTGCATTTCCAGCGTTCTGCGATTGTCATATTCGTAAAATTTGACCTTTTTTAACTATAATTCAGTTGACAGTTCGATTTCAAACTGTTTGGTTTCGTTTCAAAAAAATTTAACGGGAGTAATAATTGTGTGAAATATGGAAATTTCGAATCGTGACTTCCGAGTGATGATTTTTTATGATTTTCGATACGGTTTAACACCGCAGCAATGTGTGGAAAAACTTAATTCGTTATTTGGGGATGAAGCACCATCCAAAACTATGGTTTACAAATGGTTCGCAGAATTCAAGCGTGGAAGACCAACGTTTGATGACGATCTTCGCGAAGGTCGTCCATGCACCTCTGTTGTCGCGAAAAATATTGATGCTGTGCGTGAAATGATTTTGTCAGATCGGCATGTGACCTATAGTGAGATAGAGGCATCCTTAGGCATTGCAGCGAAACAAATACATACGATTTTGCACGATCATTTGCATGTCAGGAAGCTTTGCAGTCGTTGGATCCCACACAATTTGAAAGAAGAACAAAAACAGGCACGTGTCAAGTGGTGCAAGGAAATGCTAAAGAAATTCGAAGGGGGTCGTTCAAATTCGGTATATTACATCGTAACAGGCGACGAATCTTGGATTTATTCATATGAGCCTGAAACTAAACAGCAATCGACTGTATGGGTGTTCCAAAATGAACCTAAACCCACAAAAGTGGTGCGTTCACGAAGCGTTTCGAAAAGAATGATTGCTTGTTTCTTCGGAAAAACCGGTCATGTTGCAACTGTTGCATTAGAGGGTCGAAGGACAGTTAATGCTGACTGGTATACTTCAATTTGTTTGCCGGAAGTTATCGCTGAAATCAGAAGGAACAACATAAACCGGCGAATCATTGTTCATCATGACAATGCAAGCGCTCACACAGCACGGCGAACTGTAGAGTTTTTGACCAGTAACAACATCCAATTAATGACTCATTGCCCATATTCGCCTGATTTATCGCCCAATGACTTCTTCCTATTTCGACATATCAAAAATAAAATGCGTGGCGAGCGTTTTTCATCGCCTGAAGAGGCCGTTGAAGCATTTAAATCACTTATTTTGAAGGTACCTCGCTCAGAGTGGCAAAATTGTTTTGAAGATTGGTTTCGCCGGATGCAAAAGTGTATAGATTTTAAAGGAGAATATTTTGAGAAGCAATAACGCGATTTACATAACGTAATTTGTGTTTTGTTTTACATTTTCCGCGAACTTTGGCAGTGCCCCTCGTACAAATACATTTGGGATTGGTCTCATATATTTTCCGTGAGCAATACCTGTAAAAATAGCTGTATTATTTTTGGAAAGTTTTAGCTCAACTCAGTTGACAAGTGAGTTGAGATGAACTGAGCTGAGTTGAGCTGAAAGGCATCCAAAAAGAACAGCATTTTATGTATAGAAAGGTGGATTTGAACAAGAATATATACACTTATGTTATTAAAATTGATGACACTGAAAATATTTTACTATAAGTTTACACATTTAATAGATCGACATAATTTGTTATTGTAGCAATTTAGTGCACATAATATGACAGTTCTCCAGACAACACAAACCAAACATTACCCCTTCCACCGAACTGAGTTGCGTAGATCATTTTGAGTGTATTTCGCGGGTGGTGCAGCATCGGTAAGGGGGGAAGTGAGTTCTCTCAGTTTGTCTCAGTTCAGTTGTAACAAAAAGAACAACACTTTACTGAGTTTATCTGAAGTGAGCTGAGACTAACTGAGATTTTGACCAAAAAGAATACAGCTAATATAAGTTAATACTCCACAATAACATTCCTCCGAATGAAATCGATCCGATGGCACCACCGCCTGAAATTCCTCATCGACCCCGTTCAAGAGCTTCCGGAGTTCCTGCTGGTCGGTGAAGTGTCGCCTCTGCAGGCTGTTGGCCCGCAGCGAGTGCGCTGTCCGACCTTGAACGCGGTTTCCCTTACGAGTGAATCGTGTTTGTGGGTCAGATGAAGTGGGCCGCCAGCACGAGGCGCGACGTACCGCTGTAGAGTTGGGCTTCTTCGACTTCGATGGATTCAGTTTCTAATCTAGTTCGAATTGCGCCGACACGACTGGCAGACGGCGAGAAAGGAAGCGATATGAATATGCTTTGTGGCAAATTGAGGAAAGTTACTCAGAGGTGGAAAGCATTCCATTCTTGAAGAAGTTTCTAGATGGTTTTGTTTTTGTAAACCATATCACGCCATTTACACATTATGAGAGAGGTGCTCTGTTTTTGCAAATCTTGTGCAGAGCTGGGAGTATCTTACATAAAAAGATATTCAACAGTATCTAAGATACTAAAAGTATCTAAGATACTTTATCTTAGATACATTCTATTTTAGGTAAAATGTATCTTTTATTTAAATACTTTTTAAAAGTATCTGTATCTTTTATCTTAAAAAAATATCTTATATCTTAAAAAAGTATCTTTCATCTCAAAAAGTATCTTTTATCTTAAAAAAAGTATCTTTTGTCTTAAAAAGTATCTTTTATTAAAAAAATCTGATGTGGCCAGCACATAACCTCCCGCCCAATACTACTCTTAAACGGTACAAAATAGTATTTGATGATACAGAAACATACCTTCTTATTTGTTTAGTTTCTATTTATATTTGAGAAATTTAATTATACTTCATATATTTATTTCATTTTTGGACATATATTTCACTAAGAAAACAGCTTCACAATCACAATGACATGTGTCACATTTTGTAAAAAATAGAAAATTTTTAAATGTTTCCATGGTGTACTAGGAATGCAAGATTTAAGAAATCTATTTTCTGTATATTTTATTATCTCTAAATCTAATGAAAATTAATAAAATTAGTTCAATCAAAACACATGTATAATTAAATATTCTACAACTTTCAAAATAACATAAATTGTTGAAAAAGAAACTTTAACCGTGTTTTTCACGAAAAACAGTTAAGGGCTTCAAGTAAACTGCTACTTCCGGTCGACCAATTTTATCAAAAATCTAATCAGCTCTTCATTTAAATATAAGAAGCAATAATTCACAAAATTGTATTTTTTTATATTATTGTATTTGAGTTATGCGAGACGAAAAAATTGCCACAGACTACACACACACACACACACACACACACACACACACACACACACACACACACACACACACACACACACACACACACACACACACACACACACATACATACAGACATCATCGCGAAAATAGTAGAATCGTATTGTAGGGACCATAAAACGTGCTTATTCATTGAAAACACACTACCCAATTTTTTGACCAAAAACAATACCTCCCATACCTAGAGGTAGGCGGGAGGTAAAAAGTATCTTATTTGAAAATATTTAAGTTATGTGCCAGTGAAATATTTTGAAATATCTGATATATTTTTAAATGTTTAAGCTTACAGTCAGTATAAATATTTAAAATTTACTAAAATATTACTTAAAAGTACCTAACTAAGATATTTTAAAGGATTTAAGATATTTAAAAGTATCTAAAACATCTCAAAGTATCTAAGATATTAAAAAGTATCTTAAGTATTTATATTAGATACTTTTAGAAATATGTGTATCTTAAAATACTTAGAATAAAAAGTATCTAGATACTTAAGTATCTTTAACAAATTTATGTAAGTATTTTAGAAAAGTATCTAGATATTTATTAAAAGTATATTTCCCAGCTCTGATCTTGTGATATATTTTTAGCTAATTAACAACACTTAAAGATGCTGATGGAAGAGGATTAACAGTCCAGAAAAATCTGTTGTGGGCACCACAATACTTCCCGTCATAGATTTCTTATCAAACAATGCAGGAACATGGACCACCACTATCAAGAAACGCTCATTCCTTTAAAAAATTTAACTTTCAATTATGATACATGTCAAAGAATGACACTTTTGAACCATTGTTTTTTTTTAAACCACAGGTTAGCAGATTGAAATGAATAAAAAATAAATAAATATATCATCACGCTTTTTACCCATTATGGGTGTGGCACTCTGGTTACGCAGATCTCGGTAAGTGATGTATTTTTTCGTATGAAGTGCGGTTACCAGCCGTCAAATCATAGCCCCCAGAGATGTTAGTGGAAGGGGAACCACAGGGGTAAATTTAAATTGGCAACTGTCAGTTATGGGATTCGAAATTAACCCCATGAATTGAAATGAAAATGTCAAATAATAATTTTTCTAAAACTAAAATCCTGTCTAAGAACTCTAAAAACTATAAAACTAATAGTATATTCTACAACAAGTAATGGAATGGCACATATTCCACGCGAGCAAAAAGTTTGCAGTCCGAGCCGAAGGCGAGGGCTACGGTTTGCTAGTGTGGGATAGGCCATTCCGTTACATGTTGTAGACTATACTTTCTATAACAAGATTTTGGAAATTATACAAAAAATACAAATATAAAACTGTTGAAAACGTCAAACTCAAATAAATCAATTTAAAACAAACAGACGTCACCATAGTAACTGAATCAAGATAATTCATATATCGCGCTAATATGCGGCTCTGATTCGTCGAAAATATTCCATACGCAGCGTACGGAATGTTAGTAATTCCATAACAAATTTTAGTTGTGGAATGCCTAGTTTCCAAAACAGTGTTTTATTATTTTCACATATACAGGTGTTGCATGACTGCTAGGCGAAAATTGTCTTTTTTACTTTCTATACAAAGTATAAGGAAGTATTGTAATCGTTGACGAGATTTTTTCGGAAATACATATTTTGAAGTCCACTGAATCCGTTAAGACCAATTTCACAATGATGACTGTGTGTGAGGATGGATAGATGATTATTTAATAAATAAATAAATATCATCATGCCATCACTCTGCTCAAAGCAGATATTGGTATTATGTCAAATAGTTTTTTAAATTTTCCATATTTGGGTCTTTAAATTCTGAACAACTTTTGTATTTACAATTGTGCTGTAAAGTGAATAGGTAAAAATTTATAGGAATATAAAATAGCAATGAAATCTTTATACGTCACATTTTCATTCTACGGGAAGTAAAAATATTACTATAAAAATCTGATTATTGATTGGTGTTTCATGGTTTTTACTACCCCACTGTGTGGGATATAGCGTGATGTTATGTATATATACATAAAGTGAGAAGTTCAAATACTTTGGCGTTTGGCTGCAGGTAAAAAAATCAAATCTTGTTTAAATACTTTCATTCGTTCAAAACTACGATAGAATAACGGGATCGGTAAGAATTGAAGACACCAAGTTGTTTTTAAATACCCTGTCCATCATTTCAATATTTCTTTCTTCAGACTAATTACAGTGTGTATTATTTGCTAGCAGTCATGTTAAAATTAGAACGCATTTCTCTTTATAAGTTTTAAGCAGGCTTTCTTCTTTAACCAGAGCTGTGTGCAATATGTTTCTTTGGAGAAAACAGAAACCTGTTTCCTCGTTAGAGCTGCTGAGGAATGCAACAAAAGTGCTATTAATAATTAAACAACTTCTTGAAGAATCTTTCTGATTTGAATATAGTTTATTATTCTTACCACAAGATGTTAACATAAACTTTGTGGTTTCTTCTCTGCTACCATCATTGTTTTTGATGTCAGATACTGCTCATCCCTAAATTAGGGTGTGTGCAAAACAATTATATGTTATAATTCTTGCTTCTGTTCTTAAATGAATAAATAAATATATCATCACGCCTTTTACCCATTACGGGTGTGACACTCTGCTTACGCAGATCTCGGTAAGTGATATATTTTTACGTATGAAGTGCGTTTACCAGCCGTCAAATCATAGCCCCCAAAGATGTTAGTGGAGGGGGAACCACAGGGGTAAATTTAAATTGGCAACTGTCAGCTGTGGGATTCGAACTGAGGATCTCACGATTTATAGTCCGACACGTTACCACGAAACTACCCCATCTTCCTAAAATACACATTTTAAATATTCTTCGTCTTTCTTCTGGTTCCCATTCTACTACTGATTATTTTCTTCCACTCTTCATATATGTTCAAGCCATCTGACTCTCTGTTGCTTTATCTTTTTCACTACGTCTTCACCTTCCAACTATAGTTCTATTTCATAGTTCATTTTTATTTTGTATTCGTTTTCCGATATTTTTATTGGTTCTAATATTGTTCTGATTATTTTTCGTAACATTCTTTTAAATCTTCATATTTTACCTCTCGCATAAGGAAGGTATTGTGACGGGTCAAAATTTTATTTAGGGTACTTTAGGGGTAACTAAAATACAATTTCACTATTTTAACGGTGACGTTTGTGTGACCATTTTTCGTCCACGATAACTCAAGATTTATTGAAGCGATCAATATCGATGTCAAATTTCAAATTTAGATTTTAGATGTTTATGTTACGAGCTGATCAGATTTTTCGAGCAATCCATCAACCGGAAGTGGTAGTTTATTTTAAAACCTATTAGGTTTGTTGGGCATGTCTTCCGTACCTAAAAATAATCTATCTAAATTACTAGATAAATATTTTATTTAGCAACTATATTCTTTTGAGCATTTGTATCTTACTTCTGTCTGTAAAGATAATTCACTAGAATCAACAACAGTATATGCTTATGTTTAAAATTATTATTTGTAGGAGACTTCAATGCTAGATTAGACAACAAGCAGTTGAAAAACATTCTATTTGATTATTTTTTGACATTTCTTTAAACCAATGAAATGCTTTATTGTATGTCACTTGTCTGCGTTTTAACAAATCCTGTCATTATTATACTGAGAATAATGCTCTTATGATTATTCCCGGCAATATTCTCTGTAGCTTGTTTGTTTTTGTTGACAGATGTCAGATATCAGATAGTTATCAACACAAGTAAAAATGAGCTAAAAGATAGATTTAGTAACGTGCCTAATGATGAAATAAAAAAATAATCTAATTAAATATAACTCGAGAGTTCGATAAATTAGAAAATAATTCTCCAGTATCTTTCTCAAACTTGTCGCCATTTGGCAATAGCCACGAAAGCAACAAGAAACAAGTTTTCGAAAGATCTGTCAAATTATTTTCAATTTATTCTCACTCTCTTGTTATTATTACTGAAAATAAATTTAAAATCTATCTTTATTGCCTTGTATCCCTAACATCTGTGGGTCCTGATATTCGACGGCTGGTATCCCGAACAACTGGAATATACAAAATATAAACTGGAACATTCAGAATTGAATGAATTGTAAAAGATTAATATGTTTATGTTCTGTACAAATTTTTATTAAAATTTAATGTTTCGAATTACTGTACATAATTCTTTGCCAGGAAAATAAATGAACATCATAAACAAGTGAATAGAAAAAGTAGCAAATTATTATTATTTATAAAACAGAGGAAACCATGTCTTGTTCAACTCGTAGCCTTCATTCTGAATCGTATATTTCTATAGCTTCTCTTATGAGTCTGCCATTAACACATTTTCATTTTACTCTAATTTTTGTTTCTTCGAAATTTACTCCTTGACATGACTACCCAAAGGAAGATTTCTCTGGTAGGTTAAGAGGAAAGATCCGTTTGTGTTCTGTAATTCTTGTTGTTATCATAGATATAATTTTGCAAAGAAACGGGATATCTTTCATAGTCTTCAACATATGTTTTAATTTAAGATATAAAGATGTTATTTCTTAACAGTATTCTTTCAATTTTGTGTGTAACAATTGGACGGAAAAAGAGCAAACAAACGTTTATTGTTGTCTTCTGTTTCAAGGTTACGAGTTCATCGTCGCAGTTAATTTACGCGAAACTTAGAAGGTAATTTTTATGTTTTAGCAGATAATTAAATACGTACGGTGTATTAAATAATTAGGTATTAATTATTTGTGAATTCTTTAATGAAGACTTTAATTAAAGTAATTAGCACATGTAATGATACAGTACCAAGCAAAACTAACCGTATTAAATACCAACATAGTCCAATAAACTCTTGTGGTGTCCATAACGGAAAACACTTTGCAATGTACTAATTTTTTTTTGTGTACATGACTTTTAATTATATTAATTGTAAATAATAAAATTGTTTTTATCTTGTGTACAAATAAGAACAAAATTCCTGGGTTCTGGCACGTATACAGGGTGTAGAATTATTGAAATGTAGCGTATAGGGTTTTCAATGCTAGTATTTTTATATTGTTGTAAATTTTTTACTGTTCACTTCACTCAAGAGTGTAAATACAAAAGCTGTTCAAAATTTGAAAATGCATGCAATAGAGCCAATTTGGTTACCTAAATATTAATATTTCAAGATGTATCTAACAAACTATAATTAATATTTATTAGGAAAATTGTAAAACGGCCATGGAAAATAAAACTGGAAGAAATGGAAAGAATTGGAGTCTCAAATTCGTCATTATATCATTACAATCTTTTGCCAAAATTCTACAGAAAACAATACAACACTCTAACAAATAAATCTAAAACTTTGTTTTGAAATGTCAAATATTTTTCGATTTTGTTTAATTTGCCATGGCCGTATTACAATTATTTAAATAAATATTAATTTATTTGAAATCGGCACTAAAGTGCTCAAAAATCGTCATTAAAAGCTCAGAAATCGTCACTAAAGTAACTCATTATACGACGATTTTAAGCAACTCAGTGTTGGCAACCGTTAAATAATTATTGTACAAGTAGGATAATTTTGGCAGATATATACACGTACTATAGTAAATTTGGACGTAACATGAAACAAAATTTGCAAGAAGAATTAACTAATTAATTCCGATGACGAAATTGAGGACAAAACACATAATTTTAAGTGTTATTTACGATAATTTCACTGTTCGAGGTTGGCAACTGTGACTGTCAGTTTCAATTGACAACCCACAGATGTATAAACTTAACCTATATTTTTTTCGAATTTTAGATTTCAAATAAAACTTAATGTGTACCTCGGCACTGAAGTTCCTTTTTATCACTCACATGGTTTATTTTCCTCGGTCCTACGGGCCTCGGCAACTAAATTCCATATTCGTGATTAAAATTAAAAAACCTTGCATTCCTTGTACAGGATGGAAACACAAAGTTTCATTTTTTTTATATAATGTGACACATGTCATTGTGATTGTGAAGCTGTTTTCTTAGTGAAATATATGTAAATATGTAAAATATACGAAATAAAATTGAATTCCTTAAATATAAATAGAAAATAAACAAATAAGAAGGTATGTTTCTAGTATATCATCAAATACTATTTTGTACCGTTGAAGAGTAGTATTGGGCAAGAGGTTACGTGCTTAACACATCAGATTTTTTGTTATCCAGTTTCGGCCAAAAGTATTAAGGAAAATAACATTATTTATCCGTACGTTATGAATCACTTTATATGTAGTATCAAAATATGAATACCATATTATAATATGCTTCAGGAAATAGTATATTGTACAACGAGCATGGAATGGTACTCATTTCCTCCGAGTGTGAAAGTTTGTAGCATGAGCCGAAGACGAATGCTGCAAATCATACGAGTATGAAATGGACATTCCATGCAAGTTGTACACTATACTTTTTCTACGACCACGATATTATTTCCAATTTAATTTAATTTTAATAATAAATTTGTCCCGCTTTCATCATTCCAATATTTGACAATTCTAAATAAGTGTCCTAGCAATGGCACCTGTACTTAAATGAACTGATCTGTATTGAAATACTCTCAAAACAAATTCATTTCGCACGATGCTTGCAATGTACATACCTCATATCCCTAGCAACAACAAACATACAATGAGCAGATTTCTGTGGCCGTAGAAAAAATAAATAAATTTATTAATTTCTAGGTGTGACAGATCTCGGTAGTATAATATATTTTTGCAAGTATCTCATAATCCACAATCGAACACATTAAGTTCCAACATAATTAAAATTCAACCAGCGCTCTACAGCTCCATCATCCATCCCCATCCTCCTCAAGCCGTCCCTGTTCCTCACCGGAGTATAAAGAGGGCAGTTCCTCACGGCATCCGGCTGTTACAGCCTAACACACGGTCAGCGACGGTCAAAGCCCGTGGTATAAACGTTATACGGTCTGCAGGTGACACAGTGTTCTGTGCGCAGTGCTTCGCTCAGTGTATCTTCAGCAGTGCAAGACACCAGAAGTTGAGGACATAACGGAATTCTCTGTATGTTCAACAAGTTATTGTGGGTGCTTGGTGCAGGACGAGCCTTATTTTATTTATCAGAAACTGTACAAACAATTTCATTTTATTTGTAATTCGCTCGTATATATTTTGGACACGGTTCCTGCAAGTAGGGTGATATATTTTTTGATACTGTTATTATATTTTATCGCTTAGGTACCTGGTTAATATTGCTGGTATCACGACTATTTACAAACTGGAATAACATTTTTAATAAATTGGAAAAACTTTCAGAACTCACAGTTAAATGCATTTCGAATTATTATACATAATTTTTCGTCAGGGAAGCAAGTAATGTTTTATTATTTTATTTTTATAAAACAAATTATTATTTGTTATCAACACCTCTTTTGCCTTACCATGCTATATATTCTATCACAAGATGACGTCACGATTTTGCAACCGCGAAACTTCATAAAAGAAATTATGAATGAAAAGTTAAAAAATTATAAGAAATATTGAATAATATGTGAATAAATGATCTAAATTTTTAAAATTTGTAAAAAAACAGAACCTTTTTTTTAACTATATGGCCCCATTAATGTCCAGACTTTTGTTCTTTAAATATTGATTTCATATACCTGTATGTTGGTAACTTGTAAGTATACTTAAGTATAATAGTTATTTGTTTAACTAGGGACTAAAATACCAGATTTACAGCACAGGCTGCCGAATGCTGCCGAAGCTATAAATCTGTGTTTGGTGCCGAGTTGGACACAATTTTTTGCCGATTTGGAATTAATATGAAGTTAGTGATTATTTTTAATTTATATTTTGAAGGTTATTGCCATGAAATTACGTTGCCATGCGTTTGTTGAACAGTTGCTATGCATTTATTGTCGGTTACTATGCGTTTGTTGAGCGGTTGCTATGTAGGCAGTAAAAGTGACACTTTATAGACTGTTAGCAGTCCGTAAAGTGTCACTTTTAATGTGGCATAGGTTATAAAGTTTGAAAATAAATGACATAGCCTGGCAGAAACATAATCTTAAAGTGAGACATCTTAACGTATGATATATTATACGCTCGGTATTAATGGGTTAATATATTCAGTTCAGAATTTAAAGGGCATGCAATAAGGCCCATTTTTAAAAAAATAAATATTAGTTTTTCATGATTGTATATCGCCAATGGAAAATTAAACAAAACCGAAAAATATTTTTTCTTCTTATGTATAAATATATCCCCAATTTCAATTTTTTCGATGTATTATAATACGTATAATTCGCGACAGTGAATTATGATTTATAATTCACTCTTCTCGACTAATCACAGAGCCAGAAATCCATAAATCACAGCTATTTTAGAGATGTGATGTGGATCACTAAGCAACGGCCGTCTGGCAGTTGACATGTAGTCAGTTGTCATCGTCATTATGTATTTTGAAGTTGACGTTTTTCACCGTGAATTTCGATCATTTTTAAAAGTGATTTCTGAATTTGCACGAGTAAATTATAGTATTATCTAGGCCTAGGGGATAATAGTCATTATTCACTCGGATGCAAACTTTATCTTCGTGAATAATGAATATCATAATCCCGCATATAATAATATACTATTATATTTCAATAGATATAGGTTTATTTTTTATAGTGTTGAAGTATTTTCTGCAGAAATTTCGTAGAAGATTGCAATGAAATAGCGAATTTAAAAGCTCATTTCTTTTTTACTTGCTTATAAATCGTGGTAACGCATCGAACTGTGGATTGCGAGATCCTCAGTTCGAATCCTACAGTGGACAGTTCTCACTTTAAATTTACCCCTGTGGCTAACCTCTAATATATTTGAGGGTTATGATTTGACGGCTGGTAACTGCACTTCATGTGCAAAAATATATCACTCACCGCGATTTGCGTAAGCAAAGTACCACACCCGTAGTAGATAGAAGACGAAATATTTATTTTATTTTATTTGTATGAAGTTTGACTAGTTTCGTGGCGAATATACGTTTGTATACATACCTATGTATTTCACATAACTCAAAAACGGTTAACCGTAGAATATTGAAATTTTGTTTGTGGGATTGTTATAATATCTGGTTGTGTATTTCTTTTTTTGATTGGAATAAGCCGTGTGTATAATTTAATAGGCGTACAAGGAAGTCATATGGTGTCCACCTCAGATATTTAATTTAGTTACTTAGAATAGAGTCTGGAAATAATGTTAATGGTTAAATTTTATCGTGTGGATGTTATTAGATACTTTTACTGGTATCAGGAAGTCTGTTTTTGTATGTGTTAGCAATATTTATTGTTCTAAAAGTGTTTTATAAAATATACTTCGAATAAAAGTTACAGAGAAATATATTATCTACCACTTATATTTGTATTTTGTAATAAAATAATTTTAGAATATTGTACAGCGCTAAACCAACCAAAAACAGAGATCGTGGTACCAGCTTTTCTAGCCCATATTTTCGACAATTTATTTGGCAGATTTTATTGTAATTACTTTCCTCTGTAGTTCCCCATTCACTATCATTTTTGGGGGTTAATATTTGACGGATATGTACGCATAAAACTACATTTCCTCTAAGCAAAATGCCACAAAAAGTATAATTTAATTTGTAACTGTACTATGGGGTACATAGCTCTAGAATGGGGGCGTGACTTAACGGCTGGTAGTAGAAGTTCTCGAGTAACATATATCACATTTTGATCAGCGAAAGCAAAACATTTGCCATCAATTTCAATGTAAAATAGTTATTTTAGTAGCACTTTTTTTATTCCACGATGACATACATTATTGGGGGTTGTGTTTTGACGGCACTGCAATCGTAAATATATAATCGAATCGGCTTTGGTATTGAGCAGAGTACCATACTAAAACATGTATATTTATGAAAAAGACTTTTGAATGAACATAATTTCATCAAAAAGTTTTTTAAATTTACTGAGAGTTCTGAAAGTATTTTCAACTTATGGGGTACTTATTTGTTGTTGATAATAAAACATGTTAAATCATCAACTTTTCAAGCGTAACTAAAAAATATGAAATAAAGTAGTACTAAAGTAAAAATGAAAATTCAGCAAAAAAGTAGCGCAGTGTCAAGTTGATTCACTGTGACCTTAATTCAGACGATTCAAGGCCAACGTTCCAACGCAACATAACAGAATAGTAACAGTTCACTCAATGTACCATTCTTTTGTAACGGGTTCTCAGTCACCAAGCACTCGTTATCCGCCCGACTGCGCGAATTTTTTCTATAACGTGTTTCATTGCAGAAACATGAAGATGCGATGGGAGTTCGTATCCCTGGTGGCCTTGTGGCTCATTGTCGTGTATTCCTACGCCAATCCAATCAAAGTAGACACCTCTGTGGACCAGAAAACAGTTGACGTTGTTGTACCCTCAGTTCCTGTTGCTGTTAAAGACGCGAAAGAAGAAACAGAGGTTTCGGAAGGTCGAGCAGCAAGACAACAGGCCCCTGCTCCTGATGATGACGACGATGATGATGATGATGATGACGACGATGATGACTTAGATGTTGATTTAGATGATGATGATGATGACGATGACGATGATGATGATTCATCCCCAGCTGCTGCGGATGATGACGACGATGATGATTATTTTGGAGGCATTTTTGACGATATTTTAGGAGGTAATTCTTAGTCACTTATTTCTTATATTCTCGATATTATAAAGAAATTTAATTGCCTCTTAAATTTACTTTTAAAGTATTTGATTGTAAATTTAGTATACACAGTAAAAAATTTGATAATGTTGTGGTTGTTAAGTATTTTTTGTTAATATTGCCGAATATATTGTGTTAAATTAACAATTTGAGCAAATATGATAATTTGTTAAATTAAAATTTTGTCAATTCTGAATTTTTAACAAGAAAAATTGTTGTCAATAATAACAAGTACATTTAGTTAACTTATCAATTTGAAATTCTTAAAGAAAGTTGTGTCCTTTGTGACAACTTAATTTGTTCTAATAACTATTATTTATTGTTCTGCTTCAATTTAATTACTTAAATCTTTAGTCAAAAGTACATAAAAATAAATGTTAATAATTACTATATTTACAAATATATTCAGTTTCGAAATACACAAAAAACTTGTTAAATTAACAAAAATTAACGGTGTAGTCTAGGACTAAAAATTTTGTCAAATTTGATTATAAATTTTTTACTGTGTGGAAGTAAATGTAGAGTTATGATTTTGATGTCACAGGCAAGAAAGAGAAAGATGAGGTAAAAGTTGAGATGGAAGAACATCCATGTTTCGACGTTTGAGATGGTATTTTAACAAGGTTATGTTTTTATTTTTGAAGTTTATTATTTAGGAAACTTATTAAATTTAACACTGGCCATATATTCTTTATAGTAATAATGTGAATCACTATTGCACAAACCAAACACACACTTAATTTTTGATATTTAGCATCATTTCAAGAACTGTCATCGTAGTTCAATGAAAACATCAATAGATGGCAGCATGAAAATTTGCTTCTGTATAACCTCCATTGGAGTTTATATTTCTTTATATTGCATTAAATTAAAACGACTTTCGTAAAATATTTATCTGACGAAAAATTACATTTAATATTTTAATAAATATTCTACAATAAATAAAAAAAACATGTGTAGTAACACCTGGGGGATATTGTATGGCTTGCAGACGATGACGATGATGACGACGACGACGAAGACGAAACCCCTGCAGCAGTAGCGCAACCAGTGGTCCAACCCGCAGAACCAGTTCCTGAAGATTTAGGCTCCGAAGACCTGGTGGAGGAAGGAGTGACAGATGGTACGCCTGGAGAAGGTTTCGAGTCAGACCTGGTGGACAAGGACCCGGCAGCGTCAGTCGAGCACCCCATCCAGCACGTCGTGGTGCAGCAACCAATCGTGGTGCAGCCTGTAGCCGCCGAGGAAGACGATGACGATGACGACGATGACGATGACGATGATGACGCCTTGGACGAACTCACCGACGATGACGATGACGACGATGACGATGATGATGACGATGAGACTCCAGCTGCAGTTGCTGCCGACGATGACGATGATGATGACGATGACGATGACGACGACGATGAACTGGACGATCTTACTGACGGCGATGTCATCGAAGCAAGGAAAGCACGTGAGTCAAAACACCAACCACACCATCATCGTAGTAAGAAACACAAAGCTAGGAAACATCGCAAACCATCCGTCAAGGCTAACAAAGTCAGATAGGCTTCTTCGTGGACAGTAATCGCCAACGGACAGATGCACTATTTTCATTAAACTCATTCTCAGTTACGGTCGTAGACATATAGGTTATGTGACAGTTCAACAACAATTCGGTAACGTTTTCTATTGCAAATTTTTGTTGTCATTTAGACTGCAACAGTTAGTAAAACACCCTCAAATTGTATGGATTTTAGGTTAAACCGAAGTGAAGTTAGCTGCATGTCCTAGTTTCTTTAGCCGGTCATAGTACAGAAAAACAAGATTTATTTTAGTTTTGAGGTTGAATAAACACGAATTTGTTCAGCAGCATTTTCAGAATGCTGTTTTAATTGCACCACCACAAACTGTCATATCTACCAAACATCAGTAGCGAACCGTAGCTAACTTCACTTCTGGTCGTGAACTACGGTTATACCGAATTTTACAGTATAAAGCTATTCATCTTTTTGATTACTTTTTGACATTTCTTAAAGCCAATGAAAAATATCAATGTTTGTTACGTCTCTGCGTTTTTACTAATCATGTTATTTTAATAGTGAGAAGCTTTAGACATTATTCCTGTTAGTTTTTCTTTTGACAAATGTCAAATAGTTAGGTTAGGTTTGCAAGATGCGTTACTAAAACGTGCATTATACGATGAAGTATTTCTTTTCAAGTAACATAAAAGAAAGAGTTTATAAGTACATTTACACGATCAAGTTTTAAGTGTTTTAAAATAGCCAAGTAGAGTACCAACATAAATTGTATTCATTCAAATCTATTCAAATTACGATTACGGTAAGTCGATTTCACTAAGATGAATAATTGAATATATCCACTTAAAATTTCAATTTCTCATCTACTCCATTGTGTCATTTTAAGTTTTATGTGAATCGAACACTTTTGTACACACCAAAAACATAACCATAAATGACATTTGACAGCTACTTCGTCTTAAATATTTACTAAGTTGGTATTACGGCAAATTTAAACTCACTTGAAAATAAAAATGTCATTGTGTAATGCGCACAGTAGAACCTATGAAATGTGTCAATGTTTATTACGTGTCCGCGTTTTAACTAATCTTGTCATTATTATAGTTAGAAGCTTTTGACAAATGCCAGATAGTTATGTTAGGTTAGCATGACAAGTTTCCGAAAAATATGTTAAATTATTTTGAATTTGTTCTCAATCTTTTGTTACAGTATTACTGATAACAGTATAAACAGAAAGTGTTTTGAATTTGAACCAAACTAAATAAAATATAGTTAGTGTCTTAACCTATATGTCTGAGACTGTGCGTGGTGATTTCTTGGAAGGATTCTGCTGGTAAGCTTGAACCTTTTTCTAACTTTTTGTGATGATGTGTGTCTTTCCTTTGGCGAGTACTTGCAAGGGAAATGTGCGTGTCGAGTGCGCAAGTGGATGAACGTAGTTATTCAGTGTTTGTGTCTATTATTTATTATTAATTTATTTGAAGCTACATCGTAGAATTATTTATTTATTTATCAAGCAGGAGCTTAGGTATATGTCACGCATACGCGTGTTGTATGACCAGTGGTACAAAATACACAAGAATTTCTTAAAACTGCTAAATTGTGTTTTGTTATTTATTCAAATCTGTAAATATGGGCGTGACCTCCATACACTAAATTCTACTAATTCTATACGGAAGCCGAACATTAACGGGAAACCACTCAGATAACACTTTGTTTTCATTGAAGAAGAACTTATCTTTGAATATATTTAATAGTAACATCTGTTGTTCCATTATCTCAATTTCTAATGAGTAGAAAGTTTTACCGTTGCTTTTCGCCGGATAAAAAACTTGACATTATTTTTAACAAATACAAAAACTAAAAATACTTTTGAATTAAGTACAAATATTATTGGTCAACCTAGTGATGTACTACTGCACCTTCGATTTCGATGATTCCTTTTGATTTGTATCCTATTTTTTAATCGACCAAAATTTGGAGGAGGTTGTCAAGTCGATGCGTATATTTTTTTAAGTATGACCACGCATAACTTTTTACAGAGTAGTCCGATTTTGATGATTCTTTTTTTATTGGAAAGTGTATACTTTAAAGTTGGTCTTATTTAAATTTGAAACAAAAATTCCACCCGAAAGGGTAGGAAAATAGGGGATGATTAATTGTTCGCCAACTGAATATTTACCTGGCGATTGTACCACGCATAACTTTGTACTGGGTTACCCGATTTCAATGATTCATTTTTTATTGAATAGGGTATACCTCAATAGTTTCATTTGAGTTAGAAAAAAATTAAAAAATATACACTTTTAAGAATAAATTAAACCAATGAGAAAGGAAACTGAAAAGCGAAAAATAAAATAAACCTTTTTTGTCTTTATAACTAAGCTCCTAAACTAATGTAAGTAACTAATTTTGAGTCAGCGCCAAACAAACAATCGACGAACCCTGACTCAAAATTATTTACTTAGGTATCTTAGTTATTAAGACTGAAAAGGTTTATTTGTCGTCCTTGAAAACACAGTTTAATGGGTCACTTTATTGGTTCAACGTGGAACTTGTATTCAGAAAAGTTTCATTACAAATGTGTACTATGATTTGAGTATGTCGAGCGTGAGTTGTGTAGGCTCAGGGTTTGTTTATGAAAAGTGACAAGTGAGCTTAATTACAGGTACATAACTTGTATGTCGTTGTTTTAGTATCGCTGAAAAAACATTCACAATGGGGTCTTTCACCATTTAAAAAAATTTTTTTTATGAAACTTTATCTAAATTGAAGACTATCTAAACTTTTAAAAAGTCTTAATTATTATTCATTAAGCCACAATGATTTTTTTTAAATGTTGTGACGTCATTGTAGAGGTGTTGCTGGATCTCAAACAGTACAGATTGTAAATAATTATAGTCATATATTTTTTTACTTATTTTATTATTATTATTACAATAAAATAGAACATTTATGTAACAAAAATTATTTAAATCTCTACTGTTTGAGATCCACCAACACCTCTATAATGACGTCACAACATTTTTAAAAAGTCATTGTGACTTAATGAATAACAATTAAGACTTTTTAAAAGTGTAGATAGTCTTCAATTTAGATAAAGTTTCATAAAAAAAATGGTGAAAGACCCCATTATGTACAAGTTATGTTTATGTGGAATTTATCTGCAGTTAGCTCGCTTCGAACTTTTCACAAACACACCCTAAACCTACACAATTCACGTTAGGCAAACTCGAATCATAGTATTCATTTTTAATGGATCTGAAAATAAACTCGCTTTCTTGTTCCACGTTACACGAATAAAGCGACCCACAAAACTAAGTTTTCAAGGTCATCCAAATCTGATCGTCACTTAGTATATTTCCCTTTAGTTTTACGCAAAATGTTATAAACTCACTAAGTTTCATCCAAACCGGAGGTAAAGTAGATCATCCTAAGGTTGACTCAAATATATAAAACAACACTTCGTCTTTTTAATTAATTGAAATATCTAAACGATTACTTTCCCAATATATTTACCCAAGTTAATGTTTGGTATCTTAAAAATATATCAGCCGTTAGTCGTCTAAAAACAATAATAAATTTAGGTAAGAAACAACTAAATTCCAATTGGCTCAAGATGGTATATCAACTTCAGCATGACGAAATGTATCTAATACGTGACATGTATCTATGTATCCCATTGTAACTAACATCCAAAGAACTAACCAAGTTAACATCGGCAGGTGGTTTGACCTTGGCTTGACCTTGACCCGACTAATCACCAGGACGGGCCTCGGTGGCTGTGCATGGCATGGTGTTTAATTATTGTTTGCTGATGGTCTCGCTGGCCGAAGGGGCTTTGTCCGTAATAACCAGTTTTTTTACAGGTTTTAGCAATGTATGTGGAGTAAGTCAGGATGTGCTACAAGTATGGTAATCGTTTTCTTATTATTATTTAAGATATTTTTAGTTCTTGACAGCTTGAGACGAAATACCGGATTGTTGCAGTAGTTATACAAACATGCCCAAATTCATATGGGTTATCCTGTTTCAAATTTCTCGTTTTAATGTTTTACAAAAGTTGAAAGATACGTATCTCATATTTACTAAATTGTACAATTAATTTATAATATTTTTACGTACATTTAACATTAAATAAAACAGTACAGCTAAGTTGCAAACTTCATATACATGTTACTAAATTATAATTTTGACGTTTAATGTTTGAAAAATTGAAAAATTTTCAATCAAAGCTGAAAATTAGGATTTTCAAACAGTTTCTGAAACATGAAATATACTTTTTATTTATTTGATATATCCCCATTATTTCAATTTTTTCGATGAAATATAGTACCCATAATTCACAACAGTGAATTTCGATTCATAATGCACACTTCTCGACCAATCACAGTGCCAGAAATCCATAATTCACGGTTATTTCAAAGCCATGATGTGGATCACCAAGCAACGGCCGTCTGACAGTTGACATGTAGTCAGTTGTCATTGTGTATTTACAGGAGTAGAAAAAGTATAGAATTATATTCGGAATTATGGTCATTATTCACTCACCTACGCAAACTTCATCTCCGTGATTAATGAATGTCATAATCCCTCATATAATAATATACTATTATGTTCAACTGTATTATAATCAGTTGTTTATGATATTGTGAGGAGAAAATAAAGGGGAATAAACTTTAGGAGTTGTCAAATTTTATAAATAAGGTCGACCGGTTTCGGTGTTTTAAAACATCATCATTAGGACCGGTAAAAAACAAAAGATGTAGACTAAATACTACAAAAACTTATAACTAGATTTAGATTGGACAACATCTCAAATAGATCAAACATAAGCACCTTTTCAAATCGAAGGTTACAAGTCGTCTGATGATAGAGTTTTAAAACACTGAAACCGGTTGACTTTATTTATAAAATTTAGTCAATTTGATGTGAAGAAAAGAACTACTCCTGGAGTTTATTTCCATTTTGTCTCCTTTCGATTTTGAATCTTCATTAGGGTCAATTAAATTCTGCAATGTTTATAATATCGTTAATGGCTCTTTATGGACTAGTCCGATAAAGTAATAGTAATAAACAACTTGGTAATCAAACAACAGAAAAAAGCATACTTTGAAATTCAGGCCTATTCTCTAAGTAGTTGCTATAGTTTCGAAATTTAATTCCAAGGATTAAACTGACAAGTAAACAAGTTTCCACAGCAACAAGTAAAATATTTATTAAAATTAATTTATATAAATTACATTTATTATTAATTGTTTTATACAGTTGATAACTATATATTTAAACGTTTTTGATAAAATTAATTATTTTGATCATTAAATAGTTATTTACTTTACAAGTGGGCAAAGTAAGGAATTACCCACGAGAGAAATTTTAGCACACGAAGCCGAAGGCTGAGTGTGATAATTTTATCGAGTGGGTAATTCCACTTTGCTCACGTGTGAAGTATAACGTTTTATCCAACACCTCTTAATAAATTCAAAATTTACTACAGTAATATTATTTGACAGTGACATATGCTTTAAATTTTTAAATTAAAATGTCAATCGAAGTAGTTACCAAGGAGTTGTATGTTATTATTATTGTTATAAATACAAAAATACTCACTCGTGACTTTTCTCAAAATTATAAAATTGCTGAAAGCTTCGAATTGTTTTTATATATTTTTCTAGATTTTATCGGCAGTATTTCCACTGTGGCTTCTTTAAATTATCCATAATGGAACGTCACTCAAAATAAACATAATTTTTCACTTTGTTTATGGTATCTAGGGAACCTACAAAATTTAAATAGTGCTATCGTTGTTATCAAAACCATCCATTTTAACATCCGAATATGTATTTTAAATCTTTTAAAATTAATCATTATTTATAATATATTGCTGAAACCAGGGTTGGAACTGCAAAAATAGTGTATATACCACAGGACTGAAGTGCCTTTAATGATTATTTGCCTCGGGATTAAATCATGTACTTTAGCCTCTTGGTATACGAGCCCAGAATCATATTATTTGGCCCAGTTAAAGTCATAAAAATTTGCTTAATTCGCCTTATTTATATCTTAAATTCTATAATTTTTACATTCCGCACATACATATATGTTATAGAGGCATTGTTTATGCTACGAATTAATTATATTTTGGGAACAAATCATCAACAGTAAGTTGTTGATTATTTGAAGGCCTATCAGGGTTTTTGGGCTTATCTTAATAAATAAATGAGATAGAGAAAATTTCATTGAAATCAAACAGATGTAGAATAATATTACTTATAATTTTTATTTGAAACAATTTTCTGTATTTTGTAGTCATCAGATTTAAAAACAGTGTTTGTGTTATCAGTCAATACCTTTGGGACAAATTGTAAATTTGATATTATTTCAGTTGTTATTATTGCTTAAAATATTCTTTTCCTATTTCACGTACACAAAGTCAATTTTGTGACACTGTTTTTCTCAAAAACAATGCTACAAAATTGAATTTTGTGCAACTGTTTTTGGGGAATTTATTATTTGTAAAATTAACTGTCTGTCAAACTTGGGGCTGTCATTTCTCACGTAAAATCGTTAAATCGGAGCCCCTGCGTCGGGGTTGCAGCCTGGGACCCAATAGGCCCCGCGGGCTAAGCCCCTTGGTGGCCAGTGGTATATTAACCATGCCGTACAATTTTATTTTATTTTTATTTTTATTGAATTTATGAACGTGAAATAGGAAAAGTAGTATGAACAACTCGTGTTACAATGCCTAATTGTAATACTCGTATTTTGCGTAACTCGCCTGCGGCTCGTTTACGCAAACTATACTCGTATTACAAAGAAGGTCATTGTAACACTAGTTGTTCAATATACTATTAAAATAACAGAATTTATGATATAAATAAATTTTGTACAATACATTTTCTCTTTGTTCGATCAGAACTATTTTTTTAAAGCTATTCTAAAAGTATTTAATGGGCCAAATAATATGATTTTCGGCTCGTATAAACTACTATTAACTAATTAAGTTTTGATGCAATTTTGTTAGCAAGTTGCTACGATAACAACTTCGTTAGAGAATTAGGCCTATTATTAAGTTTTTCTTGGTAACGTCATGTGTCAAATATAATTGTCAATCTAAAGAAAACAAATACTTAAGTAGGCTGTTGAGGAATTGTTTTCATAACTGTTTTGTAAAGTTAAATACTTCATGTATGTTATAATAACTGTTATCTTCTATGCTTGGTACAACAGATAGCCTTCCGTTTTCCGTTACTGTCTAAACTAAATTTTTAAGCTGTTTACTGTCATCCATTGTCATGAATCTTATAATTACAAAATTTGCTACTCTTTTCTGAGGAACAAAGAAACAAACATTTAACAATTCCCAAATCTGTAATGATACCACACGAAACAATCTCAGAATTTAGAAACTCACATCCGGGCGTTTTTCACGGTCACGTCTCCGTGGGGTCAGCAGGAAGTGGGTCACCGGGTGACCTCATTCTCTGCATTCCACACACGTCCTTCGCCTCTGACTCCTCCGTCGCGCCTCTCGCGGGCCACTGACCTGTTCGTTGTCGCAGTGCACACCACGGATGTGTTACAGTACCCAGGTCTTGGTACCGTTATGGCACCGGTATCAAGTGATCAAGTGTGCGTTGACATTGAGAGACGGAGGCGTGGAATGCTTTCTTCAATTATTTTTGGGCCAAATGCTCGTAATTTATTTATTTATATTCGACTGTATTATAGTCATTTGTTTATGGTATTGTTTAGCGGTTATAAAGTGGGTAATTATTGACTTTTTTTTACCAAAAAGACGTTGCTTGACTAATTAATATACAGGGTGAGTCATCGAAATGCCCGTCTTCGATATCTCCCTTGTCGTTAGAAATACGGCATATATTTATTAACAAAATTTATTAGACTACTAAAGGAGCATAACGTAAAATTATTTTCACATATACAGGGTGTAACGTAACGGCTAGACGAGAATTGTTTGTCTTTTTTTAAATGGAACACCCTATATATTTTTATATATTTTGAATTATATTTTATTCACCTATACGGACATATGAATTTTGTTTTAGTTTTCCGCGGCGTTGTCAAGTTTTTCCGTTTTTTCTCTAAAAAAAGGCCGAATACACGCATTGCTTTGTGAAGGCGTACTGAAGTTATTTTAATAGTAAAATTTAAGAATTTTTTTTTTCTGCGCAACTGTAACTATACTCTATGTTTTGACATACTTTCTTTTAAATGTAATTATACAGGGTGTTCAATAAAGCGAATCAAACTTACTCCACTTCAAATGATTATAACTCGCCATTTTCAAATGGAACACCCTATATTTAATTATTCTGTTGTGTGCCATTTTGTATTACCTTCATTTGTTATTAAGGGTATCCTATGTCTAATACCAATAATTTCGGAGATTTTTGCCATTTTTCACTAAATTAATTTATTGAATTAAAATAAATCTAGTATACCATGGATATGGTTTTTTTTTTAAATTTATTGTTTTGTTTTAATTTACAAAATACTTCCAATATAACCGCAATTCTTACGGAAACATATTTGCAGACGGTTTATAAATGAGTAATTTACTCTTCGCTTGCGTCGACAATTCCAAATCAGTTACGGATTTGTATCATACTTTTTTGATAATAATACGAGTATTGACGGACAAAATAATTGTTAATTTTTACAAACTGATTCTCTAAACGATTTAGAAAATTTACCTCTCAATATTATCCGGAGATTGTGGTTTCAACACGATGGTGCACCAGCTCACAACAGTCTTCAGGTTAGGCATTATTTAAATGAAGAATTTCTTAAAAGATGGATTAGACAAGGTGGTCCAAGTAATTGGCCCGCAAGATTTTCGGATCTTGCAAACTTACATTATTTCTTGTTTATCGGTTTATCAGACAGCACCAACTACACGAGAAGATTGTATGATGGAGCGAATTCGTAACTCTTTTGAAACTGTCAACGCAAATATACTGCGAAGAGTAAATTACTCATTTAAAAACTGTCTGCAAATATGTTTGCATAAGAATGGCAATTATATTGGAAATAATTTCCATGGTATACTAGATTTATTTTAATTCAATAAATTAATTTAGTGAAAAATGGCAAAAATCTCCGAAATTATTGGTATTAGACATAGGATACCCTTAATAACAAATGAAGGTAATACAAAATGGCACACAACAGAATAATTAAATATAGGGTGTTCCATTTGAAAATGGCGAGTTATAATCATTTGAAGTGGAGTAAGTTTGATTCGCTTTATTGAACACCCTGTATAATTAC
This sequence comes from Poecilus cupreus, assembly GCA_963942605.1. NCBI lineage: Eukaryota > Metazoa > Arthropoda > Insecta > Coleoptera > Carabidae > Poecilus > Poecilus cupreus. The sequence continues at coordinate 10,794,830 of OZ012722.1, forward strand.
ATTTAAAAGAAAGTATGTCAAAACATAGAGTATAGTTACAGTTGCGCAGAAAAAAAAAATTCTTAAATTTTACTATTAAAATAACTTCAGTACGCCTTCACAAAGCAATGCGTGTATTCGGCCTTTTTTAGAGAAAAAACGGAAAAACTTGACAACGCCGCGGAAAACTAAAACAAAATTCATATGTCCGTATAGGTGAATAAAATATAATTCAAAATATATAAAAATATATAGGGTGTTCCATTTAAAAAAAGACAAACAATTCTCGTCTAGCCGTTACGTTACACCCTGTATATGTGAAAATAATTTTACGTTATGCTCCTTTAGTAGTCTAATAAATTTTGTTAATAAATATATGCCGTATTTCTAACGACAAGGGAGATATCGAAGACGGGCATTTCGATGACTCACCCTGTATAATATTTATTAACAGTCGTAGAATATGGGGATAAAATAACAATCATAGGTAACTATTGAATTCATTTATTACAAATTTGACCAATCAGAATGTCTCATTTTCCATTGTTGTGCATTTTAGATAAGTGATTAAACAGCACCATGCTGTTTATTCGCGATTAAATTGAAGCTAGCTTTTATATGCAAATTTTGAACATTTTTAAGATATATTTAGCCGGATAATTAGTTGCAGAAGCAAAATACTTACATGTTTTAGTACCTTTACTGGTAATATATGTCTTTAAACATGCTGAATTATTCAATTCCATCTATTTTTAATTACAAATTTTTTACATTTATTTGACAAGTAAAAAGAAAAACAATCAATTTGCTATAGTTACACTATAACAACATAAATTTATGGTGCTTTTTGTTTATTTGTGTACCGATTTATTTATGTGAAAATGTGTCAAAATCAACGTTTTAGTACAATTTCTTCGGCAAGTATTAAAGTTTATACCATGAATTCTTGAAATAATTTTGACATATACCCCTCGTGCTAAAGAATTGAATCGATTAAATTTGATGTCAAGCTTATGTACAAATTTTTGCTTTTGAAAAAGTATTATCGTACATAATAATTTAAGATAAAATCCATCGATCTGCGGTCTCGAGATTTTTAAAAATTATTATGTACTCAAACACTTTTTAAGCAAATTTTTTTGCATAAGCTAGACATGTCAAATTTAATCGATTAAATTCTTAGCATATTTCCCTCGAAAAATTTCAACCAATCACGTTACAGTATTTTATGTAGTTCGACCAAAGGCATATCTTAAATTTTTTAATAAATTTCTTCAAAACAATTACTTTCAAAACGCTGATGACTCATTTTTAACGTAATTTGACAAATGACATTTATCAAAGTCTGACGTTTATGTGACAGATTAAAATAAATATACGTTCAATTATTTAAAATAATGCTTAAAAACTTTCTCGAGAATTATTCGTCTAATATATTTATTATTTTAGACATCCTTCCCACACTTTCAAACTTTTCCGTACGTTATGAATCATTCTGTATAATTATAACATACCAAGGGACTAGTATATTGTCGGAATTTTTTTCCAACCAATCACAGATAGTTGGACAATGTTGTCCTTGACTAGAGTCTCAAAATGACAAAAAAATCATGTATATTATAACTAGACCCAAAAACGTCGTACTAGATATAATAGAAGTTTAAAAATATTATTAATTATTAAGATATTTGAGTTTTGAAGATAGCAATTCTGTCGTCATAGTATTATGTTTCTCTGTTTAAGTTTCTCTCTCATACATCTATTTTAATCAAAGGTTGGCAAAATGTATCAGTAGTAACCAAACATTTGACTAAAATGTCTTACAGTTTTTTTTTTTGTTTCTTCCTGGAATAAATGGTATTCATATATATTTTATTTATTTACCACGAAAAGTTTAATTCCATTTCAATAATTTTCTAAACAATAAAATAGAATATTTATGTGACTACAATTATTTACAATCCCTACTGTTGGAGATCCAAAACACAGTCTGACGTCACAACATTTAAAAAAAAATGAAGACTTTTAATACTGCAGATAGTCTTTAATTTTGATAAAGTTTCATAAAAAATTCTTTAAAAAGTAGTGGCTATATACGTTCGAATATTTGATTAGATCTATTCATCGTGTAAATCTGTGAGAATAATTACTGTAAGAAATAATTAACCGTGCTTTAAACGCATATAATTGCTGCTAATTAACAACAGTATATTTTGTGCTTCGTGCATGTATTTAATGCATTTTGCCGTTTGAACGATGCATGCATCTTGCTTGATAAACTGCGCATATTAATTATCAAGTTAATTACATATACTACGAACGAGTACATTACTATTTTGTTCCCCAATCTTGCTTTTAATTATTACAAATTGAGATTGAAATATTTGTTGAGTGTTTGTCATAGATGTTCAGTATTAGTAATAAGTGTTCAACATAGTTAAATAACCTCGAAAAATGGGCACAACAAAACAAAATTAGAAGACTCTGACCTTATATCCATTCTAGTTCTGGTTCCTTTCAGATTCAGCTATAAACTCACTAATATTTCCATCACTTTGTTCACTGCTGTCTTAAGTTTATTGCAAAAAATATAAACAAAACACTACACAGTACACTTGTCTCACTGCAAGTTTATTACAAACTAAACAAACGACTATCAAAGCTCAAAAATATAAGTTGAAACAAGATCAATTCCATTCAAAGCCTGCTATAACCAACGTACAAAATAAAAATATATTTTATCCAACACCTCCCAATAAATGCTCTAAAACTATGGCGATTTTAAACAAGCAAAGTAACAGATTATCCACTAGTGGGTATAATTTTGAGGAAAGCCACTAGTGAGTATTTTTTTATTTATAACAATAATAATAATACACTACACCTTGGTAACTATTCGATTGACATTTCAATTCTAAAATTTAAAATATATGTCACTGTCAAATAATATTTCTTTAATAAATTTTTCAATTATTAAGAGGTGTTGGATAAAACGTTATACTTCACACGTGGGCAAAGTGAAATTACCCACTCGATAAAATTATCTCACTCAGCCTTCGGCTTCGTGAGCTAAAGTTTCTCTCGTGGGTAATTCCTTACTTTGCCCACTTGTAAAGTAAATAACTATTATATTGTATTTATTGTAAAGCAAATGTACGATGAATAATATCTCATTTTAAAGTTTTAATTTTATCTAGGGCTTAAGCAACCCTACAAAATTAATTTGATAAATTAATTGAGGATTTAATACTGAACATTTATTAATAGTACTGGACATAATATTTAAACACTGACCTTTAAATTAAATATTATTACTAGAATTTGAATGTTTATAGTGCAGTCTGTTTTTATTTCTAGTGAATTAATAAAATCAAACTCCAAAGTCATTTAAGATGGATGACGTCATTAATGTATTACCAGGGATTCTATTTATACCGGATGTAGAATTGAAATGTGGCGTATAGGGATTTCAATGCTATTTTTTATATTGCTGTATCTTTTTATCTATTCACTTTACAGCAAAAGTGTAAATACAAAAGTTGTCCAGGATTTAAAAATGCATGCAATAAGGCCTATTTGGATACCTATATATTAGTATTTCATGATGCATCAATGAAATTAAAATTAATATTTATTAGATAAACTGTAATACGGCTATGGAAATTTAAACAAAAACGAAAAATATTTGTCATTTCATAAAACAGATTTAGATTTATTTATAGTGTTGTATTATTTTCTACAGAAATTTCATAAAATATTGTTTCTTTGCATATCTTTCTGTTAAATAAATTAATCTATGGGACCGGCGTTTCCATTTATGAATTAACTTGTCGAACAAATACGAAATTACGCATAAAAAAATAACAGCTAGAAAAATTACTATTATTTGAGCTATGATTTCGATGCGACATTTTTCATCTCTACAGCAACTAATTTATAAGGTATTTTATTTGTAGATGAAGATCAGCCCTTAAACTTCTTTAAAAATGTCAAATATTTTTCGGTTTTGTTTCATTGTCTTGGGGTAAATAGCTCCTTGGTAACGAATCGACCTATGAATCATAAGGTCCTCGGTTCGATCCTCACAGCCAATAAATTTTCGTAAAACAATTCCAAAAATTTTCATCACATAAAATTACCCTTGTGGCTCCTCCACCACTAGTATACTTGGAGGCCGTGATTTGATGGCTGGTAACCGCACTTTACGGGCAAAATATATCATGATACCGAGATCTGCATTGAGTAGAGTACCACGCCTAGAAATGGGTAAATGGCATGATGGTATATTTATTTATATATTATTTATTTTCATTTTCCATGGCTGTTATATATCATATGAGTATTTAGGTAATCAAATAGGCTTTATTGTATGCATTTGAAAATTCTGTACAACTTTTGTATTTACACTTTTTGTAAAACGAATAGGTTAAAAGACACAGCAATATAAGTAATAGATATTTATGATATAAGTAGGATAAGAGCATTATTAAGATACGCATGTGAAATTTGCACGAGGCGATATACATAAGTATATTAATAATGCATTATCACACGTGTATTGTACAATATATTATCTACGCCCGCCCAAAGTTAAAAAATTTAAATTATTTGACTTTATTTTTTTGACAAGTAGAAAATTGATCCAAGTAGCTGCTGTAAAATGATTTTAATTCATGACGACCACTATTTAACATCAAACAATTATGTAATTGTTTTTCATAAATTTTTGAAGCATTTCGTGAAAATAAGTGATTTAGAAAGTATTTGGTCGGATATAGAAGAAGAAGCTTAAAAAATTATTAATTAATTAAATATAAATAAATTTAAAGAATTGTAAAGATTGTATTATCAGCATTTATAATAAATATTACGTTAATGAAAACGAGTGCAGTAATGAAGCTCTTAACTCACACAAAATGAGTGGGATAAGTGGCATTATACTCACGGGTGTAGATAAAATAGTATTAAAATATCTATACTCTATATTTCAATTCTACACTTATATACTGTACCATACTTTTCCAGATAAAAAGCAACATAGGTTGTTAATATTAAATGAACTTATCATATATAATATCTCAGGTGCATGTCAAATTATAGACAATTACATGCACGAGGGATATTCGAAGAACTATTTCCCGATTAATATTTAGCCAAACACTGTTTCTCTTATAAAAAATAAAGCAAAATTTAAAAACTTCATTTGACAGCAAGTCAGAATCACATTGGTAATTTGCACTAGTGCGAATTATAGATAATTTACATTAGTGCAAAATTATCGTGTAATTCTACGTTGATTGGACGACATTCAGAAATGTCAGCATTCTGATTGGCTTAAATTGTATGAGAGAAATAGTCAATATAATTTACTGATTTAAAAATATATAAATATTTCTCAAACTATATCAAGAATTGTACCAAGTAACCATTCGTATAATTTCTTCATTAGTAAACATCTCTAAATTATAATGACAAGTTCATTTAACATAGACATGCTATATTGTATTTGATCTAAAACAGTACGATAATATAGAAACTGTTATTCATAGTAACACATTAATAACAGAAAAGTTAATGATGCATCTTAGTTCACGGTATAAATATTTCGACAAGGAAAACAAGTAGACTGATCCTTTTTAATTCTATTGAGATTAAAAACCAACGTTTATAGATATTTTTTATTTAACAAATATTAATACACTATAAATAAAAACAGACTACAGTTTGTCTTCCCTACTGGACGTCCTAGGAACCTTCAACTGTTTCCAGGTGGCTTATCCCAGGACCAAGCAACATCAGCAGTGTACGTCTCAAAATACAATCGTTTCGTGGACAACATCATCTCTCGAGTTAACCGAATCTTACGCCGATCTTACGACCCTGTCCGCGTCAAGCTGTCAACTAATGGTTCCTCAAAGAAACCCAAAATCAAGAAAAGGAAGAACAGCATTCCCCAATCCCCTAAATCCGAAGCAACCTCTCGAAGAAGCCGCGACATGCAATTACCAGTAGATGAAGAGCGCGCTAACAACAAACAAAACAAAAGGAAATCACAAAAACAAAAGAACAAAAACAGTAAAGCTGCTCCAAAAGCTCGTGCTACCCTCTATGGATTGTCTTCCATCAAAAGAGAAGGCGATGTGAATGTTAATCTTATGTCAGACCATACAACAGTAAGGACCAATTTTGCTGTTGGTCCTCTCACGCTTCGCGTTGAAAAGGAGTTTGGAAAAGGAGCAAGAAGAGAACTTAAAAGTGCTACCGCAACTACAGCTGAAATGCGAGGGAAACTCAGCTTACGAGTGACAAATGACGGTCAGGCAAAACTGCACTCAATTAGGGTTCTTCAACCGAAACAAGTGAGAGTTGACAGTCCGGATGAACATGACAGAACTAGGGAATTTCTCTGGAGACGGTCGTCACACATAGCTCATTTAGTATCGCAAAAGTTAGCGTCTGCTACTAGGTCTATGTTGAAACCATCTTCGAAATCTTCAACTTCGACACCGTAGATTGCTAATGTTCATTTGTATTTATTTAATTTATTAATTATTTATTGTAGATCTTACAGTTTTTTGTTGAGTGTAAAGTAGATGAAGCCATTTATAATTTATTGAAATAAAAACTGCCTCATTTTTAATTGTTGATTCATTTCCAAACATAATTCTTGAATTCTTTGTATTGTTTCGTATATTTTGTTTACCTCTTGGTTACACTAGGTCTTATATAAAATTCTGGTCCAATTTTATTATCTCAAGTGTTTTTAACCGACGAAAAAAGAGGAGGTTCTCAAATCGAGAAGTATACTGGGTGTTTACTTTTTTATAGGACAAAGGAAAAGCAATGTTAAAATTTTCATTAGGTGATAGTTCGTTCCCTATGAATTGTAGAACAAAAGTGTAATTACAAAAAATGTTCAGAAACAAAAACTACACCAAATGATCTTAAATTTATTGATGTAATACATTTATGTCATGAGATAAACGAAAAATCTATAGGAATAGCCTTATCGTGATTTCTCCAGAGGTCCTATCAAATTTGTACTGATTTCTTCCCACGGTCCCGATATTTTGGAAGGTCCATCCATTTGGCCAGGTCGGAGCCCTCTGTTTAGGTTTATTTATTGGGATTGGTATATCATAAGTATATTTTTGCAATACGTGTACTGTAAGTTACCCATTAATAACAAAATTTAAACACGGTAAGTGGAACTTTTATTGCAGAATTGGTTTTCATGGTTACATCATTTACTTACCGTCTACGGTGGATGGTAAGTGAAACTTACCGTTCATGGTGGACGGTAAGTAAATATATATCATTCAAATTTTATTTTTAACCTCAATCTGACAGCTGTTAATTTTGATACCTATTTTTCCTTTTCTTATATTTACGCAGGTATTGCAAAAAATAACTTACTAACTTCGAACTGTAAGTGATTTTTTAGGTCTCGAATGTTTAGGAAATCTCGACCCTACGGGTCTCGACATCCCAAATTACATTCTCGACCTAAAAACTATCACTTACAGTTCACGGTACGTAATATACTATTACAGTCATCTAATAAAATTAACTATGCATTAGAGAAGATAAGATATGTTAACAGTCAGTCAAACCAATTAGGTATTTGAAAGAATAATGCCTTATTAATTTGTTTATTTCATAAATTGAGATATTTTGAATTCTTAATTTAATTTTTCTCTCAGAAAAGGGAAAATGGCTTGATAACATATCGGGTGTAGAATTGAAATGTGGCGTATAGAGACATCAGTGCTATTTTTTTTATATTGCTGTATCTTTTTACTTATTCATTTTACAACAAAAATCTAAATACATAAGTTATCCAGGATTTATAAATGCATGCAATTTGGTTACCTAAATATTAGTATAATACGATATATCAAGAAATTAAAATTTATTCATTTAACAGAAAGAAGGAAATCTCAAATTCGCCACTATATTATTCTAATCAGTAATAATATAACAAGATAGTGAGAATAAATTGAAAATAATTTGACAGATATTTCGAAAACTCGTTGCCTACGGGCTTTCGTGGCTATTGCCAAATGGCGACAAATTTGAGAAAGTTACTGGAGAATTATTTTCTAATTTATCGAACTCTCGAGTTATATTTAATTAGATTATTTTTTGATTTCATCATCAGGCACAGCACTAAATCTATCTTTTTCGCTCATTTTTATTTGCGTTCATGATACCTATTTGACATTTGACATCTGTCAACAAAAAAAAAAAGCTGTAGAGAATATTGCCAGGAATAATCACAAGAGCATTATTCTCAGTATAATAATGACAGGATAGGTTAAAATGCAGACACGTTTCATACAATAAAGCATTTCATTGGTTTAAAGAAACGTCAAAAAATAATCTACGAAATTTTTACAGAAAATAATATAACACTGAAATAAAATAGTTTTGGTTTTGATTTAATTTTCTATGGCCGTATTACAATTTTTCTAATAAATATTAATTTTAATTTGATTGATATATCGTGAAATACTAATGTTAATGTAGCCATGGACCTTATTGCATGCATTTTAAAATTCTGAACAACTTTTGTATTTAAACTTTTGTTGTAAAGTGAATAGGTAAAAAGATACAACAATATAAATAAAATAGCATTGAAATCCCTATACACCACATTTCAATTCTGCACCTAGTATTTATTTTATTGTGTATTTTACGAACATGTATTCGTGTACCCTCGTAGATTTACGAAGTAACCGTCAATTTTATTTATTTGGTTAAAAATATAGGTTTTAACTTAGTAAAATCAGTTTCAGTCAGGTTTCAAGTGGTAATGTTTGTGATTTGTGAGCTGCTCGCGAAAATATTGTTTGCTGTATGGCTTGTATCTACAAAAGGTAGGTGTTTTTACATATATGTATGGTTAATAATTTTGTAAATAACGTATCACTGAATCTGTAATGGAATTTAACAAAGTGCAGAGCTTAAATGGGCTTAATTGTAAAACGAGATACATGTTTTGAGGTTCCTGAATCTTTAATGGCATTTATGTATCCATGCAAATAACTCGTGAAACAATAGTTATTTATGTATCAAGGCAATGAAGGTCAATTTTTATCACGAATATGGAATTTGAAATATAAAATTCAACTGAAAAAAATTACTATATATGTTAAGAATATCATCTCAGAGTTCATGTTGATCGTAATTGAATAATGAAACTTCATGCAAATTTATCGATTACTTCTTGAGTTAGAGTTCCCGCAAGTTGAAAAAAAACTCGTTTCGAGAAAAACGTGTTTAAAATCAAAGTTACTGAAATGAAAAATTCGAAACAGTAATATACAATGCACTGATAAAAATGTTTTCTTTGAACAAGCAGATTCCTCTTAAATGAAGAAAAAATGATTTGAATAGTGCCAATCTGATTTTATTTTCTTTGAAAACTTTTGTAGGTTTATAAATATTCGTGTATGAAAATTAATTTAGTATAGAAGGAACATATCAAAGTATAAAACTGAGACTTATTATGGGGACGAAGTAGTTTTAATTCAAAATGATATTGTTTTAAATAATAGTTATTTATGTATCAAGGTACTGAAGTTCTATTTTTTATCACGATTATGGAATTTAGTTGCCGAGGCCCGTAAGGCCGAGGAAAATAAACCATGTGAGTGATAAAAAGGAACTTCAGTGTCGAGGTACATATTAAGTTTTATTTGAAATCTAAAATTCGAAAAAACTGTAAAAAAATAACAATATAGGTTAAGTTTATAAATCTGTCAGTTGTCAATTGAAACTGACAGTCAGTGTTGCCAACCTCGAGACGTGAAGTTATCGTAAATAATACTCAAAATTATGTTTTGTCCTCAATTTCGTCATCGGAATTAATTAGTTAATTCTTCTTGCAAATTTTGTTTCATGTTACGTCCAAATTTACTATAGCACGTCATATATCTGGCAAAATTATCCTACTTGTACAATAATTATTTAACAGTTACCCACACTGGGTTGCATAAAATTGTCGTATAATGGGTTACTTTAGTGACGATTTCTGAGCTTTTAATGACAATTTTTGAGCACTTTAGTGCCGATTTCAAATAAAAAATGTTATGAACATCTTTCATCTGCCTCCATTCTTGAGAAAAACTAAGCTGTGTTTAATAATGTATTAGAATTAGATTGTTGTATGTTTCCTGAGTTGTTAATAGTTTAGGCTTGTTGTGGGTCGTGTATGAAATAAAAATAAAACAATTTGTAAATTATTTTATAAAATAAATTGCAAAAGATAGGTTAGGTTAGCAACCAGCAGTTGCTATTGGTAAATAAACAATCAGTTTTTTGGATAGTAAAAACAGTTTCTGGTTGTAAAAAAACTAAAAATCCAGGTAAATATGTGCAATAATTACTTACAATCTCTTTTTTATAAATTGTTTTATTTTTATTTACATTTTTATAGTGTCTACGACAAGTAACATAATCAAGAAACGTTCTTGTTCTTGTTGCCTTAATTTCTTTACGAATTTAAAATAGTTATTGACAGTTTTTTGGTCTTGCATCTAACTTACTTTTGAATAATCTCATACTTGCTTATTAAGTAGTACATAATTAATGACTTTTATTTGACATGATCACGATTTATTGAAAAATGAATAACATAAAACAGAATAACATAAACAAATGGGCGAACTTTTACATGACTAGAAATGAACAACATTAAAAACACATTGTACAAAATATATTATATCGTATGTTATGTATATATATTATATACATCAACGGGTGCTACATCCACCCGTTTTGCGGAAGAAGAGTCGGATTTGCCTTTGACTGTACCGCCATTTCTCACAAGAAATATTTTTACAGAATAATATTCGAGAATATTGTTATTGGTGTTCTGAATTTATGTAAGCTTTTTACTGACATTCTTACAACAATATGTTATATATTATACAGCCATTATTGATAATTGTTGAACCAAATTTTAAAGACAAAATGTTCTTGTCTTGTATGACATCTTTACAGATATTAAGTGCCAGTTTCATAAAGCATCATTAACTAACAAGGTGTTTAAAGTTAATTGTACCCAAAATGATAGACATCATTTTTTATACATTTTATATAACTTATAAATTGTAGTTTTAATTTATGCATTTTTAGGTATAACAGGGCGTTAATATTTGAAACAATTATTTATTAGTTTATTGCACATTCTTGAACGTAAAAAAATAATTAAATACTTCAACTGTTTTTGTAATTAACAACTTAATTAGCTCATAATATTTCATGGAATTGGACAATAGCATATTATACAATAAGGGAGAGAAGTGTACGATTTTTTCCCGCGGAGTAAATTTAAGCACGAGACGTAGGCGAGGGCTACAATACAACAAAGAAAAAAATACACTTCTCTCCTGCAGTGTATATACTATTTATTCACGACCCTAATATTTATGATGGTTTTTATGTATTTTAAAATTATTTGAATTGTAATATAATTTATGATAGTTACCTTTAATTTGTTTAATTTTGTTTATTTTTCACATTATTTGAGCACTTTCCCTCACGACGGGAGAAAAAGTGCACAAATTTTCCGTAGATATGAAATTGACTGTTTTTTTTATGATTTGGTATCATAGAAACCGAATTTCTCTCCCGGCCGTGAAAAAAAATATTAAAAGGGCAATTGTATCAATACCTCCCGCTGCTGAAAAATAATAATACTGGAACGCTAACTGACGTTGAAAATGCGAGCCGAACAAGAGAGCTAGTTGTTGGGCTATCTGTCTTTGTTGTACAAGTGTTACACCTATCTGTTTCAGGCTCATTTTTCGCTTTCATAAAAATTAGCGTTCCAGTATTAATATAGATATTTCAGTGCCCCCTGCAAATTAAAGTAAATTTTCGGTAGTGAGTTTTCAACAGCAATATTTAGGGTATTTTTATCCACGATACCCAAAATCTAATATATATGTCTTTTTGAAATTTTATATTTAGATATTGGTAACAATCAATCAAACGGAAATGGTAATTTATTTGATAACCTATCAAGGTTTTACCTCCCATATAAGGGAAGTTTTGTGTTGGATAAAAATTTTCGGTAATGAGTTTTCAACAGATAAGCACAATTTATTCGTTCACGATAACTCAAAATTTACTGAAGCTACCATTGCCAAAATTCAAATTTAGATTTTAGATATTCATGTTACGAGCTGGTTTGATTTTGGAGATATTCCATCTACCGGAAGTGGTAGTATACTTGAAAACCTATGCGGTATTTTGTGCATATTTCAGTAAATAATTCAGTTAAATTTAATTTTCTAACATATTTTATTAATACCTTGTTTTCTATTTGGACTGCTTAAACATTTCGGGACGTTATGTGTTGGACACATCAGGTTTTTTGGGCTTACCTCAGTATAGTATATTGTACAACGAGCATGGATGGTACTCATTTCTTACGAGTATGAAAGTTCGTAGCATGAGCCTTCGGCTCATGCTACAAATCATACGAGTATAAAATGGACATTCCATGCGAGTTGTACACTATACTTTTTCTACGACCACGAAATTATTTCAAAATTAATTTAATTTTAATAATAAATTTGTCCCGCTTTCACCATTTCAATATTTGATAATTCTAAATAAGTATCCTAGCAATGGCACCTGCACTTAAATGAACTGATCTGTATTGAAATACTCACAAAACAAATTCATTTCGTACGATGCTTGCAATGTACCTCATATCCCTAGCTACAACAAACATACAATGAGCAGATTTCAAAGTGGTCGTAGAAAAAATAATTAGGGTTTGTAAAGTGAGATAGAGAATAGAAAATGAAATACAAATAAATAACTATAATTTTTCTAGAACTGTCAGTTTTGTTTTGTTGTCTGAGTTGATCAATTGTTATAATTGCTGTACCAGAAGATAAAGCGAAAGAAATCTGCTTCCTTCAAGTATAGTCTAACTAGAGAACGAAGAGTTGACTTAAATTATATTATGTCTTGAGGTTTCTTTTCATAGGATTGCGCTGTGAATAAAGTTTATGTATTTTGCTATGAAGAACTACAATTCTTTATTTCCTAGGTATAATATACACACCCAGCCAAGCAATGAACTTGAAAATTCCACAAATTCTGCAGTGCAAGACAAATATATGAATACATCACAGGAATGAATGCCGAATGGTTTCCATCGCCAGAAATTGACAGTGACAGACTAAAATATTTAAAACAAATTGCAAGCACTATACGTCAGTAGCAATAAAAAGAGTAGGCGGAAAATTAGGAATTATTATTAATTTCATTAAATTGCGATATCAAAATAAATGAATCTGTATTAAATAAGATGTAGGTATATCGGCAGTATTGTGATATAAAATTTGGATGCATAATTTTTTGCCGGACACTTTTATTTACAAAAAACTGATTTTACATTTTAACTGCCTATGCCAACATTTACTTGGGACACACGGTATACATCTCTATGTTGTTATTAGGAAATTATAACTTTGCTACAACGATTGATTTATTGGAATTTTCAAATCCACCAGTTGACTGCGTATCTGGAGACAGACTCCTAGTTCCTACGAAAAGAAACTACAACCTTATAATATACCTATATAAACAGATGTCGAAATACATAATATTGAAATGGCGCAGTCAAGGGCAAACCGCATCAGCAGGAAAAGGGCAGGAGCTCAAAAAATCACACAGGTGCTATTGGAATAACATCAATATCTCCTATACTCCTCACTCGTCTATGCTTTCTAAGTCCACCATCCTCAAGAACAATACTATCGAGGAAGTCCTTGGTGTGGTGCTGGTAGTCGCAGCTGGAGGCGACGGACGCGGCGTCGGCCACGCTGCTTCCGGTGTAGCTGTAGCGGAAGCTGTACGGCGTGGCGTACACCGGCGACTCCGCGCCGCTCATGCTCACCCGGCTCACCACTGAAGACGTCTCGCTGGAGGACGTCGGCGAGTGTTTGTCGCGGGAGCGGGATAAGCCCAGCGCGCGGCTTAAGGAGCCCTGAAACACAACCCCGCTAGCTACCACCAGAGCCTCCCAAATTCTAGGCATGTTCACTGTTTATATTTGGAATTTATGAAGCAGAATTTGTAGAAACCTTCAAAACACAACACTAACAGCAGAGTTAAAAGTATACTTCAGTCGTAATAGGATCGTAATAAAACGATTAAACAACCCTTAATTGTGTTTTTAAAGAAACCTGAAATTATTTCTGTCATAGTCATGTCAAGTTTAGCAAAAAGTTGAACTCAGTCGTAACAAAATAATGGAAATAAATATTCACTACTTTCAAAACTACTCTCTCAATATAGATTTGTCTGTAGTATGTATATCACCAAAACCCAAAAGTACAAAAGAACCTTTCAACGCTAATACCGCAAATTGTTATATAATTGTCAGTAATAATATAACAAGAGAGTGAGAATAAATTGAAAATAATTTGACAGATCTTTCGAAAACTTGTTGCCAGGCAATAGCCACGAAAGCCCGTAGGGCTTGAGTGGCTATTGCCAAATGGCGACAAGTTTGAGAAAGATACTGGAGAATTATTTTCTAATTTATCGAACTCTCGACTTATATTTAATTAGATTATTTTTTGATTTCATCGTCAGGCACGTCACTAAATCTATCTTTTTTGCTCATTTTTACTTGTGTTGATGATAACTATGTGACATCTGTCAACAAAAACAAAAAAGCTACAGAGAATATTGCCGGGAATAATCACAAGAGCATTATTCTCAGTAATAATATAACAAGAGGGTGAGAATAAATTGAAAATAATTTGACAGATCTTTCGAAAACTTGTTGCCAGGCAATAGACACGAAAGCCCGTAGGGCTTGAGTGGCTATTGCCAAATGGCGACAAGTTTGAGAAAGATACTGGAGAATTATTTTCTAATTTATCGAACTCTCGAGTTATATTTAATTAGATTATTTTTTGATTTCATCATCAGGCACGCCACTAAATTTATCTTTTTTGCTCATTTTTACTTGTGTTGATGATAACTATCTGACATTTGACATCTGTCAACAAAAACAAAAAAGCTACAGAGAAAATTGCCGGGAATATTCACAAGAGCATTATTCTCAGTATAATAATGACAGGATTGGTTAAAACGCAGACACGTGACATACAAGAAAGCATTTGATTGGTTTAAAGAAATGTCAAAAAATAATCAGTATAACAGGATTGGTTAAAACGCAGACACATGACATACACTAAAGCATTTCATTGGTTTAAAGAAACGTCAAAAAATAATCAGAATAATTCCAATATCCAGTGACAGTTAAAGGAAAAACTATTCTAGTTTTTACAAAATTTTGATCCGTTACAATACCTCTCTTACATATACGATCCCAAATTCACATGAGTTTCGATTAATGTTTTATAAAAATCAAAATACGGAGAGTATGCTTTGTGCATTTTTACCTCCCGCCAGATCCTGTAAATTTTGTGTGGAAGAGAACTTTTAGGGTCCCTAGAATACGATTTTAATAGTTTCGCGATGATGTCTGTGTGTGTCTGTCAGTCTGTGTGGATCTCTGGAGTTACGGTTTCTCAAAAACTACTAAACTGAAAATTTTGCTATTTTGTATATATCAATTATATCCCTTTTAGAAAAGTTGATTAGGTTTTGGTGATAATCCAATAACCGAAAGTGGTTGTTTATTTGAAGCCCTATCAAGTTATTTTGAAATGTCTGAGTAAATTATGATTTAATGAGAATTATTGTTTCACACATTTTTATCTTATTGTCACCATTTACGAAAAATTATTTTTTGACATTTTCGTTTAAATTTGCAACCCTATGTTTTTTGATGAAAACAAAACAACGGTTAAAAAATGGAAAAATAGTAATTTGTTTAACTAGGCACCAAAATACCAGATTTACAGCAGAGGTTGCCGTTTCGTCAATGAATGCTGCTGAAAGCTGTAAATCTGTGTTTGGTGCCGAGTTGAACACATAATTTTTTTGCCGATTTAAAATTAATAATAATTTAGCGATTATTTTGTATACATATTTTGAAGGTTAGGTTAGTATGTGTTTGTAGAACGGTTGCTATGTAAAAAAATTTTACAGCCTAGGCATAAAATTGACACTATATAGACTGTTAGCAGTCCGTTTGTGTCAATCGGCAAAAAATGTAATTTTTGACATGGGTCATAATTGAAAACTTATTTTTTTGAAGGGATGAGCGTTTCTTGATAGTGGTTTCTACATTTTTGATAGGACACAGTTCAACTCTGTGCTAAAATTGAAATCCCAGCGATAGTGATCATATTTTTATTTATGACAGGTATAATTTAATCGAGAGATGTTTAATCGTGTTATTTCGATCCCTTAATCGGGCTTATTCTCTAAAAAGTTTCTACTGTAACAACTTGCTAATTAATGAATCGTTTTTTGACAGTTATTGAAATAATCACCATTAAACATGAAGTTTTGGTGCGATTTTATCCATTAGTAAGTTGCTACGTAACAACTTCGTTAGAGAATTTGACCGAATATAACAATGAAAGAATCGTTATTACGGAACGGTTTACTCCATAATTTTCAAACGGTATATTAGATATTTTTAAAACAACCCCCTTTATTTTGTAATAATGTCATTGTTAGATACAAAAGAATTGCTCTTTGTAAAACCAACCAAATTCTGCTTCACAATTCCATCGTTTTTGAATACTTTGGGAGTCCCTGATAAAGTGGTGTGCGCGCGCTAAAACATCACACCCTGTATGTCCAAACATCTTTTGTTTATTTGGTGTAAAGTAAGTTTAGTTGTGTGTACAACCAAAGCTTTATCGTGCAGGAAGTAGCAAACATATATAATGTAAAATGGCTTGCGAGAACAGGACATGACGTCACTGCATTCAATTTTGTTGTGCAACTTGCTCCTTGGTCATTTCCTCTACATACTTTAATTATAAATTCTGGAATTTAAGCAAGATACATGAATATTTTAACTGACAAATTATTCTTTAGTACATCTAGGAAAACTGGGGAGTTTCTAAAATATTTAACAAGATGATACAGAGACAGTTTAAGTTTTTTGATATTTTAAGAGAAGTGTTTCATTTATTTAATTTTGGTTTTAGTGCTGGTTTTTTTTATAAAAAAATGCTTCGAATAGAAGTTACAAATAATATATTATTTACCACTTTTATTTCAAGTTATTTTTGTAAAATAATTTTAGAACATTGTACAGCACTAAGTCTAGAAGACTTGTCTTAAAACACTCAAAAACAGAGCTTATGGTACCAGCCAATGTATTCTACAGTTTCTTTTATAGAATCTGAACAAATTTTGACAGCTCTCGTTTTACCTCCTTTACATATTGTAGGACTTAGGCCCAATTTATCAGTCGACTTTTAATTAAAAGTTTTAACTAACAGCAACATAAATCATATATATTTCTTTATATTTAACAGAAGGATTACCATAATAGTATCGTAATAGTCGATTGATAAACCGGCCCTTAGATGTTCATGTTATGAGCTGGTTAGACTTTGGGGGCAATCCATCAAACCGGAAGTGGTAATTTACTTGAAAGCCTAAACAGTTTTTTAGGCATATCTCAGTAAATAATTGATTTTCTTTAATTTTTGTTACCATAAAAAGATGCTAAATACTATTGGCTACAATTTTTATTTGAAACTTTTTTCTATATTTTGTACCGTTTAAAAGGAATTGTGAAAAAATCGATTGAGTTTTGAACGTTTTTTGGTGGAGGCGCTAATATAAATAACGATAATTCTAGATATAATGACGATATCATACTGAAATTACAAATTTAGATTTCTGATGTTCAAGTGATGAGCTGGTAGTAATTCACTAACCGGAAGTGGTAGTTTATTTGGAAACTTTCCGGTTTTTTTTTAGACAAATCTCAGATAGACTATTCCACCATAATCAAAAATAGTTTATTGAAAATATAGAAGATAAAAGTTAAAGGATGCGAAAAATTCGATATTTTTAATTATAAATTACTCCTTTTAATAAATACGGGATGTTTTGTGACGTAGGACATGTAAGTTTCTGTCTGAGCAAATGGGATTCAAGTATTAGTTCCTACTTCGCCTTAACGAAGTATATGCATATTCGGGCGTGTCGAATCTGTTTGAATTCCCCTGGAATGATTTTCTTGGCTTTGCGTGTTTGCTGTTTCATATGCAGCACTCATTGCAAAACTGTACGATACTAGCGCCACCAACTACCTAATTTCGAAAATATCAAAATGTTTTTGTAAAATGAGAAAAAAAGTGAAATAAATTAGTGGCGTATTAATTTATTTCTCTAATAATGAAATATAATATTACAATTTAAATATGTATATTATTTTGTAATTTTCTCAACATTTTTTTCGAAAGTCTGTGAATTATCGTTTATTTATTTCTGGTATAAAACATTACCTACGTCATTAAGATATTTTAAAATTCAGACCTTTATATCTCGCTTATTTGCAGTTATTTTTAACTCGGATTTTCACAAGTAATCTTATATTTTATGTACTTCAAAAATAATAAATAAGTAAATAAAATATCGTGGGATAGCCCATTAGAGTAATTTAGTTTTTTTCTATAGCATGTATCGTTTAAAAGAAACAATGAAAAAATATTTCACGAGAACGTGTTTTGGTGGAGGCGCTAGTTTAATTAACAAAAAATCAAACTCTAATGACGAAATCATTTTGAAAATACAAATTTAGAATTTGGATGTTGAAGTTACGATTTGATTAGATTTTGATATCCATCATCCCAAAGTGGTAGTTTATTTGAGACAAATACTGTTTTTTAAATGTATCTCAATAAATAAATAAGTTAGAGTAAATTTTGTTATACTCAAGAAGATATAAATAATAATGGCTATAATTTTTATTTGAAACTTTTATCTATACCTTGTACTGTTTAAAAGAAATCATGAATAAATCTGTTATGAATACGTTTTCTTTTTTGGCGGAGGCGCCAAGTTTAAATAACAATAAATTAAAATCTAATAACGAAATAAATAATTAAATTAGAAGAAATTTCGTTATGTTCAAAAAGATGTAAAATATCATTAGCTACAATTTTTATTAGAATTTTTTTCTCTGTTTTATACCTTGTAAGCATTCGAGCAGTTATATGCTGTCAAATTGAGAAGCCATAATACGATTTCTTTCTTTGTCTGGTCGGATTTCACACAGAAGTTGCAATAGGTTCATGAATAACATTAATAAAACTTGATAAAATAACAAATTTCGTAGGCAACGACCATGCCAGGTAGCGTTGAAGCCGGTTCACTCGATAACGCAAACTAAGCAGCACTGCCTGCGGACAGTAGTTGGATGGGTGACCGCTTTGCGAACACTGCTTGCCGTTGTCACACCACCGAAAATAAGGTACCGAGTTGAGACCGCTTAAAAAAGCAAATTTCATGAATATATCGCTCAAGCCATTTAATCTCTTTCCAACTACGAATAAACTTCCGAATAAGTTATTCGTCGATAAATTCCCATAACTAGTTTTTAACCAATCATAATGCAAAACACTTGAAAATTCAACCAATAGGAGCAGTTTTATACTGATAAAACCCCGTTGTCGGGTAACGGGAGTTTTGCCGCGGTAAAACCCCGTTGCCCGGGTTACACCGATAAAATTCCCGCTACCAAGGAAATAAATAATTGTTACTGTCAATCAGTGTCAGTGTGACAGTTAATTAATATTTCAAGTTACATTTTGTTTTGTCTTTGGAATTTATCTCATTAAATACCTCGCGACCTCTCTGATTTTCTCAGATAAATTTTTATTTTTAAGCACTCATTTTTTTGCTTTTAAGCAAAACCACTCAAGCAAACTGACATTAGGTAAAACCTCTCCTCCTTCGGAGTCGGGATTTACCATGCAGTTCGCTTTCGTGATTGTTGTTAAGCAAAAAAATTCGTGCAAAAATAAACATTTATCGATAAAATCAGAAGGTCTTGTGATATTACCCTCGAATAAATAAAAAAATACGCATCAAAAAATGACAGCTAGAACAATAAGTATCATTTGATCTATGATTTCGATGCGACAATTCAATTTATTCGGTACTTTATTCGCAGATGGAAATATTGGCCCTAAAAGGAGTAAAATGCTATCTCTCTCACGCTTCGTATAAAGTCCAAATATCACAAAACAGTTGCATGATCTGTCAGCAATGATCCTATTCTCGCACGCCAATAAATCTAGTCCATTCCATCAGCATACAATACTTACCCGAAGGCCAGCTCTCTGCTGCTGGTCAGCGTGGTTGGGCGGCGGTTGGGGCGGTATCTTGGGGCGCAGCACGTGGCCCATGGTGGACCTGGACATCGACACCGCGACACCGGACATCGCACCAGCACACACATAGCGGGTGAGCGGGACCAATCAAATCGAACCAAACCAGAGCAAATTAAAACAACGCAAAGTATAGATGACAGGGAGGTGGCTGTGATTGGGCTGGGGACTCATTCACACCAACAACGAAATGCGCAGGTTGAGTTGAACACACTGCGGTACCAATTAAATCTAAGATGGAATGGATTTTCTACAACCATTCGATTTATTTTTGTGTTAATTAATCACAGAAATTCGTAGAGATCATTATAATTAAAAGTACTGGCAGATTTATAATAAAACTATCCTCCTTATTGGGATCTGACATGTAGCGATATGCCATGTAGCGGATTATTTTCGAACTCAAAGTAGAGTGAAGATTCCGTTAGAAATACATTACGTCAAATGGGAATAACGGTTTTATGAGATAAAAAATGACCGAAATTGTAGTTAAACCCCGCGAAAAATAGAAAAACAAAGTATATTGTGCAGTAAAAGGGTGTAATAATAAGTCCCGTAAAAATATGGACGTTACATTCCATTATTTTCCGAAACTGGACAAACGTTTTATATATAAAGTAAACCAATTTAGAGTGAGAAAAAACATCAATGTGTTTACAATAAATTATATGCTCTGTATATTTTATACCAGACGGTTGAACAAATAAATAAATAAGGACCAACATTCATCTGCGTTTATTGTTCCATATTTGTTTATTCATATTTTTAACATGTTTTGTATTAGTTTCTGTTAATATTACCTCCTGAAGAAGACGCATGTGACGTCGAAACCGGTAGAGGTAATATTTTAACAAACCATTGGCTGATTTCCAAGACTTTCATTTATATCCATCATCCAGCCAAAAATAGTCCTTATCATAAATTATTTTGGTTGTTGGATATCTGTACAAATTTCTGCTCAAATAGATTGACGATTAAAATAATTAAATAATACTTTCACTTAGATTTAACTGGTAGCAATATATAACATGCATTATAACAGTAATTATAAATATTTCTTTAGGTCCTCAATATTATTAATGAAACATCATTATCACACCCTCAAGCACACCCTATTATCTATTCTTTTATAATGTGCACAAAATCGATTAAAAAGTTAAATTCTTGCTTTAATATTTGAAAAAGAGCTTTACCGTGAAATCTTCTGCATTTTGCTACATCTATTTACATATACATTTACAGTCTGTACATCTTAACCTAAATATATTTTGCTAGATATTCTCCTAAGTTTAACACAAATGCAAAAGACTGCACGATTGCTAACAAGGTTAGGAGCATGCAGGAAGACAAGCAAGAGCTATTGCACAGAGAGTATGTGTCGGTGGTGAAGAAGACACCATTCCTTATAGTATAATTGTTGTAATCAATGAGTTTCTATAGAAAAAGCGTAAGAAATGGTGTCTTCTCTTGGGTGATCAGTGTAGCGCGCACACTGACATCTAGCGGGGATGCGCGTCTACTACTTCCACACGAACACTTAATCTACCGCGGAGTCGGCGGCGCATCTTTGCGTTCCGCTTGTAGTTCCTCCATCTGGCAGAAGATGACGTACCTGGCAGGCAGAATCAGTGCTTCTAGCTCTGCAGCTAGGTGTCTCCGTACTATATTCTTCCCTGGTGGGATTCCCAGTGCTGTAGCCATCGTGTCTCCATTAAACGAAGGTTCAAGAACTACTAAACCACCGTGTACTCCGCTATCACGAAGATTATCCGCGTATTCCGCTAAGTCGATACTCCGAGCCCATCGAATGAACCGCTGGTTACTCCAAACTAAAGGATCTGCGTCTACTGTTTCGCATTGGTGTCTTCTAACAGCAAGTGCTTGACGATCATATCTCATAATTCGTAGCAGATGTATTCCATGGACAACAGAAGCTTGATGGAATTTTCTCGTAACGCCTAAATACTTTTCCAGTTCTTTCTTGCTGAGATGTTCCAGCATTCTAGCGTCGACCATATTGGCAGCAAAGCTGTCAGAGTATTGTGCTAGTCCAAGGTCAGGTAGCCATTCGCTGGACACCCAGGTGTGACCTAATTGGGCGATGCAGGGGTAACGGACTAGGGATGGATGGCGGTGTTCCTCGATGGCGAGACGTAGCTTCTTGCGGTGCATTGGATGGGTGATTCCTAGTCCACATTCGAGCTCAAGGTCGCTCAGCTCGAGCAGCACCTGTCCGTTCAGGGCACGCAGCTATACATAGCGATACAACTATGTTGGCAACAAATCACTGGTGCCATTTATGCAGCAGCGTAACTAACTATCTTTATTTATTAGCTTGATAATGGTCGCGTTCAGCCGAACCTAGCGGCTAGCTAGCGTTTGCTCAAGGGGCACCAGGAGATTTCACTTGCATAGTAAAATTATGTTCGCGTTGCGCGAGCCATCTGCCGGATCTGGCCGCACTTATATTTGCTTATAGATTATTAAATTAGGCTACGATTTATTTAAGACAATTATCAAAATCTGCCACATCTGTCACAATTTTTCCACAAACACAAGTTTGTATTGAAAAATTCTTAAAATTAAAGTTTTATCGTTATGTGAAGTAATATTTCATTAATGTACAATGGTACGATATTGCAAGTACTTATATTACAAATTACAAATATTGATATTTATGAAATTTTCACTGAATATTAATTTTCAGTGGATTTCTATCAACTGGGAAGTACATATACAATATTCATATATACGAATTTTGATAATCTATTAAGTACGAAACGAAGACCTCTTCCGCCAATCATTTTCCTTTCAATAATCAATTGAAAGATTCATAGAGCATTGCGTGATTAAGTGGAATTTTAGATTTAAAGTAATTTTGATTGTAGGTAAATTTGTCGCTATTTCAAATGTACAAATAGATCCGGTAGAATTATTATTATTATTTACATGTTCAATATTTTTCAAAGATGCGGCAAGAAATATGTCTTTTTCTGCGAATAGTTAGTATGGCCCGTGGTTGCATGATGGAAAATCAGTGTCAGATGAATTGTTAATAGAATGACATTGTCAAATTCATTAATATAAATTGCCTCATACAAATGAATCATCGAATATACATTCGATATTTGTACATACGTTGTATTTATTTGCTAATAATTCTTTCAAAATATATTTTATTTTTGTCATCTGTAACTTTGATTTTTATTGTCTTGAATACAGTAATTATAAATATTTTAAAAATATGTATAAATAATACATGTGGGGGCATCTAACGGTTGTGGCCGCATTCATAATTACCATGACAACGACGGTACCATTTTTTAACTTTTGAGTGGAATCTCCTGGTGCTCCTTGCGTTTGCTAGTGCTAGATTCTAGCAGATGAAAAGTAGTATGAACATGAACGGAATTTTACTGGTACTGTCATCTTGTATCAGTCAAGTTTGGTGGAATTAACCTCAAATTCTGATCAAAGACAAATCCAAAACAGTCTTTTAAAATTGGTAATTAATAGATATCAAATACTTCATATATTTCATTATATTTTAAGTTATTTTTATAGATTTTTTGCAGACATGATTAATATTGATGATATTATAAATGAATTTTTAACAGTTGATAGTTCTAGAAGGTTCGCTAGCTCATCTAGCGCAAATTTATTTCGCTAGGGCGCTAGTCTAGCTGCTGAAATTTAGCGGGTACCTAGCGATACGTTCAGGTTTGACCGCTAGGTTAGCAATCTAGCTGCTAGGTTCGGCTGAACGCGCCCAATTAATTTGTATATGTGGGTAGTATGTTTTTCGAAGGATGGACGTATTGACTGGGAAATTGAAAGGCGGGTGTCTGCAGGGTGCAAGGAATTGGGTGCTCTGGGTACATTTGCTCGAAACTTGAATGTATCTAGAGATGCTCGAATGAGTGTTTATAATGGTGTGTTAGTACCTACGTTGATGTATGGTTCTGAATGTTGGGTGTGGATGAAGAAGCATGAACGACGTATAACTGCTGTAGGAAATAGGAATGAAATATTTGAAAGGAGTGTGTAGGTATATGAGACATGACCGTATTCGAAACATATTGGTGTATGGTGAATGAGAGAATGAGAAGAATGTTGTGAAGAAAGTGGAAGAGAGTCAGTTGAGGTGATTTGGACATCTTGAGCGAATGTTAAATGAAAGATTGATGAAACTAATATATAGAGTGTTTCATAACTTCGAGTACATACGTTAATGGTATGTTGTTTGATATGCTGATTACGAATCTAAAAGATTCGAATTAAGGTTTGATTACCTAAAACATTTTTTGTAGTACTGCACTAGATTCGCTTTCCTATTAAACACAAACAATGAAGTAGTTAATCAACAATTTAAATTACATAATACCAGTAAATTAAACAAACAAAATTTAATTATTTTTAATGAAACGATAATTATTAACATAATGATCCACCCAATGGCCGTGGCAACGAAAAATTTTGGACTGGAAACATGGAAAATAATTTTGCGATTTAAAAACATTTTTTTTTTTTATTCGTAATCAGCATATCAAATAACATATACCATTAACGTATGTTCCTGAAGTTATGAAACATGCTGTATACGGGTGAGATTGAGGGTGAAAGATTGCATAGGCGTTCGAGGAATAAGTGGTTAAGTATGATTGATACTTTTTTGTGTGAATGTGGACGAGGCGAAAGTGGTGTGTCAGGATAGGAATGTTTTAAAGAGGTTGATTGTTGGTTGAATGTGTTTCTGGGTTCATACTACCTCACTGAGTAGGATATAGCGTGACGTTATGTATGTATGTTAGGTATATATGTACTGCTAATTAATTGCATTTAAAAATGATAGGGTAATAAATCAAACCTTATAGAATGCTGCTCGTTTTATACCTAGAACGAAACTTACTTCTTCAACAATAAAAACACCGCTATAAACATTCCAACAACTCCTCTTGGACAGTAACATAGACGTAGATTTATATTATTATATTATGTTATATTATCCAATTTAAAAGTGGTGGTGTAACGCGCTATTTTACCCTTCACTTGAGCCTATACTAATTAATTACTTTTGAATTGAGTTCGGAGTGATAGGGCAGTAAACGAAGTACCGTATTATTGCGATTAGCTGCCATTTCGTCAATAACATGTTTATGATTAAGTAATTTAACAGTAAGCCTCTATGGAATTCCAGACTGATTTATTACTGTCTTTCATTTTCAAATGGAATATACAGGATCTTTAAGAAAGTGGTGATAAGCTTCAGATTGAACGACTCTTTGATTAATTCTCGTCGGAAATTCTAATGCAAATAATTTGTATGACGCTTAGTAAAGCCATACAAGAAATGTAAAATTGGTAAAAATAAATCAAACTATTGTTAATTTGTTTATCCAACACCTCTCAATAAATGCTCTATAACTATGGCGAATTAATGGGGTCATACACTAAAAAAAAAGGTTTTGTTTTTTACAAATTATAAAAATTTAGATCATTTCAGTCACATATTATTCAATATTTCTTATAATTTTTCAACTTTTCATTCATAATTTCCTTTATGAAGTTTCGCGGTTGCAAAATCGTGACGTCATCTTGTAATAGAATATACAGCATGGCAAGGCAAAATAGGTGTTGTAATAATTACTTATTATTATTAAAATGAACACTCTGATAAATTAAATTAGGTATTCGTTAATTATAACGTTTTTAGACAAAGAGTTTTGGACGTGTTAAAATAAAAATGCTTTGATGTACTATATTTATGTCACTTGTCGGTAATGTCGATAGTCTCATTATCACACCTGTCATCTCAAGTCATATGTTGCAGTTAACGATTTTCAAATTAAACTTATGTTTATTATATTTCTTATATTATTTTGCCCAGCTAATATATTTGTAAAAACCTCTCAGTAAATAACAATGACAGATAACAGTCAATTTGACAGTTGGTGTAGTTTCTCGCTCTCCGCAAGAGCGTGTTTCGTAGAATTACAAGATGACGTCAAGAAGCGAAAAATTTGAAATGGGATGCCAATTTCAAAAAAATCGTATCTTAATAAATAAATGCCTTTTAATATTAAAATTAGTATCTATAGTTATAATTTTACTCAAACTTACTGAAAAAAAAAAAAAATAAAATGAAAAAGGTGTATGACCCCATTAAAGAATTGTTCTACCTTAAGCTTATCTCCACTTTTCCGAACACCCTGTAGTTGTATAATATACTATTTCCCATGTTAAACGCATATATCCCGCATTTTCTGTTACACCAGGTATATGACAAACATGTTCTTAATTTAAACAGATACTTCAGCACAACAATTAAAACTGTTTAATTAGAAAAAAAAGTAATTTTAGTTAGTTACGCTACTGTTCTTAAAACGATGAAACCATTTTCCTCTACTTTACTTCACTCGTAAGGCTAAAACAGCCACAACTGAAGTTCCAATTAAAGTAAAAGGAAAACACTTTAACATCAAAAACCTCTACCCACCTTCCCACTCTTAACATTCTCCGCACACCTCGGCCCATACTGAGGCATCCCCAAAGCAATCTCCAGCCACGCTAACACCGTCGGCGCCCTCCACCTCTCCATAGGCACCGACGCCGCCTCCCGGAGCAGCCTCAACTTCTCCGCGTACCCTTCTTCAGTCAGCGGCGACCAGCTCCTATAAGCAGCGTCTTCACCGCCGTCCGCTGCTACTGCAGCCACCGCGGCTGAAGCAGCTTTGTTCCGGTGACGGCTCCGAGCGAACACTCTGGAGATGCTCCCCCAGGTGCCGCCGCGGCCGCGCGTGGTGGTGGGGGTCTTGCGGCGGCCGACTGCGGATGGTAGCGGCTCGCCTTCGCCCAATGGAGAGCTTAGTTGCTCTACTGAGCGTGAGAGGATGCCTGCGTCTATTGAACGAGAGAAGGCATTGGCGTTGAGAGGAGAGAGAGTAGGGCTGCAGTCTTTTGGAGTAGATACTACTGCAACAAGATCAATCGGATTTACATTTTGTTTATGAGTGCTTAGAACTTAGAGAGAACTGGGTTAATGGTAAACTTGTAAGAAGACATAAAATCGGCAGGTTTAATGAAATAGAAAATGTGTAAAATTTTATGATGGTTGTGTGATCGTACAATAACTCAAGCAGTAGAAAAGGCAAAGTAGTAAAACTTTACAATTATAGGTTTTGTGACTATGCACAGAGCTGATTAGATTTTGAAGTTTTCTGGACACACTAAATAATAATTCAATTTATTTCAAATGTGAAATCATAATAAATAATAAAAATATACCGGAGCTCTATCTCTAGTGGTAAAGAATCTTTTTACGGGCTAAGCCTGCTATTGGCTACTAACATACCTAGCGATGTTATGAGTATCATAACAACCGCAGATGTTAGTTTGAAATTACGACTCATAACATCCGTGATTTGTTCAATATTTTACAGGTTTTAGAATATAAAGACGAATAGGCCCTATAAGGGAGTATTCTGTAATTTACCGGTTAATTTTTAACGACCAGTTAAAGATTGTAGCCAATAGAAATATATGTGTCAAAAGAAATTTTCAATTTTTATACAGCGACGTCTGTTATTATTGGTTAAAATTTTAACCAGGCCGTTAAAAATTAACATGTAAGATACAGAACATCTCCTCATAGGAGCCTATTTTGTAACTTACCTGTTAATTTTTAAAGGCCTGATAAAAATTTTAATCATGACAGACGGCGCAGAATAAAAATTGAAATTAATTTCATTTGACACGTATATTTTTATTGGTTAAAATTTTTAACAAGTCCTTAAAAATTAACAGGTAAGTTACAGAATAGGCCATGGTTACAATTGTTTATATTTATATATTTTTTTTAATTAAACTTCAAACGTGTCAGATTAAAAATTTATTTTGGCGATGCTGAAAAGCCTGAAAATATTTGGATCGCAGCAGGTGAAGCTCTGAACAGCTTAATTCCGTCTGTATTAATAAATAGCGTTATATTATCCTGGTGTTTTTTTTTTCATTTTCTTGACTGTTTTGATAGGACAATATGGTAATATTACCGTACAGCATAGAGTTATTATTTAAACATGAAAGATTTTATTTTCACCTTCTATGTAATAGTTATTCACGTATTCTGTTATTGTTTTACGAACTGTAAGTTTTCCAAAACGAGTGTAACGAGCTTTGAAAATTACGCGAGTTAAACAATATCGCTTTTGATATGCCTTCAAGTAAACTACCACTTCCGGTTAATGGATCATTACCAAAATCTAATCAGCTGGTAAATTAAACACCCTAATATTAAATTAGAAAATGATATCGTTTTGTTTTGTGAAGATGAGAGGTGGATGATTGTATATTTATATATACATCACAAACGACCATGCTCTTCAGTGAGATTCGAACCCACGCCATCAAGATCGGTGATATCGATATTATATTTTGAGTTATTGTCACACATGGAAGTCAACGTGAATAAGTGAAATCATATTCAAAAGACCTCAAAACTTATCTTCATCGTAAACTTTGATCCATCCCAATACCTCCATTACATATTATATATAAATACTTTGACAAATGCCCAAATTTCATTAATAATTTAGAAAATTATAAATGATATCATTTTCATCTCAATTCATATGAAATAAAATACTCACATTGGTACATATGAGGAGGCGCAACTGACGAAACCACTGAAATACTATCCACATCAACATTGCTACCCTCCACAGTAATGGTAGGCGCTCCATCAGTCGTCGAATCTGACAAATTCCCTCCAATAGACGACGCAGTTTCAGCCCGATCCCTTACAACCCCCGAATCCGCCGAACAGCTACCCCTATCTCCAGGAGCAAGCGACCCTGGAGTAGTAACCAGACCCCCTCTTCCCCCACCCCCTTCCCCATCAGACAGACACCCATGAAGTTGTCTTCTAGCATCGCGAAGTTGGTCATGTGCCTGACGAAGTTGAAGTTCTTTGGCGTTTAGCTGCGCTGCCAGACTCAAACTACGTTCTGCTTCGTCTCTCGCATGACGAAGAAGACTCCACCTCTCACGTTCACGTTCTTCACGTTCAGTGGATAGTTGTTGAAGGCTTGCATCGCTTTCTCTGACCCTTTGTTCGTAGTTTCGTATGAAATCTCGTAGCTCTTTTTCTTTGTCTTCTAATGTAGCATATAGTTGTTTCATCTGGTTGAGCAGCTCAAACTTCTCGGCTTTTAGGCGTTTTCGATCAGCTCGTAAAGCGATTAAGGCCTCTCTAGCAACTTGTAGTTCAAGGTCGAGGCTGTCAGCAGGTCCAGCTACAGCTCCAGCTGTTTCTTCGCTCTTAGTGGCGTTAGAAGCGGCTGCAGCGCTAGCGGAGATCACCAAACGACGAAGACGAGTTAACTCAGCTTGTAGACGCTCGTTTTCTTGTTTGAGGCGGCGGGCCGCGGCGGTAGGGTTGCCGGCGAAGCCGCTGCTACTGGCAGATCCGGAACCGTTCAGGGTACCCTGGAACGATCGATGGTAGAGCTGTTATTGTAGGGTTAAATTGATTTAGTGCCAGTCGGGAGGGAATTTATGACAGGAAGCCGAAATGGAAAGTTTTGAATTAATTTACATCTGCGCGTCGTGAACTTTTGGAATATATTAATTATTTTTATGCTCGTAAATCAATTTGATCTCGTTCACTTACATCGCCCTTAATTAGAAAATCTGCAGATGGCCCGCTTCATTTTTGAATTGATGATATTTTATCCCTAATACTACACGTAGCACACATACATACCTAACGTCAAGCTATATCCCACTCAGTAGAGTAGCACGAACCCAGAAACACATAGGTTTGTTCCAAGTGGTCATTTCTGACAAGTTTGTGACATGTTTGTGACAAATTTCAGTGCGCCTGCGAAAAATGTAAACAAGTTAAGTTTGAAACATAGACTGGAACGGCGAATGGAATGAAGCGTATGTGCATGCTCATATTTTGTTTAAATATAAATAAAGAAATTTATACATTTTTCGCCACAAAAAAGAAATGTTTCCAAGTTAACTTGTTTACATTTTTCGCAGGCGCACTGAAATTTGTCACAAACTTGTCAGAAATGACCACTTGGAACAAACCTAGTCAACAAACAATCAATCTCCTTCAAACATTCCTATCCTGACACACCACTTTCGTCTCGTCCACATTCATACATGTTCATGTATTCTTCACCCTCGGAATCATTCGTTCACGCAACAAACCATCAATCATATCTAACCACGCAATCGTTCACCCTCAATCTCACCCGCATATATTAGTTTCACCAACCTATCGAGATGGCTAAACCACCTCAACTGATTCAATCCCACTTTCTTAACAACATTCTTCTCAATGTCACACTCATCATACTCCAATATGTTCCTAATACGATACCTACGATACGATGATGGATGAGGCGAAATTGGTGTGCCAGGATAGGACTGTCTGGTTGTTAGTTAATTGTCTGTAGGATATAGCGTGATATTATGTTTGTATTTCTGTATATATTTATACCGGGTGTCTAATTTTTAATTGAACATAGGAAATACAATGTTAAAATTTTCATTATGCGATAGTTTGTTCCCTATGAATTTTAGAACAAAAGTGTAAATACAAAAAATGTTCAGCAACAATAACTCCACCAAATAAGTTTCAATTTATTGATGAAATACTTTTCTGTCATTAGATAGGCTTAAAATTAAATATGATTCGAGAGTACCATGATAAACAAAACATACAAACAGTCGTGTTGTTTGAGTTTGACATATGCAATTTGGCATACTTTCAATGATTATATGATTATTGACTGTTTTAAATTATTTCTCAGTAATCATAGACACATTTACTATTTAGAAATAATATAAACAAGGCAATAATCATTAAAACTATATTAAATGTCATCTGTCATACTCAAACAATACGACTGTTTGTATGTTTGGTTTACCATGGCACTCTGGAAACAGCTAAAAATTATATATTTTATTTTGTCTGTCATGACAGAAATGTATCACATCAATAAAATTAGATTCATTTGGTGCAGGGAACGAACGATAGCCTAATGAAAATTTTAACATTGCATTTTCTGTGTTCTATATAAAAGTAGACACCCGGTATAAAAACTAATATAAACGTAGAATTAAAACTCTTGTTGAATTGTTAAAGACCTTGATTTCTTGATTCAAATTTATTTCTTTTCTACTTTTAATCAGAAACGAATACGTAAAATTTATTTAGTTCCAAACATAACTTAGTTAATCAGGTAGAAATATAAACTAATATTTACTAACTAATAATAACTAATATTTATTTGAATGGGAATTCTATATTCCCTCTATTTTTTGAAGAGATGCGCATGCGTAAGCGTATTAGGTGTCTACCGCTGAAAGGCATAGATGAAAGATTGTGTTTTTGTGACATTAAAAGGTGCTATGTTAATAATTATTAGGCAATACAACTAGTTGAATAATAAAAACAAGGAATAAAATATATGGTAACGTACAATTGAAATATGTTGCATGTAACTTTAAAGTTTTCACACTTAACCTACAAATTTATTTCGCGTGACAGATTTTTTTTCTTGATGTTTTAAACATTGTAAAAATTATATTTGGAGCTCTACTACCGGTAAGTATTGAGCAAAATGGTTGCCATAAAATAAGTATTAAACGAAATATTAACGAGCGAATTTTATTGGCAGCCATAACGTCAGGTAATAAAGCCATCACAAATTTGCGAGGCGCTGTCCGCCATTAATTCCGTCACGCTAAATGAATATTTATACCAGGATTAATATCCGGGAGATGGGCAAAAAATCATTTACCGTCGGTAGTTGCTGCGGGGGCGAAGCCTTGGCCTCATCGGGGGTGTTGGAGGCGGCAGGCGAGCCCTCGGGGCTGGCGGCGGGGCTCGCAGCGGCGTCAGGGCTGCTCCCAGGTGGGGACGATCCCCTGGGGCCCGTAGGTTCGTCCGGGGGCTGCGGGGCGGGGGTGGGGTCTGCGGGCAGTGGTGGCGGCGGCGGCAGCGGGCGCGCCGTGCCGCTGCTCGACGTGGGGGTGGCGTCGGCTGCTGCGGGCGTCATGCTGCAGGGCCCCGCGCACAGGTCTGCGCCGCCTCGAGCGCCCAGCTCCTCCACCATGGCGGTCAGCCGCCCCACACGCCCACGCACATCCTCAACGCCACCGAGCTCTGCAAACAAAATTACTAATTAGCAAAATTACTATTGTGTATATTACAATTAAATACTTGATTGAATCAATAATGAAATATAGAAATAAGTTGAAAAAAATTTCTAAACTATAAAAACATTTTGTTACTAATACAATTATATTTTAGTTGCTTCATATACCACTGGTGGCAGCACCTGCAAGGGTAGCTGTAATGAGTGACAGTTGTTTGGCAATTGGTTCAGTCATATTTTATATTAGTTAAAATGGCAGGAAAACTGACATACTTGTATTTCATACAGGGTGTTCCCTTTAAAAACCAGCGCTTTTTGGGTGAACTAATGACTTTAGAAAAAAATGTTATATACAAAAAATGACTAAAAAGGGCCCTATTTAATAGAAAAAACAAATAGAAAATTAAACCAGTGGTTTTCAAACGATAGAATAACAGTTATTTGTATCACAAGGTTGGATACTGCTATTTTGAGAGTGCGAGTTTATTTTGATAGGACGAGCCGTAGGCGAGTCCTACAAATACGAGCACTCGCAAAATAGTTTCCAACCGAGGGATACACAAGATTTTTCGCGCCAACATTTATGTAAATTTAATAAATAAATTTAATTTATTACTCATTTCCTTAATGACAGGGAATTTTGTTATGTTGCTAACTTCACAATATTTGAATGTCAATTATGTTTATTTTCCAATATCATAACCAAAAATATCTACATATTTTTATTTCGATTTTACATTGCAAATTCAATTATAATTACTTACAAATATGTTTAAAATCCATAAATATTCTGTTTTCTTGTATTGCAAATAATGAATTGTAGATATATTGCCATAATATTTTTAAGTCAATGTAATACTTTGACATTTCTAGCGTCAGAAGTTAGCTAAAATTAGTGAAGTGATGCCAACATATAACCATAGAAAATTAGCAATTTTTGTCGAACTAGTTCGACAAAAAAAGATTTCCGACCGCTTTACAGATATGTAAATATAAATTTTTAGAGATTTTTTTCTGATTTCAACGATATAATAAATATGATATGTTGCATTACAACTATTTTGAGGAAATGGTATTAAATATAAGAAATAATGTTACAATATTGAAGTAGGCTATGCAATAAAACAATGCAAACAAGTGACATATAATCAATAAGTGTTTGTTTTCGTAATTATTATTTTAGATATAAGAAGGTTGCGACCTAGGCAATAATCAGCTATAATATCCCTAGGCCATTGATAATTCGAAATAATTTTATCACAGTTACCGAAAGAACGTTGCTTGGTAACCGCCCGACGCCGCAGGCGAAGGGCTGTTACCTTCAAGCAACGTTCTTGAGGTAGTTGTGATCAAATTATAAGTATTTATCAATGGTCGAGGGATATTCGATGAGAAAATTTTTTGCGATTATTATTATTATTTTCATTTTCTAACCGTGAAAATAACATTTTGAAATAAACAAATTAAATATTGAGTTAACTGTCAACCAGCTGTCAACGACTGTTACTTAGCAACAGGTGATAATTTCCCGGGGAAATTATCAGTGTAATTGTGACCTGATTGGTTACTTTTGCACACGTGATCAGAAATACAGGAATTCTATTGGATATTTCTTTAACCAAAAAATTTTCGTATTAATAGTTTTTTACATAGCCTACTTTAATATTGTAAAATTATTTCTGATTTTTAACACAATTTTTCTCAAAATAATTGTTATATAACCTCATATCATAAGTAGCGTTGAAATCAGAAAAAAATTTGAAATATATCGTTGATAGCTTTAATAAATTTTGAGTTATCGTGTGGGAAATAATTATTTTTCAACGTTTATTTTTCGTTGCAGAGTACAGCCAAAAGCAAGTTCTCTGAAACGGCAATCCGTGTTGTATGCAATCATCTACAAAAGGTATTTATTATTTATTTCATTTTCTTCACTCATACAAAGTTATATATTTGAATCTTATATAAATGATTGTAAATTGGCATGAACAAGATATGAACCCAGCATCATAAGCTGTTCAATCTTACATAGAACAGAAATCAATCGAATTCTTATTAATTATTATTGTATGTATTATTCCGCAACCTAATTTTCATTTAATTATGTTAAACTGCAAATCAGAGGAAAATCTCTTCCCTTGTTGCTGTTTGATGATTACTAATTCAACTACGTACCACGTACGTCGTGTTAACAAGAAAAACCCTAATTCCGTTCATATTTAAACATCATAATTCATAATTAACGTCATTATTACAACACTACGACAGTTTATCTTGTGTCTCGTCTTATTACAATTTCAAACCTAGGGGGCGTTTCTACGTTAGGTTAAGCTACAGGGCCGTATTCATTTGGAATGAATGAATTAATTTTTACATGATACTTGACGGTTTATGAAAAAATGTGATGGAAAAATTCATGAATTTTCATAAAGATGTAGAATAATATTACCTACAATTTTAATTTAAGTTTTTTCTATATTTCGTACCGTTTAAAAAATAAAATTTGAAATTTAAGGTTATGTTGTGGACACATCAGATTCAAATGATTATTTTTTGACGTTTCTTTAAACCAATGAAATTCTTTATTGTATGTCACGTGTCTGCGTTTTAACCAATCCTGTCATTATTATACTGAGAATAATGCTCTTGTGATTATTCCCGGCAATATTATCTGTAGCTTTTTTGTTATTGTTGACAGATGTCAGATAGTTATCATCACCACAAGTAAAAATGAGCAAAAAAGATAGATTTAGTGACGTGCCTGATGATGAAATCAAAAAATAATCTAATTAAATATATATTCGAGAATTCGATAAATTAGAAAATAATTCTCCAGTATCTTTCTCAAACTTGTCGCCATTTGGCAATAGCCACGAAAGCCCGTAGGGCAACAAGTTTTCGAAAGCTCTGTCAAATTATTTTCAATTTATTCTCACTCTCTGACAATATTATTTTCAAAATACATATTTAGAACTTGGAAATTACAATTATATTTTGGTAGTAATCCATCTACTAAAAGTAGTAATTTACTTGAAGGTTCAACAGGTTTATAGGGAATATTTCAATAAATAATTGAGTCGAGTAAATTTTGTTATATTCAAAAAGATGTATAACTCAAAACTTT
This sequence comes from Poecilus cupreus, assembly GCA_963942605.1. Taxonomy (NCBI): domain Eukaryota; kingdom Metazoa; phylum Arthropoda; class Insecta; order Coleoptera; family Carabidae; genus Poecilus; species Poecilus cupreus. The sequence goes on from OZ012722.1 coordinate 10,830,418, forward strand.
TTATTTTTCGCATACTAGGTGTCTACTTTTTTATGAAACATAAGAAATACAATATTAAAATTTCATTAGGTGATAGTTCGTTCCCTATGAATTTTAGAACAAAAATGTCAATACAAAATAGGTTCCGGACAACTGCACCATATGAGCCTTTTTTGGCGGAGGCGCCTGTATAAATAACGATAACTTAAAATCTAATAAAGATATAAATATGAAATTATATGTTTAGAATTTCAATGCTTAAGTGACAAGCTGGTTAGATTTTGGTAGCAATACATCAACCGGAAATGGTAGTTAACTTAAAGTTCTATAAGGTATATTGAGTATATCTCTTAAAAAATAATTTTGTTATAATAAAAAATCTGATGTATGCACCACACTACTTAAATTAACTCATTGCTGTAGTACGCATCGTAATATGTCTTATATTTATCGAAATATGGCGATTTGTAATATTTTTCAAAATACGGAAATTTCCCCAAATATGACTTAAAATTGTAATTTTTTTTATTACATTTCTTTATAATATTCGCGCCAGGAAACCCATTGCAGCAGAGCGCATCGTCATATCTCTAATATTTTTCGAGATATGACGATTTTTATATTTTCCGAAGAGCAACTTGGAGGGGCTGTAACTCGAAAATTATACAAGATATCGAAAAATATCATCAGTTTTGTGTTTTTCGTGCTATTTATAATAAATTAGTAAATTTTGAAAATTTTGAATTATTTTGAATTTTTTTTCAAAATATCGATTTGAGATATCTCGACAAATATGAAAGATACAGACTTGCAGTGTACACCAATCGATTCAGCTCGGCGAAATACATAAACCCTGAAAATTTCAGAAAATTCGGACAACCGGTTGAAATGTTAGAGCAAAAAGTCTGAAAATGGCCAAATTCAAGCCAAACGTCAAGGGGTAACACTTGACTTTTTGGAAAAATAACGCCATTTTCAGGCTTTTTGCTCTAACTTTCCATCCCGTAAAGCGATTTTTATGAAACTTTGCATACTTATGTATTTCGACGAGCTGAATCGATTGGTGAACACTGTAAATCTGTATCTTTAATATTTGTCGAGTTATCGCCGATCGAAATTTTGAACAAAAATACAAAAAATTTCAAAATTTGCTAATTTGTTATATAAGGCACCAGAAACGCTAAACTAAAGAGAATTTTTTGATATCTCGTGTAGTTTTTAAATTACAGGCCCTTAAAGTTGCACTTAGAAAAATACCAAAAATCGACGTATCTCGAAAAATATTAGAGATCTGACGATGCGCTCTGCTACAATGGGTTTCTTAGCGCTTATATTATAAAGAAATGTAATAAAAAAAATATTACAATTTTAAGTGAGGATATTCCGTGAATTTCAAATCGGTATATGAATCTGTATTGAATGATTAATAATTACAGTTTCTGTTATTTGTTTGTTCCCACAGCAACTAAAATTAGTTTATTAAACATATAATTCAGTTTTAGAGAGCCAGAAATCCATAATTCATGATTATTTTAAAGACGTGATGTAGTCAGTTGTCATTGTGTATTTTTATGTTGACGTTTTTCAACGTCTGTTTTCAACGAATTTCGATCATTTTCAAAAGTGATTTCCGAATTTACAGGAATAGAAAAAGTATAGTATTATATTCGGGATTATGGTCATTATTCACTCGGATGATTTTTATCACTCGCCTGCGGCAAACTTCATTCGTGAATAATGACTATCATAATTCCTCATAATAATACAGCATTTTTCTACGACCACTTAGAAATCTGCTCAGTGTATGTTTGTTGTTGCTAGGGAAATGAGGTACATTGCAAGCATCGTGCGAAATGAATTTGTTTTGTGAGTATTTCAATACAGATCATTTCATTTTAGTACAGGCGCCATTGCTAGGATGTTTATTTAGAATTGTCAAATATTAGAATTGTGAAAGCGAAACAAATGTATTATTAAAATGTAAACTAATTCGGAAATAATATCGTGGTCGTAGAAAAAGTATAGTGTACAACTCGCATGGAATGTTCATTTTATACTCATATGATTTGCAGCATTCGCCTTGGGATCATACTACAAACTTTCACACTCGTACGAAATGAGTACCATTCCATGCTCGTTGTACAATATACTATTGTAGTACCTCCACCAATATGCCTTCGATCTACGTTATAAAATACATCAAACCAAGATCTGCTCTAAGCAAAGTACCACTCAAACATTTCTACGAGCCCAAAATCATATTATTTGGCCCAGTTAAGACTTTTAGAATAGCTTTAAAAAAATAGTCCTGATCGAACAGAGGGAAAATGTATTGTATTAAATTTATTTATATCATAAATTATATTTTTTAAAGAATATTTTAAGCAATAATAACAACTGAAATAATATAAAATATACAATTTGTCCCAAAGGTATTGACTGATACCACAAACACTGTTTTTAAATCTGATGACAACAAAATACAGAAAATTGTTTCAAATAAAAATTGTAAGTAATATTATTCTACATCTTTTTGATTCCAATGAAATTTTCTCTATCTCATTTATTTATTAAGATAAGCCCAAAAACCCTGATAGGCCTTGAAATAATCAACCACTTACTGTTGATGAATTGTTCCCAAAATCTAATAAATACGTAGCATAAACAATACCTCTATTACATATATGTATGTGCGGAATGTAAAAATTATAGAATTTAAGATATAAATAAGGCGAATTAAACAAATTTCCTTTTTATGACTTTAACTGGGCCAAATAATATGATTCTGGGCTCGTAAATGGCGTGATGATATATTTATTTTCTATTTCTTACAAATTTCCTTTCCGCTGTGCCTGAGTCCGGACCTGCTTACACAACCCCGTTCCACGTAACAAAGTTAGATGAATTGCTACACAGGGATGTAAGGAAAGTGTATAGGGTACCTACCCTGTTGTGTCTTACACTATAATTAAACCCTAATTACTAGGGTAACAATCCACAGCTAACAAACTTCCCAAATTGATGTATTGATAAGACAGACCTTGTGCTGTGTACAGCATTAAGATATTAGATTGTATCGAGGAAATAACAACAGGAAATGAACCAAAATAATTAACGACATTTGGACTTATTCGACAAGAGTATAAAGTCATGCTTTCATGAATAGGATAAGCTCCAATTTAAATGTTGTTGTTTTCGTTGAAAAACAAAATTTAATGAGGAAGAATCGATTACGGTATTTTCACGGAAATACAAGGAAAGTTCGAGTAACAAAATTTTACGAAACTTCATAATTGTAAGTGTTATGGCAATAAGCAGAGCTGACTAGATTTTGGTGGATGTTTACTTATTACTTAAATTAAGAAAATTATTTAAATTAAGAAAGAAACGTATAATAAGTATCAAAAGGTTAGTACTAGTAAATTGTTTACTAGAAAATAAATTAAATACTCTTCCAAACTTAACTTGAAATTTATTACTTTTGTATAATTTAAACATGAATAAACTCATTGCTGTAGTACGCATCGTAATATGTCATATTTATCGAAATATGACGATTTGTAATATTTTTCAAAATTTCCCCAAATATGGCTTATAATAGTAAATTTTTTTTATTACATTTCTTTATAATATTCGCACCAGTAAACCCATTGCAGCAGAGTGCATCGTCATATCTCTAATATTTTTCGAGATGTGACGATTTTTTATATTTTCCGAAGAGCAACTTTGAGGGGCTGTAACTCGAAAACTATACAAGATATCGAAAAATATCTCCAGTTTTGTGTTTTTCATACCATTTATAATAAATTAGTAAATTTTGAAAATGTTGAAATTTTTTTGAATTTTTTTTTCAATATTTCGATTTGATATATCTCGACAAATATGAAAGATACAGACATGCGGTGTACATCAATCGATTCAGCTGGATGAAATATATAAACCCTGAAAATTTCAGAAAATTCGAACAACCGGTTGAAATGTTAGAGCAAAAAGTCTGAAAACGGCCAAATTCAGCCCAAACGTCAAGGGGTACCTATTGACTTTTTGGACGAAAAACGCCATTTTCAGGCTTTTTGCTCTAACTTTCCATCCCGTAAAGCGATTTTTATGAAACTTTGCATACTTATGTATTTCGACGAGCTGAATCGATTGGTGTACACTGCAAATCTGTGTCTTTAATATTTGTCGAGTTATCGCCGATCGAAATTTTGAACAAAAATACAAAAAAATTTCAAAATTTTAAAAATTTGCTAATTTGTTATATAAGGCACCAGAAACGCTAAACTGAAGAGAATTTTTAGATATCTCGTGTAGTTTTTGAATTACAGGCCTTAAAGTTGCACTTCGAAAAATACCCAAAATAGACGTATCTCGAAAAATATTAGAGATCTGACGATGCGCTCTGCTACAATGGGTTTCTTAGCGCTTATATTATAAAGAAATGTAATAAAAAAATATTACAATTTTAAGTGAGGATATTCTGTGAGTTTCAAATTTTTCTATCGGTATGTGAATCTGTATTGAATGATTAATAATTACAGTTTCTGTTATTTGTTTGTTCCCATAGCAACTAAAATTAGTTTATTAAACATATAATTCAATTTTGTCAAAAGAAGCAATCAAAATCTAGTGTGGGCACCACACTACTTTCTTATACAAATAAAACCAACTGAACACGTATGACTTGTTCCTTGCGTATGACTATGACAAAATTTAATGACGAAGAATCGATTACGGTATTTTCACGGAAATACAAGGAAAGTTCGAGTAAAAAAATTTGACGAAACTTCATAATTGTAAGTTTTATGGCATTAGCAAAGCTGACTAGATTTTGGTGGATGTTTACTGGACACAAAACAATATCCAATTTATTTCAAATATGGAATCAGCTAAGAAAAAAAGTTTCAAATGAAAACTTACGAGCAAATGTGTAAAAACAAAAGTTGTTTGGAATTTAAAAATGCATACGCAGAAAAATGGATTGTAGCAATAGCAAACATTTTTTCTTACGTATACTGACAGCAATTATTTTCAATAACAATATTACTAATATAAATATAAATATTGTTATTGTAAATATCTAAATTGCTATCGCTATACGTAAGATACATTTTTGCTATTGTAACAATCCATTTTATCTGTGTACAATAAGGCTTATTTAGTTACCTAAATGTTAGTATGGTAAATAAAAACTTTTTTTGGAATTCAGTCATGTTTCCTTAACCTCCCTTACAGGATGGTGAGAAGTAAAAGATAATTAATATTATTTTACATCTTTTTTATTATAATAAAATTTATTCCAACTAAATTATTAACTGAGATGTGCTCAAAATACTTTATAGGTCTTCAAGTAAACTATCACTTCCGGTTTATAAATTACTACCAAAATCTAACCAGCTCGTCACTTAATCCTTTAAATTATAAATTTCTAATTTCAAAATTATATTGTTGTTAGATTTTGAGTTATCGTTATTTATTCTGTCGCCTCCACCAAAAAACATTCTATTTAGTAATCGATTTTTCTTGATTCCTTTTAAACAGTACAAATTAAAGTTTTAAACAAAAATTGTTGTCAAATTTGGTAGTGGGTTTTCAGTGGATGAGTCCGTTTTAGGGTCCATAGAATACGATTTTAATAGTTTCGCGATGATGTCTGTGTGTGTGTCAGTCAGTCTGCGTGTATCTCTGGAGTTACGGTTTTTCAAAAACTATTAAACTTAATATTTTTTTCACGACGTGGTAGGAAACCCCACCGTTCTTCTCCCGAAATAGTGAGTAAAATGTATTGTTCCTCTCTAGAGATTAAAATATAGAAGTGTTACCAATATGAATGTTATTTACAAAAAATATTTTATAAAAATTATAAATAAATTCATAATTTTATTGAAAATCCTTATTTTAGTGATATACATACTTTAAATTATTTTACAATTATGTCTTATATTTTTCTTTTTCTTATTAAATCACAATTTGACAACTTATTACAGATATTTAACATTGGTTCATTGTGTCTGATAACCTAACTTTTAACGTGTCAGTCTATCAGTTCTCAAAGTGTATTTCATGTCTGAGCAAATCGTTTTTAGAAACATGTCGTGAAAAAAATGTTGTGTCTAACACGAGAGGAAAGCTCTTCTTCCATTCTCGTTCGAAATGCCTCACTCGCTGCGCTCATGAGGCAAACTTCGAACTCGAAGGGGAAAAAGAAGCGCTTTCTTCTCTAGTTTGACAAATAAATATTGATATTTTGTACTTATCATTTGTATCCCTCTGGGAAAGCTGGACATATCATCCACACAGTAATTATTATACTCTTGCCACCGTACATTGTTATTGGCCTTATTATACATACATAACATCACGCTATATCCCATTTAGTGGGGTAGCACGAACCCAGAAACACAGTCAACCAACAATCAATCTCCTCCAAACATTCCACCACTTTCGCCTCGTCCACATTCATAATGCGATTCATACATGCTCGTTTATTCTTCACACTCGGAATCATTCGTTCACGCAACAAACCATCAATCATACCCAACCAGTTATTCCTCGGACGCCCACGCAATCGTTCACCCACATATATTAGTTTCACCAACCTTTCATTCGACATTCGCTCAACATGTCCAAACCACCTCAACTGACTCACTCCCACTTTCTTAACAACATTCTTCTCAATCTCACACTCATCATACACCAATGTATTCCGTATACGATCACGTCTCGTATACCCGCATACTCCTCTCAAATATCGCATTTCTACAGCAGTTATACGTCGTTCATGCTTCTTCATCCACGCCCAACATTCAGAACCATATACGAGTACTCGTATAATTAGATAATAGCGCACATCATCGAGAAAAATAAACTCCCCGCTCAAAATGAACTCACTAGCTATAAAAACAGTCCTTCGGCTCTGTCTTCCCCACATTCACTTACATTGCGGTGGATGGAAGACACCGAAGAATACAAGAAATATTTTATGGAGTGAAATCTCGGGTCTCCGAGGGCTTCCATGGATGTACATTCCAGCACACGTGCAGATATTATTATCATAATTTGGAGGTGATTTTTTTCTCTTACTGTTTCTTTTATCCAACATTCGAGGCAGTGGATTTTGGATGATTGGAGTAATGCGTTATTGATCTTAGAAAATTGTTATTCGGCAAGGAATATAAATGGAGTGCTTGGGATATATGTAGGTTTTTTTATGGAAGCGAGCAAGCTAATATAAAATGTGTACCTTCCGGTAAAATATGTAAAATATAAAATACCACGACCGACATTTTATAGGTAACCAATAAATTTATTTAATATTCAATAAATTTTAAAATTCAATTGAATATTCCAACAACAAGGATGCGTACAAAAATATGAATATTTTATAAATGGAAGAGAATTTATGGATGTCTGCTTGAACAACCTTTAACGGTCTGAAATATATAAAATTTTGATTAATTTGTAAACGATACAAAGTAAAAAATCTGTTGTGGGCACCACAATACCTCCCGTCATAGATTTCTTATCGAACAATGCAGGGACACTGACCACCAATATCAAGAAACGCTCATCCCTTCAAAAAATTTTGACAAATGTCAAAAAATGACTTTTTTCTTCAAACGTCATAAAAGTACGTTGTTATGTATTTGTATTCAACAAGCAGAAGTTCAATATTGTCGCCGTCGGCGTAAAAGTGTTTCCTTGGAAACACATTTACTCCGGCGGCGGACAAAGCAAAATATCATGCAAAATAGTTAGGTTAATTCAATAATTTGACAGTTAAGAATAAAACAAATAAACAAAAATAACAAAATAACATATTCTGTGGTAACTAGAAATACTGGATACGGTAGAATATTTGCTGAAGTTTTGAGCATTTTTTAATGTTTTAATGTCTATTTTCTATGTTTGAAGAAAAACTAGCATGTGTTATTTGGAGTAAATGTGATACTTTGGAGCTGAGCATGTAAGTTTGAACGACGAGCGAAGCGAGTCAGACAATTACATTACATGCGATAACACAATATACTATTTTCAACCGTTGTTTTTTTTTTTTTTAACACAGGTTAACAGATTTAAACGAAAATATCAAAATATAATTTTTCTTTAACGTGTTGTAATTCGTAAATGGTGACAGTAAGAGGAAAATGTTTCAAACAATAATTGTAGATAATAATATTTGAAACATTACTCTAATCACTAAATTTTCATTAAACCACAATTTACTGAGATATTTTAAAATAAATTTATAGGGCTTCCAGTAAACTACCACTTTCGGTTACTGGTTTATCATCAAAAACTAATCAGCTCTTCCAAAGGAGATACAATTGATATATACAAAATATCAAAATTTTTAGTTTAGTAGTTTTTGAGAAACCGTGACTCCAGAGATCCACACAGACTGACAGACTGACAGACATACAGACATCATCGTGAAACTAGTAAAACGTATTATAGGGAGCCTAAAACGTGCTCATCCAGTGAAAACTCACTACCGAATTTTTAGCATGATTCCTATAGCTTCATTATAGGATGTGGCGGGAGGTAAAAAAGTTTCAAATAAAAAATATAGTCAATATTATTTTACATTTAAATATAACCAAATTTACTCTAATTCATTTATTTATTTAGACAAAAACCTGATAGGCCTTCAAATAACCTACCACTTCCGGTTGATGGATTACTCCCCGAATCTAACACACACAGACAGTCGTCAGCGTGAAAATAATGAAATCACATTTTATGGACCCCAAAACGTGTTTATCCGTTGAAAACTCACTATAAAAAAATTTGATCCATCACAATACCTCCCTTACTTATATGTACGAAAGGTAAAGTTGAAGATTTAAGAATAATGGAACAAAAAATAATAAGAAAAATATTAGGATCAATAATGATATCAGAAAACGAATGAACTATGAAATAGAACAAGAGTTGGAAGGAGAAGACAGTGAAAAATTGAACAACAGAGTCAGCTGGCTTGGATATAAATGGAGAGCAGAAGAACAGGATCAGTAGTAGAATGGAGACCAGGAGGAAGAATAAGACGAGGCAGACCTAGATCAACAAGGGCGTAGAATTAAAAGCAGCAGGTATTAAAAATGTCAAAGTAAAACAAAAAAATAGAACGATACGGACAAATTTAACTACAAGGATTTAAAGGAAAAGAAAAAACTTAGATTGAACCTCTCCAACAGAAGGACCTAGAGAGCTTCATAAGATGCAGCGTTACCCACTTAAATATAGTAATACTGGAACGCGCACTGCCATGCTCTCCCTGTATGGAAAAAAACGAACCGAGAGAGATAGTTTGTGTCAGGTATCTCTATCGCTATCTAACACATCTGCGCTTGCGTAACTATAGTTACGTCACGTACATACAGATACAAAAGTTAGTCCCTGTGTTTTAAGAAACTGTATTTTTGACATTTCTCATAAATGGTTAAATAGAAGTGTTTTTTTAATAAAAAAAAAATAAATAAAATAAAATGGTGCTACATTGTAGCACAAAGCTTTGCAAAGCTGTATGGCAGCCAACTACGAAATTATTTTTTTCTAGTTACGTAATGAATACTTTAACCTAAAACTTTTGACATTTGTTCAATCATTCTATTTAATGTAAAATTGTAGAGTATTTCACATTATAATCATTAAAGTGAATAAGAATACATCAGTTTGGCAATGAGAAACAAAGTCCTAATTTCTTTCTCTCATTTGAATTTAAGTTTTGCTATAAATAACGAATGCTACGACACAAACTTTTTGAACGTACTATACGATAAGGATAGAGTTACCTGTGGGTCGCTTTCTCTCTTGGCTCGCATTTACACAGCTAGTGCGCGTTCCAGTATTACTACATTTCAGTGGCGTTACCCCATAAGGGTGTACAGAAATCAAGAAATAACCAACAATAAAATTGTACGTTTTTTGGTGGAGGAGCCAATCAAAATGACGATAACTCACAATCTAATAAAGATATCATTTCAAAATTATATATTTACAATTTGAATGTTTAAGTGACAAGCTGATTTGATTTTGGTAGCACTTCACTAACCGGAAGTTGTAGTTTATTTGAAGACTTATAAGGTATTTTACACTTATCTCAATAAACAATTGAGTTATGTCAATTTATTGATCAATTTTTATATTTCCTAATCAATTGGTTAATTTATTGACAAATTAGAACATGTTCTTTTTTTCGGCAATTTTTTATGGAATTCTAGATGATTTTAGTCATTGCCAACCACTCAAAATTATTTATGTTTTGGTTAGTTTGTCATCTTTGTACGTATAGTTTGTATTACAAATATTAGTAACATAGGTGACAGTTGGTACTACTGAAATTGACACAATAAATTGATAGAAAACTTGAGTGTGTAAATATTTTTGTTTTTGACAATTTATTGACACCAAAACTTTGTCAATTTATTGATCAATAAATTGCGTCGAGCAAAATACATATTAGAGTAAATTTTGTTGTAATATAAACTATGTAAAATTATATTAGCTACAATTTTTATTTGAAACTTTTTCGATAGTTTGTACAGTTTAAAAATTATTTCGGTAGCAAGTTATGTGTTGCCACATATTTTGAAACTTTTGTATGAATTTTCTCGGGCCCGGTCCTGCGCATTGACGGCGTTAGCATCTTCCGCGTGCGAACGCTCAGGTGCAGCGCGACGATCAATACATAGCCTCGGCGCCATCGTTCATTCTTCTTCCTCTTCTCTGTCGCACCACCACGTCCGCCATCTCTCCGTCCTTGTCCCGCGACGCCCGAGCTGCCGATTCAACAAACGCGGCCTGGCTCACTGCGATCGCAGTTTTGCTGTGCGTCGGTGCTTTCTGCTTTCTGCGTTCGTCTTTCATCTTCAGGCGTCGTTTCGTGCTCTGCTTCATGAACTCGGGCTTTCCGATAACCTTCTAATATTTATTCGTGAACGGAATATTTTATATATGGGGCGAGTTACGCCGTTTCATAAATTTAAATCACTTGAACGCCGATTTATCAGGCAGATGATGCTATAAATTCGCTGGCTTTTAGACCCCGGTGCTACTTTAGAAATTACGAGGTTTTTATTTATTTTCTCTTTTAATCTTCTACAATTTTATTTCTTACAAGACAAATATGTTTCCCAGTCAGAGACAGAGCATAAGCAACAAGAAATTAAGATTATTAAAGCCAGTCTCTTGCGCTTTTTGCAAGAGACAAATGTGAGATTATTTTATATAAATATCGTCTTACTTAAATTGAAAAAAATTACAGAACTCATATTTGTAAAATTATAAAACACTTTTGGGTTATTATGGGTTTTTTACCTCCCGCCTACCTTTAGGTAAGGGAGGTATTGTTTTTGGTCGAAAACTTGGGTAATGAGTTTTCAATGAATAAGCACGTTTTAGGGTCCCTACAATACGATTTTACTATTTTCGCGATGATATCTTTATGTATGTATGTATGTGTGTATGTGTGTAGTCTGTGGCAATTTTTTCGTCTCACATAACTCAAATACTATAATACCAAAAAATACAATTTTGTTAATTTTAGCTTCTTATATTTAAATGAAGAGCTAATTAGATTTTGGTTAAAATTGGTCAACCGGAAGTAGCAGTTTACTTGAAGCCCTTAACAGTTTTTCGTGAAAAACACGGTTCAGTTTCCTTTTTCAACAATTTATGTTATTTTGAAAGTTGTAGAATATTTAATTTTACATGTGTTTTGATTACAATAATTTTATTAATTTTCATTAGATTTAGAGATAATAAAATATAAAGAAATTAGATTTCACAAATCTACCATTCCTAGTACACCATGGAAACACTTAAAAATTATCAGTTTTTTACGAAATGTGACACTTGGGGGACAAAAAGGTAATAATCATGGGAATATAGCGGTCTCAATAGATCCCAAAGGTGACAATTCTGCTTGTTGACATAACTATTTAACAAAAAATGACCCTCATCGCTGATTAAAATTTGTTTGTCCAGAGACTCCACCAAATAATTTTCTGGAAGTTATATATCTGATTCTAATTGCGATATCATTTCTTAATTTTGAATTTAAAACTAGGATGTTTAAGTTATAAGCTGATTAAATTTTGGTAGCTATCTATCAACTGGAAATGGTAGTTTACTTGAAGGCCCTAAAGGTTTTTCAGGCAAACCTCAATAAATAATTGAGTTAGAATAAATTTTTTTCACGATATGGTAGGAAACCCCACCGTTCTTCTCCCGAAATAGCGAGGAAAATGTGTTGTTCCTCTCTAGAGAGGAAAATACAGGAGTGTTACCAATATGAATGTTATTTACAAAAATATATTATAAAAATTATAAATAAATTCCTAATTTTATTGAAAATCCTTATTGTAGTGATATACATACTTTAAATTATCTGACAATTATGTCTTATATTTATCTTATTAAATCACAATTTGACAACTTAATAAAATTATTTAAGATTGATTCATTGGCAACACTGCTACACCGCCTTGTGTCTGATAACCTAACTTTTAACGTGTCAGCCTGTCAATTGTGTTCTCAAAGTGCATTTTAGGTCTCCGAGCAATCGTTTTTAGAAACATGTCGTGAAATAATGTTGTGTCTAACACGAGAGCAAAACTCTTCTTCCACTCTCGTTCGAAATGCCTCATGAGCAAACTCGAGGGGGAAATAGAAGCGCTTTCCTCTCTAGTTTGACAAATAACTATTGTTATTAATATGTACGCTTCTTGACTGTGATTTGTATTGAAATAAAAACAATTTCTGGATTTCAGTCACAAATTAAAAATTTTATTCCAACCTCTACCGATTTCTACCCCACTTGGGTCTTCTTCAGGAGCTACAAATAGTTTTTTTCAATTAATTACAGAACAACAGAAAAAAAATTGCTTGTTTAACATATAACAATTACTTACGTGAAAGTCAAAACATTAAAAATAAATTTGTCAAAGATAAAAACATTTTAAAACAATAAATAATTAAAATCGGAAATCGTACCTAACAAAAAAGGAGAAATCTTACTTAAAACTAATTAACTACAAGGTTACACTTAATTTACATATTACACAAGTTTGACTAGAATTACATTAGTTTCATTTATTTGACTTTAAAATATTATTATAAATAGTGCTTAGATTTTAAGTATCTGTTTTTAAATTTACATTATTTTTGTCTGACTTGATATTGATATAATAACAAAGATGTAGAATAGTATTGGCTATAATTTTTGTATGAAACATTTTTCATATTTAGTCGAGAAGTTCATTAAATTTCTTGTTCATATTCCGCTACTGGTACTATTTATTCTTCAACTTCAACCCTCCGTTCGTCGGTGTACCGTGACCGCGACTGCCAAATGCCAAATGTCGAGTGTAGGGCGTAAATGTTAAACGTCATCGTCCTTCAGACACACAACCAGCGAATAACTCAATCCGCGTCGATTCCCTTAGAGCGCTCTCACGCAGCTGAAGTCGGTCAACTGTCGTTTTCGGTTACAGGAAACTGGTCGTGTTTCACTTGTTTTCGTCTCCTCGGTTATGATTTTCCGCCACTCACTTTGCTCAAGTGATTTTCAATTGAATTACGGCGAAGCAAATTCAATTGAATTCGGCCGAACCCAAAGGTTTGTTCATTTGGGGAATGCTTTCAAAAGATTTTACGGAATACAAATATGAGGTATTTTAAATCGAATTACATATAAATAAATTAGGTACGCTGCTGTTACGAAAATATATCATTATTTTTCTTTTGCCTAATTTACTTATGTCATATAGTGCCACTGAAATATAGACTTGTATACTTTTACGAAAGCAAAAAACGCGCCTGAGAAAGATAGAAGTTGTGGGCCACTCTTCTTTGTCTAACACTTGTTTGTAGAACGGTTGCTTTGCGTTTATTGAGCGGTTGCTATGTAAAAACAACGGTTGCTATACGTTTGCTGAGTGTCTGCTATGTAAAAACATTGCACAACAAAGACAGATAGCCCTCAACTAGTTGTCTCCCTCGTCTCGTCATTCAGCAATTCAGTATTATTATATTTCAATATTTGCACGGAAAAATGGATTGTTACAATAGCAAAAATTTATCTTACGTATAGTGCCAGAAATTTAAATATATATAATAACAATATTACTAATATAAACATAAACATTGTTATTGTAAATATCTAAATTGCTGTGACTATACATAAGATAAATTTCATTTATTTTCATTCTCAAATGGAGTATAGAAATGTGCATCATTAAAAACAGAAAAAATAAACTTTTTTCTATGATTCTAAGTTTCCGTATCTTATTTCGAATATGAAGAACAAAATATGTTATTTGAAATCGGCACTAAAAGTGCTCAAAAATCGTCACTAAAGTAACCCATTATACGACGATTTCGAGCAACGCAGTGTTGGCAATCGTAAAACAATTATTATACAAGTAGAATAATTTTGACAAAATTATGACGTATTGTAATAAATTTATATGTAAAATAAAACAATATGTACAAGCAGAATTAAATAATTAATTTCGATGAATGCAATTGAGGACAAAACACATAATTTTGAGTGTTATTTACGATAACTTCAATGGTCGAGGTTGGCAATACTGAGTGTCAGTTCCAATTGACAACTGACAGATGTATAAACTTAACCTATATAATAATTTTTTATAGTTATTTTCTAATTTTAAATTTCAAATAAAATTGAATATGTACCGCGGCACAGAAGTTCCTTTTATCACTCACGTGGTTTATTTTCCTCGGCCCTACGGTTTCGGCAAATAAATTCCATATTCGAAATAAAAAGTTAAACTTCAGTGCCTTGGTACATAAATAACTATTTCTACGTCACTAGTTAGAGAGTAAAAATATGTACATTTTTTATTAGAAACATTTTTCTCAATATGTTAAGAAAATCGATGAAAATAGATTTTATTTGAAATCGGCAGTAATGTGCGTCATTAAAAGCTCAGAAATCGTCACCAAATTAGGTATCTAACCCATTATATGACGATTTTGAGCAACGCAGTGTAGGCAATCATAAAATAATTATTGTTCAAGTAGGATAATTTTGACAGATATATGATGTAATGTAGTAAATTTATACGTAAACGCAAGAATTAAATAATTAATTCCAATGAAGAAATTGAGGACAAAACAGATAATTTTGAGTGTTATTTACGATAACTTCAATGTTCAAGGTTGGCAACACTGAGTGTCAGTTTCAATTGACAACTGACAGATGTACATACTTAACCTATATAAACATTTTTTATACAGTTTTTTCTAATTTTCGATTTCAAATAAAATTTAATATGTACCGCGGCACCGAAGTTCCTTTTTATCACTAACATGGTTTATTTTCCTCGGCCCTACGGGCCTCGGCAACTAAATTCCATATTCGTGATAAAATGTTAAACTTCAGTGCCTTGATACATAAATAACCATTAAATAAATGTAGATATTTCAATTCGACATTCAAGTCCATAATCACATTTTACTCGATTTGAAAGTGTAACCGAAATCATTGTTTTTAAAGTTTTGCATTAAATGTCTATTTTGCTCAAACTCAACCATAAGTTTTTGCGGAGACAAATCCAAAAGTCTGGGACGAATTCTCAAGGTTCAACTCTTCAACTCTCGCGGACCAATTCTCCAGTTCCTGAAACAGCGACGAATATCATCCAGAGAATAATGCGAAATAATCTAATATTTGCTTTAGCTACCCTGGAACAGAGAAAGGTTGAATTCCAATGCTCTAACTGAAATGTTAAGCCCTGCGATTATAAGTACCTGACCGGAATTCCAACTTCGTGAAAAATACTTGAATGGAATGCGGCTTCTTTTGTGAACGAAAGTTATATGAAATCGCCTCTTGAATTTTCCTTCGAGATATTTCTATTCAACTCACACCAAAAGAACAAAATTTTCTTGTCTTCCTCAGAATTATGGAGACAGTAAATTCTTTCCAAGACAGCTTTGGATATCGCGATGCTTAAATCATCTTTGAGAAGTGTGCCAAAATCTGCTTTTACCTCCCGCCTATTTACGAGTAAGGGAGGTATTGTTTTCGGTCAAAAGTTGGGTAGTGATTTTTCTATGAATAAGCACGTTTTAGGGTTCCTACAATACGATTTTACTATTTTCGCAATGATGTCTGTTGTTATGTATGTGTGTGTGTAGTCTGTGGTGATTTTTTAGTCTCGCAAAACTCAAATACTATAATACCGAAACATGTAATTTTGTGTATTTTTGCTTTATATATTTATATGAAGAGCTGATTAGATTTTGAATAAAATTGGTCAATCGGAAGTAGCAGTTCACAAGAAGCCCTTAACAGTTTTCCGTGAAAAAACAAGGGTAAATATAATTTTTCAATAATTTATGTTATTTTAAAAATTGTAGAATATTTAATTTTACGTATGTTTTGATTATACAAATTTTATTAATTTTCATTAGATTTAGATATAAAATATATAGAAATTAAATTTCATAAATCTTGCATTCCATGTACACCATGGAAACACTTGACGATTTTCATTTTTTTATGAAATGTGACACATGTCATTGTGATTGTGAAGCTGTTTTCTTACTGAAATATATGTCAAAAAATTAAATAAATATACGAAAGAAAATTAAATTTATTAAATATAAATAAAAAATAAATAAGGTGTTTTTCTGTATCATCAAATACTATTTTGTACCGTTTAAGAGTTGTATTGGGCGGGAGGTTATGTGCTATCCACATCAGATTTTTTTATTATTGTAATTCTTCCTTAAGTTACGATAAGAAAGTAATAGCTAGTATACCTAGCGATGTTATGAGTCTCATAATAGCCGCAAATGTTAGTTTGGAATCCGAGCTCCGTAGAGCTAGGATTTTAAGACATCTAAGGCCTGTTATGACTCATAACATCCGTGGTTTGTTCAATAGTTTACCAGTTTCAGAATATGAAGACGTTAAAGTTATTAATAAGTATTATTTTTTTAAATTCTTTTATGAATTACGTCTGTCATAATTTTAGAAGTTGATCAAATAAATCTGTTTTTATTTAACACCATGGTTACTGTTGTTTTTTTATTTTTATTTATAAATATTTTTTTTACTTAAAAGTCAAACGTATTAGATAAAAAATGGGCTTAAGCGATGCTGAATTGCCAGAAAATATTTGGAACGCAGCAGGTGAATCTCTGAACAGCTTAATTTCGTCTGTATTAATAAATAACGTTATATTAGCATTGTGTTTTTTATTTTTCTTGACTATTTTGACAGGTCAGTATGGTAATATTACCGAACAGCATAGAGTTATTACTTAACAGCCTACTTTTGTGCATGTAAACATAGGATTAAAATCCTGAAACCGGTAAAAATAATTTTCACAATTTTGTCTTTGAAAAGTATTTACTTTAAACCAATTTTATTTATTTTTATTAAAACTAACAGAAAGTAGTAGAAAATGGAGCAATTTCAGATATATCATGGTTAAAAATCATTTATTTTCCAGTGTAGGTAACGCGTATATTTAGAAAGTTACAAAATCAACATAAACAAATAAACAAGTCTATATTCCTCGCTGAGAAGCCCCCCTTCTCAAGTACGAGTCGATTGCGTCATAACTTCGTCATCTTGTCCAAACAACTGCGAATAAATCTCATTTAGATTCTGGACAATTTCCTTTCGAGTCGTTAAACTACTCTTCGACGTCTGCAGCCGAGATTTGATTTTATTTAATTGTTCCGTAAGGTAAATCTTTGCTTCGCGTGATAGATGACGGCCTTCGTTATTACTATCGACAACAACAGAATGTACATGATCACCAGAAACATGTTTTTCAGGACAAAAGGGATACGAAGAGTTCCCAGAACTGGGAGACTCTATGTAGTTGGTTGTTCTTTGTGGGCTGGTACAGTGTAACCGTAAATGTAACTTGGAAGAGTTGTTCATTTCTAGTAAACCATCCACAGGAGAAGAACATTCTAGAACGGCGTGCATTGATTCGCTTTTGCCATCTTTGTCGAAAGCTTGTACTCTTAATGAAGTTGTGGCTAATCCTTCACGGTGTCGCTCACGAAGATGTGGACTTCTTGAACGACGGATTTGTATGCGAGGTTCTTCGGTCTTTGCTTCTCGACTAGTGTCTTTCGAATCACAATTTGCTGGAGATTCTTCAGGAGGAATTCTACCATCTTCTGATGCGTCTTGATTAGAAAAATCGCTGGTGCTGTCGTAGTAAATATGGTATTCTTGATCGTCAACATCTTGGGAATCTTCTTCCTTTTGAGGAGCAGCTTCTTCTGTTGATTGTACGTCGCCTTCTTTAGTCGAGGTAGAACTTTCACTGGTGTCTTCTTTAACGTTCATCTCTGACATGATAGACAACAAGTCCTTGATTTGTTCTTCTTGTCTAACTACTAACTCTGTTAGGTCATTTACATCTTGTTGAGACACTGGTTCTGAATTGGTTGTTAGCATGTCATCAGTACTGGTTATTTTATTTAGTTGTTCAATGTAATGTTTCGTGGTTTCATCTAGCTTTTTCTGAAGAGAATCTTTTTCGTTTCGTAATAACTCAACAGTTGATTTAAGAGTTTTCAGCTCGGACCGTAAATCTTTATCAGACAAGTCTCTTTCGTCGATTTCCAAAGCCATTCGTTTAATTATCTGTTCTTTTTCATTCTGCTCTGCTTCTAAGTCCTTCCTCATAGCATCCACCTCTCTTTCGATGCTGTTACATTTCTCTTGAAGTTGTATAACCCGTTCATCCGAAGCAGCTTCTTCAAGGTCCCTCAACCTTTCTCTCAGTTGTTGGTTTTCCACTCTTGCTTCTTCCAAGGCGATTACAAACTCGTTCTTCTGTTTCTCAGAAAGGAGGAGTAATTGTATGGCTTCGGATTCCATATCCTGGAGGGCTCCTCCAAGGCTAGTGGTAGGTGGTTTGCCTTCGGTGTTGGTAGAAACTGAGGTTGTTGAACGGAGGGATGTTGAGGAATCTTGTTTGGGGTGTTCGACCATTGAAACGTGGAGGTTTCCGTAACGTTCTTCTACTGGTAGCGAAAATACTCGGTCGACTGAAATAAATAAATATTCGTATATCATGCTGTTTATTGCTATGGTTCCTCCATCATTAATAACAGTATGTTTCAATTTATTAGCTCAACTAAAATAAAATAGTAATAGTAGTAAACCAATTTAATGATGTTTTTGTTTTCACGAAAAAATGTATGGTCACTAGATATGGACAAAAAACCTGCTTGCATTAATTTTTACCTTTCGCACATATATTAGGTATAGAATTGAAAATTGGCGTATAGGGATGTCAATGCTATTTAATTTATATATTGCTGAAATTTTTACCTATTCACTTTAAAGCAAAAATGTGAATAGAAGAGTTGTTCAGAATTTAAAGATGAATCCAATAAGGACCATTTGACAACCTAAATATTAGTATTTAACGATATATCAATCAAATTTAAATCCCGTAGAACTTTCGTGGCTATTGCCAAATGGCAACAAGTTTGAGAAATATTCAGTAATAATATAACAAGAGACTGAGAATAAATTGAAAATAATTTGACAGGTCTTTCGAAAACTTGTTAACAGGCAATTGCCAAATGGCGACAAGTTTGAGAAACTGGAGAATTTTTTTCTAATTTATTGAACTCTCGAGTTATATTTAATTAGATTATTTTTTTATTTCATCAGGCACAGCACTAAATCTATCTTTTTTGCTCATTTTTACTTGTGTTGATGATAACTATCTGACAACTGTCGACAAAAACAAAAAAGCTACAGAGAATATTGCCGGGAATAATCACAAGAGCATTATTCTCAGTATAATAATGACAGGATTGGTTAAAACGCAGACACGTGACATACAATAAAGTATTTCATTGGTTTAAAGAAACGTCCAAAAATATTCTGGTGAATTATTTTATAATTTATCGAACTCTCGAGTTATATTTGATTAAATTATTTTTTATTTCATCATCAGGAACGCCGCCAAATCTATTTTTTTGCTCATTTTTTTACTTGTGTTGATGATAACTATCTGATATCTGACATTTGTCAACATAAACAAAAGAGCTACAGATATTATTCCCAGGAATAATCTCTAGTGCTTTATTCTCAGTATAATAATGACAGGATTGGTTAAAACACAGACACGTGACATACAATGAAGCATTTCACTGGTTTTAAGAAACTTCAAAAAATAATCAAATACATTTTGCTTGCTCCAAAAACATTATTAAATTGACCTACTAGTATAGCCACTTTTATCTAATTTAGCCAAAGCCGTAGCTCGTGTAGTTCTCGAAATTGAAACACTCTGTATATCCCGAGATCTGCGAAAGCAGAGTGCCACACTCTAATAGGTAAATGGCGTGATGATATACTAATCTTTAATTATTTGTTGTAGAGCGAAACTCAACCAACCCGGGACCGTCAAAAAAACGAACCTTGTTGTATGCAGTCATCCACCAAAGGTCTGTTTCTGTTCATTTACTTTTACCTATGATATAATATCCAACATATTCCTCTTGTTGTATTGATAGTCGTTGTGTAGTGTCTCCCGCAATGTAGAAAGGACAAAAAGTGTTTGAGTGTGATTGATGCGAAAGTGGGGGTTTTTATCAACTTGTGCCCGGTTTCTCGGTTTGTTTTTTGTTTTGTGAAGTGTAGATTCAACAAGTGACGTCTGTTGCTGCCGTAGATTGAGAGGACACACACTCAGACACACTTTTGTCGCATGCAGACGAACACACATACATTTTTTATTAGATCGATTGTGAATTATTCAGACGGAACCGCTGAGTTTTGTAGTTGCATACTGCTGAGATATTGCTATTCAGATAGAGAGGAATTGTTTGGAAATGTACATAATGCGATGTTAACATCATAAGGTGAAAACTAAGTTTTAATAAGACATTTTACTTGTTACTCATTTGTAAATCAAAATTAAAATTAAAAAATTTTAACCAAATCCTGTCAGTTACACACAACTGTTCTTTCAAAAATTATTTGAAATAATTTAGTATAAGCCTTGTAAGCATTACTGTGGCAGCGTGCATTGTTTACCTTGTTTACTAATTTTTACAATGCTGCTGTTAAATAGTAACTTGTAAAGTTTCATTTTCAAAGGGAATAGAGGGCTTGGGTAAGTGGTGTTTACAAGTGAGTAACAAGTAATAGTATTTATCTAATTCCGTTTTGTAAAGTTGAATTTTACCTAACCTTCTGACGTTATGAAATGTCACTTTTTTACATAATTTCTATGAAATGAGTTTTGTAAAAAATCTTTACGTAACTGAGTTACGTAATAGTTATTTACGATACAAGTACTTACTCAGGGGTCTTAAAACACTCGCTACGCTCGTGTTTTAATTGACTCATTCATGACTAAAGACGCTTTACGTATGTGTATCGTACAAAATTTTATCTACGATATAATGAAAAACCCCAAAAAATATAAAAAAATATTTTTATTTATGAAGTAGGATCACAATATTAAATGAGAAGTTTGCCATGATAACAAAATTTTTGCAAATTTGGCATGTTTAAAAATTTTAATCACTCGTTGCTTAGCAACCCGTGACTGCCCGTGACTAATGGGACCGTGTTACTAAACAACCGTTTTACAAACTTGAAACTAACAGTTAAACATCAATTTTACACACTATCGTAGATAAAGAATTTTAAACAACCGTTATTCAATTAAATCAAATGCCGTGTAGATCCCTACTTTAATAATAAATAAAATAATTTGTTGCTTGTCAAATATTGACAGTGAATCATTTGGAAGGTAGAGGAATAAAATTACGGAATTAGATAAAATATTGTACGTAATACGTTATGAAAAACGATATTGTTTAACTCGCGTAATTTTCAAAACTCGCTTCGCTCGTTTTGGCAAACTTACAGCTTGTTAAACAATATCGCTCTTTTTATAACTGATTACGTAAATAATTATTGTCAAACTAGAGAGGAAAGCGCTTCTTTTTCCCCCTCAAGTTCGAAGTTTGCCTCATGAGCGCAGCGAGTGAGGCATTTCGAACGAGAGTGGAAGAAGAGCTTTCCTCTCGTGTTAGACACAAAATTTTTTTCATGACATGTTTCTAAAATCGTATTGCTCGGATCTAAAATACACTTTGAGAACACAACTGACAGACTGACACGTTAAAAGTTAGGTTATCAGACACAAGGCGGTGCCAATGAACCAATCTTAAATATCTTTAATAAGTTGTCAAATTTGTAGTTAAATAAGAAAATGAAAAATATGAGACATAATTGTAAGATAATTTGAAGTTAGTAAATCACTAAATTAAGAATTTATTTATAATTTTTATAATATATTTTTTGTAAATAACATTAATATTGGTAACACTTCTATATTTTCCTCTCTAGAGAGGAACAACACATTTTCCTCACTATTTCAAGAGAAGAACGGTGGGGTTTCCTACCATGCCGTGAAAAATATTATTTATCACTTCTATAAACAAGTGTTAAACAAATAAGGGTGGTCCTACGACATCTATCTGTCTCAGGCTCGTTTTTCGCTGTCATAAAAACCTAAAAGTTAACGTTCCAGTATTACTATATTTCAGTAGTCACAGTATATGTGCTGGAGGAAAATTAAACTTTAAAGATTTAGCTATTTATTACGTCGTATATTCATTTTTATTTCTTTCTTTGTATTATGAAAATACTATTCATTCAAAATACCCGGTATCTACACTAAACCTGTAGTTTTATTTTTAATGGTCAAATAAACCTTCAAAGTTAGTTAAATTGTTCTAGTTTTCCTGACCGTAACAATTTTATTTTGCATTCATCCCACAAACAATCAAAATCCCTACCTAGAGCATTCCGTTCCTCTTCTAGTTTAACGACATTCTCGGCACAAAGTCTAAATCTTTCAAGCTCCTTTCTAACTTGCAGCGTAAGACTCATCAGCTGGCTACACATCTCCAGTTTCGCAGACTTGTAATACTTCTTCGCATATCTAAAATCATCACTCATCTCCGGATCACCATCATCAACGACCTCCTCGTCGTTTCTTCGTATGTCTCCAGCATCGTCGAAGCCGAATCCTTGCCTGACGAGTTGTTCTTGACGAAGAAGAGCTTTATGGACTCTATTGTTGTAGTCGGTTAGCTTTTCGCGGAGTTGGGCTAGTCTGGTTTTTCCTCCAGTGTCTCTGATGAATTTGTACATTGCGAGGGATAATTGGGTGCTGTCTTCGGCTAGGTGAGGGAAGCATTTACTGGAGAATTCTAGAACTGCTTCTGTAGCTAGGTTTTTGTGAAGATAGTAGCCTAGTTGGATTTGTTGGTTTGTTAGGCGACGTTTGAGGATTTCTATTGCGCGGTTCTTGTCCGTTATGGCTTTGTAGAGTTCTTCTGATGATTTTGTTTCCTTATTTTCCAACGGTGTGCTCTTCTATTTAACATATTTTTAATTAAAAATTAGATAGTACAATTCATTGGCGTAATGACATATTTATTTATTTTCGACTGTATTATAATGAGTAATCACTTATTTATGATATTGTTTGGTAGCCATAACGTGGCTCTTTATGAACTAGTTTGTAATGATTAATTAATTAGATAAGTATTTACATACGAACATTATTTTTAATAACGGTAATATTTATTACATAATTTGAAGTACTATTTTAATGCTATTAGAATGATTTCTTCCATAATAATACTTACTTGTTGGTTGTGTAGTTATAAATAATAAGTCATTTAATAGTAATTTATGTATCGAGGCACTGAAGTTCAATTTTTTATCACGAGTATAGATTTTAGTTGCCGAGGCCCGTAGGGCCGAGGAAAATAAAACATGTGAGTGATAAAAAGGAACTTCAGTGCCGAGGTACATATTAAGTTTTATTTGAAATCTAAAATTCGAAAAAATTGTAAAAAAATTACAATATATGTTGAGTTTATACATCTGTTAGTTGTCAATTGAAACTGACAGTCAGTGTTGCCAACCTCGAGAAGTGAAGTTATCGTAAATAATACTCAAAATTATGTGTTTTGTCCTCAATTTCGTCATCGGAATTAATTAGTTAATTCTTCTTGCACTTATTGTTTCATTTTACGTATAAATTTACTACAATACGTCATATATCTATCAAAATTATCCTACTTAACGGTTGTCAACACTGTGTTGCTCAAAATCGTAGCATAATGGGTTACTTCAGTGACGATTTCTGAGCTTTTAATGACGATTTTTGAGCACTTTAGTGCCGATTTCAAATATTTTTATTTACACTGCATCTTTAAGTAGAAATATAATAAATATCTTGCAGGAGTTTCAAATGACATTTCGCAGAGCACGAAATCGTGTTATGCTCATATCATTGAAATAAAAATTGATAAAAATAGAATACGTTGTATTATTTCATGTAGAATAAAACCGAGGAAAATAAACAGGCAGATTTATAAAAGGAATTAGCATTAACTCCCTTTTTTCATCATCTGTAACTTCGTTTCTAAATTAATTGAATTATCAAAATGTGTCAAATTTTATGCTAACCAATCTTGATTACAACCTTAGTTAAAATAATTATGTTCTGAGAATGGAAAATAAAGTTACGAATATTAATAAAAATGGAGTTAGCTCTAATCCCTTTTATGAATCTGCCTGAAAGTAATTAAAATTGAAGACAAAACACTGACATTAAAATGTACACTTTTAAAATAACGATAATGAGTGCCCAAGAAATTTGGTGGCTATCATTATAGCGCATAATTCACCTTACACAATTTTCGTTAGCAGAATAAGTAACAAGTAATGATGACGTACGTCTTTCGTAGTGCATAGGTTCGCCTTGGCCTGAGAGTATTCTAATGTTAGGTCCATGCTTGCCACGTCGAAATCGCTGTGTCTTCGATTCGTCTTCCCGTTGCCCATTCCTACGTCCATATCGTCCATAAATGATGGCATTTTCGCTTTGCTTACTTGAGAATTTTGAAATTTCAATCAGTTTTGACACCAGAAAATTATTTGTTGTTATTACATTGTTTTTAATGAATACCTACTGTGATTTTGTATTTCTGACAATTCATGTGTTTTGAAACGAACCTGTTACTATGTTCGTATTGGTTTGATATGTATGGGAGATATTGTGATTAGAATACGCACGTTTTGGGGTCCGTATTCAAATTCTAAGGATGATATTATTTTCAAATTTTATATTTAGAACTTGGATTTTAAAGTTATCAACTGATTAGATTTTGGTAGCAATCCATCAACTGGAAGTGGTAGATTACTTGAAGGCCTATCAGGTTTTTTAGGCATATCTCAGTAATTAATTGAGTTGGAGTAAATTTTTTAACCTTCAAAAAGATGTAGAATAATACTAGCTAGAATTTTTATTTGAATTTTTTTTCTATATTTTGTACCGTTTAAAAGGAATCATGAAAAATCAATTACGAGATTGGAAAGTTTTTTGGTGAATGCGCAAATATAAATAATAATAACTCAATATCTAATGACGACATCATTTTGAAATTACATATTTAGAATTTGGAAGTTTAACTGACAAGTTGGTTAAATTCTGGTAGCAATTTATCAACCGGAAGTGGTAGTTTACTTGAAAGCCTATTAGGTTTTTTCAGCATATCTCAGTAAATAATTGAGTTAGAGTAAATTTTATTATATTCAAAAAGATGTAGAATATTACTGGCTATAATTTTTATTTGAAACTTTTTTTCTATATTTTGCTCCTTTTAGAAGGCATCATAAAATAGTATATAAAAGAACGAGTTTTATAATTGTCATTTTATTTTGTGAGAAGGAAGTTTGGGTCACGACGCGCAGCGGAGTGACCTAGCCCTTCAAACAAAATAAGCGACAATTATGATACGAGTTCTGTATACTATTTTTATATTTTGCGCCTTTTATGCTCTTTTTTTAATAAAAAATCTATGTTTCAAAATTCAGGGAATTTTGTGTTGGTGACACGGATGTAACGTTTGAAAATTTAACACCTAATCTTACCTTCCCTATCTCTTATTCTTCTTACTATTCTTAATTTGTGCATTTAAATTCAAAATTATACAAAATTAACATTCTTACAATTTTTTGTATTTATTTATTTAGCATTTGATATTTTTTGATATATGACATTTCAGTAAAGTTACCAACCTTTAAAATATAAATTGTACTGCCATGTAATAACATTAGATTGAGCTATTACGAAACTCCTTTGGGTATCGTAACAGCTTGGTTATAGAAGCAAAGTATAAAAAATCAATTACGAGATTGGAACGTTTTTTGGTGGACGCGCTATTATAAATAATGATAACTCAAAAACTAATAAAGATATCAATTTGAAATTACATATTTAGAATTCTAAAGTTTAACTGATAAGTTGGTTAAATTTTGGTAGTAATCGATCAACTGGAAGCAGTAGTTTACTTGAAGGTCTATAAGGTTTTTTGGACATATCTCAGTAAATAATTGAGTTGGAGTAAATTTTGTTATATTCAAAAAGATGTAGAATAATACTGGCCACAATTTTTATTTGAAACTTTTTTCTATATTTTGTACCGTTTAACAGTAATCATTAAAAATCGATTGAGATATTTGGACGATTTTTCGTGGATGCGCCAGTCAAAATAATGATAACTTCAAATCTAATAACGGTATCAATTTGAAATTATATATTTGGATTTTGGATGTTTAACTGATGAGCTGATTAGATTTTGGTAGCAATACATCAACCGGAAGTGGTAGTTTACTGCAAGGTGTATAAAGTTTTTTAGGCATTATATTTCAAACTTTTATCTATATTTTATACCGTTTAGAAATTAAAAATTGCAAGATATGAGGCCATAGTGATGGACCCATTTTTAAAGACAATAACGGAAAGCAGAATTCCATTGCACGACTTTTACTTTGTAACAAGTTTTTAACGAAACAAAACTTTATTGACAGCAAATGAAAACTTTTTGTATTGATATAAATGTAAAAACCAAGTGTATATTTTTATGTTACCTCTGTAACGTAACATAAAAGTTAATGGTAAATTATTTGGCTAAAAGAAATAACAAACTTCAAACTTTTCTGAGTTATACATTATTTTCCTTTTTAGCGATATGTCAGATATAAAATATGGTGAAACTTTTCTCCTTATGACAAAATTTCAACAGAATTTTATTTGGATAAATCATGGTTATTTTTCTTGTCACGAAATATACCAGGTGGTCCATCGGTCACTAATTTTTGTTTTGCTCCATTATTTTAAATATTACCAAATATTTGTTCAATTAAAATTTATTTTAGATTAAAATGTCCAAATATCTGTAGTGTAAGTTTTTTTACTGGGTGTTCCATTTTCGCGAAATGATATTCAACGTTATATTTTATAATGAAACAGTCTACATATTTTAGCAATATTTTATAGATTGTTTTTCTTTAAAACTCAAAATGATCAGTAGATAAATTATTCATATTTTTATTATAAATTTATTGTTTTTAATTTCATGGCATATTTTTTGTGTTTAATTCTTTATTAATAAAAACATGAATAGTTTCTCTACTGATAATTTTAGGGTTATAATAAATAGGAACTAATAAAAAATACAAAAAGTCTTTAATTTTTTCTAAAAATATGTAGGATGTTCCATTTAAAAAAATAAAATTGACTTTAAATCATTGTAAATTGCTTTAATATATACTTTTCTTAATACTACTATTTTTTTCGTATTTTTTTTAAAGCATACTCCTATCAACTCTGCAAGTTATTTTTCATTTTACAAAGTTTTTTTACTGGTTGATGACGTGCGTCTTCTCCTTAAATATTTTTAGTAAACGTATGTTAGTATTTTAAATTAAAATAAACTTTTAAAAAAATTTGGTAATATTTTGTGCATGTGTAACTTACTTGTTCAGCACACAAAGTATCACATTTACTCCTAATAACACAATATACTATTAGTGATGTACTATACATTATATTTTTTCCGAAATCGTTAAATTAATAATTAAGAACATAAATGAATTTGCATTATGTATTTGTAAAACGTCTGGTAGCTGTTGCGACGGGGATGGCTGTTATAACAAAAGTACTGTCAAAGTGTCAAATTTTTTATAATTATCATTATTTTTATATGTTCTTAGAAGTGGTCTGCATATGATCTGCATTAAATCCAATAAATTATGTTCAAAGATAAATAATAAATAAAGTCACCAATAGTATTATAGAATAATTTGTTTGTTTTTAGGTTTATAATTCAAGTTTGACATGAGAGTCTGTAAATCTTAACTTTAGCTACAATTTTGGCTAGCTTCGCGTAGTAATATCGTGTACTTTATTATCGATTTCGGAAACATATCATTTTTTGCCGATTGACATTAAAGATGACACTTCACGGACTGCTAACAGCCTGTAAAGTGTCACTTTTATGTCCAGGCTGCAAAAATATTTTACATAATAACCGCTCAACAAACGCATAGCAACCGTCAATATATACATAGCAACCGTTCAACACATGCATGGCAACGTAATTTGACAGCGATAACCTTCAAAATATCTATATGAAATAATTACTAAATTAACATTAATTCCAAATCGACAAAAAAATTATGTGTTCAACTCGGCATCAAACAGATTTATAGCTTCGGCAGCATTCATTGCCTCGGCTTTGCCTCTCAATGAAACGGCAGCCTCTGCTGTAAATCTGGTATTTTGATGTCTAGTTAAACAAGACATGTGTCATTTTTGAAAGCTGAATTTTTTGAAGAGAAGAGCGTTTCTTGATAGTGGTGGTCCGTGTTCCTGAATTGTTTGATAAGAAATCTATGGCGGGAGGTATTGTTTATTTTATATTGCTGTATTCACTTTACAGCAAACGTGTAAATACAAAAGTTGTTCAGAATTCAAAAGCAATATTTGGCATTTCATAAAACAGTTTCAGTACAGATATCAAACTATGAATTTAATCATAAATGTGTGGTTTTGTATTTACTAATTCAGACTATAATTGCAACTAGACATATTTACCAAACAGTTGATATATTTGTCGAATAAACTAATTACATTCATGATATAACCTTTAAATTACAATTCAATACCGAGTACACATCAATAAAAACCACAAACTATTCAATAAAACCAGAACTATAGCATAGAATCATGCAATCTACTCATTGCAGATATAACAGCACAAACGTTAACATAAAACATGTCGACCGCCGGCCCAGCGGACCTGTGTGCCTGGTGGGCTATATCTAGCCGCAACAGTGGCATGCATGGGCTTGGGACAAGGAAAGGGGGGTCAGATCGATATTGAACGCACCTGTGTCGAGTACGAACCCCTGTTGTTTGATACAACCGCGGTCATTGAGTTTTGCCCAGGGGGTTCTCAATGGATTTCGGGTTTCTGCGATTTTTTTTTGTTTCTCTGGCGTTTTTTGTTTCTCCTTTTTAGGGTGTTTATCCCACGCGTTATTGTTTCAAAGAGATTAAAGTTTGGAAACATATCGCAGTGTTTATAAAAGGATTTTTCTTTGTTGAAATACATGATAAATACTGGATATATTTCGCTAAAATGATGGAAAGGCATCAGATATATTTACGAGATTATAGATGTTTCGTTACAAGTGCGGGAAGGCATTCTTTCCACATGAATTCAGGAGATTAGTATGGTTTAACTACAGTATGGACGTTGATTATTAATAGTTATTTACTTTACAAGTGGGCAAATTATGAAATTACCCACGAGAGAAATTTGCCAAAAATGGCAACAAGTTTGAGAAAAATACTGGAAAATTGTTTATAATTTGTACTCACTCTCGACTTATATTTAATTAGATAATTTTTTTATTTCATCATCAGGCACGTCACTTAATCTATCTTTTTTGCTTATTTTTTACTTGTGTTGTGATAACTATCTGATAACTGACATTTATCAACAAAAACAAAAAAGCTACAGAGATTATTCACGGGAATAATCACAAGAGCTTTATTCTCAGTATAATAATGACATGATTCAGACACGTGACATACAATGCAGCATTTCATTGGTTTTAAGAAACGTCAAAAAATAATCAGTAAATAAATATCTACTAAATAAATGTCATCGATTTTTTTCAGAAAAAACGAATGAATTTTATATATTTATAAATCCATCATATCCTTGTTTACGAAGGATCTGAAGTTACCACCATAAACAAATCCTAGTATTTGATATTTAACAAGTAAATTAGTAATTTCATTTAATAAATTTATGACAAAATCGTCATTGACAACATTCATTTCCTACGAGTATGAAAGTTTGTAGCATGAGCCGAAGACGAATGCTACAAATCATACAAGTATGAAATGGACATTCCATGGGAGTTATACCCTATACTTTTTCTACAACCACGATATTATTTTCTAATTAATTTAATTTTAATAATACATTTTTCCCGCTTTCATCATACCAATATTTGACAATTCTAAATAAGTATCCTAGCAATGGCACCTGTACTGAAATGAACTAACCTGTATTGAAATACAAAACATATTCATTTCGCACGATGCTTACAATGTACCTCATATCCCTAACAACAACAAACATACAATGAACAGATTTCTAAGTGGTAGAAAAAACTATTTCAAGTTCGACTCCAAAAAAATTTTATCACACCTTTTACCCTGTTTTCACAGATCTCGGTAAGAGATATATTTTGAACACGTAAAGTGCGGTTACCAGCCGTCAAATCACGGCCCCCAGAGATGTAGGGAAGGGAGAAACTGGGAAAAATTGATGTTTCTTTAGGACGCGTACAAAAATATATTACATACCGAGATCTCTGAAAGTAGAGTGCCACACCAAAAATGGGTAATTGGCCCAGTGACATATTTATTTATTAACTACAATTTTTAATTTAATAGTTTTAATTTCCTGTCCTTGACTCTGAAATCATAAAAAACCTAATAACTAAAACAACAATATTTTAATCACAGCTACATAAATATTGAATGACATTTTTATTTTTATAATTTATAGTCCATTTTATTTTTAACCTTGCCCAAATACATAGCGTGATGATATTAAATTTTAAAAGTAGTAAGATAAAATATTTTAATTAATTTTTCATTTATTAAGAGGTGTTGGATAAAACGTTATATTTCACACGTGGGCAAAGTGGAATTACCCACTCGATAGAATTATCATACTCAGCCTTTGCTTCGTGTACTAAAATTTCTTTCGTGGGTAATTCCTTACTTTGCCCACTTGTAACGCAAATAACTATTTTCGCGACCGGGAGAGAAACTCGGTTCCTATGATACCAAAATCATGACAAAAACGGCCAATTTCATATCTACGGGAGACTTGTGCACTTTCTCTCCCGTCGTGAAGGAAGTGCCCAAATAATGTGAAAAATTAACAAAATTAAACAAATCAAATGTAACTATCATAAATTATATTACAATTCAAATAATTTTGACATACATACATACATACATAACGTCACGCTATGTCCCACTTAGTGGGGTAGCACGAACCCAGAAACACAGTCAACCAACAATCAATCTCCTCCAAACATTCCTATCCTGACACACCACTTTCGCCTCGTCCACATTCATAGTGCGATTCATACATGCTCGTTTATTCTTCACACTCGGAATCATTCGTTCACGCAACAAACCATCAATCATACCCAACCAGTTATTCCTCGGACGCCCACGCAATCGTTCACCTTCAATCTCATCCACATATATTATTTTCACCAACCTTTCATTCGACATTCGCTCAACATGTCCAAACCACCTCAACTGACTTACTCCCACTTTCTTAACAACATTCTTCTCAATCTTACACTCATCATACACCAATGTATTCCGTATTCGATCACGTCTCGTATACCCACATACTCCTCTCAAATATCTCATTTAATAATTTTGAAATACATAAAAATTAAAAATCATCAGAAATATTGGGCCGTGAAAAAAGTATATACACCGCAGGAGAAGCCTTCGACTCGTGCTTCAATTTACTCTGCAGGAAAAAATCATACACTTCTTTCCCTTAACGTATTATATACTATTGTATATTGAATAAATAAACCTATTTAATTAAATAATTATTAGTTTTGACGTTTACAAAAAAAGTGTTATTCAATAACAGCAAATTAATTTCATTTTACATCCCGTGAATAATTAATCTCACAGTTTTGACAGTTCATTTTGAGGTTACAAATTTGTTTCGAAAACATTTTCAAACAAATAGCTTTGCAGAAATAATTGAGCTGTTCAATTCCCCAGCGATTTGATTTGCAAAAAAACTCCAGTATTTATTCGAACATAAATCAAATAAGTTAATTGAAACTTGCAACAAGAAAGTACATTTTGTTCTCGCGTGCTTAGCTTAGATCAGTTTACCCCTAGTTTATGTTGGAAAAGTTTGCATGTTACCGTTTATGTACAGTTTACAAAAAGAAACAAAGACGAGGGTAATGATAGGAGCTCCATTTTGATGTGATTAAATTTTAAACAGTCTGCATTGTTCTGCAAAAATCGCGTCGATAGCAACCCTTAACTGTAATCGTTCTTTCAATCCCCTTCTATAAAAATATTGTCATCGTGGCATTATCGAGCTATTGTTAAAGTAATCGTTTTTAATTTTTACTGGATGCTTTGTTAATTATTATCGCTTGTTATGATACTTAAGTTCCTCCACCAACAATACCTATCAGTTTTGTGATTTGATGGCTATTTAGGCGCAAAAATAAATCAACCGATAATGTCAAACTAGAGAGGAAAGCGCTTCTTTTTCCCACTTGAGCTCGAAGTTTGACTCATGAGCGAAGCGAATGAGGCCAATTGAGCGAGAGTGGAAGAAGCGCTTTCTTCTCGTGTTAGACACAATTTTTTTCACATGTTTCTAATAACGATATGCTCGGACCTTAAATACACATTGACAACGCAACACACAACTGACATGTCAAAAGTTAGGTTATCAGACGCGTGGTGGTGTAACAGTGTTGCCAATAAACCAATCTTAAATATAAATTAAAGTTGTCAAATTGTGATTACATAATTATAATATAATCAAAGTATCTATATCTATATATTAAGTGCTAGTTTGATTTCCTCTGATTTCTTCGTCAATGAAACGACAGCTCTGCTGTAAATCTGGTATTTTAGTGCCTAGTTAAACAAATAACTCTTTAATACAATTTATCACATTGTATTTTTTTAAAGCTATAGGTATATCCATATTTTTTAAATTTTTGTTTTTATTTATAACAATAATAATAACACACAACACCTTGGTAACCACTTCGATTGACATTTTAATTTAAAAATTTAAAGCACATGTCACTGTCAAATAATATTTCTTAACTATTAGCTTAACTGCAACTCGCGGCAGATGATATTTCAGTTATTTATTTATTCTTTTGTACAACTATTAAACATATAATTTAGTTTATCAAAACTGGAAACGACCCATCTTTCATTTGACTCTACATTTAAATATTTTATCCAACACCTCTCAATAAATGCTCTATAACTATGGCGATTTTAAACAAGTAAAGTAACAGATTATCCACTAGTGGGTATAATTTTGAGGAAAGCCACTAGTGAGTATTTTTTTATTTACAACAATAATAATAACACACAACACCTTGGTAACTACTTCGATTGACATTTTAATTTAAAAATTTAAAGAATATGTCACTGTCAAATAATATTTCTTTAGTAAATTTTTCATTTATTAAGACGTGTTGGATAAAACGTTATACTTCACACGTGGGCAAAGTGGAATTACCCACTCGATAAAATTATCTCACTCAGCCTTCGGCTTCGTGAGCTAAAATTTTTCTCGTGGGTAATTCCTTACTTTGCCCACTTGTAAAGTAAATAACTATTAATGATTGTTTTGTATCAGTTTTACGCATTGTCATAAAATTTATAAAAATAATTATTTGCTACTCTATCATGAGTTTAAGAAAGTACTATTATTTCATTGTTGTTTGTAAAAGTAGCGCACAATCTTAATTTATAAACTAGACAGAATGACTTCATTTAATTTTCAAGTACACTGGCTGTAAGAGCTTTAAATTTAGCCTTGACTACATACGGTCCACATACCGGGTGCTTCACTTATCACGCTCTCCGCTCCAGCGGGTTATGAATATCTAGTCTACAGGGTGTTGCGCACAGCACGCCGAACGCCGAATTAAAATTCTGGTCGCGCGCTCTACTAGATAGAGGGTGATATTGTAACTAGTAAATACTCATGTATGTGTGTGTGTATGTGTGTGGTGAGTCAGACCCAAAGACGCCGGCCGATCAATATATACAGGGGGCAACTATGTAATCGCATTATTGTATGTCAACAGAATGCTTTCAACGTAGTATTACTTGCGAAACACACGGTATATGGATGTTATCTTAAACGATACAATACTGATTTATTTTGCTTTAATTCTTTCATTGTATGTTTAACGCTTCAAATCGGAAGTAGCCAACACATTACCTACCGCCTAAACAACTTTTAAACAGTATACAGTATTATTATCCAACACCTCTCAATAAATGCTCTATAACTATGGCGATTTTAAACAAGGAAAGTAACAGATTACCCACTAGTGGGTATAATTTTGAGGAAAGTCACTACTGAGTATTTTTTTGTTTTAACAATAATAATAACACACAACACCTTGGTAACTACTTCGATTGACATTTTAATTTAAAACATATGTCACTGTCAAATAATATTTGTTTAATAAAATTTTCATTTATTAAGAGGTATTTGATAAAACGTTATATCGCACGTGGGCAAAAAGGAATTACCCACTTGTAAAGTAAATAACTATTTTTACATATTTTTTCCTCCCGCCTACCTCTATGTAAGGGAGGTATTGTTTTTGGTCAAAAAATTGGGTTGTTAGTTTTCAATGAATAAACATGTTTTAAGGTCCCTATAATATGATTTTACTATTTTCGCTATGATGTCTGGATGTATGTATGTGGTCTGTGCCGATTTTTTCATCTCGCATAACTCAAATACCATAATACCAAAAAATACAATTTTGTATATTTTTATTTCCTATATTTATAAGAAGAGTTGATTAGATTTTTGATAAAATTGATCATCCGGAAGTAGCAGTTCACTAGAAGCTCTTAACAGTTTTCCGTGAAAAAACACGGTAAAATTTCCTTTTTCAACAATTTATGTTATTTTGAAAGTTGTAGAATATTTAAATTTACGTGTTTTTTGATTACAATAATTCTATTAATTTTCATTAGATTTAGAGATAATCAAATATAAAGAAATTAAATTTGATAAATCTTTCATTCCATATACACTATAGAAACACTTTAAAATTTTTAATTTTTTACGAAATGTGACACATGTCATTGTGATTGTGAAGCTGTTTTCTTAGTGAAATATATGTCAAAAAATTAAATATTCGAAAGAAAATTGTATAAATAGAAAATAATAGTTATTTACTTTACAAATGGACAAAGTAAGGAATTATCAACGAGAGAAAGTTTAGCACACGAAGCCGAAGGCTGAGTGTGATAATTTTATCGAGTGGGTAATTCCAATTTGCCCACGTGTGAAGTATAACGTTTTATTCAACACCTCTTAATAAATGAAAAATTTATTAAAGAAATATTTTTTAACAGTAACATATTCTTTAAATTTTTAAATTAAAATGTCAATCGAAGTAGTTACCAAGGTGTTGGGTGTTATTATTATTGTTATAAATAAAAAAAATACTCACTAGTGACTTTCCTCAAAATTATACCAACTAATGGGTAATCTGTTACTTTCCTTGTTTAAAATCGCCATAGTTATAGAGCATTTATTGAGAGGTGTTGGATAAACAAATAAAAAGGTATTTGATGATATAGAATAATTTACAGGACTAATTACCATATTTATGATTTACAGTCACAGTAATATATTTCATAAAAAGCAAAAAAAAAAATTATTATATAGGTAATCGTATTAGAAAGGTAAATTCAAATGACTATAGTATATCTATATTTTTTTATTGCACCGTTGAAAAACTATTTTTTGTATTTTATCCAACACTTCTCAATAAATGCTCTATAACTATGGCGATTTTAAATAATAAAAGTAACAGATTACCCACTAGTGGGTATAATTTTGAGAAAAGTCACTAGCGAGTAATTTTCTATTTATAACAATAATAATAACACACAACACCTTAGTAACCACTTCGATTGACATTTTAAATTAAAAAATTTCAAGCATATGTACTGTCAAATAATATTTCTTTAATAAATTTTGCATTTATTGAGAGGTGTTGGGTAAAACGTTGTACTTCATACTTAGGCAAAGTGGAATTACCCACTCGATAAAATTATTTATCTCGTGGGTAATTCCTTACTTTGCCCACTTGTAAAGTAAATAACTATTATACCGTTTAGAAATTGTTTAGGCAGCAGGTTATGTGTTAACAACATCCGATTTTTTAATTACAACCTACAAAATCTAACAATGAAGCTAATTAAATAATTCACGACAACCTTTGCCTTAGCCATTATTACGTTGTGGTATATTCTAAACCCAAACCCAAACCCATTCCCAATTCAAAATTTCATCCTTACTGAACAAAAACCTCATATAAAATTTATTAACACGATCGTTAAACGTAATTACCATTGAGGTTAGGTTAGGTTAGGACGCACATGTCACGAACATTCTAATGAGCACACAATTCCTTTTAGTTCGACAGTACGCACTTAGAATGTGTAGTGTCTGAATTGGTAATCACGGATAACATTGTGAAGCTTCCGTTGGATACTTTCACGCTTCGGCGAGCGGGATTCATACACTGCGGAACTGGGAAGTTCTTTCGTTGAGACACTCGCAAATCCGGATGCGAATTGCGAATATTATATTCTGTAACTGCATTGGGGGTTTTGCGAATCGTGATAAACATTTTAATGATGGAAGCAGTGAAATATAAAAATAGTGGAACGCAAACTGATGTTGTAAATGCGAGCTGAGAGAAACGGTACAAAATTGTAGTTGTTGGGCTACCTGTCTTTGTTACTTCTGGTTGGCAACTGTGAGAGCGAAAATTGTAATGTAAAAAAATCTGATGTGGCCAGCATATAACCTCCCGCCCAATACTAGTCTCAAACGATACAAAATAGTATTTGATGATACAGAAACATACCTTCTTATTTGTTTATTTTCCATTTATATTTCAGAAATTTAATTTTCTTTCGTATATTTATTTAATTTATTGACATATATTTCACTAAGAAAACAGCTTCACAATCACAATGACATGTGCCACATTTCGTAAAAAATTGAAAATTTTTAAGTGTTTCCATGGTGTACAAGGACTGCAAGATTTGTGAAAGCTAATTTCTTTATATTTTATTATCTCTAAATCTAAAGAAAATTAATAAAATTAGTGTAATCAAAACACATGTAAAATTAAATATTCTTCAACTTTCAAAATAACATAAATTGTTGTAAAAGGACATTTAACCGTGTTTTTCACGAAAAACTGTTAAGGGCTTCAAGGAAACTGCTACTTCCGGTGACCTATTTTATCCAAAATCTAATCAGCTCTGCAATTAAATATAAGAAGCAAAAATTCACCAAATAGTATTTTTTGGTTTTAAAGTATTTCAGTTATGCGAGACTTTTCTATTATGACACATGTTAAAAAATGACATTCTCCAACCGTTGTTTTGTTTTTTTTTTTCAATAGCACACCTTAAATTGTTTTTTGTTTGTTTTTTTCAAAAAGCATAGATTAGCAGATTTAAACGAAAATGTGAAAATATAATTTTTCTTTAACGTGTTGTAATTCGTTAATGGTGGGTGATAGTATGAGTAAAATGTTTCAGCTAACAATTGTAGATAATATTTGAAACATTATTCTAATAATAAAAATTGTCATTAAACCATAATTTACTGAGATATTTTAAAATAATTTGATAGGGCTTCAAGTAAACAACCACTTCCGGTCATTCGATTATCATCAAAAACTAATCAGCTCTTTCCAAGGGAATACAGTTGATTTAAACTAATTATAAAAATTTTCTGTTTAGTAGTTTTTGAGAAACCGTATCTCCAGAGATCTACACAGACTGATCGACAGTAATAAGACAGACAGACAGACACAAACACAGACATCATCGCGAAACTATTAATATCGTATTCTAGGGACCCTAAAACGTGCTCATCCACTGGAAACTTACTACTGAATTTTTAAAATGATTCCTATACCTCCCCTAGCGGTATATGCGGGAGATAAAACATATAAATTTAAGTAATATTTGGTGAATTAAAATTGTACAAAGTTTTCATCAATTTATGCCCAAATTTCAAACCGGAAATAGAATTCCAGTGGGGTACCATAATTACAAATTTTGAGCGGAAAACAAATGCAATCGAAATCACGCAAGCGCAACCGGATGTCTGCAATCATCCCGCCAAAATTCCATAACCGGAAGGAACATATTTCGCGGTTACTGGCTAGATTCCTATTTTACAATCTACCAAACTTGTTGGAGGTCAATATAATTAACTAAACTTCAACCTACGACCATTTGCTCCAAATCGCCGGCAGCGGAGACGGTGTAAGATTAAGTTAAAGAGGTTATGTCAAAACGTCAAAAGATATTGACGAGGAGAACTTTTCTGTCATATCGGGTGGTGATTTTTTTATGTTACATAGGAAATACATTGATATTTTCATATTGAAGCGACAGTTTGTTCCCTATGGATTTTAGACTGAAAGGGTAAATACAAAAAATATTTAGAATGAACAACTGCATCTAATAAGTCTAATACTCGGTATTATAATAGGTATTTACGATGTAAGTGGGATAAGAGCTTAAGAGCATTATTAAGATACACATGTGAAATTTGTACTGGGGATCAGCTGAATTGTGTAATCACATAAATATATTAATAGTAAATTATCACACGTGTATTGTACTAGTATATTATGATACAAGTGTATAAGTAAGCTTTTAAAGCACGTACGACGAGTTTAAGAGCACGACGCGAAGCGGAGTGCTTTTAACGTCGCTAGTGCTTTAAAAGCACTTATACACGTGTGTCATACGCTATTTTTTATTATACCTGCATCATATTCTGAAAAAACACTGGAAAGCAACATTTTGAATTTGATTCATTTCACAATTTTGACGTTTGACGTATATCGTTTACATGGAGATTGGTTTGCATTTATTGTTTGTCATGATAGTTTTGACAGATATTAATAGTAAATATTTTTGTTGTTACTTAGCAACCTTTAAAGCACGGCGTGTTTTAATCTTGCGTTTATGTACGCTGTAGCGTGTTTTAAACACGGATTATGATGCATTTATAATAAAAAATATTTTATCTACGACCACCCAAAATTAAAAAATTTAAATAATTTGACTTTATTTTTTTGACGAGTAGAAAATTAATCCAAGTAGTAAAAGTGTTTTTAATCCAGGACGACCACAATTTGACATTAAACAATTAAGTAGATGTTTTTCATAAATTGTTAAAGCATTTCGTGAAAATAAGTGATTTGGAAAGTATTTCGTCGGATATAGAAGTAAAAGCTTCAAAAATTATAAATTAATTTAAAGAATTGTTAAGATTGTATTATTAACATTTATAATAAACAATACGTTAATGAAAACGAGTACGCTATCCAAATGACAATCAAATTATTGACGGCAATGTTAAGTAAGTCATAAAATAATTACAAATGATGTGCACTTGTTAAAAATAAATAAATTTGCTTTAAAAATAAATTTAAGTAACAGTTAAATTTCTTTTTCCGAAATCGATACTAAAGTACACGATATTACTTCACGAAGATAGCCAAAATAGTAGCTAAAGTAAAACTTTACAAACTCTTATTTCAAAATTTAATTTTACGGACTCATTTGTCAAACTTTAGTACTACCTAAAATAACAAACATATTCTAGAATACTATTGCTGAATTTATTTATTATTAAGCTTTAATAATAATTTGTTGGATTTTTTGCAGGTTTATTTTATTCTTCGGTTTTAGTTTTTTGTCGGTTCAATTTTTTTTATACAGTAAACAATTATACGTGTTAAAATCAGTTAAAAGGTAAAAATTCAGTGGGTGAACAATCAGTCATCTCCTATTTTTGTAACCTTTAAGGGTGGAATTTAAATGGGACTAACAGCGAAGTATACTCTGTCCAATAAAAAAGATCATCAAAATCAGATTTCTGTGAAAAGTTTTTCTCGGTTAAAAAAGTCACCACCCGGTTTGTTGATGCTGGAAAATGTGGATAATTTGTATTTCGTTGTCGAACAATATAAGTATGAATAGAATTTTAAATTGTAAACAAACTGAAATTATTCAAATTATATTGAAATGACAATTTGTATGGTTTGTATGAGTCAATGTCGAATTTTATTCGCTGTCCGTATCTGTAATCAAGGATAATTATGTAATAAAATAATTAGTGTCAACCTAATTTGGCGCGGTTACAAAATCCCCAAATATTATTTTAAAATTCTAAATGGTTTTAATCTACAGAAGTTTTAAAGGCCTGTGTCCACGGTGATAGAAATCGGTCCAAGATCTCGAATATAATTCTCGAATCCAAAACTCGGATCGTGGACACTACCAACTTGGACGAAAAAATCTAATAGAAAACTATAATGTAAAAACGCGTTCTGTCCAACTTTTCATACTAGTTGCTAACTTCATATAGATGTTACCAAATTAAAATTTTGACGATTAATGTTTGGAAAGCTGAAAAATTTTCAATCAAAGTTGAAAATTAATTTTTTAACAGTTTCTGAAACATAAAATATATTTTTTATTTATTTCTCATATAAACAAATTTAATTTACTTATGTCAGAATAATTTCTTGAGTTATATTTTATTCGTTTTTAGTATTGGTGGAACTGACTGAAGCTAACTTCATAAATTCGACTAACCTGACATCTATTGTCATACAAGT
The DNA here is from genome assembly GCA_963942605.1 of Poecilus cupreus. Classification (NCBI taxonomy): domain Eukaryota; kingdom Metazoa; phylum Arthropoda; class Insecta; order Coleoptera; family Carabidae; genus Poecilus; species Poecilus cupreus. Next base: position 10,871,345 of record OZ012722.1, read on the forward strand.
TCACTGTTTATGATATAGAAATATATCCGAGATCTAGGAATGATTTCTATCGCTGTGGACACAGGCCTTTAAAACTCATAGTAATAATTAATAAATAAAAAGATTTTTGATTTTAAGTTCTGTAATATTATTTGAAATTTAACGTTTCGAAGTTCTACAGATATACAAGTAACATAAACAAGTAAATAGTTACAGGAACTAAGTAACAACAAATTATGACTCATAAAACAAAGGACACAAGTCTTGTTGAACTTGTATAGCCTTCATTTACTGTATTCTTTTGTTTATAGATTTCTCATGAGTCTACCATTGGCACATTTGTTGTTAGAACTTAAACCTAAAAATCTTTTCATTTAAATTTCTAGTTAAATAGTTTGACGTTAATTTATATTTGTTCAGTTTTTTACGATTTTAAAACAGTATAAAATTGACAAGCTAATAAATCATGTGCAAAATTTTCATCTCTTGGCTCCTCCACCACAAAATTAAATATTACATTAATAGAAACGAGTTCAATTAACCAAATTATGTACGTTAATTTAAAATAATTTTCAAATAATAGAACAATACCTTTTTTAATATTATTTATTTGAAATCGGCACTATAGTACTCAGAAATCGTCATTAAAAGCTCAGAAATCGTCACTAAAGTAACCCATTATACTACGATTTTAAGCAACCCAGTGTTGGCAACCGTTAATAATTATTATTGTAGAATTTTTGTAGAAATATTAACGTACTATAGTAAATTTGGACGTAACATGAAGCAAAATTTGCAAGAAGAATTAACGAATTAATTCCGATGACGAAATTGAGGACAAAACACATAATTTTGAGTGTTATTTACGATAACTTCACTTCTCGAGGTTGGCAACACTGGCTGTCAGTTTCAATTGACAACTGACAGATGTATATACTTAACCTATATTGTAATTTTTTACAGTTTTTTCGAATTTTAGATTTCAAATTAAACTTAATATGTACGTCTACACTAAAGTTCCTTTTTATCACTCATTTAGGTCATTTTTCTCGGTCCTACGCGCCTCGGCAACTAAATTCCATATTCATGATAAAAACTTCAGTGCCTTGATACATAAATAACTATTTTTCACCACATGCCAAGAAACCCCACCTTTCTTCTCCCGAAATATATTGTCAAAATTATAAATAAATATCTAATTTAATTGAAAAATCTTTATTTTAGTGATATACATATTCATAAATCACAATTTTACAACTTTGTGTAGATTTAAGATTAGTTCATTGGCAACACTGTTGCACCGCCTGGCGTCTCATAACTTAACTTTTGACGTGTTAGTTCTGTGTTGTGTTATCAAAGTGTATTTAAGATCCCAGTAAATCGTTTTTAGAAACATGCCATGAAAAAAATGTTGTATCTAACATGAGAAGAAAACGCGTTTTCCACTCTCGCTCGAATTACTTCATTCGCTACGCTTATGAGGCAAACTTCAAGCTTGAGTGAGAAATAGAAGCGCTTTCCTCTATAGGTTGACAAATAACTATTATCACTTTTGGACAAAACTGTAAAATATCATTTTACATAGCAACTGCTCTACAAACAAGTGTTAGACAGAGAAGGTTGGCCTTATATTTATCTGTCTCAGGCTCGTTTTCGCTTTCATAAAAGCCTACAAGTTAGCGTTCCAGTATTACTACATTTCAGTGATTCAGAGACAATGGAGGGTTATACAGAAGCAAATTTTCATGCTGCCATCTATTAATATTTTTATTGAACTACGATGAAATTCACATGGGCGAAATACAAACAAAACGCTATCAAAATGACAGTTCTTTAAATGATGCTAAATATCAAAAATAAGTGTGTGTATGGTTTGTGTAATAGTGATTCCCGTTATTACTATAAGGAATATATGGTCAGTGTTAAATTTATTAAGTTTCCTAAATAATAAATTTCAAAAATAAAAACATAACCTTGTTAAAACACCATCTCAAACGTCAAAACATGGATGTTTGCATTATGAACTTCCATCTCAACTATTACTTCATCTTTATTTTTCTTGCCTCTGACGTCAAAATCATAACTCTCCATTCGTTGTTCAAATTACTCGTTTGCGAAGCTACAGTAAAGTCGTCATCTTATATCTTCACCTGTGTTTTATTTTCGGCCACTTAATATTAATTTTGAACTACTTTGTTTTGACTTATAATTATTTGATAAGTACGCTAACGACAAATTATTAAGAACTAATTATATCCGATAGTAATCTACTTTAAGAATTTTTTTAATTACCAACAATTACGAGGCAAATAATAACAACTTGTAAATGAAACTTTCGTGTTTAAAAGTATATTTGTGATAAGAAAATGAATTAATTTGTTTCCACAAACCATTAAATTTTGGAGGTATTTAGCAGTAATTATTTCTATGACGCAGGGAATGTTGTAAACCTTTTAAATCAAAGCTTCTTTCTGGTTTTATTTTCTACGGAAACCATAGTCTGTCCGTATCAGATAACATGTAACGTAAGTCCTTACGGGTTCATAGCGTGAAGGTCCTTTCAGAAAGAAGACAATTTCATCTTCTTAATAACGCTCAATTTACTTTTTCTTAAAATAGCGCTGCATCACAAATGGAATGTGTACTAATTATTTTTTCGCATTCTTTAATTCCGAAATAATTTAGGGCAATTTGCGATTTAATATAATTAACTTATATTACATTTTTCTAAATAACACAGCTACTGTGTTCAAGCTTGACAAATAATAATGAATTATAAACTGTAGTACATTTGGAGGTACTATTTTCTTATACATATTATAATACTTGTTTGGAGTTCTCAGAATCTTAAGAGACTTTATAATTATAGGTTATAAAGTGTGTTATAGGTGTGTAAAGTTGAGTAGATTTTGATGGACGTTTACTAAATCCAAAATAATTCATTCAATTTTTACCTCCAGCTAGAATCTGTAAGGGCGGTATATGAATTATACTAAAAATCGGTAGTGAGTTTCCAATGGATAAGCAAGTTTTAATATCGTAGCATACAATTTTAATATTTTCGCGGTGATATCTGTGTGTGTAGATGAATGGATGTGTTTCTCAAAAACTGCTGTACTGAAAATTTTATATTTTGTATGTTACATTTGTATCTCCTTAGAACGAGCTTATTAGTTTTTAGTGGTAATCCAATAACCGAAAGTGGTAGTTTCCTTGAAGCTCTTTCAGGTTTCAGGTTATTTTGCAACATCGTAAATTATGGTTTAATGGCAAATTTTGTTGCATATTAGAATAATATTTCAAATATTATTTATGTGAGAAACATTTTTCTCTTACAAGCACCATTTACTAATTACTTATGTTAAAGAAATATTCATATTAAACATAATCGTTTAAATCTGTTAACCTGTGCTTTTGGAAAGAAACAGAACAATATATGAAAAATGTCATTTGTTGACATATGTCATAATTAAGAAGTATGTTTCAAAAGGGGATAGTATATAACATAATAGTAATTTACTTTACTAGTGGGCAAAGTAAGGAATTACCCACGAGAGAAATTTTAGCACACTCAGTGTGATAATTTTATCAAGTAAGTGATTCCACTTTGCCCACGTGTGAAGCATAACGTTTTATCCAACATCTCTTAATAAATGCAAAATTTATTAAAGAAATATTATTTGACAGTAACATATGCTTTAAATTTTCTAAATTAAAATGTCAATCGAAGTGGTTACCAAGGTATTGTGTGTTATTATTGTTATAAATTTAAAAAAAATTAACTAGTGACTTTTCTCAAAATTATACCCACTAATGAGTAATCTGTTAATTTTCCTTGTTTAAAATCGCCATAGTTATGGAGCATTTATTGAGAGGTGTTGGAAAACATATTTTTGTACAATTTTTGCAAATTATTTTTAATGGAAACCGTATTTTTTTATTACGAATTACCAAATAATGTTAAACGAGTTAAAATTGTATTTTGAAATTTTTAAAATAATTGCTTTTATCCTCGACCGGGAGAGAAACTCAGTTTCTATGATACCACAATCATGACACAAACAGCCAATTTCATATCTATCTGAGATTTGTGCACTTTCTCTCCCGTCGTGAGGGAATATGTTCAAATAATGTGAAAATGAACAAAATTAAACAAATCAAAGGTAACTATAATAAATTATATTATGATTCAAATAATTTTGAAATACATAAAACCATCATAAATATTGGAGTCGTAGAAATAGTATTACACCGCAGGAAAGATGTGTATTTTTTCCCTTGTCGTATTGTAGCCCTCGCCTACGTCTCGTGCTTTAATTTACTCCGCGCGAAAAAAGCACACCCTTCTCTCCCTTAATATATATTATTAAAGTTTTAAAACAAAAATATAATAACAATCAAGAGTTTCAGGTTTTAACAAAAAAAATCTAAGAGCTATTAGTCAAAAACAAAAGACAATCTAAAGATAACATTTGCAATAAAATATGTAATATGTCTCATTTAAGATATATATTGAGGTGTTTTATGATTGTTTAATCAAAACGCTAGTTCCTGACTGTATATGTCAAACATGTGTTAAATGTAATTATCAAACAAATCTATAATTAAAATTAATATAACTCCAAACATCTTTGGGGGCTGCAATTTGACGGACTTGAAGCACAAAAATAAATCAGAGACCTTCGCAAAGCAGAGTGCCACACTCAGAAATGAGTCAATAGCGTGATACAATTATTTTGCAGTCGAAAACATATTTAGGTTACTGAATTATGCTAATGAATTATCGCTAAAATTACAATGTAGGCCACATCCGGATAAATATTTAAATATTTATAAGAATTTCCGGATGTTTAAACGCAAAACGGAAGTGAACAGGTAAAATGTTGTCTGAGGGTTTCCAGGAATTAGGAGGGTCGCGATTTTAACGAGCAAATATTTGTTTTATACGAAATTATACTTTAAGGGATCTAAAAATTACCGGAGAATATTACAGATTGCTTATATTAGTATATGGTAGTCCGTCAGTCTGTATTTTTTTTATTTTACTCGATTTTTTTAATATTACCGAAAATTTTTTCAATGTTTATTATAAATTAAAATGTCCACATATCTGCAGTATAAGTTTTCTATCGGGTGTTCCATTTTTACGTAATGATATGCAACTATATATTTTTTAATTGAACATCCTAAATATTTTTGCAAAAACTGTTTTGTTAAATTGTAGATTAAGGATGAGGCACACGTAATAGTTATTTATGTATCACTGAAGTTCAATTTTTAAGCACGAATATGGAATTTAGTTGCCGAGGCCCGTAGGGCCAAAGAAAATAAACCATGTGAGTGATAAAAAGGAACTTCAGTGCCGAGGTACATATTAAGTTTTAATTGAAATCTAAAATTCGAAAAAACTGTAAAAAAAATTACAATATAGGTTAAGTTTATACATCTGTCAGTTGTCAATTGAAACTGACAGTCAGTGTTGCCAACCTCGACAAGTGAAGTTATCGTAAATAACACTCAAAATTATGTGTTTTGTCCTCAATTTCGTCATCGGAATTAATTAATTAATTCTTCTTGCAAATTTTGTTTCATATTACGTCCAAATTTACTATAGTACATCAATATATCTGCCAAAATTGTACAATAATTATTTAACGGTTGCCAACACTGGGTTGCTCAAAATCGTCGTATAATGGATTACTGGATTTCCGAGCTTTCAATGACGATTTTTGAGCACTTTAGTGCCGATTTCAAATAAAATATATTTTGTACAAAATATTATACTTATATTTGACATTAGAATAATTTATTTTGTCTTAAAATTGTATTTTACCTTCCACACGTATACCGGGTGTCTACTTTTATTTGGGCTATAGTAAATACAATGTTAATATTTTAATTTCGCTCTAAGATTTTACCTATTAATTTTAGAGCAAAAGTGTACATAGGTAAAATGTTCAGAATTAAAAACTGCACCAAATGAGCCTAAATTTATTGATGTGATACATTTCTGTCATGAGATAGACGTAAAATAAAATGTATAACTTTTAGTTATTTACGTGTTCAGTTGGTTTTATATGTATAAGAAAGTAGTGTGGTGGCCACACCAGATTTTTTTAAATGAGATGATATATATTTTTTTCTGAATTTAATCTTGCAATCATTTTATAACAGAACAAAAATATTGAGAAATATTTACTTGAAGTTTAAATAAATTTCACTTTTAGTTATTTTTTTCTCAATAGTTAATAGAAATCGGATAAAATAGAAACTTTTTCTAAAGTAGTTAACAAATATTTATTACTTATATTTTCATTAGGTACCATTATACAATTATTGCAAATTTGAATATGTACTCTTCACGGAAAGAAATGCATTATTATAAAAGCAAAAAAGTATCTTACTTATAGTGACAGCAATTTAGATATTTACAATAACAAAATTTATATTAATAATATGATATTATTTAGATTGTTGTAGCAGCAATCGATAATAATATATTGCTAATATCTAAATTGCTGTCACTATACGCAAGATAAATTTTTGTTATTCTAACAATCCATTTTTTTTCGTGTATCGAATGGGCCTAAAAAACATACACCTTTGTGTTATAGCTTGAAAACCACTAGTTTAAAATAAATATTATATTCCCTATAAGATTGTCTTATACCTTATAGTATTTGATTATCTTGAATAACATCTAAGTTATAAAAGCTAGTTCCACCCAACATTAAGTAAGCTTCTCGTGCGCGCTACCTGTATCCTGCTAGTCCTCTTCCTGTCGTCGTCCTCCTGGGATCTAGGTCAGTCCGTCGGACACGCCCTACACCACACACACACCGTGCACCACGTCCATGCAGCCGCTACGTCGGCCTGCAGTTCTGCGGAAGCTACCGAGAGAGCCACTGCCACTGTCTGTCGCGGGCCGCCGTCGCGGGCTAACTGGGGCCCTGGCCGGTGCGCATGCGCGCTCACACAGCGGTATTGACGGGGGTGGCTCCTCATGCGTAGCGAGGGTGCTGCGATGAAAGTTTAATCCCTACTGCAACTGCAGCTGCACTGAGAGGAAGGAGGAAGTTATACTAAATCGATCATGATTTGTTTATGGAAATGTTTTCGATCTAGTTGTATTCTAACTGCAGGATTTACTGTCAGATTCGTAGTTCAGTATCTGGTCACTTCTCTGACACAAATCTGACTAAAGAAATTGGAGAGAGAAATCTGAAATTGTATACAGGGCCCCTATTCTGTAACTTAGAGCTAAGAGCTAGCTCTATAACTGTGACGTCATAGCAATAGTGACTGTTTCTATAATCTGAATAAAAACTGTTTCTATCCTAGGAATTTTGTAGTGTATAAGTTTAAAAAATTTAGATTGGCAGGAAATTTGATCCTTTTTGCGTTTGTTTATTCTTACAAATTTTAATTTTTACAGGTTTATTTAACGTTTTTGTTTGGTTTTATGCTTTATTATTAGTTTAAGTTCAGTTTATTAATGCTTGTATAATTTAGGAGAATTTAGTAATACCAATATAAATTTCTAAACTAATAAAAAAAATATCCGTAAAATGAACCATATAATCAATCAAACTAAAAATAAAAGATAATTTAATGATGAACTAATAAAAAAATTGAAAAACAAAATATTTAACAGAAAGCCTTGTTCTCCACACCAAATATCAAAATAGAGCTAGCTCTATGAAATAGAAACATCTCAAGTGATAGCTCTACAGATAGAGACAGACATGACGTCATATACCCCTGTTTCCTGTCATCTTCACTAGACACCACCACTGAATATAGAAACATTGCCGGTTTAGAGCTAGCTCAAAAGTTACAGAATAGGGGTCCAGGGTTAGCTTTTTAAAGCAACCAACCAAGAAAAAATAAATACACAAGCTTATACAGCAAGGAGGGGGGCATAATTGTACGGTTGGTAAATAGTTATTTACGATACAAGTACGTAAAGCTAGTCTTTAGTCACGAATGGGTCAATTAAAACACTCGCTATGCTCGTGTTTTAAGACCCCTGAGTGACTAAAGACGCTTTACGTATGTGTACCGTACAATATTTTATCTACGATATAATGAAAAACCCCAAAAAATATTTTAAAAATAATTTTATTTATGAAGTAGAATCACAATATTAAATGAGAAGTTTGCCATGATAACAAAATGTTTGCAAATTTGGCGTGTTTAAAAATTTTAATCACTCGTTGCTTGGCAACCCGTGACTAATGGGATCGTGTTACTAAACAACCGTTTTACAAACTTGAAACTAACAGTTAAACATCAATTTTACACACTATCGTAGATTAATAAAATTATTAGGGGGATGTGGCGAGCAGGAAATTTATATTTTCTTGAATGAAAATGGGTATTTTTTATTGGAATTTTAATAAAAATACATTAACATTTTTACCTCCCGCTACATCCTGTAAGGGAGGTAGAGGAATCATGCAAAAAATTCGGTAGTGAGTTTTCAATCCCTAGAATACGATTTTAATAGTTTCGCGATGAAGTCTGTGTATGTCTATGTCAGTCTATGTGGATCTCTGGAGTTACGGTTTCTCTAAATCTACTAAACTGAAAATTTTGATATATTGTATATATCAATTGCATCTCCTTTGGAAGAGCTGATTAGTTTTTGGTGATAATTCAATAACCGGAAGTGGTAGTTTACTTGAAGCCCTATCAAGTTATTTTGAAATATCTCAGTAAATTATGGTTTAGTGACAATTTTTGTTATTAGAATAATATTTCAAATATTATCTACAATTATTGTTTGAAACATCTTTATCTTACTGTCTTCATTAACGAATTACAACACGTTAAAGAAAAATTATATTTTCACATTTTCGTTGAAATCTGCTAATCTGTGCTTTTTGAAAAAAAAAATAATGGTTGAGAATATCATTTTTTACATGTGTCATAATTGAAGAGTAATTTTTTGAAGGGATGAGCGTTTTTAATTGAGGTGTTCCGTGTTCTTGGATTGTTTGATATGAAATCTATAACTAGAGGTATTGTGGTGCCCTCAACAAATTTTTTCAGATAATTTAACAATTATCGTCCCACCAATCAATATTTTATTGGAGTCTTCCTGTCTTTTGTTTTATTTTACCAGTTTTTAACTCCTGCTGCTTTTAAAACTTATTCTACTTCCTTTAGTCATGTTGATCTGAGTCTGCCTTGTCTTCTTCTTTCTTCTGGTCTTCATTATACTACTGATCCTTTTCTTCTACTTTCCTAACATTATGTCCAAGCCATTTAACTCTCTGATGCTTGATATTTTTCACTGTCTTCTTCTCCCAACTCTTGTTCTATTTCATTGTTCATTCTTATTCTGTATTCGTTTTCTGATATCTTTATTGGTCCTGATATTTTTCTTAATAGAAACGAGAAAAAGAAGCAGAAATCAAAGAACAAGTATTAGCAACTAAATGTATAAAAATGAGAATTTACAGAACGATTATAATAACAATAACAATATACGCTGCTAGTGCTAAGACTATAACAATGACAAAAAAAGATGAAGAGGATTTAAGAATAATGCAACGTAGAAGGAAATAAGTACAATATTAGGACCAATAAAAATATTATCAGAAAACGAATACAGAATAAAAATGAATCATGAAAAAGAACAGAGGTTAGAAGAAGAAAAAATAATGAAAAATATCAAGCAACAGAGTTAAATGACATATGGAGAAAGCAGAAAAAAAAATAATTCAGTAGTAGAATGAAGACCATCAGGAGGAAAAAGAAGACGAGACAGACTCTGATCAACATGGCTAAAGAAAGTAGGAGACTTAAAACTGACAAAAGATGAAGTGGAGAAACCTATCTATAAAGATTTAAAGCAAAAGAAATGCATAATGAACAATCCAGCAAAATGATCTAGAGAAATTACCCCTGTGGTTCCTCTACCACCAATACTTTTGGGTATTGTTAGTTGGTAGCACTGCAGGCACAAAAATATAACTAAAATCTCTAAAAGCAAATTGTTAAAACTGTACAATAAAGTGAATCATTCACACAAATTAATACGTAGATTCAATTCGATTTCTAAATTAATTATTTATTACATAATTACGTGTTTTGTAAAGCATGACATCCATTTAAACATATAATTATTATTCGTGTACCTAGTCTTGTTCGTCCCTAACATCTTTGGAGGGCGGTATTTGTCATTTGACAACGCGATAAAATCATTTGGATGTAACAAATATTTTTACATATACGAGCCCAGAATCATATCATTTGGCTTAGTTAAAATTATACAAAGGAAAATTGTTTAATTCTATAATTTTTACCTTCCGTACATACATTTGTAAGGGAGGTATAATGTTTATGTTACGAATTGATTAGATTTTGAGTACAATTCATCAACAGTAAGTGGTAGATTATTTGAAGGCCTATCAGGGTTTTAGGCATATCTTAATAAATAAATGAGATAAAAGTAAATTTCATTGGAATCAAAAAGATGTAGAATTTTTATTTGAAACATTTTGCTATAATTTGTTGTAATCAGATTCAAAAACAGTGTTCGTAGTACCAGCCAATACCTTTGGGCGTAATGAACTTGTTAATTTGTTATTATTTTATTTGCTATTTTACCTTAAAATAATTTTAAAAATTACTAAATTTGAGATATAAATAAATTGAGTACAACAATTTCCCTTTAAAGGATCAGAACAATTTTTTACCTCCCGCCTACCTCTAGGTAAGGGAGGTATTGTTTTTGGTCAAAAAATTGGGTAGTGAGTTTTCAATGAATAAGCACGTTTTAGGGTCCCTACAATACGATTTTACATTGGAATCAATAAAATAATAAATATATATAATCACGCCTTTTACCCATTATGGGTGTGGCACTCTGCTTACGCAGATCTCGGTAAGTGATATATTTTTACGTATGAAGTGCAGTTACCAGCCGTCAAGTCATAGCCCCCAAAGATGTTAGTGGAGGGGGAACCACAGGGGTAAATTTAAATTTGTAACTGTCGGCAGTGGGATTCGAACTGAGGATCTCACGATCCACGATCAATAAGATGTTGAAAAATATTACCCACAAATTATATTTGAAACATTTTTCTATATTTTGTTGTCATTTGATTCAAAAACAGTTTTCGTGGTACCAGCCAATACCTTTGGGTCAAATGAAATATTTATGATAATTTGTTATTATTTCAGTTGTTATTTTTCCTTACAATGTACTTAAAAATAACAGAATTTAAGATACAAATAAATTGAGTACAACCATTTTTCGTTTATAAGATCAGAACAAATTTTTTAAAAGTTATTTTAAAAGTTTTAATTGGGCAAATGATATGATTCTGATTATATTTTTGAGAAAACTCATTTAATTTAACTCTACAAAATTTTAAGTTTCACTCATTACATCAACAATATTTCATGTGAAAGATTTTTTGATTGAAAGGTAACGCTGTCTAAAATGATAAAATAACAACACTACCCCTTCTCTTATTATAATTATGTTAATTTGTTAATTATTCCGGCATGCGGCTATGATTTTTTATGGTTTAATGTAAGCGCAATATAATATTTATGCGATAATTTGATAATAAATTTAATTAGTATATTTAAAAGGTTTTATGGAGTGCTTGTGAATAATAATTAATTGCAAGAATTCGTGTAAATCATATGTTTATTGTTTATTAATAATAATTTTAATCGATTGATCATTAGACAGAGACTGGTACTACGAGCTCTGTTTTTAGTTTTGTTGTTTCTAATAGTATATTATACATTAAGGAAGAGAGGTGTATGATTTTTCCCATCAAGTAAATTGATGCACGAGACGAAGGCGAGGGCTACAATATGACAAGTGAAAAATACACTTCTCTTCTGCAGTGTACATACTATTTTTATCACGACTCCAATTTTATGATGGTTTTTATGTATTTCAAAATTATTTCAATTGTAATATAATTTACGATAGTTACCTTTGATTTGTTTAATTCTGTTCATTATTCACATTATTTGAGCATTTTCCTTCAAGACGGAAGAGAAAGTGCACAAATTTTCTGTAGGTATGAAATTGGCTATATCATGATTTTGGTATCATAGAAACTGAGTTTCTATCTCGGTCGTAAAAAAAGTTATTTGGGGACACATACACTTCTTGAAAAAAACATTTTACGAAAATACATTTCTCGCATATACAAATGTCGAAAATTAAATTCAAAGTTTGTACATTTATCGAAAATACTAATGTCGAATGTTGTAAATATTACAAATGACGAATGTTACAAATCTCAAAAATACATTTGTCGAAAGCTAACAATACCATATGTCGTATTGTAATCATTGCTCACTAGATGGAACTACGGCATTTGGATCGCTTTCAACAAATGTATTTTCCAGATTTATAACATTCGTCATTTGTAATATTTCCAACATTCGACTTTTGTATTTTCGGTAAATGTATGATTCCTCATCGTTATTTTCGACATTCGTATATTCGAGAAATGTTTGTCGTGAAATGTTTTTCGAGAAATATGTTGTGTTGTTGTTACTCAAATTATTTTATAGAAATTTGCCAATAAATTGTCCAAGCTTTCTTGTAATACGAAATTTTGCGTCCATTTTTTCTTAGCAATAAATTGATCAATTTATTAACACATTAGAAGTATTAGAACATCTTTTATTTATCGACAATTTTTTAAGGAATTCTAGGGGATTTTAGTCATTTCAAGCAGTCAAAATCATGTTGGTACTACTGAAATTGTCACAATAAATTCACGGAAAACATGACATGTGTAAAACGAACGACAATATTTTTGTTCTTGATAATTTATTATCAAGAAAATTTTAACAATTTATTGACCAATAAATTGCGTCGTGTAAAACAGACAAAACAATTTACAATTTTTTGAGAGAGCCAGAGAACTTATTAACTTGTTGAAAAAAATACTTATTTTTTTAAATAATTAAAACCGATATATCCCCGACAGAAATGCGCGATAACTCTGCCTATCCAAGTGTACAACCAATGGCGTTAACGTCCGCTTGACCTAGTTTAAATTGTACATTCCGCCTCAAAAATTCGTTTTGGAACACACAAATAACATTCTAGGGCATTGTACATAATTTTTAACCTGCTTTTTAGATATTTCATGAAAGAATATGAATTGTTTTAATTGAATAAAATTTAATTATTTGAAGAATATTTTATCACATTGATTTGTTAATATCTGAAGTAATATTCAGAATATTTAATAAAAAATATATTGTAAATAATTATGAACTAAAATATGAGATAAAAAAATAGATAACACGTTCCAAATTCCAGTTGATAAAAGCATCTTTATTTGAATAACGAAATAATAGAATTATTAAATTTATTTTTAACTAACAAATCTATTCATTATTGAAAGTTGTACATATAAAATGAAATACATTTGAATTTTACATGAAATATTTTTCAATCAACAACTTTATTGATTATTTTACATGTAAGCAGGGGATTCCCCTGTTACGTTATTCATATATCAACTAGCACTGCAGTTGTAGTTGTGTTACGGTCCAGACGTTGAAAATTGTAATAAACTCAAAAACTTTTAATCAACATGGTAAAATTTATTTTTACTATCATAAATACATGTACAAAACAATATAAATAACTACAAAATATTTGTAATAATTAAAACATATTACATTTCAGGTAATAAAAAACGTAAGAACAAAAATTACGAATTCCTCTGGTGGTTTAATCTCTGAAGAAGTAAATCACCAAGATCTAGACGATCTTCATAAATGTAACCGTGTTCATCTTTATCTGCAAGAATAAACAACAAAAGTAAGTTTTGTAACCTTTAATTCCAGACTTACCTTGAAAGAAAATTAGTTCACACATATTTGTGTAACCCTTTTCTTTTATAAGTTTACAAAGTGTAGTATAAAAATTTAAAATAAGTTCTTGCTTATGCTCCTTGTAAAATGCTAGAAAAAAGACATAATATTTTAACTGTCAAATCAATGTGGGACCAGTGAATTTTACCTGACAGTTCGTGGTTGTGTTCTGTGACCTTATGTAAAGTTTCTAAAGCAGAAGCAAATTCGCAACAAACATAAATTGGTTCTTTGTTTTTATCAGTGTGTAGTTTATAAACTGTGTTGTGATAGTCTCGTTGTCTTACTCCGCCTTTGTTCAACTTTTTTGGTTCTACAATCTACAAAAAATATTCACGGTTTATCGTTATAAAAATAAATTGAACAAGTCTTAAAACAAACACAAGATAAGCTAATGTCACATCAGATGTTTTGTTAAAACAAAATATACAAACATTTGAAACTGTTTTATTTTGACAAGATAAATTGTACAGGAGAGACATCTACTAATTTAATAGGTTATGCTTTTAGTTATGCTGTTATAAATAAATAAATTTAGACTGTTTTAGTTTAAATAATACGGTTAGTGTTTCATTATTCTTTGGTGGTAAGAATAAGTATCTTGATTCAATTTTGTTTATAACGGATATTTTTTTTAGAGGTATAGAACTTTAAAATGAAATAAAACACATACAAATTGTGATAATGGCCTTGCATTGGCTTCTTTGGAATAGTATACGTATTCTACAACAAGTAATGGAATGGCATATATTTCACGCAAGCAAAAAGTTTGTAGTCCGAGCCGAAGACGAGGGCTACGGTTTGCGAGTGTGGGATATGCCATTCCGTTACATGTTGTAGAATGTAGACTATACTTTCTATAACAAGATTTTGGAAATTATAAAAAAAATACAAATATAAAATTGTTGAAAACGTCAAACACAAATAAATCAAATTAAAACAAACAGATGTAACCATAGTAACTGAATCAAGATTCTTCATTTATCGAGGCCCTGATTCATCGAAAATATTCCATACGAGGCGTATGGAATGTTAGTGATTCCATAACAATTTTTAGTTGTAGAATGCGTAGTTTCCAAAACAGTGTTATGGAAAGATCATTTTATGCCATTAGTGTTTGAATATAATTTCGGAAAGATGGACGCCGTGGCTGGCTCAAATTAAAAAAAAACACACTCGTTATTTCAACTAGCTTAAAGTAATAAAACTAATTTGAAAAGTTAGGCTGTTATAAATTTGAACTAATCTCCAGTAGCTTATAAATGTAAATTGAATTAAGACTGTTTAAGTTTAAATAATACGGTTAGTATTTTATTATTTTTTGGTGGTAAGAATTTTGATTTAACTTTGTATTTTCTTTTCAGAAACACTTGACATACTGACAGAAAAGAAGAGCAAAAAGAACATCACAACCGTTTTAAATTTTTATAACCAATCAAACTGAGTAAAACTGGTAAGTTAAATGTATTTTATTTAAATAGAATAGTATATATTTAGCATGTAAGTTTATTTAAGCAAGCAAATTTATTTATTAATGTCAATTTTCAAACGATAAGTTTGTAGAGTGTGGCAGGGAAGTTATATGGAAAAATCTTAATTCATAAGGCTCGACTTTTTTTTTTAATTTTTGTTATGAAACTTTATCTAAAATGAAGACTATCTACAGTTTTAAAAAGTCTTAATTGTTTTTCATTAAGCCGCAAAGATTTTTTTAAAATGTTTTAACGTCGTGTTGTTGTGTGTTGTGGATTTGTGTTATTTGGTTACGAATTCAAAACAGAACAAAAAACTTCAAATTAGGTGCCAACCATTTGACACTTCGACAATCTAACAGCTCAATAATAAAAGGAGTACAAATAATTTATAAATAATAGATGTATGAGAGAGAAGCACATAGAAACATAAAATTTAGACATCAGGTTTGCTATCTTAAAAACTCAAATATCTTAATAATTAATAATATTTTTTAAACTTCTGTTATATCTAGTACGATATTTTGGGTCTAGTTATAATATAAATGACTCTTGTGCCATTTTGTGGCTTTAGGGAAGGACCCCATTGTTTTCTCTTCGAATGATTGTCGAAAAGTCACTAGATAAGAACAAAAGTGTTCTGTGGCTTTCTCGATTTAAAGAAAGCATATGACAGTGTTCTTCGAGAGACTATGTGGGATGTCCTTGTAGAGTACGGTGTGGATGGTAATTTGTTGGGAGCGATTTAATAGTATGAAGGAAGTGAGGCTGCGGTGAGGGTTGATGGTAAATTGAGTGATTAGTTTCGTATAGATGTTGGTGTAAAACAGGGTTGTGGAATGTCTCCTTGAATGTTTAATTTATATATGGATGTGTTGTTACGAAAGGCATTGAATGGAACGTATGGTGTACGTATTGGTGGACGTATAGTGCCTGCATTAGCTTATGCGGATGATGTTGTTGTGTTGGGTGAAACTGAAGACCAATTGAGAAGAATAATTGTGAGCATAAATGAAGTAGGGAAAGGTTTAATTCTGTTATTGAATGTCGATAAATGTAAAGTGTTGGTGTTTGAGAAGAATGATTTGGTGAATGATTGTAATGTTTCAGTGAATGGTGTGAGACTGGAACCAGTGAATGAATTTGTATATTTGGGTAGTATGTTTTCAAGAGATGGACGTATTGACCGGGAGATTGAAAGGCGAGTGTCTGCAGGGTGCCAGGTATTGGGTGCTCTGGGCACATTTGCTCGAAACGTGAATGTATCTAGAGATGCTCGATTGAGTGTTTATAATGGTGTGTTAGCGTCTACATTGATGTATGGTTCTGAATGTTGGGTGTGGATGAAGAAGCATGAACGACGTATAACTGCAGTGGAAATGAAGTATTTGAGAAGAGTGTGAGATTGAGAAGAATGTTAAGAAAGTGGGAGTCAGTTGAGGTAGTGAATGTCGAATAAAAAGTTGGTGAAACTAATATATGCGGGTGAGATTGATGGTGAATGATTGTGTGGGCGTCTGAGGAATAAGTGGTTGGGTATGATTGATGGTTTGTTGCGTGAACGAATGAGTTCCAGTGTGACGAATAGACGAGCTTGTACGAATGTGGAGCAGACGAAAGTGGTATGTCAGGATAAGAATGTTTGGAGAAAATCGATTGTTGTTTGACTGTGTTTCTGGTTTCATGCAACCGCACTGAGTGGAATACAGCGTGACGTTATATATGTAGTATGTTTATGTCAAAAAATAACCACAAAATTTGACAGTGAACACTCTACCTCGCTCTGTTCCAAAATCTTTAGTGGAGAATAATCTGCAGCATTTGGCGGACATTTTCCAGATTGCGGTAAAAATATAAACAATTTCGTTGATGCAAAAGTAACTCCATGTCTACTTGCAAAGTCCATGATGTTTTCTTTGAGTCCCTTACTTTGTTCTCCAGTTGGCGGTAACATAAAATTCAAATAACCATAGAAAAAGTTTACTGCCATTCCTGAACCATAATCTGCGGATTTAAATCTGTCGATTGTTTTGGCATCATTAACTGTACTTTCATCCTGAAAATTACATTTATAAATGAATAGTTAATTTAAATATAGTTTATTTGAAATCGGCACTAAAAAACTCAGAAATCGTCACAGTAACCCATTACGACGATTTTGAGCAATCCAGTGTTGGTAACCGTTAAATAATTATTGTACAAGTAGGATAATTTTGACAGATATATTCACATATTATAGTAAATTTATACGTAACATGAAACCAAATGTGCAAGAAGAATTAACTAATTAATTCTGATGACGAAATTGGGGATAAAACTCATAATTTTGAGTGTTATTTACGATAACTCCACTGTTCGAGGTTGGCAACACTGACTGTCAGTTTCAAGTGACAACTGACAGATGTATAAACTTAACCTATATAATAATTTTTTACAGTTTTTTCTGATTTCAAATAAATTTAATATATACCTCGGCACTGAAGTTCCATTTTATCACTCACATGGTTTATTTTCGTGATAAAAAACTGAACTTCAGTGCCTTGATACATAAATAACTATTAAAGTTACCAGTTTTATAATGTCCGTGAGATATTTGATGCCAGCGAAAGAAAACATCCATGAAATGCCACCAGGTGAATTTATGTATTCAAGAATATCTTCTTGCTTAACAATTGCTATTGCTGTTTCAATTACTGCTAGAAAAGCTACTAGCAGTGTGCAACCAATTGTTTTTGTGTTCATAGTAAATAATTTACGTAATAAAATTAAAATGCTACCACCATAACGAGATTCTAAATGAGAATATTCTTCATGAAAGTCTGTTATTCTTGCGATCACTGCTAGCATTACCAAAAACAAGTAATTTGCAGATAAACTTACTGAAATAAAAACACTGTGTTATTAACTTATTAATTACCAAAGCTAGGAAGCAATGCATCAAGAGGAAATATGAATTTATTTGAAGGCGTGTCTTAGTAAATAAATGAAATTTTATACTATTCAAAAAGATTTAGAATAATATTGGCTATAAAAGTTCTAAATAGAACTTGGATGTTTAAATTGCAAGCTGATTAGATTTTGGTAGTAATCCATCAACCGGAAATGTTAATTTACTTTATGGCCTATATAGTATTTTACAATTCAAGCAAGGTAAAACAGTTTTTACTGCTGAATGGAGAAAATGACCGCCGAGCCTGTCACCTCCTAGAAGCAGTAAAACAGTTACCTTGCGTGTATTGTACATTTTATTTGTTACTCATTTGTAAATCAAATTAAAATTATAACCAAGTCTTGTCAGTTACACACAAACTGTTCTGTCAAAAATTATTTAAAATGATTTCCCATAAGCCTCGTAAGCATTACTGTGGCAACGTGCATTGTTTACCTTGTTTATTAACTTGTAAAATTTTTACAATGCACCTGTCAATTAGTAACTTGTAAAGATTCATTTTCAAAGGCAATAAAGGGCTTGGATATTGGTGTTTACAAGTGAGTAACAAGTAAAATATTAACTACAATGGCTGGTACCATGAGCTCGTTTTCTGGGTGTTTCAAGAGCTCGGTTTTAGCGCTGTACAATGCTCTAAAATTATTTTATAGAAAAATACTTCAAATAAAAGTGGTAGATAGTGTAACTTTTATTTGAAGCATTTTTTACTAAATAATTTAAGAACATTGTACAGAGCTAGAACACTGCTCTTAAAACACTCAAAAACAGAGCTTGTGGTACTAGCCAATTTGTTGTAAACGTTGTTTAGGTGGGAGGTTATTTATTTACCACACACGATGATATTTTTCTGAGATATTCAACAGCGATTGGAATTCTTTTTAGCAATAATAAATTAAAAGCTGTATAAAAATATCATTCTTACTTAAAAATCCCAGCCAAGATTTTGTAGAAAAGGCACAACCAGCTGAAATGACAGCAAAACGAATCAGTTTCTTTCAATGCACCAGTAATCATGTTATTAACCTGCTAGCATAATACCAGTTAATATAAATTTATCCCATATATCTTTTGTGCCTCTTTTCGTAGCAAAACACTTTGGTATGTTTTCTTTGGAATCATTATATATCATAATTTTGTGGTCCTGCAAAATTGCATATGTTTTTATGTAATATAACCTAAGTTTTAGTGTTTATTCTTACCATTTTTAAATTAGGTATCTGTGAATAGCATACTGTTGTGTGCAGATTAGATACTAATGCATATTTGAATCTTATATCCGCGATATCGAAGTAGCGTTTACTTTTTAACCGGCAGAGATAAACTAATAGCTGACAAGCATGAATCATGAAGGTCATTTGTAACTGTGAAAATGCTGAATAAAAAAATTATTTGCTGTAAAAAATAAATATGAATTTCAAATTTAATTAATTTCAACTTTTATATGCAAGCGTATAAAAAAGAATTTTTCAAAAATTACAACAAAAAAATTAACACTTTATACATAACGCTTTTAAAAAAATTGGAAACGGTACAAAATAGAAAACAAAATTTCATTTTATTTCTTTTCACATCTTTTTTATTATAACAAAATTTACTCTAGCTCATTTATTATCTGAGATATTCCCAAAAAACCTAATACATCTTCAAATAAACTTCCACTTCCGGTTGATGATTTGTTCCCAAAATCTAATTAGCTTGTAACATAAATATTTAAAATCTAAATTAAAAATTTAACATTCGTAGCTTCAATAAATTTTAAGTTATCGTGAACGAAAAAATAGTCACACAAATGTCATCATACAAATAGTAAAATTGTATTCTAGAGACCCCAAAATGTGCTTACCTATTGCAAACTCAATAATGAAAATTTGTATACGTCACAATACTTCCCTTAGAGCCCAGAATCATACCATTTCGACCAAGTTTTTGAATCTGATGTCAATAAAATATAGAAAAATGTTTCAAATAAAGATTGTATGTAATATTATTCTAAATCTTTTTGATTCCAAAGAAATTTACTCTATTTTGTTTATTCACGAAGATATGCCCATAACCCTGATAGGCCTTCAAATAATTTACCACTTACTGTTGATGAATTGTTTCCAAAATCTAATCAATTCGTAACATAAACATATTACCTCCCTTACATATAGTATGTGCGGGAGGTAAAAATGATAGAATTTAAGATATAAGTATGGTGAATTAAACAATTTTCCTTTGTATGATTTTAACTGGGCCAAATGATATGATTCTGTACTCGTATGTACCGGGGGTAATAATACTACAGTATACAAAACAATATATATTCTTTATTTAGTACAAAAAACAAACTTAAAATTATTATAAATGTCATGTAGATATATAAAAATATGTTTTAAGACCTAAGGAAAGAAATACATTTAAAAGAACAAAAACAAATAAAAACAGTAACAGAGCAATAAACAAAATATCTTTTTAAAGTTTTCTTTCTTTTTCCTTTATTAATTTGATCCAATATCAGATGACCAACATCAAGTTCATCTGTAGTTAAAGGATTTCCGTTACTATCCACATCTGAAAAAACAAATTAAGAACAAAAATATTGTAATATGAATTCAGAATCATATCATTTGGCCCAGTTAACATCATATAAAGGAAAATTGTTTAATTCACCATATTTATATCATTTTTAGCTCATGCTCATACATTTGTAGGTAGGTATTAAGTTTATGTTACGAATTGATTAGATTTTGGTAACAATTAGTCAACAGTAACAGGTAGATTATTTGAAAGCCTATCAGGGTTTTTGGGCGTATCTTAGTAAATAAATGAGATAGAGTAAATTTCATTGGAATCAAAAAGATGTAGAATATTTATTTGAAATATTTTTCTATATTTTGTTGCCATCAGATTCAAAAACAGTGTTTGTGATACCAGCCAATTCCTTTGGGCGTAATGAACTTGTTAATTTGTTATTATTTTATTTGCTATTTTTCCTTAAAATAATTTTAAAAATTTCTAAATTTAAGATATAAATAAATTGAGTATAACAATTTCCCTTTATAACATCAGAACAATTTTTTAAAAGTTATTTTATAGACTTAATTGGGCCAAATGATATGATTCTGGGCTCGTATAATTAAGATGATTTTTACCTTCATAATAAATTAACTCAACGAGATCTCTACAGTTTCTATTATCATAAATGAGTTTTTGTAAAGTAATAGTAAAATTTGTCACCAATTCGTTTTGATATTTCTTATATATCCCTAAAATTAAATTGTACATTACAATATGAATCGTAAAACGATTATATTATAAATACTTGATTCATTAGTGTTTTGATTCATTATTTCATATAAAGTTAACAGAGGACTAGCGAATTCCGCACAAACATAAACTGAATTGTTTGGTTTTGTCCAAATTTTATAGACAGAATTCTTATACGGTCTTCCTTTTACTCCGCCTCTGTCCATTGTTCGCCAGGCCAAACTCTAAAATAGAAATAAATATAAATAGGTATTTTAATGTTATAATAAAATTATTCTTCTTACTTTAGAAGGTTCCATAATTTTTGAACATTCCTTTAAACTAGGTGGACAGTATGCAGATGAAGGAATGAGTATAAACAATTTTTTAGCTCCAAACTTTTCACCGTGTGTAGCTTCATAATCTTCAATGTTTTCTATGAGACCTTTTCTTTCATCTCCAGTAAACGGTAAAATTAAGTTTAGATATCCATAAAAATAACTGAATGCCATTCCGGAACCATATCCAAGACATGTTTCAGAGCTATCTATATTTTGGAGTTCTCGAACAGGTCTGGCATCCTATAAAATGCAATAATTAGACTTTTACATGTTAAATAATATTTATGCAATTTTTTTGCTTTCCTAATCATTTTAGAAAAAATTGTTTCAAATAAAAATTGAAGAGATTTAATATCTGAATCAGTATAGTATATTGTACAACGAGCATGGAATGGTACTCATTTCCTACGGCTCATGCTGCAAATCATACGAGTATGAAATGGACATTCCATGCGAGTTGTACACTATACTTTTTCTACGACCACGATATTATTTCCTAATTCATTTAATATTAATTAAAAAGTTGTCTCGCTTTCATCATTCCAATATTTGACAATTCTAAATAAGTATCCTAGCAATGGCATCTGTACTTAAATGAACTGATCTGTATTGAAATACTCACAAAACAAATTCATTTCGCACGATGCTTGCAATGTACCTCATATCCCTATCAGCAACAAACATAGATTGAGCAGATATCTAAGTGGTCGTAGAAAAAACAAATTACTTTTTACTTATTTAATAAAGGCTAAAAAACATTTTAAAAAATATCAAAAATACTGTTTTTACCTCGGGAGGTATAGGAATCATGCTAAAAATTCGGTAGTGAGTTTTCAGTGGATGAACAAGTTTAAGGTCCCTAGAATGTGATTTTAATAGTTTCGCTATGATGTCTGTGTGTGTATGTCTGTCTGTCTGTGTGAATCTATGGAATTACGGTTTCTCAAAAACTACTAAACAGAAAATGTTGATATTTTGTATATATCAACTGTATCCCCTTGGGAAGAGCTGATTAGTTTCTGGTGATAATCCAATAACCGGAAATGATACTTTACTTGAAGCCCTATCAAGTTATTTTAAAATATCTCAGTAAATTATGGTTTAATTAAAATGTTTTTTATTAGAATAATGTTTCAAATAGTATTATCTACAATTATTATTTGAAATATTTTCCTCTTACTGTCACCATTTACGAATTACAACACGTTAAAGAAAAATTATATTTTGATACTTAAGTTTAAATCTGCTAACTTGTGTTTTTTGAAAAAACAAAACGGTTGAAAAATGTCATTTTTTGACATGTGTCATAATTTTTTGAAGGGATGAGCGTTTCTTGATAGTGGTGGTCCGTGTTCCTGCATTGTATGATAAGAAATCTATGGCGGGGAGGTATTGTACTGCCCACAACAGATATTTTAATAAGAAATCTATGGCGGGAAGTATTGTGGTGTCCACAACAGTTTTTTATAATAAGTTACCATGGAAATGGAATTGAATTCGAACAAATATTTGACGTTATTTATAATCAAGTAAATATTCTAATAAAAGTTTCAGAATGAAATATTAGGGAACAAACTCCGCATTATTTTTTACTAAACTATAAAATTTAAATTGTACATAAAACAGTGACTTACGCATTCCATTAGTTCTGTTTGTAGTTGAAAACATATAAAACATAGCAGCCAACAAGTAATTATGATCATACATTTCAAAATATTTTCTTGTATGACAATTGCAGTTATTAATTCACTTATCGTTATCACTGCAAGAATTGTGGTCCATATGTTGATAGTTCTTTGTCTTTGAAATTTTTTTTCGTCCAGTATATTCAGATACAACAATAATATAGTAAAGTTTACTAGAATTGAATTTAAATTATATTTGTTTGTACTTAAAAAACTGATGTTATACTTACACAAATACTCCATCCAAGAATGTACAGAAATGAAAAAAACACCTGAAAGTATAACCTATAAATAAAACTTTGATTATAAACAAATATTTAAATATGTACCTGCCAAAACAATACCAATCAATTTAAAGTAAATAACTCTTCTTGTTCGTACATTTTCCGAAATTTGTAAATCCTGAAATAGTTTTATAAATTTATGAAGTAACTTAAGGTTCATTCTTACCATTTTAAGAAATAATAATTTTAAAAATAGGTAAATCAGTTCAGCTTCCGATATCGGATGTGTTAACAGCTGCGTTACTTTTTTAACCACTGAAGATAAATAATAACTGACGCATGATTCACGAAGGTCACTTTCAGCAAACTTTGCAAAATAATCAGCTGCAGATTCTCTCAAGAAATCTTATCAATTTAATTTTAAGTGGAAACACTTTCCGAACTCATAATAATGAAATAATAATAATTAGACTTCTGGATATAGTTCTGTATATATAAATTTATTTATCTACGCCACTGATATAATAAACATATTGCCATCATTTTTGTGGAGTAATCTAAATTGTCACTCAGTGAGGTAATTTGATGCGATTTTGTCTATTACCTCACTGGGTTCTCTCTATTTTACTCCATGGAAAATATTAATAAAAATTAAATTAAAAATTTAAATAACCTCCAACACAAAAAGAAAACTGTTAGAATTAATAGGTGTGCGGAGTGGCAGGAATAGACCATATATTGATGAATATTGATTTATTATTGAAAAATATATTTTTTGTGTACTTCGACATGTACGTTCGTTATTAAAACAATATAAACAAATTAACAAAAGCTTGTATAAGTGAGGTGCTGCTCTCTGGTTGGCGCCAAATTAAAATATACATAAATTGTATTTCCAACAAAAACTCTAAAAAGTAAGAAATAAAATGTGTTTGTTGGCCCTTTTACATTACTATATCTAGTAATATTTGGATCTAAGCGTCGCCACATCGGAGGACCGCTAAAGAAATATTTTTATTATTGTGCTGGGTGAGGGCAGAAGTCGTTGAGGGGGGTGTGTCTATACTTTACGAATTTTTTATGGAGCAAGAGCGGCCTGCAAAAAATCTGGCCGACCGAGTAACAGAATAAAATGTTTTGAAATAGCGATCATAACCAAAATCACTGTGTGCCTGGGCAGAAGTAATTATTAACATTTTTTTATGTGCTTTTGACTAAATATTTTAGTAATTATATTGAAGTAGAAAATCATAGTTATTCAACAAATTAAGTTGTTGCAAAGGATACAAATAAATAGAAACAACATTTTTCTTAAAAATTCAGAATTGACAAAATTTTAATTTAACAAATTGTCATATTTGTCAATATTAACTAAAAATACAACCGCAAAAATAACAATTCGCAAATCAAAATTTTTACTGTGTATTAAATTCAACATTTCAAATTATTAAACATAATTATTCGCCAGGAAATACAAGAATAACATAAACAGTAAAAAAGAAAAGTTTGAAGAAGAAAAAAGAAGCTTGTAAATATTTTTAAAATGAATGTCTATGATGAAGAAAAAAGATTTTGAAAGCATCCCGTCCCAAAAGATTACAGAATAACCCTTAGTCAAAAGATAATAACAAACGTCTGTTATCTTCTCTGACGAATGTTCAAAATGTTACTGACAAAATTGGAAGAATTTTGTCGAGAAATAACATTACATCTTTTGTTCCACATCTAAAATTACAATGTGTGTTGAAGAGTGCAAAAGACAGATAGATCACAATAATTACTACAAGAATTGTATTTCCTGACGAAACTTAGAATTTAATCAAATTTATATACTGTGTGTCCCACGTAAATGTTGGCATAGGCAATTAACATGTAAAATCAGTTTTTTGTAAATAAAAAGTGTCCGGCAAAAAATTATGCATCAAAACTTTATATCACAATACTACCAATATCCCTACATCTTATTTAATGCAGATTATTTTATTTTGATACCGCAATTTAATGTAATTAATAACAATAATTCCTAATTTCCACCTACTCTTTTTATTGCTACTGACGTATAGTGCTTGCAATTTGTTTTAAATATTTTAATCTGTCACTGTCATCAAGAATACATTAAATGTCGAGAACCGTGTAAATATTATTAGAATGTATTATGGGGGCGCAGTGCAAGACAAATATCTGAATACACCACAGGAATGAACGCTGAATGGTTTCCATCGCCAGAAATTGACAGTGACAGATTAAAATATTTAAAACAAATTACAAGCACTATACGTCAGTAGCAATGAAAAGTGTAGGCGGAAAATTAGGAATTATTATTATTAATTTCATTAAATTGCGGTATCAAAATAAATTAATTTGTATTAAATAAGATGTAGAGATAATGACAGTATTGTGATATAAAATTTGGATGCATAATTTTTTGCCGGACACTTTTTATTTACAAAAAAAACTGATTTTACCTGTTAACTGCCTATGCCAACATTTACATGGGACACACGGTATATGCAGAACTATATCCAAAAGTATTATTACTTCGAATTTACTTTATATATTTATTATATTTAAAATACAAAGATAGTACAACGAAAAATATATTATAACGACAAATTGTCATGTTAAAATGAAACTCAAATGCATGCAACAAAAATTAAAAAAAAAAAAAACAAAACAATGATATAATTAATCGTGATTTTCTTGATTAATTCGTTCCAATAACAGTTGGCCAACATCAAGTTGGCTACGATCTAAAGGCTCTCCTTCATTATCCACATCTGTAAAACAAAAACGTAACAAGAGCACATCGTATCGTTCATATGTTCTTACCTCTATAGTAAATTAATTCAGCAAGATCTCTGCAGTCTCGATTAGTTTTAATGATTTTGTGTAAAGTCAGATAAAAATTTGTCACGATTTCTTTTTGGTACTTTTTGTATCTCCCTAAAATTAAAATTTTTAAACTAACTCAGTATAAAAACAAGGTAACATAAGTAGAAAAACTTTCAGAAATCTTATTTGTAAAATTATAAAGTTTTTTGGATTATGGTTGTGTATTAGATATTTATCTAACAAGGACATAATTTAGTATTTTATGCAGTTTAGGGGAGAGTCAATAAAATCTTGTTATGTACGTCTTACATACATACAATAATTTATGTTCGACTGCATTACAGTTGCAGATAATTTTTCTCAGCTTAAGGGCCGATCTTTACATCTACGAATAAAATACCAAATAAATTATTCGTCGAATAAATGAAAAATATCGAATCGAAATTATAGCTCAAATGATAGTAATTGTTCTAGCTGACATTTTTTGATGCGCTATTTCTTATTTATTCGACGTATAACTTATTCGGAAGTTTATTTACCAAGCAGTTTATTGTTTATTATTTGTTTTGACAAAATTGTTCAAACTGTCATTTCACATCTCAATTATTTTGACCTGTTATTATGGAAGAAATCATTCCAATAGCATCAAAATAATACCTCGAATTATGTACCTAATTAATATTACCATTTCTAAAAATCTGATGTCGGCACATGATCTCCCGTTCAACTCGTTTTACTAATAATATCACAAATAAATTTAATAGTTTTATGTAAACCACTAATATGAAAGACTTATTGTCACTGTCATAGTAATTTAAAGAAACGATCATGGACTACGAGATATTAGAGTTTCAATCACTAAATTATAAATTATACTATAGTTCTTTAATGGTACTAGATACGGAAAAAGTGTTAAGAAACGTTTGTTGATAATCATCACAATTTCTTTCTTTTATATTAACATCAATTGTCATAAATACTTGATTGGTTAAAATCATACAAAAGGAAAATTGTTTAATTCACCATATTTATTTCTAAAATTCTATCATTTTACCTCCCGCACATACATATATGTAAGGGAGGTATTATGTTTGTTACGAATTGATTCGATTTTGGGAACAATTCATCAACAATAAGTGGTAGATTATTTGAAGGCCTACCAGGGTTTTTGGGCGTATCTTAGTAAATAACTGAGATAGAGTAAATTTCTTTGCAAACAAAAAGATGTAGAATATTACATACAATCTTTATTTGAAACATTTTTCTATATTTTGTTGACATCAGATTCAAAAACAGTGTTTGTGGTACCAGCCAATACCTTTGGGCCAAATGAAATCTTTTTGTTAATGATTATTATTAATTAATTTGTTATTATTTCAGTTGCTGTTTTTTCCTTAAAATGTTCTTAGAAATCACAGAATTAAAGATATAAATAAATTGAGTACAACAATTTTTCCTTTGCAAGACCAGAACAATTTTTTTAAGTTACTCTAAAAGTCTTAATTGGGCCATTGATATGATTCTAGGCTCGTATTTCAGAAAAACTTTATCACTCTTTAAGTAAAGTCTTACTTCCGGTAGGCCAATCAACTGTTCTCTTCTCTGTATAAATGTAAAAATTTTATCATTTTTCGTCCGATAGTACTGAGAAAATACGTCTGAACTAAATTCTTTCATTCATCCATCCACACGTACGCACACACACAGACATCCTCGTGTAATAGTAAAAATGAGTTTTAAGGATTCTAAAACGTGCTTATTGACTAAAATCCTGACATTGAATATGTTCACGATCCCCTTACCTCCATTTTGGTGAGAGGTAAAATGATGTATCTATTTACTTACCTAATAATTATTAAATTATATTTTGTCGTTTTTACTTTATCGAACTATTCCATAAAGAGTCATTTTATGAGCGCTAAACAATACCATATACAAGTGATTATAAATACAGTCGACAAAGAATATACTTATTTAAATACATTTCGAAGTATGTTCAATAATTTGAAACATATTTAAATAAATATATTTACAGAACTATAATCCAAAAGTCTTTATAATTTTAAATTAACATACTTGACTCATCAGTGTTTTGGCTCATAACTTCATAAAGAGTTAGTAGAGGAGTAGCATATTCTGCACAAACATAAATGGGTTGTTGTTGAGTATCTTGCCATAATTTATAGACAGAATTGTGATACTGTCTTTCTTTTACTCCAGCTCTATCCATTCTACGCCAACTTAAACTCTAAAATGAAGTTTGTAAAAAAAAATTTAGGTACACTGTTATAAAAATTATTTCTTACTCCACTGGCATCCATACAATTCGAATATTCAACAATACTGGTAGGACAATATCCAGACAAAGGAATGAAAATATACAGCTTTTTAGAACCAAAACGTACGTCATGTTTACTTTCATAATCTTCAATTTGTTCTTTGAGTCCTTTCCTTTCGTCTCCAGTACAAGGAAGAATTAAGTTTAAATATCCGTTGAAGAAACTATGTGCCATTCCAGAACCGTAATCTAGACCTTTCAATTCATCCATTAATTTTGCAGTGTGTAAAGAACATTCTTCCTGTAGAAGTACATAATTAAAATTAAGTTTAAAATCAGAAACAAATAATAAATACCAGTTTCATAACTGAAGCGAAAAAGTTCATTGCAATAAGCATTAGGATCCAAGGAATGGCTCCTTCTTTTTCCATGTTTTCCAGAGGATTTCCCATGACAAAAGAGCAACAAAGTGTCACTGCTATTGCAATTTTATTATTGTTATCGTCACTGTCGAAAGAAAATGTTTCTTTTAACATTTTCCAAACATTTCCCTCATATCGAGATTTTAAATGAACATATTCTTCGAATAAATGGCTTATTCGAAAACATATTTGGACAAATACAAATAACAAAAATGTATAACTAACCGAAACAACTGAAAAGAAACAATTAAAATGTTATTGTGATTCATTTGTTATTGAATATTACCTAAGAAATGCAATTTGTTGTCCACCAATTTGCAAGCCACTATGAAATAAATAATATAAAGTTAGGTATATGAGTATAGTTAATATAGAAAATTATCAAATACCTGCTGCAAAGAAAATACCAAAAATTATCTTGACTCTTACATCCCTATTATCCCGTTTTTCAGGGATGGTTTTAGGGAAAATATGATTCGCACCCTTCTGTTCAACTATTTCTGCCTGTAACAATTTACATTGTCTTTATTTTAATTAACAAAATTGTCTAGATAAATTACCATAGTACTACGCAATATTGTTTTTGGATGAATTTGATAATTTTTTCGAGGTGATATCACACTATCATATCAATACAATAGAGCTTGAAGTATTATTCTAGATAAGAATATTGTTTCTAGGAAATATGAAGCCGGTACGGTGCAGAAATGTGCAAATTCTATCAACATTGCATTGCAAAGTGCAATAGTTTCAAGGTCATAAGTTAAAAATAACTTATTATTTAAAAGATTTATTTATATTTTAAAAAATATAAAATTAATACATTGTAGCAAATAAAACACGTGCAAAACGAATGAAAGATACTAGTAAATAAAAATAGATTATAGAAATGTTTATCAATGTTATTTATAAATATAAATAACTCTTTTATTTATTAAATTATTGTTACAATGAGAATAAATATATTAATAATGCTTTTTTTTATGATTTAAATTTGGTATCTGGAAATGAAGTTGAGGTTATGTAGAAACGTCAAAATAATTATTTAAAGTTTGCGCATTTAAGCATGTAATTATAATTGATATTATTATTATAATTTTAAGATTAAATTGTTCATGGTAGTTTTTTATTAAAATAAATTATTAATTCCCTGTCAAAAATCGAAATGTCACTGAATATCACTACAAGTATCAACTTGACAGTTTCTGCATAGATCAACTTTTTATAATTGGATAAGTGCATTTATTTCACACCGTTAATGTATTTGTTTAATTTATAGTTTAACCATGAGTTCTAAAGATCGAGAAACTAAATCACTTCAAGAAAAATTAAAACAGTTTTTTCGATTGAAAGGAGCAACCGGTAAACTTGTCAATTTTTTTACAGTTAACCAATATTCCATATTACAATTTATTATAGGTAATTTGAGAAACAGAACTGAGTTTGCCTTAACCGAAGACATTGAGAGGGACCTCAGTAAAGATGCCCCACTCCATGTCCGTACAAAAACCATCAAGGAACTTAGTGAAGACGTTTTAACCAACAGATTGGAAGATGTAATTAAATTTTGAATGTTTTAACGAGAATGTAGTGATTAGTCTTGTTCGCAGAAAGCAGTTGAGAAGTTATGGTTTAGTGTTCAAGATTTATTACAACGCGATCAACCTAAAGAATCTCGCCATTTAACGTTTACTTTCCTACGATGTCTGGTTCAGGGACAGTACGAACGGTTGGGAATCATGAGGGCTCATTTCTTCAGAGTTATTAAGCAGCATGACCATCCTGAAGACACTACTGATCGCTTTGAATTATTTACGACTCTTACGTTCAATGGAAAGGATTTGTTGTACTTCGAGGAGGAGGTAACTTTTGATAATTATGCACCATTTATTGAATCGTAAATATACTATTATTGACCTCTTTTGGTAAATAATCTTTTTAAGATTTTACGGGCTGTATCTTTATAATCATAGCAACATGTAATAGTAATTTACGTAGCTTTGGAAGCATGTGAGCCAGTGAAGACACTTTCAGGCTTTCAGGTCATGTTGGGTAGAATATTTTTTTCGCGATCCCGAAAAAAGAAATAATAATTCTTACATCTTATTGCAATATTTGATACGTTAATGCAAAATAAATAAATAAAGAACTGATCACTATGGAAACATTGCTTTCCGATCCCATATAGTCAATTTTCCGAGCTTATTACTTATTTTTACTTACTATTATTTTAGCCATTTTAGCACAACAGCTGTACAACGAGTTATGGTTTTATGGGTTTTAAGAGAAGTGTTTTAGTTTCGGTTTTAGCGCTCTGTACAATGTTCCAAAATTATTTTATTAAAAATTCCTTCTAATAGAAGTTACAGAGAAATATACACTGCTCAAAAAAAAAATCGAGCCACTTGGCCGAACCAAGAAAATGACTGTTTTTAAAATGTGAGGCATTTCTTTCAGGGACATGTTAACCAAAATTTGGAAATTCCCTCTTGAGATACATTCCTCCTCTACGTTCTCCAAAAATTCCGAAGAGATTCGCTCCCCCCGACCCCCTGAAAAATCGCTTTATTTGATGTCATGTCTGAGCAATGAAAAATCTCAAAGTTTGAAGGCTTGCAGCTCCAAAAAATCCTCTCTTAAGGGGGTTTTTCAACTCGATTGTCACAAAGCCCTATCAATTTCCTTTTCAGAGCTGAAAATTTCGTCCTCATCGGTGAAGAATTGAGTGAGTGAGGATTTTTTGGAGATGCAAGCCTTCAAACTTTGAGATTTTTCATTGCTGACATGACATCACATAAAGCGATTTTTCAGGGGGTCGGGAGGAGCGAATCTCTTCGGGATTTTTGGAGAACGTAGAGGAGGAATGTATCTCCAGAGGGAATTTCCAGATTTTGGTGAACATGTCCCTGAAAGAAATGCCCCACATTATAAAAATAGTCATTTTCTTGGTTCGGCCAAGTGGCTCGATTTTTTTTGAGCAGTGTATTATCTATCACTTTCATTTGAAGTATTTTTTTAATAAAATAAAATTTAGAATATTGTAAAGCGCTTAAAACTCTGAAGCCAAAGCATTTTTCTTAAAACACTCAAAAACAGAGTTTTCTTTTGCTTATAAAGTTCAATAGCTTCTCTTAGGAGTCTGACATGTCATTGGCATTATTTCGTTCTTGCTATAATTTTTAATGTCTCGTTTTACTTGGTTTGATTATTTAATTGTTTTTTGCTGAAGAATTATGGTCAATAATTTACAGAGCTCTAATCAAAAAGTATTTTATAATGTTATAAACAATGGATTAAATACAAAACATTATTTTTGTACAGGTGGGTCCATTCCTTCTGAACTGGATGGACGAAGTCACACTAACAGGAAAAACAGAAGACTACCTCCTCCTTCTAGTCAACGTTGTAAAATTCAACGCAGCTTATTTAGACGAAGAAGTAATAACAGGACTAGTGCAAAACACATGCGCACTTTGCTGTCGTTCTGCTTCACTCAACCAGAAAAGTGTAGTTTCCGCTTGCTTGCAGCTTCTAGACACAGTCGTTTGCTACAGTAACTTACCAACTGAATCTCTAGCTACATTCATAGGTGCACTTTGCCGAACAGTAAACTACGAAGAGTACTGCCAGACTAGCTGGCGAATCATGCGTAATTTACTCGGCACTCACATGGGCCATTCTGCTTTATACACTATGTGTCGAATTCTGCAACAACCTGCGTTTAGACAGGACCATCTTCTGCTTCGCGGAGCGGTCTTCCATGTAAATCAAGCTCTTTGGGGAACTAGACCTCTAGCGTCGCTTCATTGTACTCCAACTTCCGTTTTACCATCTTTCGTTCACGCTCTGGAATGTGAACATCCGATTGTTGTCTATGAGGTCATGCTGAGTGTTCAAGGGTTGGTAAACCGTCGAGGCTCTGAACTCCATGATCCAGCTTGGGATGTCTTGTTGAATATAGTTGAAGATGTTATAAAATATGTTGGAGCGAATCATTCACTTAATTCTTTCGTTGTTACACATCTTCACGAAACCTTGTGTTCTATTGAAAAGTTAATCGAGTTGGGAAAATTCAACGGTTCTGTTACTCGACTTTAT
Source organism: Poecilus cupreus (assembly GCA_963942605.1). NCBI lineage: Eukaryota > Metazoa > Arthropoda > Insecta > Coleoptera > Carabidae > Poecilus > Poecilus cupreus. Next base: position 10,904,729 of record OZ012722.1, read on the forward strand.
GATCTTGTGGAAAGATGCGCTTATTCGCGACCGGAATCTTCTGTTTTACGGCTGGTTAATTATTTGTCCGAAGGAGTTGTACCAACCAAACATATGTGGTTGGCCAAACTGCACACTTTGCTAGGCAGATATTACAAACAAGAAACAAGAACTAATGTGAGACTGAAAGTTCTGGAGATTTTATCGAATATTATTAAGTTAAATCGATCGAGATACGAAGACGAATTAATTGAGAGAATTGTAGTGCCTCATATGGCACATGTAGCTGCAGATCCTGATGTTGTTGTTAGGAATTCTTGTGCTGAACTTCTTGTGGATTTGTGTCTGGAATGCGACAGCAAAAAATGCGGGGAATTATTGGATATTCTGGATAAAGTAAGTACACTATTAAGAAAAAAATTGATTGTCGGTGGCTTGTTGGAAAGCGAAATGGGGAAAATAAAAAACTGTCAATAAATTTTCTAATCCAATATTGTATTTCTTGAGTTAGAGCCACTGAAATATGGTAATACTGGAACGCGCACTTGTAATCTGTTACGACAGCGAAGAACGAGCTTGAGACAAATAGATTTCATGGGCCACTCTTCTTTGTTTAACACTTTTGTAGAACGATTGCTATGCATTTGTTGAGCGTTTGCTATGCTTTTGTTGGGCGATTGCTACGTAAAAACATAGTACAGACAGATGGCCCAACAACTAGCTCTCTCTTTCTCGGCTCGCATTTTCAACGTTAGTGAACATTCTAGTATTATTATATTTAAGTGGTTAGACGTTAGAGTATTACTATTTATTAATTGGAACCAGTAAATGTTTCCCCGTTTTCTAATATATACTTGTCAGCTACTTGGATTTATGTGTACGAAATAAATATTTCTTTAATATTTTACAGCTCTTGAATCGAGCTTTCGATTCTGGAAGCATGGATCCGCTTTCCGATGCAGATATGTTAGATTTAAAGACAGTTGTGACGGGGTTAATTAAAATATTTATAATTAAAGTTCATCGTCTGCCATCTTCACATGCAGTTCGAGTTTATAAAATGCTGGTTCAACACTT